>CM029017.1:89688829-90329150 GCA_016801055.1 Panax notoginseng | reverse complement strand
GATAAAAGATTATGATTATGAAATCTTTTATCATCTGGGTAAAGAAAATTGTGGTTGCCGATACCTTGAGTGGAAAGGGTCGGGAGAAGTTGATGTTGTTAACTGCCAGGAGGAGCTCATTTCAGCAATGACGAAACTAGAGTTGGAAATCAAACTTTCGAAAGAATCCGAATGAAAAATTATTCCAAAGGAAGTGGTTGCAACTTTAGTGGACAAAGGTAAAGAACACTCAACTACAACATGAAGAATGTGGAAAAATCAAAGAAAGATGCTCGAGGTGATCAAAGGGTAGTGAGATAAAGTTCAAGGTCGATGTCGAAGGACTACTAAGGTTCAAGGGAAGAATTTAGGTCCCAACAGTACCAGAAAATTAAAAATGAAATATTAACTAAAGCTCATAACTCAAGATATTTAATTCACCCGGGAAGTAAGAATATGTATCAGGATTTACAACGGCATTTTTGGTGGTCAAATATGAAAAGAGATGTTGCAGAATGTGTCGTAAAATGCTTGACATGTCAAAAAAGTCAAAATTGAGCATCAGAGACCAAGCGGATTACTTCAACCGTTGGATATACCAGAATGGAAGTGGGAGCATATAACAATAGATTTTGTGGTAGGTCTTTTGACTACTCAGAAAGTGTATAATGCAATCTGGATAATAGTGGATAGGATTACAAAATCAGCACACTTTTTCTCGATAAAGATTAGATTCAATCTTGAACAGTTGGCAAAGTTGTACGTCAAGGAGATCATTTTTAGATATGGAGTTCCAATGTCAATTGTGTCAGATAGAGGTCTGCGGTTCACGTCAAATTTCTAGAAAAGATTACAAGAATGCATGGGAACACAGTTGAGAATGAGTACGGTATACTATCCTCAAATAGACGTCCAAAGCGAACAAATAATCCAGACATTAGAAGATATGCTAAGAGCGTGCATTATGGATTTCAAAGGAAACCGGGATGATCACTTACCATTGGTTGAATTCGCTTACAACAGTTACCACGCAAGCATTAGCATGCCACCTTAAGAAGCATTGTATGGCAGAAAATGCAGAACTCCACTATGTTGGGATGCAGTTGGTGAATGTCAACTGTTAGGACCGGAACTGGTACAACAGACCGTTGAGGTTGTTAAACTCATCAGGGCAAGATTGGTAGTTGCTCAAGATAGACAGACGAAGTATGCTGATCAACATAGAAAAAATCGCAAGTTTGAAGTTAGAAATTTTGTTTTCCTAAAAGTTTCTCTTTGAAAGAGGAAAATCAAATTTGGTAATAAAGGAAAGCTAAGCCCGAGGTTTATTGAACCCTTTGAGGTGCTGCAAAGAGTAGGTGAAGTGACTTACGAGGTAGCTCTACCTCTAGAATTGAAAATTGTTCACAATGTTTTTTAAGTTTCGGTGTTATGACTGTATAAACCCGAATACAAACATATGATCGAGTATGAACCGTTGCAGTTCGATAAAGAATTATCTTATAAGGAGATTTCTATCCAGATAGTTGACAAGAAAGAACAAGTACTCAGGAATAAAGTGATACATTTTGTGAATGTGATATGGAGGAACCACACTGCCGAGGAAGCTACATAGGAACTCGAAGACAAAATAGTGTTGAGTTATCCTGAGTTATTAGTTTGATCTGTGTCTTCGATTCTGGGTACAGAATCTTTGTAAGGAGGGAAGAATATGACGAATGAATTATTTGAGTTGTGATTCTGGGGACATAATTCTTGTAAGAAGTGAAGGATGTAATAACCCAGAATTTTAATTGTAATTTCAGATATTTATTGAATTAAGTAAATATTTTAGTTAATGTGTTTATTGTTAATTTCATTATTTATTAGTTAAATAAATAATTCATGAGTTGTTGGGAATTAACTTAATTAAGGTTGTCGACGTCGGGATTTTTAATTGTCCCTTTCCGTTACTTGCTCTTTGGTGTTCTCATTTTAGGTGAGGTTTGTTTGAAAAAAGAAGTGAAAAAGGTCCGACATGTATAATGTCGACGATGGACTGTTAAGAGTCACTAGTTAGTTTTTTAAATGGTTGTACCAACACAGCCGAGAAAAGGTTTGCACATTGACCTAATGATGTGACACTACTAAACGGGTCGATGAAACCGAGATTCATTAGGGTCCGGGGACTTGATTATGCAGAGGGAAGGTGTTAGGCACCCCCCGACATCCGTGTTACCACGGTGACTGCCTCTTTTCAAGAAACTGTTATCTAAATGTTTGTGTGTATGGGTCAATGTGCTATTTATTTGAAAGTAGCGCGAGGCCTAGTTCGCACCTATATACACAGGGTTTGAATTTATGTAAAAATTCAATTTTAACAAGATATGGCAGTGATGTTTTATAAAAGAGATTTTTTAAACCCTGATGCTTAATAGTAATTGAGACCTTTTACACTTCCATTTTATTAAGTGTTCGGCTTGATTGATTTTATTTTCGAGATGCGAAGCATCTATAAGCAAATAATGTATAAAAATAATGCCGACTTCCTCGTGGGTATGAAAACCATCTGAGGAAATTCAGACATCGCAGAATAATTTACAAGCTACTTACAGCTGAAAATGTCCATCATAGGAACCGAATCTAGATCCAATAGGCTGAATCTGTGATCACATGATTCCTAGGCGCACATGATACTGCAATTTGTATGAAAGCAGTAAGCATGTATATATATAAAAGTTGTAAATATATATATACAGACATGATCACCAACCACGAAGCACGTCCATGGGGGATCAGAAATGTAAATACAGCTATAAAAAGCTATCAACCACCACGGAGGAAACTCCAGGTGGGACAAAATATAAATAAAGCTATAAAGCTATCAACCTCCATGGAGGGAACTCCAGGCGGGATAAAATGTAAATAAAGTTGTACAAAGCAATCAACTGCCACGAAGTGAACTCCAAGCAGGACAAAACGTAAAGAAAGCTGTAAAAGCGATCAACCACCACGAAGTAAACTCTAGGTGGGACGAAAATGTATGTATATATATATATATATATAAGCGATAAACGCACCGGATGTAAAATTCAGGCTCATCGAACATAGTTCGACAACAGTTCATATATATAAGTATATATATATACATATAAAAGCGAGTAAACGCACCGAATGTAAAATCCAGGCTCATCGAACAGAGTCCGACACACAGTTAATATATATATATATATATATATATATATATATATATATATATATATATATATATATATGAACTGTGTGTCGAACTTTGCTCGATGAGCCTAGACTTCGGTCTGGAGCGTTTACTGCTTTATATATATATATATATATATATATATATATATATAAACTGAAATAAAACCACGGACCGAAGTCCAGGCAAACACACGCAACACGACTCTCAACGTGAAGAAGGGTGTGTGCAAAGATGAAGAGAAAGGCTTTAAAGCGTGTGAGAAGGCTTACAGTGGGCTGCCAAAGAAGGCTTCTATATCTTTAAAGTGGATGAAACTCGGCTCCTGCAGGTACAAAAGTAGCTACATGTGAGCTCACAAATGTTTAAAATAGGAAAGCACTCAGTATATTGCAAGTACGGAGCAAATTTGACAGGGCTTCCTCGCTCTTTCTCTCTTCAAAATGGCCACCCCAAGCCCTCTATTAATAGAGGGGACCGTAGGTGTACCTGAGGCTGCCCGAGTTGCCCCGGGTTTATCGGGTCGGGTCTTCTCATAGTACGTGCACATAGGCACTACAATGTCCGCTCGAACTTTCAGAATTGCAATACGGGCATTCGACTGAGGTATATAGGACTTATTTCGGACCGTTGTTGTTGAGAGTTATACAATGGCATGGGATTAGAGTTTGTACGAAGTTATTGAAGATGGGACGATGCCCTCCGGTCTTCAAGCTTCAAATTCTATATGTTACCCCGCACAATAGTCACTCGGGATTGGTTTTCCTTGATTCTTGTGGGACATCGTTATGTAGAGATGTGTGTATGAAATGTTGAGACGACGTGATGTGGATTTAGAGTGGCGAGATGATGCCTTGTCCCCTTACCGGAGTTATTGCCAGTTTGGGCTGATAAAGCAGATGTTGCTCAGGGTTATTACTGAGATTGGACTGCTGCAAGTGTTGAAGGTCCTCAGTGTCAACTCTGAGGTGTACCTATCCTCCCGGTTTTTTCCCCGGGTTGGTATTGGGTGTCTTGTTGTGAGCGCCGAGATTGAAGCTGGTTGCATTTGAAACAAGCATTTTCGGCGTTATCGCCGGAACTGCATTCCTTGGAGTGATCACCAAGGTTGGTAGTTATTCCCATGATTGGGACTGAGACTGGATATCTCGGGATTATCTCCGAGATTAATCGGTCTTCTTCGGTGTGTGTTCTGGTATTGAATCTGCACGCCTCGGGGTTATCTCTGAGGTTGAAATTGTTACTCCCAGTGTGTGTCCTAGGGTTGATGCTGAACTTCTGGTGTGACGCCCCAAAATCCGGGTATCTTCCAACCCGACAGATGGTGCTACACGGTGCTACAGTTCACATAAACATTCAATTGAAATACCTCAAAAGAACGGATGTCTTATATATATATATATATATATATATATATATATATATATATCAAAAGAATATTTACATTCCCCAGGTTCTTTACCACCAATACATTGTCTTTGTCATAATATCAATATTATTACTTACAAAACCTATACTATTACATATGTAATCTACGGGTTTGCCTTCACCTTCCCTTTATCCTTGCCGGATCCATCGGTCCGTTCGGTCTTAGCTGCATTCATATGGTTCAAGCAAGAATGAGCCTAACTAGCTCAGCAAGTACAACAATTCTAGGGAAATAGCATGCTTGAAACATAGGAATCATATATCTTCAATAACTGAACAATAGTTACGAAGTACTATCGATAATTCAAAATAGCACTTCTTTTCATTCAAAACGTTTTACAACAACAATATTCAGTAAAACATCAATTCCGGTTCAAGATCGTAAGCATTTCATAAGTACTTTGAAAAGGACATTCCGGCACGAAGTCCGTAAGTCCGGTATAGCTTACAAGCACGTCTAGGTGATCAGCCTATAGTACTCTATGTTGATCAACACTACATTTATTAAACGTGTATATGTTTAAGTGGTGGCAACCTCACGTGCCTGTCGTTTGACAACAAAACATTTTAGCATACTCAGTCTTCTTTTGAAAACCACAATAATATTAGTTTAGTAAATCCTTGTCAATACTTGATAGATTATAAGAAATCCAACATAGCATAAGTCTAGCCAAATGAATTGGCTTTTGACTTCATCAGACATTAACTCATATGTAAGAATACATGAGTCACAAAGCTTGTCAAGATCGAACTAGAACAAGGGTTAGAGTACTTGCCTTCAGTATCTACTACAGTTATAACACGTTCTCGTTTAAGTCCTTAAGTCTCTACAGTAAATGATAACATCACATAATACATTAGGTCATGAATAAACATACATGGGTCCTAATGAATCTTACCCTTCTTCTCAATTTAAATTGACTGACTGTTATTATGGTTTTTGACTTTTCATTACGTCATTCACATTACGTTCACATTCAATTGATTAACAACCTTTAATCATCCTACATTAAGTTTCTACAATGCCTTAACAATGTTATGATTATACCTTAGTTCATTACTAATGAATTCTCTTTCATTCTATACTTGTAAGTATTCTTGTCTGCCAAAACTCTCGGACTGGCGCTGCAGCGCCACACTTAACTCTTCATCTCACGCCGTAGCGCGATTTAGCAATATGCCCTGACACTGTTACGACGCTACTGCGCCACCCATTTGGCCTTGGGTTGGCGCCGCGGCGCCAACTCTGTGCCTTCGAAAAATTTTGTAGATTTTAAATTTTACGAAACTCCCGGACGCATAACTTCTTCGTTATAAGTCCGAATTGGCCCGTTCAAAAGTCTACAATTCACAAATTACATACTCTATGCGTTCATGTAAGAATTTTATCTATTTGAATTTGTTTACTAAAATTTCACCTATTAGTTTATTTTAACGAAAATGATAAACGTTCGTGAACGTTCAACGCTCGTTTCTTTGTTCTAAGTCGGAATCCGGCCATTTTTGAGTCTGCAACTCTATAATGACAAATATGACTTGTCTCCATAAAAAACCAATATTTACGACTTCAAACACAAAATACGACTTCCATTCCGAGAATTTCACGAATTCGACGATTATCGTCCAATCGTGGAAATTTCGGCGAAACCTCATTACTAATCATTCTAAATGTATTTTAATCAACATATAAATATTTCAAGTTACTTATTACACCAATTTATTATCAAAGTAGGTTTTGACTTATTCTCATAAGTCAATGAATTACTTAACTTATGAACTCCAATTCTCATGCTTTATGACTTATTATGAACTTAAGTCCATCAATCAATGTTCTCATACTATATTGAATCATACTAACATTATACGACAAACATATGACAAGTTTTGTACAAGTTTATCAACTTATTTAGGTTCAAGTTGCTTATTCATAACTTATTCGGCTTAAGTCCATTGCTTATCCACTTCCCTCATGTTTTTAGCATCTAAGTTTATTTAGATTACACTTCTCTTATCATCCTAGTATGATAGAGATAGAAGAGACAAGATCAATTACCTTTGAAGATTACTTCTCTTGCTTTGGAAATCTAACAATGAAAGGTTAAGCTTCAAAGTGCTTATTAGCTCTAACAAATAAGTTGTTTGTGAGAGAGTTTGTTGGATGAAATCTAAACAAGTAAAATAAGAAATCCAAGCTTGCTATTTATAGAGGGCTAAGGTTGGGGCATAATGGTCTTTAAAACATCCCACCTCCTTAGATAACCTCCTTACTATTCATGTCTTAAGGCCTAAGTTTACTTGCTAACCACAACTCTTATCTCTTACTTGGTTATTACATAAAGTTCTTGCCCATCAAGACTACCCATATTAACATGGGTTGCTCCATGGGTCATGGCTAATTCATTGGGCTTGCATTAATAATAGTTTGGGCTTCACTTTATAAACCACTTGGGCTTAGTATAAATCCCACATAGGTTTACATCATTAATCTTATTGGATTTATTCTTCATACAAGATTCACTATTCTATTTCATTAGAAATTAATACAAAACATTCTTAAATTAAGTCCACATGCGAAATTTTGTGTTTTCCATACTTAGATTATTATTACATAATCCATCTCGCCTCGATATTATAACATTACGTATTTCTCGGAAGTTCAAAAATAATTCTCGAACGATAAACGATGAATAGTATTTTTCAAAAAATTTCTCGGAAAACTTTTATTTTCGTCTTGAAAATTTAAACACTTTAATTCCTTCACATAGTCAAAAGACTATGACGTTCCGACCTTTCTAGGTTATAAAACAACAGACATCTTATTAACACATAATAATAACAAATAATAATATTACTTTAATTCCTTCACATAGTCAAAAGACTACGACGTTCCGACCTTTTTAGGTTATAAAACAACATACATCTTATTAATACATAATAATAACAAATAATAATATTTTATTCATTAATTAATTCTTTCAAGTATTTTACAAAGGATCCAAATTTCTCGGTCATTACATTCTTCCTCCCTTATAAAGATTCTGTCCTCAGAATCTCGCCTTTCATTACGCAACCAAATGAGGATAATCCTCCTTTATCGTCTCTTCCAATTCCCACGTTGCTTCCTCGGCATCGTGGTTCTTCCATAATACCTTTGCCGACGCTATAACCTTGTTTCGCAGAACTTTCTCTTTTCTATCGATGATTTGAATTGGCATCTCCTCGTACGTTAAGTCCTTCTTGATTTGAATAGGCTCAAATTCTATCACGTGTTTATAATCCGGTTTGTAAGGACGTAGCACTGAAACGTGAAATACGTTATGTATTTGCTCAAGGTTTGGACGTAACGCTACTCTATTAGCTACCTCACCTACCCGTTCTAATACCTCAAAAGGTCCTATAAATATTGGACTTAGTTTTCCCTTCTTTCCAAAGCATATCTTTCCTTTTCAAGGAGATACCTTTAGAAATACGTATGATCCTACCTCAAACTCTCTATTCTCTCGATGTAAGTCTGCGTATTTCTTCTGTCTGTCTTGAGCTGCTACGAGACGCATACGTATCAACTTCACCACTTTCGCTGTTTGTTGCACCAATTTTGGTCCTAGCATTCGGCATTCTCCCACTTCATCCTAATACAATGGCGTTCTGCATTTCCTTCCATACAAACCTTCGTAAGACGGCATACCAATGCTTGCATGATAACTGTTGTTATATGCAAACTCTACTAATGGTAGATGATCATCCCAACTACCCTTGAAATCAATGACGCAAGATCTTAACATATCTTCTAACATCTGAATTGTCCTCTCGCTCTGTCCATCGGTTTGTGGATGATATGTCGTACTTAACTTCAACTGCGTCCCCAACTGCTCTTGCAGACTTCTCCAAAAATTTGATGTGAATCGTGGGTCACGGTCTGACACAATCGAAACTGGTACTCCATGTCTGGAAATAATTTCCTTAACATAAAGTTTAGCTAATTGATCTAAATTATACTTAACCCGAATTGGCAAAAAGTGAGCTGACTTCGTCAACCGGTCCACTATTACCAAATCGCATCATACCCCTTCTGAGTATTCGGAAGTCCCACCACAAAGTCCATCGTGATATGCTCCCACTTCCACTTTGGAATTTCCAATGACTTTAACAAGCCACTTGGTCGTTGATGTTCAGCCTGGTCGTTGATGTTCAGCCTTAACTTTCTAACAAGTCAAGCACCTACTCACATACTCGGCTATTTCTCTCTTCATATTCAGCCACCATAAACTCTGTCGAAGGTCTTGATACATCTTAGTGCTACCAGGATGAGTCGAGTACCTTGAACTGTGAGCCTCTTGCAAAATTTGCTCCTTTAATTCCATCTCATTCGAAGCCCAAATTCTTCCCTCAAATCTTAATAATCTCTCATTATCAAGACTAAACTTAATATCTTTTTTAGTGGTCAATCGCTTCTTCATTTGGTCACACTCATTAATTTTGAGATGCACCTCCTTCACTCTCTCTGCTATGGTAGATTGTATCTCCGTTGCAAACAGTCTCTGATCCGCTTCTCCTGGCAATTTCACCTCTAACTCCATCCTAGCCATCTCTGTTATTAACTCAGCTTGAGCCGTTAACATAGACAACTTCTCCCGACCCTTTCTACTCAAGGCGTCGGCCACTAAATTGGCTTTTCCAAGGTGATACAGGATTTCACAGTCGTAATCCTTTATCAACTCCAGCCATCTCCTCCGTCTCATATTCAACTCCTTCTATGTGAAGATATATTTTAGACTCTTATGGTCCGTGTATATCTCACATTTTTCCCCGTAAAGATAATGTCGCCATATCTTTAGGGCAAACACCACCGCGGCTAGTTCCAGATCATGAGTAGGGTAAACTTTCTCATAATCCTTCAACTACCTAGATGCATACGTAATGACCCTGCCATGCTGCATAAGCACGCAACCAAGTCCTCTATGCGAGGCATCGCTATAAACTACAAAATTTCCTGTGTCATCGGGTAATGACAAAACAGGCGCTTCACTCAACCTTTTCTTCAGTTCTTGAAAACTGTCCTCGCACTTCTCAGTCCATACGTACTTCACCGTCTTCCTCGTCAAGTTAGTCAGCGGAGTAGCTATCTTCGAAAAGTCCTGAATGAACCTCCGATAGTAACCCGCTAACCCTAGGAAACTCCGCACCTCAGTCGGCATTTTCGGTTGTTCCCAATTCATCAAGGCTTTAACTTTCACTGGATCTACTGAAATTCCCTCGTGGTCAATGACATGTCCTAAAAATTGTACCCTCTCTAGCCAAAATTCACACTTAGTGAACTTCACATATAACTTCTCCTTCCTTAGTGTCTCCAACACTATTCTTAGGTGTTCAGCATGATCTTACGGTGTCTTAGAATAGACTAGAATATCATCGATAAACACCACGACAAACTTGTCCAAATATTGTTTGACCACTCTGTTCATCATATCCATAAATGCAGTTGGTGTATTAGTCAACCCAAATGACATCACCAGAAACTCGTAATGACCATAACGAGTCTTGAATGTTGTCTTTGGCACGTCTTCATTCCTAACCTTCAGCTGATGATACCCCGTCCGCAAATCTATTTTAGAGAAATACTTTACCCCCTTTAACTGATCAAAAAGATCATCGATCCTGGGCAATGGATACTTATTTTTTATTATCAACTTATTCAACTCTCGGTAGTCGGTACAATGTCTTAACGATCCGTCCTTCTTCTTGACAAACAGTACCGGTGCTCCCCACGGTGAAACACTCGGTTGAATGTACTTCTTGTCCAACAGTTCTTGTAACTGCACCATCAACTCCTTCATCTCCACTGGCGCCATTCGATACTGTGCCCTAGAAACTGGTGCCGCTCCTGGCACAATGTCTATTACGAATTCGGTCTCTCTATCCGGTAGAAGACCCGGCAACTCACTCGGAAATACGTCTATGAATTAATTCACTATAGGAATTTTTTCCATGGTCGCTCCCACTCTCTGGGTATCAACTACATGGCACAAATAACTTACACACCCCTTCCTTAATAGTTTCCTAGTTTATGTCATGGTAAGACAACACGAACGTCCCGATAATTTATTTCCATAAAATATTACTTGAGGTTATCTTAAGGTTCTAATATTTACACATTTCTTTTGACAATCTATAATTGCCCCATGATTAACCAACTAATTCATTCCGAGAATTACGTCGAATTCTCCTAACTTTATCGGTATCAAATCTACTGATAATTCACAATCTCGAATGTTTACACAACAATTCCTATGAATATCTTCAACAAGAATTATTTCTTCGTTTGCTACCTTAATATTTAAAGGTATAGGCAACTTTTTGGGAAGTAATCCTAATCGTTTAGCAAAATCACATGCGATAAATGAACAAGTAGCACCCGAGTCAAACAGTACGTATGCATTTAGGTCGTTGATCGAAATAATACCTGCGACTACATCCCCTGAGGCCATCGCATCTTGGACGGTCATATTGAAGGTACCGGCCATCAGCCTACCCGGCTGCACTGGACCCCCAATAGTTAACTTACCACTATTGGTTCCCTTATTCCCGTCTGTCCCCTTCTTCGGGAAGTTCTTTGCCATGTGATCAGTTAACCCACACATAAAGCATCCATGATTCTTCTTCGGACTTGGACAGTTAGGCGCAAGGTGGCCCTCCTGTCCACAATTCTAACACACGGCCTTACCCTTGAGACAGACTCCTAAGTGAGTCTTCCCATAGGTTTTCCAAGCCTCCATCCTCTTCATCAAGTCTCTCAATTTCACTCCGGTATTCCTAGAGCTGAACGTTTTCCTCTTTTGTCCTTCGCCACTACCACTGGCACCTTTAACCTTCACTCCCCCATCCATCTTTCCCTTGTTCTTCTTATCCTTGTGGTATTGGCTCAATGCCTCGCTACCACCTTCGACAATTATTGCATTTTCTAAAATGGTCCCAAACGAAGGACTCTGGAATACAGAAATACGGCTATAAAGCCAGGGTTTCAAGCCCTGCTTGAACTGTCGAGCTTTTCTCACCTCAGTATCCACTTGGTGTGGAGCGAACCTTGCCAGTTCATTAAACTTGGCGGCATATTGGGGAACCGTCATGTCCCCTTGTTTTAACTCTAGAAACCGCATTTCCATCCTTCCTTGCATGCTCGTGGGAAAGTAGTTCTCATAAAATATTTCCTTGAACCTTAACCACGTTATCATCTCTATTCTGGCCCTAACTTGATTGGCCTCCCACCAAAAGTTGGCCTCTCCCTTCATCATGTAGGTTGCAAAGGCAACCTTTTGGGCCTCGTCGACATTTGCTATCACAAATGCCTTCTCGATCTCTCTCGGTCCGTAGTTCCTTTGAACTCCGGCGGACCCACACTCTTAAAGTCCTTAAATGTAGTATCTCGTACTACACCAGGATTTACGGGGATATTAGCCCCAGTTTGATTAAACGCTACAGTAAAAAGGTTTAAAAATTCATGCATGGGGTTAACCGAACCTCCCTCTGGTTGATTTACGTTTGCTTGATTCTGCGGTACTCCTCTTGGTGGCATTTTGCTGTTACAATAACCACACATTTCGTTATTATTCATTTTATGTTAATTAGTTATTATTCAATTTTAAACAATAACTTAAACATTCATTATTCCACATGTTCCAAAAATGAAAGCTTATATTGATTCATGGTAGTATAACACTACCTCAGTTACATTACACAATCTAATCGGATAACATTACTTTCCCGCAATTACATTCCAAAAATTGGGATTTACAAAAGACTAACATTGATTATACAAAAGAGGGTTTTACGTCACTACTAGATACAAAATATTTACATATCTAACTGCTCTAGCCACTACTAAATCACATCTGCCTTAAGGCATTCTCAAAATTCGCCTTGGCAAGACCGACAATAATATCACGGCTGATAGTATGCCGCGTCTGCCCTGCCTCTACGGGATAACCAGCTACCTGCAACTGGAAGTCCTCATGAGAACTTCTATGAATTTAGGACATTCTCCCTATTTTCTATTTTTTGGTCTTTAGCTCACTCCTAAGCTCAAAGACCTCCTGTTTCAGCTCATGGACCTTATCCTTAGCCAACACCCCTTCATCATGCTCCTGTTCCCACATGGATTCCACGTCCGTCTTATCTTCTATCACAGCCTGAAGCTCCGCCTTCAGCTCCTTAACCTCCTGACAGTAGTGAATATTTCTATCCAACACTGTCATAAAGAGTGACATGATTGACCCCCCCCCCCCGGAGCCGTCTCTGCTGCTATAGCTACTAGGTTAAAGGATACTGCCTCCAGCTCTTCCTCTAGCATGCCATCAAACACGGACATATAGTCATGGCTCTTTGAGTCTTCAGACTCAACCACTACTATCTCAGGATCTGCTGCTATGGGGTTCGGTATGATTTCTATCTGGTTTACCGACCCTTCACTGACTACCTGCACTTCTCTATTTTCTCTTGACATCTACAACAACACAAAAGTTTGATTAGTAAACGTCAGTAGAATAAAACACATAACATATATAATGCATTTTATAAGGTTAACGTCCATATTTTATTCTTTGACTTTTCTTAAGGTTATGACTTAAGGTTTTATTTCACCCCCTTAAGTTTTATAACCTAATGCTCTGATACCAACTTGTGACGCCCCCAAATCTGGGTATCTTCCAACCCGACAGATGGTGTTACACGGTGCTACAGTTCACATAAACATTCAATTGAAATACCTCAAAAGAACGGATATGTCTTACATATATATATATATATATATATATATATCAAAAGAATATTTACATTCCCCAGGTTCTTTACCACCAATACATTGTCTTTGTCATAATACCAATATTATTCTTTACAAAACCTATACAATTATATATGTAATCTACGAGTTTGCCTTCGCCTTCCCTTTATCCTTGTCGGATCCATCGGTCCGTTCGGTCTTAGCTGCATTCATATGGTTCAAGCAAGAATGAGCCTAACTAGCTCAGCAAGTACAACAATTCTAGGGAAATAGCATGCTTGAAACATAGGAATTATATATCTTCAATAACTAAACAATAGTTACGAAGTACTATCGATAATTCAAAACAGCACTTCTTTTCATTTAAAACGTTTTACAACAACAATATTCAGTAAAACATCAATTCCGATTCAAGATCGTAAGCACTTCATAAGCACTTTGAAAAGGACATTCCGACACGAAGTCCGTAAGTCCGGCATAGCTTACGAGCACGTCTAGGTGATCAGCCTATAGTACTCTATGTTGATCAACACTACATTCATTAAACGTGTATACGTTTAAGTGGTGGCAACCTCACGTGCCAGTCGTCTGACAACAAAACATTTTAGCATACTCAGTCTTCTTTTGAAAACCACAATAATATTAGTTTAGTAAATCCTTGTCAATACTTGATAGATTATAAGAAATCCAACATAGCATAAGTCTAGCCAAATGAATTGGCTTTTGACTTCATCAGACATTAACTCATATGCAAGAATACATGAGTCACAAAGCTTGTCCAGATCGAACTAGAACAAGGGTTAGAGTACTTGCCTTCAGTATCTACTACAGTTATAACACGTTCTCGTTTAAGTCCTTAAGTCTCTACAGTAAATGATAACATCACATAATACATTAGGTCATGAATAAACATACATGGGTCCTAATGAATCTTACCCTTCTTCTCAATTTAAATTCTGACTTAGATCTGTTATTATATTTTTTTGACTTTTCATTACGTCATTCACATTACGTTCACATTCAATTGATTAACAACCTTTAATCATCCTACATTAAGTGTCTACAATGCCTTAATAATGTTATGATTATATCTTAGTTCATTACTAATGAATTCTCTTTCATTCTATACTTGTAAGTATTCTTGTCTGCCAAAACTCTAGGACTGGCGCCGCAGCGCCACACTTAACTCTTAATCTCGCACCGTAGTGCGATTTAGCAGTATGCCCTGACACTGTTACGGCACTGCTACGCCACCCATTTGGCCTTGGGTTGGCGCCGCGGTGCCAACTCTATGCCTTCGAAAAATTTTGCAGATTTTAAATTTTACGAAACTCCCGAACGCATAATGTAAGACCCCAACTTTTATAAATAAAGATGAATTTTCTATAAATATCATTTTTGAATATTATGGAGTTAATTTGATATAATGTTATAGTTGTGGGTAATATTTATAAATTTTACAAAGTACGCAAGTTGTTATATAATATTCGATTGGTCGGGGAATATTCGTTTTAACAGGGAATATTCGTACAACGGCACAATCATTGGTGGACCCCACAACAGAATTATTGTCGGATTGAGAAAACGACAAAAATATTATATTAAAAATAACGGTGGAAGTTTTACCATTGATACTGTTGAACTACTCGGTAGTAAAAGTACAGTAATACGTGTGGTTGCATAGTAGCACACGGTATTGATTATTAATGCTTATGTGAGAAGTCACTCAGTTTGATTCAATTATTGTCAGTTAATAATATGAATTATTTAGCGATAATGACGTTTTATTTTATTCGTATTATTAACGTAATAAAACAGAAACATCTTTTTATATAAAACAGAATACTTTATTAAATTTATTCTATAAATAGAATATATTATATTTTATTTAAAAGATTTTTCTTTAAATATGGACCGTCAGATTAAAGTAATCAATCTGGACCGTTCATGGATTAGTTACTATGCATTCTATTTTTCTATAAATAGCAGCTCATTCCTTCATTATTTCTTACGAATTCACTGAACTCTAGAGAGAGAAACTATAGAGAGAGAGAAGAAGAGTATTCTGCTACTTAACTACTTCCTTATTTCAGCTCTTCTTTAAAATGGTAAGGGGTGTTATTCTTTCTTATTCATGAAGAGAACTTTTGTTATTCCATTTCTTATTATTCTGTTGGAATAACCTGTATACGCGGTCTACCCTATACTTGGTGACATTCTTCTATTATTATTCTGTTGGAATATCCTGTCTGTGCGTTTTACGCCGGACCTGGTTCCATTATTTATTATTCTGTGGGAATAACCTGTCTGTGCGGTCTATCGCATGCATGGTGATTTCTTTTGTTATTCTATTCTTTATTATACTCAGTTGGTTAAGTTTTGACTTCTATACTCCATGAAATTTGTGGAATATCCTTGATAGTTGCGTTTCATCCAATATCTTTTCAAGAAAATATTCTTCTAAGCATTCTTGAATTTTACTCCACAAAGCAGTATCATGTTGACAATTTGGACTTTGTTAATTCTTGGATAAATTAATTCTTGAACTTGTTTTATTGAATTATTATATCATTGTCATCATCCTCATGTTTATAAAATGTTGAAAGTCATCTGTGGCCTGTAGTGCATAGATGGACTTGGTATGATTATGACCAGGGATTATTCGGTATAATCATGACCGTAATGTTACAAATAATGTGGTAAAAGTCCTCATTGGCCTGTAGTGCATTGATGGACAGTTGTTGGCGTGATCATGACCATTAATGAATATACGAATATCCTTGGCCGTAGTGCAGGGGTGATTCGATGATGTGGATTATTTTATTAAGCTGAGTCCCAGCGATAACAGTGTTGAAAAACCTTTTAAAGCATAAAAGATAGTAGAGTTTATTTTCTACTTGACTCTTTTAATGAATTTCTTGTTCCGTTGCAGTTAAACTTGATGTCTATTATATTTTATCAGTTTAACATTGTTGAAGGCTAATGATAATTTATTCTGCATTATCTTAGTCATAATATTTCTTACTGGGCTAGTTGAGCTCACCCTTTCTTTCACTGTTCTCTTCAGGAAATGTGAACGTACCTGGGGCAAGTCAGGGAACGGAGTGATGGTCCGAATGATAGTATTAGTTAGTAGTCCTCACTATTCTATGTAATGGTGTATTAATAAATATAACGAGGACTCCTTTTGAGTATGAATACTCTCTAGAAGATAATATTTGTATTCAAACTCACAGTTTATGTTTTGTCGTATTGTACACGACAGTTGTATTAGTAAGTTGTATTTGTATTCTGTACTATGTATCTGACGACCCAAGATAGGTGATGTATACCTAATTTTGGGGGCGTCACAGTTGGTATCAGAGCTTAGGGATATGATCCCTGGCTAAGATGTGAGAATAGAACTAGGAGGGGAGAGACGGGGAATTCCTTCGCTAGTATGACCTACCTAAGTTTATTTGCATGGTATTTAATTGGTCGGTCATAATATAAGGATAATATATGACATATCAATTAACTTTTATTTTGTGGCAGTATCTGAAAATGGCATCTGAGAATGTTGAGAATAGCAATGGAGCACAGGCGACTGTTGATTCACCACATATCAATAATCAGGATAATGTGCATCAGGAAGGTGACAATCCTCATACAAATAACAACACTGACCAGATGATGAATGATGGAATGTTCAGAAACTTTAAGCAGTTCATGCAACAGCAGGCGAGAGCGGCTCCTGTCTAAAATATAGGTGAAAACACTGAAAACTCTCGGACGGTCACCGCTAAACAGTTCAAGGAGCTGGGACCACCAGAGTTTAAGGGAGAGCCAAAACCACTTATAGCGGAAACATAGATAAAGTAGATTACCAAGATATTTGATGTCTTGGGATGCTCCGAGGAGCAAAAGGTTCCCTTTACCGCCTTTATATTGCGAGGAGAGGCAGATTACTGGTGGGAATCGATTAAGCGTACTCAACCTACCGCACTGAAGATGTCTTGGGAGAAGTTCCAAGAGCTATTCAATGACAAATACTTTCCCGAAAGTGTTTGTCACATGAAGGAGGTAGAGTTTATCAAATTGGAGCAGAATAATATGACCGTGTCGCAGTATGAGGCTAAATTTGCTGAGTTGTCCCGGTTTGCGTCCCACTTGGTGGATAATGAAGAGAGAATGACGCCAATATTTTTATGAGGTTTGAAACCTGAGATACGTCAACATCTTATTTCTCATAAACTGTGTTTGTATTCAGATGTTGTGAATAGGGCTCAGTTAGTGGAGCGCGATAATGAGTCAACGCAACCAAAAGAAAGCAGTCAGCAAAATGATAATACCGGTGAGAGCAGTCATCGAAGCGGTGACAACAAGCGTGGAGGGAATCAACAGACCAGAAATGGTAACCACTTCGGTGGTAATCAGGGCCAAAACAATAAGAATGGTCATTTCAAGAAGAGGAGATTCAACAATGATGGAAAGACGTCAGCACCAGCACCCGTTGTTAAGGAAGGAGAACGACCACCTATCATATGTTTCAAATGCGGAGGGGAGGGGCACATCAGTCCAAACTGCGCGATGCCGTCTAAAGCATGTTATAATTGTGGAAGAGAAGGTCATTTAGCTCGATTTTATCGTTTACCAAAAACAAGTTCAGCCAAGATGGAGACACCAAAGGCCGTCCCAGAAAAGTTAAAACTGGTAGTGCAAGGGAGAGCGTTTGTTGTGACATCCCAGAAAGCAAGGAACCCGAATGAGGTCATCACGGGTAAGCTTATCATAAACTCTAACGAAGTCTATACTTTATTTGATACCGGTTCTACCCATTCTTTTATTTCTCCTACTTGCGCTCATCGATTAAATTTGATTCCGGAGAAATTAGACTTTGACTTATCTGTTGAAACTCCATTGGGAGAAACCTTCATTACATCCACGGTTTATAAGTCTTGTTTGGTTCAAGTTGGTACCCACATATTACCTGTCGATCTTATTTTATTAAAAATACTTGCATTTGACGTGATTCTAGGGATTGATTGGTTAACTACTCATCATGCAAAAATTGATTGTTTTCGTAAGGTTGTTAGCTTTCATATTCCTAATCGACCTATTATACGAATTCAAGCAACAAAACCATTAAAATCAATCGCTGTCATCTCAAGCCATAAAGCTATTCGTTTATTGAAAAACGGATGTCAAGCTTTCTTAGCTCATGTCACGGATCTAAACAAAAATATGTCAGCTTTGAATGATATTTCTATTGTTAATAAATTCCCTGACGTATTCCCTGAAGAACTTCCTGGCCTACCCCCAGAGCGTGAAATTGAATTTTGTATCGACCTTGAACCCGGTACAAAACCCATTTCCAAAGCCCCATATCGAATGGCTCCTATTGAACTTCAGGAGTTAAAGATTTAACTGCAGGAATTGTTAGACATTGGCTTTATTCGTCCTAGTACTTCTCCTTGGGGTGCTCCTGTGCTATTCGTGAAGAAGAAAGATGGAAGTATGCGACTTTGTATTGATTATCGGGAGTTGAATCATGTCACCATCAAAAACAGGTACCCATTGCCACGTATTGATGACCTGTTTGACCAGTTGCAAGGAGCACAATTCTTTTCAAAGATCGATCTTCGTTCTGGATATCATCAGCTGAAGGTTAGAACTAAGGATATTCCAAAGACGGCTTTTAGAACTCGGTACGGGCATTATGAATTCTTAGTCATGTCCTTTGGATTGACTAATGCTCCTGCTGCCTTCATAGATATGATGAACCGGGTATTCAAGGAATATTTGGATCACTTTGTGGTCGTCTTTATTGATGACATCCTTATTTATTCCAAAAGCCGTGAAGATCATGAGCAACACTTGAGGCTGGTACTCCAAAAGCTTCGTGAATACAAGCTTTATGCCAAGTTGAAGAAATACGAGTTCTGGCTGGAGGAGGTAGCATTCCTTGGGCACGTAGTATCAAGTCATGGAATATCGATTGACCCGCAAAGATTGAAGATATTCAAAGCTGGGAGCAACCTAAATCAGTGACCGAAGTACGTAGCTTTCTTGGTTTAGCTGGTTATTATCGGAGATTCGTGGAAGGATTTTCTCGAATCGCTACTCCATTAACTCAGCTGACTCGGAAAGATACAAAGTTCGGTTGGAGCGAAGAATGTGAGCAGAGTTTTTAAGAACTCAAGAGGAGACTTATTTCAGCACCTGTTCTAACAATACCATCTGGCTCGGAGGGATTTGTCATCTACAGTGATGCTTCGAGCAAAGGGTTGGGATGCGTTCTCATGCAACATGGAAAAGTTATAGCCTATGCATCAAGACAACTCAAGGAATATGAGAGGAATTATCCTACTCATGATCTAGAGTTGGCAGCTGTTGTCTTTGCACTTAAAATTTGGAGGCATTACTTGTATGGGGAGAAGGTGGAGATCTTTACGGATCATAAAAGCCTCAAATATTTTTTCACTCAAAAGGAACTCAACATGCGACAACGACGTTGGCTTGAACTGTTGAAAGATTATGATCATACCATTCAATACCATCCTGGAAAAGCAAACGTGGTAGCTGACGCATTGAGTAGAAGATCATATGCAAGTACGAGTGCAATATTGTCAACACAAAGGCCCATTTTGTGTGACTTGCAAAGGATGGAGATAGAGTTAAAGACTCCAGGGACCCATGTGATGATGGCGAATATACGAGTAGAACTAACTTTAATCGATAAAGTTAAAGCTGCTCAAGCTACAGACCTGGAGCTGATGCGTATGAGGAAGAAAGTGCAAGAAGGTGCTATGCCGGAAGCAAGAATCGATGAAGAAGGAATACTTCGAGTCAACTCCAGACTTTGTGTTCCTAACAACCCTGATTTAAAGTATGAAATCATGATGGAGGCGCACAACACACCGTTTGCAATCCATCCTGGAAGTACCAAAATGTATCATGATCTTCGTCATACATTTTGGTGGAGCAATATGAAGAGAGAGATAGCGTTGTTTATCTCAAGGTGTCTAACTTGTCAACGAGTCAAAGTGGAGCATCAAGTACCAAAAGGTCCATTGCAACCACTTGAAATTCCAGAATGGAAGTGGGAGCACATTACCATGGATTTCGTTACCGGTCTTCCTAGGGTTTCTCAAGGTATTGATGCGATTTGGGTTATTGTTGATAGATTGACCAAGTCTGCTCATTTCTTACCGATACGAGAAACTTATACACTTGAACGTCTTGCTCGTATGTACATAAATGAGATTGTAAGACTGCACGGTATGCCAGTATCCATAGTTTCTGATCGAGACCCAAGATTCACTTCACGATTTTTGGTTAGTTTACAAAAAGCTATGGGCACAGATTTACGATTTAGTTCGGCATATCATCCTCAGACGGACGGACAATCAGAGAGGACTATTCAAACTCTAGAAGATTTATTAAGACTCTGTGTCTTTGACTTTAAGGGAAGTTGGGACAAGTTCTTACCATTGGTGGAGTTTTCCTACAACAACAGTTATCAAGCAAATATTGGCATGGCTCGATTCGAAGCATTGTATGGAAGAAAATGTCGTTCTCCAGTATGCTGGGATGAGGTGGGTGAAGCAACGTTGTTGGGACCGGAGTTGGTACGTATGACTACAGAAAAGATTCAAACGATCTGACAACGTATAAAAACCTCACAAGATCGACAAAAGAGTTATGCTGATCTTCATCGAAAGGACGTGAAATTTGATATAGGAGATCATGTGTTCTTACGTGTTGCTCCATGGAAAGGAGTTATGAGATTTAGAAAAAGAGGAAAGCTCAATCCTCGATTCATCGGTCCATTTTTAATCCTCGATCGAGTAGGAACTGTGGCTTATAGACTCGCTTTACGGCCAAGTATGTCTCGTGTTCATAACGTTTTTCACATATCCATGTTACGCAAATATGTGGAAGACCAGAACCACATTATTGAGTTGGACCGGACGAAATAGCGGAGGATTTGACGTATGAAGAAGTTCCTGTTCAAATTTGGATAAGAAGGAACATATTCTACGCTCCAAGGTTATACCTCAAGTCAAAGTTTTGTGGAGAAACCACGATGTTGAGGAAAGGACTTAGGAGTTAGAATCTGAAATGAAATCAAGGTATCCTTACCTCTTCGATATACCAGGTACGTACCCTAATTTCGGGGGCGAAATTTCATAAGAAGGGGAGGTTGTTAGACCCCAACTTTTATAAATAAAGATGAATTTTCTATAAATATCATTTTTGAATATTATGGAGTTAATTTGATATAATGTTATAGTTAAGCGTAATATTTATAAATTTTGCAAAGTACGCAAGTTGTTATATAATATTCGATTGGTCGGGGAATATTCGTTTTAACAGAGAATATTCGTACAACGACACAATCATTGGTGGACCCCACAACGAAATTATATATTCTTTGCAAAACCTATACTATTATATATGTAATCTACGGGTTTGCCTTCGCCTTCCCTTTATCCTTGCTGGATCCATCGGTCCGTTCGGTCTTAGCTGCATTCATATGGTTCAAGCAAGAATGAGCCTAACTAGCTCAGCAAGTACAACAATTCTAGGGAAATAGCAGGCTTGAAACATAGGAATTATATATCTTCAATAACTGAACAATAGTTACGAAGTACTATCAATAATTCAAAATAGCACTTCTTTTCATTCAAAACGTTTTACAACAACAATATTCAGTAAAACATCAATTCTGGTTCAAGATCATAAGCATTTCATAAGTACTTTGAAAAGGACATTCCGACACGAAGTCCGTAAGTCCGGCATAGCTTACGAGCACGTCTAGGTGATCAGCCTATAGTACTCTATGTTGATCAACACTACATTCATTAAACGTGTATACGTCTAAGTGGTGGCAACCTCACGTGCCTGTCGTTTGACAACAAAATATTTTAGCATACTCAGTCTTCTTTTGAAAACCATAATAATATTAGTTTAGTAAATCCTTGTCAATACTTGATAGATTATAAGAAATCCAACATAGCATAAGTCTAGCCAAATGAATTGGCTTTTGACTTCATCAGACATTAACTCATATGCAAGAATACATGAGTCACAAAGCTTGTCCAGATCGAACTAGAACAAGGGTTAGAGTACTTGCCTTCAGTATCTACTACAGTTATAACACGTTCTCGTTTAAGTCCTTAAGTCTCTACAGTAAATGATAACATCACATAATACATTAGGTCATGAATAAACATACATGGGTCCTAATGAATATTACCCTTCTTCTCAATTTAAATTCTGACTTAAATCTGTTATTATGTTTTTTTGACTTTTCATTACGTCATTCACATTACGTTCACATTCAATTGATTAACAACCTTTAATCATCCTACATTAAGTTTCTACAATGCCTTAACAATGTTATGATTATATCTTAGTTCATTACTAATGAATTCTCTTTTATTCTATACTTGTAAGTATTCTTGTCTGCCAAAACTCTAGGACTGGCGCCGCAGCGCCACACTTAACTCTTAATCTCGCACCGTAGCGCGATTTAGCAGTATGCCTTGACACTGTTACAGCACTGCTACGCCACCCATTTGGCCTTGGGTTGGCGCCGCGGTGCCAACTCTATGCCTTCGAAAAATTTTGCAGATTTTAAAATTTACGAAACTCCCGGACGCATAATGTAAGACCCCAACTTTTATAAATAAAGATGAATTTTCTATAAATATTATTTTTTTAATATTATGGAGTTAATTTGATATAATGTTATAGTTGTGGGTAATATTTATAAATTTTGCAAAGTACGCAAGTTGTTATATAATATTCGATTGGTCGGGGAATATTCGTTTTAACAGGGAATATTCGTACAACGACACAATCATTGGTGGACCTCACAACGAAATTATTGTCGGATTGAGAAAACGACAAAAATATTTTATTAAAAATAACAGCGGAAGTTTTACCATTGATACTGTTGAACTACTCGGTAGTAAAAGTACAGTAATACGTGTGGTTGCATAGTAGCACACGGTATTGATTATTAATGCTTATGTGAGAAGTCACTCAGTTTGATTCAATTATTGTCAGTTAATAATATGAATTATTTCGCGATAATGACGTTTTGTTTTATTCGTATTATTAACGTAATAAAACAGAAACATCTTTTTATATAAAACAGAATACTTTATTAAAGTTATTCTATAAATAGAATATATTATATTTTATTTAAAAGATTTTTCTTTAAATATGGACCGTCAGATTAAAGTAATCAATCTGGACCGTTCATAGATTAGTTACTATGCATTCTATTTTTCTATAAATAGCAGCTCATTCCTTCATTATTTCTTACGAATTCACTGAACTCTAGAGAGAGAAACTATAGAGAGAAACTATAGAGAGAGCGAAGAAGAGTATTCTGCTACTTAACTACTTCCTTATTTCAACTCTTCTTTAAAACGGTAAGGGGTGTTATTCTTTCTTATTCATGAAGAGAACTTTTGTTATTCTATTTCTTATTATTCTGTTGGAATAACCTGTATACGCGGTCTACCCTATACTTGGTGACATTCTTCTATTATTCTGTTGGAACATCCTGTCTGTGTGTTTTACGCCGGACCTAGTTCCGTTTTTATTATTATTCTGTTGGAACATCCTGTCTGTGTGTTTTACACCGGACCTGGTTCCGTTTTTATTATTATTCTGTTGGAACATCCTGTCTGTGTGTTTTACACCGGACCTGGTTCCGTTTTTATTATTATTCTGTTGGAACATCCTGTCTGTGTGTTTTACACCGGACCTGGTTCCGTCTTTATTATTATTCTGTTGGAATATCCTGTCTGTGCGTTTTACGCCGGACCTGGTTCCATTATTTATTATTCTGTGGGAATAACCTGTCTGTGCGGTCTATCGCATGCATGGTGATTTCTTTTGTTATTCTATTCTTTATTATACTCAGTTGGTTAAGTTTTGACTTCTATACTCCATGAAATTTGTGGAATATCCTTGATAGTTGCGTTTCATCCAATATCTTTTCAAGAAAATATTCTTCTAAGCATTCTTGAATTTTACTCCACAAAGCAGTATCATGTTGACAATTTGGACTTTGTTAATTCTTGGATAAATTAATTCTTGAACTTATTTTATTGAATTATTATATCATTGTCATCATCCTCATGTTTATAAAATATTGAAAGTCATATGTGGCCTGTAGTGCATTGATGGACTTGGTATGATTATGACCAGGGATTATTCGGTATAATCATGACCGTAATGTTACAAATAATGTGGTAAAAGTCCTCATTGGCCTGTAGTGCATTGATGGACAGTTGTTGGCGTGATCATGACCATTAATGAATATACGAATATCCTTGGCCGTAGTGCAGGGGTGATTCGATGATGTGGATTATTTTATTAAGCTGAGTCCCAGCGATAACAGTGTTGAAAAACCTTTTAAAGCATAAAAGATAGTAGAGTTTATTTTCTACTTGACTCTTTTAATGAATTTCTTGTTCCGTTGCAGTTAAACTTGATGTCTATTATATTTTATCAGTTTAACATTGTTGAAGGCTAATGATAATTTATTCTGCATTATCTTAGTCATAATATTTCTTACTGGGCTAGTTGAGCTCACCCTTTCTTTCACTGTTCTCTTCAGGAAATGTGAACGTACCTGGGGCAAGTCAGGGAACGGAGTGATGGTCCGAATGATAGTATTAGTTAGTAGTCCTCACTATTCTATGTAATGGTGTATTAATAAATATAACGAGGACTCCTTTTGAGTATGAATACTCTCTAGAAGATAATATTTGTATTCAAACTCACAGTTTATGTTTTGTCGTATTGTACACGACAGTTGTATTAGTAAGTTGTATTTGTATTCTGTACTATGTATCTGACGACCCAAGATAGGTGATGTATACCTAATTTTGGGGGCGTCACACATAACTTCTTCGTTATAAGTCCGAATTGGCCCGTTCAAAAGCCTACGGTTCACAAATTACATACTCTATGCGTTCATGTAAGAATTTTATCTATTTGAATTTGTTTACTAAAATTTCACCTATTAGTTCATTTTAACAAAAATGATAAACGTTCGTGAACGTTCAATGCTCGTTTCTTTGTTCTAAGTCGGAATCCGGCCATTTTTGAGTCCGCAACTCTATAATGACAAATATGACTTGTCTCCATCGAAAACCAATGTTTCTGACTTCAAACACAAAATACGACTTCCATTCCGAGAATTTCACGAATTCGACGATTATCGTCCAATCGTGGGAATTTCGGCGAAACCTCATTACTAATCATTCTAAATGTATTTTAATCAACATATAAACATTTCAAGTTATTACACCAACTTATTATTAAAGTAGGTTTTGACTTATTCTCATAAGTCAATGACTTACTTAACTTATGAACTTCAATTCTCATGCTTATGACTTATTATGAACTTAAGTCCTTCAATCAATGTTCTCATACTATGTTGAATCATACTAACATCATATGACAAACATATGACAAGTTTTGTACAAGTTTATTAACTTATTTAGGTTTAAGTTGCTTATTCATAACTTATTCGGCTTAAGTCCATTGCATATCCATTTCCCTTATGTTTTTAGCATCTAAGTTTATTTATATTACACTTCTCTTATCATCCTAGTATGATAGAGATAGAAGAGACAAGATCAATTACCTTTGAAGATTACTTCTCTTGCTTTGGAAATCTAACAATGAAAGGTTAAGCTTTAAAGTGCTTATTAGCTCTAACAAATAAGTTGTTTGTGAGAGAGTTTGTTGGCTGAAATCTAAACAAGTAAAATAAAAAATCCAAGCTTGCTATTTATAGAGGGCTAAGGTTGGGGCATAATGGTCTTTAAAACATCCCACCTCCTTAGCTAACCTCCTTACTATTCATGTCTTAAGGCCTAAGTTTACTTGCTAACCACAACTCTTATCTCTTACTTGGTTATTACATAAAGTTCTTACCCATCAAGACTACCCATATTAACATAGGTTGCTCCATGGGTCATGGCTAATTCATTGGGCTTGCATTAATAATAGTTTGGGCTTCACTTTATAAACCACTTGGGCTTAGTATAAATCCCACATAGGTTTACACCATTAATCTTATTGGATTTATTCTTCATACAAGATTCACTATTCTATTTCATTAGAAATTAATACAAAACATTCTTAAATTAAGTCCACATGCGAAATTTTGTGTTTTCCATACTTAGATTATTATTACATAATCCATCTCGCCTCGATATTATAACATTACGTATTTCTCGGAAGTTCAAAAATAATTCCCGAACGATAAACGATGAATAGTATTTTTCAAAAAATTTCTCGGAAAACTTTTATTTTCGTCTTAAAAATTCAAACACTTTAATTCCTTCACATAGTCAAAAGACTACGACGTTTCGACCTTTCTAGGTTATAAAACAACATACATCTTATTAACCCATAATAATAACAAATAATAATATTTTATTCATTAATTAATTCTTTCAAGTATTTTACAAAGGATCCGAATTTCTCGGTCGTTACATCCGGTAGTATCCGAAATGGATATGAACTGTCTTCCAGGGTTCCCTCTTGAAAGACAAACATGTCCTCCTGCAATATTAGTGACAGGTGTGCAGAAATCTTCGAGTGTCTACAGATGCCCCTCTTTATCATACTCATGCAATGCAATGCATTGGTAGGATAAAGAATCCTAGACACTTGAAATGCCATAAGACAAACATGATACTATATGCAGCAACATGATGCAAATGTATGATGCATGATGCATGCGTGCGAGGTTGTTGCCCAACATGCTGGGGATGATTACTGAGTCCTTGTACTGTTTACCGAGGATTGGCAACTATGACCTGATCGGATGTGTGATCCGAACCTATTAGGATGTTGATGTTGGAGTTATCACCAAAGTCCTGGATCTTTGAAACTAACTTAATCCCAAAGAGGTACCTCTTATGTGTAAGAGATCTGTGGGGATAAAGCTTTGTCTGTTTGAGGATGTGTATAACATATTCCATCATCAATCCTCCTTGATGATGTTGACCTTTCCTGGTTTGTATCGCCGGGATATGTCAAGATTCTGTTGGATTTACTACCAACAGCAAATGCTGTCAAGATTGCCTAACCTTCGTTGATTTGTACTTCACTGACATGTGAATCAACGGATGAAAACCATGTAGAGTAGACTGTCAAGGCTGCTTGACTTTCGCTGACGTGTGAACCAACGGCTGATACTCTGTGAGCATATCGTCAAGGTTGCTTGACCTTCGCCGACATGTGAATCAATGGAACATTGCGTTGTGACCCCCGCCGGGGATCCATTGGGGACTTATGAATATAAACGTACGCAATCATCGAACAGCTTTCAATGCCTCGATGGGTTTACTTGCCATCGACTGAAATAACGTCAAGGCTGCTTGACCTTCGTTGATGTATGTGTCAACGGATGAACATACTTTGTAACCCCTGCCGGGGTTCCGCGCTGTAACCCCATCGGGGATCTACGTTGTAACCCCCGTCGGGGATCACGTTGATCTTTAGGGTAATGACCCGAAATTGGCGGCATTGGACCTGTACAAGGTATTGTCGAATGTGATTTGTAACAAATGAGATCATTGGCATGGTATACCTCGTGCTTGGGTGACTACCAATGAGTGATGTACAGACTCAAAGTTCCTCATGCTTAGGCATTTTTATTCCCAATTTGACCTTTTCAGTCCGCAAGAACTCCTTTGCAACTTGAACTGGACCGAGCCGAAGGGGTGGGGGCTCTATTTAGGAGAGCGTGCTATTAGGAGCACCACAGGGGAGATTTGCATGTCGATCTTTCCTCCTGTAAGGTGTCATTGGCATGTATCGCAGTCACTCGTCACTAATATCCCATTGTTTGGGGTTGACGATTTTGTATTGCCAGAGGGTCCTTGCACTTAGGAGATATTCCAGTGTTAGTGGTTCCCTCGTACTATTAGATCCTAGTCCCGCGCCACTCAGTTCATGGGGGATATGGTTCCAGGATCCGTGATGATGCCGGATTGGATAGCCTGTGTTCGAGATCCGACTCATGTGACACAGATTGATAGTTTGACCCGACGACTAGACCAGGCACATTTCTTTATCCGGCATTTGGGCAGAGATCCAGCAGAGGCAGATTCGTTTGATCCTCCCAGCTCAAGCGTTGGCCCCTCAGATAACCCATTCGGTTTTACCGGTGCAGATTATCCTCTATATAGGCCTGACATCCCTGTTGATAGAGATCCAGTGACTTAAGAGGAGTTACATCAGGTGGACAGCATTGATGATGTAGACATTGACACCATTGTCTTCTTCTGATGTGTATTCTCGTTATATCTTTTGATAGGCCTCTATTAGCTATTAGGTGGTTGTGCCCCATTCTCGTTATATCTTTTGATAGGCCTCTGTTAGTAGTAGGGCATCTGTGCCCCATTTCCCTATATTTGTAGCTGTACAGAGATGATGTATTAGATGTTGATATACTTAGGAATGTATGCACAGTTTTTTCATTCCCTATATCATATTGCCATCTATTATCTGCAATGTATGTATCATGTTATGCATATGTATGTATGTCCAGAAATATTCAACATTGACCCCTGGATGGTCTTATGACACGGCCCGTACAGATGTCTTCTTCGACAGTTAGCCGTATTGATCATACCCCACCATCATTGGTGGCATCGGGTGTGCGATCGTGGTATGATAGCATGTCACCATCAGACAGGGTGACCGTAGATCATTTGTTACAGCAGACTATGACTCTGTTGATGTTTCAGGTTCCCACAGGATTTGTGGATGGCATACTAGAGCACTGGGTATCGGAGAGGCAGGTTTTCTGATTTGGGACCCAGGAGTTACATCCCACTTTGGAGGAGTATGCACGGTTGACGATGCTGCCATTGGATAGACCTTACGTGCATATGTCTTTGAGGGACATGAGTCGACGGTTCATGACCCTCACTGGATTGAGGCGCAGAGTGGTACAGGATGAGCATACATCTAGCCACGTTATATCCTAACATTTTCTGTTTGACAGATTTGGCTCTAAGGATAGTTATACACGACATTCCAGGGATTTCACCACACCGGAGGATCATTGGCGTCTAGCCAGGGTTGATGTACTGCTATTGTGCGTGCTACCGTATGTCTATATGCCTACCGTATGTCTATATGCCATGGTACATGTATGAGATAGACATTGGAGCCATCATGGCAGTGAGAGCTCTCAGGGAGGGTCGTACCATTATACTGATGATTATAGTATAGACTCTGAGGTCAGCTATATACTGCTGCACTTATCCGACAGGAGTGTTCACGGGCAGCTCGGTCATGCTATACGTGTGGTTTATGTCACACTTGAGACCGATTGGCACCTTTAGATGGCATTGGTATTGTTTCATCCATGACATAGCAATGTCATACTCCTTTTAGCTATCAGAGTGTACGGACGCTTTGGCTTGGTCTATGTTCTTGGCGGATATCAGGGATCCTTTTAGCATATTACCGTATTCGGGGCTTAGCTCACCTTACAGCTTTATTACTCATGCTCCGGGCATGGACTATCTCCCTTTGTATGGTTTGAGGGGTATGATTACTTACCACCCGCTGGCCGTGATGTCGCAGTTTGACCAGTTTCAGGACTTTCATCCTTTCGAGGGGGCGTCGGGTCAGCATTCTGCTTCTCGTTATCTTTCAGCAGAGGACCGATCACGTGTGTATGCTTGTTGGGATCAGCGTGAGATAGCTACTTTTTCTGTGAGCCATCTGGGTTGTTCTGCAGAGTATTCTGTATGGATGAAGACAGAGATTGCATCGGCTGCAGTAGTATCCACATTACCGAGTAGTGATTCAGACGATGTAGAGCCTATGGAGGACATCGATTCCTACATCGAGGAAGAGACAGTTGCTGGGTTGCCAATATTTCCTTTAGATTCTCCCAGTACCAGCACTGTTGTGATACAGCATTCGGCATAGTACTTCGAGCAGAGTCTCCATCTGATGACCTTTGAGAGAGACCAGGCTAGAGCCTCGATGTTGACTGCCCTTGATGGGAGAGACGCAGCTCTATTAGAGAGAGATGAGGCATTAGCTCGCAGAGATGTCGCTATCATTGAGCGGGATAAGGCTAGATCAGTCAGAGATACATTGATAGTTGAGCGGGATAGTGCCATATCTGCTAGGGATGTAGCCGTCACAGATAGTACTGTAGTGAGGTCCCTTCTTACCACTGGTATGATCGCAGAGATGAGCGCTTACATTGATGAGCATATGGTCACCATGCAGATGGTTGCAAATCTGTTGGGTCGTGTGGATATTCTCGTATAGGAGACCACAGCTTCGCCTCCTTCTTCTGAGAGGGACGCCATGTTGGGCTTGTTAGCTCGCATATACCCTGACTTGTAGATGAGCTTGTATTTTCCTGCATAGACTAGCTTAGCCATTTTGTCATGTACAGTTAACATTGTGTATATCAAATAGCATTATATATAAGGTAAGGAAATATATTTTTGATCACTTTCCTTTTAGATATACTTTGCTACTTGCTTGATATTATGCCTGCTGTTTCAGGGCTTGCGATCTTGATGTATTCTGAATTCCTCCTTGAGGGATGGACATTTAGATGTCTCTGGACAGTTTAGAATGGATCATTGATCTGTATGTATCCCTACCATCTTTGTTGTCTTGGGACAGGTTTCTGCATGGAAATGTGGAGAGGAATTTGGCTTTCCTCTCTAAGATTGACTGCACCAAATATGGTCGCCAGTACTTCTATTTAGGAGAAGCCTAGTTAATTCCATCTCTTATGGATTGGTGTTGATCTTCAAGGTATGACCGCAGCTTAGATGGTCGTCGAATCTCCTATTTGGGAAGAGTTCAGGTAATTCCATCCCTTTGGTCTGAAACCAATAAAATGCAGTGGATTGAAAGATGATCCCAGTACCAATTGATAAGGGTTTGTGTTTTGGTAGGGGGTGATGAGACCGAACCATAAATGGCTGCCTACGTACTCCTATTGAAGAGGAGATCAGGTCTGCATAGTTCGAACCTGGTGTAAGAGGTTCAACGCTGTATGTGGCAGAAATGGTGTAGGAATTCGTTTTTGTTTTTGTTTTTGTAAGGAAAAGGGTGGAAATTTTTTTGTTGTTTTTATTTTAACATGGTTGCCTACGTACTCCTATTGAAGAGGAGATCAGGTCGGCGTAGTTCACCCCTCAGGGCGAGTGGAAAAGCGTAATCCCATGTGCAGGTCAGATTACGGGGAGTAGAAAGTTTAATCCTAGTTTGAGGATAAACTGTAGGTATGAGAAGTTTGATCCCATGTATAGGTAGCCAAACTGCAAACGCGAGAGGTTCAATCTGTGGTGGGATGACCTAAGTTGTAAGAACGCAGAGAAGCCAGGCTGCTGGCTTGAAAAGTATGTTTCCCTAAGGGGCAAAGTGTGAAAGAGAGTTATATGTGGTAAAGGGTTAAAGAACCGGAATGATTGGTGATCTGATGATCCAACACTAGGATGTTTTCTTGATGGCAACTTTAGACATAGTACCATTTCACGGTGTCCGAGTTGATGAGTTGTGGAAATTCATCGCCGTCCATTTCTTGCAATCTGAGAGCGCCTCCTGTCAATACTTCCTTGACAACAAACGGGCCTTCCCAGTTAGGAGTGAATTTTCCCTTAGATTGATCTTGGTTGTCAATAATCTTCTTCAAAACCAAGTCATGTTGTCTAAACTGCCGTAGTCGGACTTTTTTGTTATAGGATCTGGCGATCATTTGTTGATATAACTGACTATGGAAGATAGCCGCGGTTCTCCATTCGTCTATTAGAGATAATTGGTGATACCTGTCTTGTACCCATTGGTCTTCCTCCTGCTAAGCGTCTATTAACACTCTGAGGGATTCCATTTCAACTTCTTTGGGGAGCTGCTTCCATCCCATAGGTCAATGCGTAGGGGGTTGCCCCAGTGGAAGTGCGCATTGATGTTCTGTAGGCTAACAGAGTAAGAGGCAATAGGTTAGGCCAATCTTTGTGATTGGCGAACATCTTTTGCATGATCTTCTTGATGTTTTTGTTAGCCGCTTCAATAGCACCATTTATTTTCGGACGATAGATGACTGAGTTAAGATGCTTGATGTAGAATTTACTGCATAATTCCTCCATCATTTTATTGTTGAGGTTCTTAGCATTGTCTGACACAATCACCTCTGGTTGTCCATATCGACAAATGACATTGTTCCTGATGAAAGCAATGATGACTTCTTTGGTAACCCTGGGAAAGGAGGCTGCTTCTACCCACTTGGTGAAGTAGTCGATCATGGTGAAGATAAATCGATGTCCATTACTGGCTTTAGGCTCAATGGGCTCGATAACGTCTATTCCCCACATTGAAAAGGCCCAAGGTGAACTCATATTGTGGAGCTCCCGTGGAGGGGCGTGTATAGCATTCCCATGAATCTGGCACTGATAGCATCTCCTGACGTGGTCATTGCAATCAGCTTTGAGAGATAGCCAATAATGTCCTGTCCTGAGGACTTTCTTGACAAGGAGGGGGCCACTCATGTGGGGGCCACAGACTCCACCATGGATTTCATTCATAAGCCTTTGGGCTTGATCTTTGTCTAAACATCTGAGGAGACCTAATCCTGCATCTCTTTTGTAGAGCGCATCTCCACTCAGGTAGAATTTCATAGCAAGTCGATGGATCCGCCTTTTCTCAGTCAGGCTCACCTCAGCGGGTGTAGATCCATCTCGTAGGTATTCCTTGATATGTTGATACCAAGGATGCTGGATAGGAGGTAGCTCATCCGATACTTTTCTAACGTAATTCCCATAGGTTGGGGCCTTGTGCATGGAAATTGTGACGCTTGGTAAGTGTTCCTTGTCTAATATCCGAATCAAGTCGGCCAAAGTTGCTAACGCGTCCGCAAAGTCATTACTATTACGAGGAACGTGTAAAAAGGAGATTTCTTCAAACTCCAAAACCATCTGTAAAACTTGTCGATGGTAAGGCAACAAATGTAGTTCCTTGGTTTGATAGATTCTAGTGGATTGTCTGATTACTAACTCTGAATCCCCAAAGACTGTTAACCGCCTAATGCCCATTGAGCAGGCAAGTTTTAGCCCCATGAGACAGCCTTCATACTCAGCTATGTTGTTGGTGCTGACAAATTGCAATTTGATGGCTACGGGATACTGCTCCCCTGTACCGGATACTAGAACTGCTCCACCTCCAGCACCTTCCATATTAACAGCTCCATCAAAATACATCTTCCATGATTGGCGCGTATCGTACTGATAGTGTTGCTGAACTGTCATTACTCCTTCATCGGGGAAGTATGTCTCCAAGGGTTTGAAATCCCCTGAGGGTGCGGCGGCCAGTTGATCCGCAATTCCTTGACCTTTGATGGACTTTTGAGTTACATATACGATGTCAAATTATTGTAGGATCAACTGCCATCTGGACAGCCAGTAATTTAACATGGGTTTATTGAACACGTACTTGAGAGGATCCACGCGGGATATGAGATGGGTTGTGTGACCATGGAGGTAATGTTGTAACCTCATGGAAGCCCATGCTAAAGCATAACACGTCTTTTCGATCAGAGTGTACTTGTGTTCACTACTGCTGAATCTTTTGCTGAGGTAATAGATAGCTCGTTCTTGGCCTCTATCGTCCTTCTATCCCAACATTCAGCCCATGGCGTTGTCACTTATGGACAGGTACATGAATAAGGGAACATCATTCCTGGGTGGTACCAAAACAGGAGCTTTGACTAGCTGTTCTTTAATTGTGAGGAAGGCATTTTGGCACTCATCATTCCATTTCATGGAGGAGTTCTTCCTTAATAGCTTGAAGATTGGCTCACAAGTTGCTGTGAGTTGAGAGATAAACCTGCTAATGAAGTTGATTCTTCCCAAAAATCCTCGTATTTCCTTCTCTGTCTGAGGAATGGGCATTTCCGTGATGGCCTGGATTTTGGTAGGATCCAGCTCGATCACTTTATGGCTGACTAGAAATCCTAGCAACTTGCCTGATTTAACGCCAAAGGCGCACTTGGCTAGATTCAACTTCAAGTTGTACTTACGCAACCTGTTGAACAATTTTCTGAGATGGTATAAGTGGTCTTCCTCCTTCCGGGATTTGACAATGATGTCATCCACGTAGATCTTGATCTCTTTGTGCATTAAGTCGTGGAAGAGAGCCATCATAGCTCGCTGATAGGTGGCTCTGGCATTGATGAGGCCGAATGACAACCGTCTATAGCAAAAGGTTCCCCAAGGCATAATGAAAGTAGTTTCTCATGATCTTCTTCAGCAACCATGATTTGATGGTACCCCGCAAAGCAATCAGCAAAGGAGTACATGCAGTATTGCGCAGTATTGTCAATAAGAATGTGGATAAATTGCACGGGAAAGCTATCTTTTAAGCAAGCTTTGTTCAAGTCCCGATAATCCACGCAGAATCGCACCTTCCCTCCGGGTTTAGGCACGGGAACAATGTTGGATATCCACTTAGGATATGTTGACACCATGATGATGCCAGCTTGAAATTGTTTCACAATTTCTTCTTTCACCTTTAAACTCCACTCAGGTTTCAATCGCCTGAGCTTTTGCTTGACTGGCTTAAATCCCTCTTTAATGGGAAGGCGATGAAGGACAATGTCAGTGGACAAATCCACCATGTCTTCATGAGACAATGCAAACACATCTTGGAATTGGGTTAATAGTGTAACCATGTCATTCCTCTGGTTTGGGGTAAGGTCTGAACCAATCTGGATTGACTTAGGGCTTTCTAAGGTTCCGAGATTGAAGGAAGTGGTTTGGTCAAGGTTGGGTTTAGGTTTGTCTTTGACCCATTCTTGAATTTCTGGAGGCACCTCAATGTCCTCATGTACTTCCATCAAGGCTGAATTCATCTCTACATCAAAGGTACAATCCTTGTGGAGAAGAGGCACCGTATCAGCAAGTACAGGCACATCTAAATTCAGAGTCCTGAAACAAAATATGCTTTCACTTAGTATATATGAAACGTTTTGATCATACACAGTGTTAGCATATACTGACAAAATAAACTGCTAATACTGTACAGAAAAGTAAGCAGTTATGATATCTACAGGGCAGAAAGAGTTTCTACCCGTTTTACTCTTATCGACCAATGCAAGGAGTGCTACTCTAATTGGCAAGGGCAAAGTCCGGGTGGACTGCAATGATGGAGGGGTAGTCATCGTCCTCCTTCTCCCGAATGATGGCCATTACGTCTGGGCAATCATCGTCTGGGGTATATCTATTTGTATGTTCATCATAAACGATGATACGTATACCTGACATCATTCGGATGACGTCTTGCTTGATTCTTCGTTCCTCCTCTTCCACTGTGGGATTTGGAACAAAGACTTCTTTCTCCTTCACCGGTACCGGATTGGAAAATAACATAGCCATGATGTTGGCTGGCACATTTACAGGAGGTTGTGCGGACTCAGAGTTTGAAGGCGAAGATAAACGCCGCGCGTTTGAAGCTGAAGGAATCTGCTGATGCTTATGAGGATTCCTATGACTAAAACTGGAAGAATAGCCTAGTCCAGCTATTCCAGTTTGCTTGGTTAATTGAATTGGGTACTTGATACCCTGGCGATCTTTACCCAGCCCTTGTCCCGGCTGATGACCCAATGACATCATTTCTCGAGTAGCCGACATTACTTCGGCAGAAATCTTGGGTTCAGGAAATGGCCTTCCAATAGCATGGTACTGGATATTGCTTACTTCCAAGGCATGAAAACTGACTGCTTCAACATCTGCATTGGCATTGATGAATGGCATGTCCCCGTGTTGAAGACACTCTGGTTCAGCGCTGACCGTGGATAGGCTATTATTGATAATGTATTTCAACTGTTGATGAAGGGTGGAGGGGACTGCCCCTACCATATAAATCCAAGGTTGTCCCAAGAGCAGATTGTATCCCGAATCTATCTTGAGTACGTGAAAAGATACGCAGAATGTATGGGGACCAATTTCGATTGGCAGTTCAATTACTCCGACCGAATTTCGGCGGGCTCCGTCAAAAGCTTTGATGACTGTATGGCTACTCCAGATTCGGTTGAGATTGATATTCATCTTCACCAAGGTAGCGTATAGACATATATTTAGAGATGAGCCTCCATCTATCAAGACTCCAGCTAGAATGTATCCGGAGGACAAGACCGTACTGTGCAACAGCTTGTAATGACCGGTCCCTTTGGGCTGTACGTCGTCATCAGTGAAGGATATCACATTGTTGTTGAAAATATGATCAACCAAGTGTTGAAATTTTTCCATATCAACTAATGTTGGTAGATAGGCTTCTTCCAAAACCTTCAGTAAGATCTTCCGGTGATCCTCGGAAGTTAGGACCAAGTCCAAAATTAAAATTTGGTGTGGAGCTTCTCTTAAGCTTAAAACCACCTTGACTTCGTTATGACCCATAGTGCGGAGGAATTTTTCAATCTTCTCCATGGGTATTTTCCCCTTTGATTTGATGGTAGACTTCATCACCCGTTGAAGAAGATACAGTGGATTATCCTTCGACACTGTAGCAGTGGTATGTGAGGTGGATCCTTCACCTTCTCCATAATTCCACAGAACTTTGCGCAAGCTAATAATAGGATATTGTGCTCTGTATGGCAAGTTGATTGGCTCGAGAGCGGCAACTTTCAAAGGATTGTTGCTTCCCCTGAGTTGAATTGTTGGTATTGTGAGTGATTTGTTAGCCCCATCAGTTTCAGTGGATATGACTGCTACCAAACTCTTCCACTTAGTAGGACATGTATTCTCACTTGCATGTAGCATAGTATCATCGTCTGCTAAGTGCAGGACACCAATGTCAATTAGAATTTGGATAAAGTGGCGGTGTGCCCAGCATTCTTCTGTGCTGTGACCGCGAGAATGGGAGTGATATTGACATACTCCATCAGAATTGTACCATCCTAAACGGGGATTTATTGGAGGTAGAAGGGAAATGATTCTTCCTTCATTGATTAGCATCTGAAGGATTTCCTCCATAGGTTGGCCCAGATATGTGAATTCTCTTTTGTTGGCAAAATTCTGACGGGCTTTGGCATTTGCTCTCTTTATCACTTTGTCTTTCAGCATTTCATTTTCTGAAGGTGACAAGAGCATATTCGTGACAAGAGGGAGGAGACTAGCATGCTCCTGGCTGACTAACTTGCGTGTCACTTGATGTTGATAGGTCACCAGTTCTGCCAATTACTTAATTTGCTTGCATAGAGCTTTCATCTTTCGTTCCATTGTGAACTGGAACTTGGCATAATGCCATTTGTCAACACCGTCTGTGAGGGTCTGGGAGGATTCACAGTTGAAATTGGAACTCTGTCCATTGCTCCAATTGATCATGTTGACCTCTTCTTCTTTGTGTTGAGGAAGAGGGTTGTCTTGAACGTGAGGCTGATCTGGTTTGGTGACCAAGATCTCACCATTGTCTATCAGGTCTTGGATCTTGTGTTTCAAGGACCAACAATCCTGAGTATCATGTCCAGGTGCCCCGACATGATAAACACATTTCCTAGCAGCATTGAAACCCCGTCCATTAGGGCTAGCTGGTGGAAGAAGATACGTAATTATCTTCTGTGTTGTCAGAAGAGTGAGAATATTCTCGAGTGTGTCCCCTAGGTGTGAACACTCAAGGGCGTTTGACTTCTCCACCTTTTGGTATTGGAGGGTTCGAAGACTGTATTTGAAAGGGAGTGTAGTTTCTCCTTTGAATATGCATGTTCTGATTGTTTTTTTGACCCTATAGTATCAGGGAAACATCTTCCTCTTTCTTTTTATGGACCCTCCGGGGGTTGTTTCCATAATTTCCGGATTGGATGTGATTAGCAACAGCTTTGAGGGCAGCTAGGTCTTGAATTTTTTTGGACTTCAATCCCATCTCAGCTATCTCCCCATGTTTGACCATTTCAGAAAATGGTTTGCCGATGCCGGCTAAAACTCTTTCATAGAAAGGAGCTTCTTGTATGTCTATAAAAGTCATGACCATCTCTGATTCTGTCATGGAAGGAATAACTTGGGCAGCCAGGCATCTCCACCTTTGAGCATACTCTCTGAAAGACTCATTCGACTGTTTCTTGATTTTGGTAATTTGATACCGATCAGGAGCCATCTGAGACTGAAAGCTGTATTGAGTGAGGAAGGCGTGTGCTAGCTCTTCCCAGCTATGGATCTTTGAGTTGTCTAATCTTGTGTACCACGAATGGGCTTCTCCAATTAGACTCTTTTGGAACAGCTGCATTCTAAGCTTCTCGTCCTCTGCGTAAGATCCAAGTTCTCCAAGGAACACCTTTAAATGTGTGTAAGGATCTCCTAACCCATCATATTTTTCAAAGTCAGGAGTCTTAAACTTTTCTAGATAATGAACGCAAGGGAAAATACAAAGGTCAGCATATGAAACACTCATGTGTGTTCCAACTCGTTTGATAGCACGAAGGGTCTCTTCCAATTGGAGGACTTTCTTTTTGATGTCGCTGGTGACTGGATCTCCTGTGGCATCATGAGTTTTGTTGGTCGTATCCAACTGCAGTTCAAGTATTATAATGACCTGGTTTCCCCCTTGTGTAGAGGATTCAGCATGTACAGGTATCTTTGGACCCTGAGTAGACTGGTGTAGTTCTTTGAGTAGAACAGCCAAATCTATAATTTGTTTGCTTAATCCGTCAAATTCTTTGCGAGAAATTGGAATAAGGTCAGTCTGGTCAGATGACGACATGATTGACTGTAGGCTTGCAGCCTTTTTGGATTTTGACTGGATAGTAGGTCCAATTGGTTCCCTGCGAAAGACTTGCATAGTTTAGTCTTTAGGGAAGGTATAAAATTAACATGCTATGTGATGTTTCCGTTTTAAGAATTTTATCCTGCAACACAGATGTAAGCTGTTTGTAGCATGTTAATTTAAATATGTATGTGTACACATTTCTTCATATTTCTCATTACATGGAGATAGATATGGAATGAAATTACAAGTAAATGTGTTTACAAGTATTTGAAATGAGAAAGCATGAAGAGACTTTCCTCCGTTTTGGGTTTATCAGAGGCTGACTTATCTTAGGTTACTCTCGCGACTTTTTTGCATGAAGGTTCCCAAATCATCGCAATTTACTCAATGGGAAATTAATCCGGTCTTTCAACTGGAGCGAATTTGGGTGGTGCCTTTCCTGAGCCTCGCGGGAATTAGTCTTCCTACGAGTCCAGTAATCAAACACCGATGGGATAGCCTCCTGGTGGAGGGACCACACAACATACATTCACATACATCACGTCTCATCGTATGGAAATGATGGCATATGCGAAGCACTAATATCACAAGCAGATATGGTGTGAGGCACTAAGTGCAATAAGTAAATGCATTCGTACACATTCATCATAAATGTAAATGCAACATCCACATACAAGCAGATAAGAGTTTTGAAAAGATTGTAATAGCGGCTTAAGTCCTCTTACTGGTGTCCCCAGCAGAGTCGCCACCTGTCGACGTTGGGATTTTTAATTGTCCCTTTCCGTTACTTGTTCTTTGGTGTTCTCATTTTAGGTGAGATTTGTTTGAAAAAACAAGTGAAAAAGGTCCGACATGTATAATGTCGACGATGGACTGTTAAGAGTCACCAGTTGATTTTTTAAATGGTTGTATCAACACAACCGAGAAAAGGTTTGCACATTGACCTAGTGATGTGACACTGCTAAACGGGTCGGTGAAACCGAGATTCATTAGGGTCCGGGGACTTGATTATGCGGAGGGAAGGTGTTAGGCACCCCCCGACATCCGTGTTACCACGGTGACCGCCTCTTTCTAAGAAAATGTTATCTAAATGTGTGTGTGTGTGTGTGTGGGTCAATGTGCTATTTATTTGGAAGTAGTGCGAGGCCTCGTTCGCACCTATATACACAGGGTTTGAATTTATGTAAAAATTCAATTTTAACAAGATATGGCAATGATGTTTTATAAAAGAGGTTTTTCAAACACTAATGCTCAATAGTAATTGAGACCTTTTACACTTCCATTTTATTAAGTGTTCGACTTGATTGATTTTATTTTCGAGATGCGAAACATCTATAAGAAAATAATTTACAAAAATAATGTCGACTTCCTCGTGGGTATGAAAACCATCTGAGGAAATTCAGACATCGTAGAATAATTTACAAGCTGCTTACAGTTGAAAATGTCCATCATGGGAACCGAATCTAGATCCAATAGGCTGAATCTATGATCACATGATTCCTAGGCGCACATGATACTGCAATTTGTATGAAAGAAGTAAGCATGTATATATATAAAAGTTGTAAATATATATAATTATATATACAGACATGATCACTAACCACGAAGCACCTCCATGGGGGATCAGAAATGTAAATAAAGCTATAAAAAGCTATCAACCACCACGGAGGAAACTCAAGGTGGGACAAAACGTAAACAAAGCTGTAAAGCTATCAACCACCACGGAGGGAACTCTAGGCAGGACAAAATGTAAATAAAGCTGTACAAAGCAATCAACTGCCACGAAGTGAACTCCAGGCAGGACGAAACGTAAAGAAAGCTGTAAGAGTGATCAACCACCACGAAGTAAACTCCAGGTGGGACGAAAAAAAAAAAAATATATATATATATATATATAAAAGCGATAAACGCATCGGATGTAAAATCCAGGCTCATCGAACATAGTTTGACAACAGTTCAGATATATAAGTATATATATATATATATAATATATGTATATATAAACTGAAATAAAACCACGGACCGAAGTCCGGACAAACACACGCAACACGACTCTCAACGTGAAGAAGGGTGTGTGCAAAGATGAAGAGAAAGGCTTTAAAGTGTGTGAGAAGGCTTACGGTGGGCTGTCAAAGAAGGCTTCTATATCTTTAAAGTGGATGAAACTCGGCTCCTACCGGTACAAAAGTAGCTATATCTGAGCTCACAAGTGTTTAAAATGGGAAAGCACTCAGTATATTGCAAGTACGAAGCAAATTTGACAGGGCTTCCTCGCTCTTTTTCTCTTCAAAATGGCCACCCCAAGCCCTCTATTTATAGAGGGGGGACCTGCGGCTAGCCGCAGGTGTACCTGAGGCTACCCGGGTTGCCCCGAGTTTCTCGGGTCGGGTCGTCTCGTAGTACGTGCACGTAGGCACTGCAATGTCTGCTCGAACTTTTAGAATTGTAATTCGGGCATCCGACTGAGGTATATAGGACCTATTTCAGACCGCCATTATCGAGAGTTGTACAATGGCATGGGATTAGAGTTTGTACGAAGTCATTAAAGATGGGACGATGCCCTCCGGTCTTCAAGCTTCAAATTCTATCCGTTACCTCGCACAATAGTCACTCAGGATTGGTTTTCCTTGATTCTTGTGGGACATCGTTGTGTAGAGATATGTGTATGAAATGTTGAGACGACGTGATGTGGCTTTAGAGTGGCGAGATGATGCCTTGGCCCCTTACCGGAGTTATCACCAGTTTGGATTGATAAAGCAGATGTTGCTCAGGGTTATTGCTAACATTGGACGGCTGCAAGTGTTGAAGGTCCTCAGTGTCAACTCTGAGGTGTGCCTGTCCTCCCTGTGTTATCCCCGGGTTGGTACTGGGTGTCTCGTTGTGAGCGCCGAGATTGAAGCTGGTTGCATTTGAAACAAGCATTTCCTGGGTTATCGTCGGAACTGCATTCCTTGGGGTGATCACCAAGGTTGGTAGTTATTCCCATGATTGGGACTGAGACTGGATATCTCGATATTATCTCCGAGATTAATCGGTTTTCTCCGGTGTGTGTTCCGGTATTGAATCTACACGCCTCGGGGTTATCTCTGAGGTTGGAATTGTTACTCCCAGTGTGTGTCCTGGGGTTGATGCTGAACTTCCAGTAGTATCCGAAACGGATATGAACTGTCTTCCAGGGTTCCCTCATGAAAGACGAACATGTCCTCCTGCAATATTAGTGACAGGTGTGCAGACAATTTCGAGTGTCTACAAAGGTAATATGTTATTTAAGTTTGTAATTGGTAATTTTGTATTTTAAAAATAATAGAGTGATGAATTAATTATTATGTGGTAATATTCTAATTTAATTTAATAATTAAATTAGAGAGTTGAAATGAATTGTTATAATGTTGTTTTAATTTAATTTAGTAATGAAAGTAATGTACTAATTTATTAAATAAAATTATAAGGAAATTATAATTGTGTGGCAATGTGATTGTGTGACAAATTGATTTAATAAGTTGATATTAGCTTTAATTTAATTAAATTTGAATATGAAAAATTAATTAAATAAAGTGTACAATAAACTAAATTATAAATGAGTTATTAAAATAAATTAAAAGAGTTTTAATTTAATTTTTCCAAACAAGACTTAATGAATGTTAAGTCTTTAATTTAAATAGGTTTTACCAAACAAAACTTAAGGAATGTTAAGTCTTTAATTTAAATAGATTTTACCAAACAAAACTTAATGAATGTTAAGTCTTTAATTTAAATAGGTTTTACCAAACAAGGCTTAATGAGTGTTAAGTCTTCAAGTTAAATAGGTTTTACCAAACAAGGCTTAAGGATTGTTAAGTCTTTATTTTTAAAAGTGTTTTACCAAACAAGGCCTTATTGCTTTTGAATTTTAAAAAAAAAACTGATACATAATTAGTAGAATTATTATTATGTCAGTTTTTATACGTTTTTATTTTATACGTTGCATCTGATTATTTTTACGTTAAGTGTATTAGCTTAAGCCTAAGACTAAAGAAGAAAGCAGAGAAGAAGAGAAAGAAGAAATAGAGAGAAAAAGAAGAGAGAAAAGAGAGAAGAAAGAAGAAAAGTGTGGTGGTTTTGAGAGCCAAGAAGGGGGGAAAGGTTAATTTCATCTTCTAGCTAACCTAAACAAGAAAGCAAAGGTATAATCCTATCTTATAAAGTTTTATTTTTATTTATCAAATGTTCTCTGTAATTGATAATTTTTAAATAATTGTTGAAAGTATAAGTTTGTATGTGTTAATGGATGATTATAAACTGTTTTATATCATTCATTCATGAGTTAGAATAATCAATTTTCATGGAAATATGTTTAGTATTGAAGAACTTGAATTACAGTGGTATATATATGATATGGCTTATTTTAGAATTAAAATTGATGTTCAATTTATGTAATAAACTATTAATTGTGTGTTGATTGTGAAAATACATAACCAAACGAAAATAATATGAGTTAAACTAACTGTTTTGGTTGAAAAAAGAATTCACAGTAAAGAATTTTGCTATTAATGTCAAAAGGTTAAGAAACAATAAAAACATTGAAATTAAAGTTTGTAATTTTGATGTTTATGTTGTTTATATAGTTAAAAACATGTTGAAAACCTTAAGTTATGTTTATGTAATTTATATGTGTGAAATTGGTTGTTAGAAACTAGCTTGTAGGCCAATTTGGCTTTGTTTTGTGTTCTTCGCGAACACTGTCTACCTAGAACTATGCCGCGACGCTGCAGCGCCGTCCCAAAACATAATTCCAGTGATGCAGCGTCGGCTCAGCGCTGCAGCGCCAGTTTAAGGCGTATGTTGGGCGCAGCAGTGCCAGTCCTCAGTACAAACTGGGGCACTGCATCGCCAGTTAGCAGTTTGGCCCAGAAAATTGATTTTAATTATACAATTTTGTATTTTTTGATAAAGTGTAATGTTATGACTATCAAAATGTGAATAATCATATTATGGTGTTGTTATATTACCAAATATGAAAAATTATTATTAAGTAATTAGTGAATTATGTGATAACTGAAGAGTTGTGTTATTATATTAAAAATGTGGCTTACCATGTGGTTAAACCTATGACTACAAGTTGTATATGAAGGAGATAGTTAATTATGTATTGAGAACATGTAGTAATTAATTATGTCATGATGACATGTGTATCGGATATTGAGAATCAAGTTATACTGTTTAGCTTACACGCAAGGCAAGTTTTCTTTATCCTATCTTGTTTACAATTGAGCAATTTCTGAACTCTAATCTCTATTTAAGTTTATCCTATCTTACTTACTTTATGCAAGTTCTTAAACCTTATTGTTTACAATTGAGCAAGTTTCTTATCCTACTTTTATGTATCCTAACTTGATGATGTTCCTACAAGTTCTATAACCTAATTCTTAATTTGAGAAGGTTTCTTGTAACATTCCAAAATTTTAATTGTAATATTAAATATTTATTGAATTATGTAAATATTTAATGGATGTGTTTATCGTTGAATAAATATTTATTTAATTGATTTAATTTTATTTGGTTAATTATTTGTTAAAAAATTATTAATGAATTAAGGAAATTATTATATTGATATTTCAATTTAATGGTTAATTATTTGTGTTGAGTTATGTGATTAAATGATTTATTTAATTAATTGTTTTTTGGATTAATTAAATTAAATATGAGAACTTAATTAAATATAGTGTGACAAATAACTATATTATAAGGAGTTATTAAAATAAATTAAAGTAGTTTTAATTTAGTTTTGCCAAAACAAGGCTCAATATATTAATTCTTTAAAAATTAAAGGGTTTTTGCCAAACAAGCATTATGGCTTTTGGAATTTCTAGTTTTCAAATTTAAATAAAATAAATAAATTAAATTAAAATAATAAATATAATATATACGTTATTTTGATAACTGATTATAGCTATTAAGGCTATATCAGTTTCTTTTGTTTACGTTTATTATTCAGTTGGTTTTTGCACATAACTTAGTTTACTAGCCTAGAGAGCTTCAGAGAAAATTGAGAGAAGAGTTGAGAGAAATTGAGAGAAAGCTTAGGATTTCCTAGCAATTCCAGTGGGTTAGCAAGAATTACACGCTAATTGAAGGTATGTTTACATAACCTTTGCATATATATATATATATATATATATATATATATATACATATATGAGTTTTACGATAATAATTTTCATACTCTGTGAATTTTATATGTTTAGAATTGATGTTCTCGAATTAGTTATGATGATTACATGTGTTTATGATGATTAGAAAGTATCTTTAAACAATAATTGCATGCTAATTTCGGTTTACAATAGAAGAAAATTTTGACAGTGTATGTTTGTGTGTATTTTTTTCATATGGCTCATGTAAGTATCAATTTTGATTGCCAATTCATATGTTAAACTGTAAATTGGCGCTTGTATATGGTAGTTCATTAAGAAACGAGCATAACTTAATTTGGATGGAATGATTTGGTCAAGTATTGAATTCACAGTGATGATTTTTAGAATGAATATCAAAATTTGAGTTTTATATGAAAAACATGAAATTTGAGAAATTAACCTAGCTTAAATTGTTGTTAAATTATTTTAATTGGTGGAATATGTTCACAAACATGTTTGTGATAGTTCTATACCATTTGTATGTGTTATTATCACTGTTTGGTGGGTGAAATTCGTGTTAGTTGGCTTAAGAAAACTGTCGTAACCATGTTCTGCAACTGGAATCTGTGCATAGCGCGGGCGCGCTTTCTTTACGCGCGGACGCGCTGCCACCCAGTAAAAAACTGGCGCGGCCGCGCCAGTACCCTGCCATAGACAGTGAAGGCTGTTAATTATGCAGACTTTGGACGTTCAATTTAGCTTAGCTTAATGATAGGTTAATGTGTCCAACATGTAACAACAAGGCTAAAATAGAGTTGTGTAATGTGGATTATGAATTCAAAGTTATAAAAGTGATTAGTAGGTTACGAACGCATTATGTGATAACTTAGTTTGTACAATGAATGTTAGATAGGTGTTGTGATGTTGACACTTGGGAATTCTGAAATATATATGGTAGTATAAGACTTGTGCTAAAATGATAAGTTTAGCTAGAAATGTACATATTGTGGTATGTTAGCATATCTAATAGATAATGTGGTTCTAAACCAATGTGAAGGTGAACGTGAGTTTAATATTGTAGCTTACGCTTGAGGCAAGTTTCTAAACTTTCTTTTTACATTGAGCAAGCTTTCTAACTCTACACTTTCGTTGAGTTAGTTCTATTATTACATTATTTAACTTCATTCTTTTGGTTGAGCAAGTTCTTACTTTAAAGTTTTTTTATTGTCCTTCATGTATTATGAATACAATTTTCTTGAATTCTAAATTCTAATGTTGAATTATCTTAGTTCATTCTCATAATGAGCAAGCTTTATTTTCAACTTGCTATTACTTAATGTATATTTAATAATACATAGTCCTAGCTTAATTTTATTCAAGCAAGGTTTATTGTCATTCAATACTTATGCTTTGTGGTTGTTTTTAAGCATGAGTTCAAGATATAGTTAATTCGCTTACACTTATTTATTGTTCCATATTATGTTATTATTGATCAACTATTGTGTTATCAACCACTATGGATTCAACTAGTTCTCTAGTTGATGTTCGTTAAACTTCAAATTTCCTTGGAAGCTTATCCAAAGCAAACTTTCTTTGGTGCGGGCTTGTACTCCAAATACTGAGATGAACTACCATATTATTATTAGGGGGTAATTTACGCTTAGCGTAGAAATGTTTGTGCACAATACATTGTGCGAAGGGCTGATCCCCCTAAGTACGAGGAGTCCTTATAGTCTTATGACTGTTAAAGTTGGAGTTGAAAGATTACTCACAACTGTGGACATAGTTCGTGGTCTTATGATCCTCAGTTATAATTATTCCATATTTTGGATTCCGGTTTCTGATTATCATTGTTAGAGTACTATTCAGTCTTGATGAGCTTATTGTTGGCAGTTATTATTATTATTCTCCTATTTATTCATTGTTATCTCCAGTGAGCAATTGTTTTGCTCACTCTTGCATATTTACATACTCATTGCAGCTAAAGTTGAGAAGGTAGATGAACCTTCAACTAGCAAAGGAAAGGGAAAAATGTACAAGTGATGAAAACTTGTAATTTTACTTATTGTTATGATCATAAACTTTTAAATAGTGATGTGATGTAATAAATTTTATTTCCGCACTTATATGATGTTTAAAGGTTAGACAACCTGGGAAGATTCTTATTTAATGAGGTAACCCTATTTAAAGGGAGGATTTATGATTTAAATATTATTTTATTTGGGTAGATAGTATGAATGTTTTGATTAAGTGAACACCAAATCTTGAGGTAATGAAGTACCGGGATTTGGTATGAACCTTAGGTGGGAAAAAGCCTTATGAAGTAACCTGTGAAAAGATAGTGGTGATAAACTCTTATCGAGTTTTAAGGAAGAAGTAATAAAACACTTATGTGCTTATGTGTTTATAACTTATGTGCTCGTGAGTGTCGAGTAGTAATGATTAATAATTAAAACTTAAAATTTTGTTGTCAGGATGATTAATGTCGGAGAATCCAGTCAGGCTAGGGAGGAGGGACCTCAGATGCCTATAGAGGAGGAGCCTCGCGACATTCAGGTTATTTGGGAACAACTACTACCACGGGAGTCAGCCCCGTTGGTCACTGTAATGACCCCAAAATCTATACAATTTAAATCCCGACTTCGGTCGTTAACCATACATTCAACCTCTAAATAATACATCATTATTCGATGTTAAACTTAATAAAATTGCGAAATAATTAAAACTTTTATACATTTCCTTCTTTATTGCCCTAAATCGTAACATTTACATTACATCTCTTCGATTCCAATATATATCATGAATCGCTACAATAAACTGACTATACAAAGTCTTACATCATAAATAGATATCCATATACACTGGATAGCTCAATTTACAACTCAACAACATTTACATTCAAAATATTACATACATTTCTCATAAAACATAAGTAATCTTCGTGAATATAGTTCTCTATAACTCACTTAGCACATATCCTTACCTTAATTCTTTGACCTGCAAAAGTGGTTATTTGCAAGTGTGAGCTCGACAGCCCAGCAAAGTCTAACAGTTTTCGTGCATCACATAGCACATAATAACATGCTCGATATACATCTCATTAAAGTAACATGGTATACATGCTTTTAATTCACATAGCAAATATAAAGATTGAGTTCCTTACTCAATCATCATTACTTAGCCAAAACAATGCAGTCATATATTGACTTTAACATTTCATGATTTCAACATGCATAACATATCATGCAATTTAAAATAGTTCATCAAGTCCACGTAGAAAATAGGAACCGAAAGACTTGCCTTGATCGTTGTTTACCAACAACAGTTTAACAGCTTACAGCTATCTGCACTTCACGTGCCCTACGCAATTATATAATCATACACATCAAATATTAGTCACATAACAACACATAGTAATTGTAATATAAACTCTACTCTATGTCTCATAATCTTTCCTATTAATAAATACAAAATGTTCAACTTAATTGTGTTAACTTTCAACTTATATCTCACTGTATTTCATAGTCGTAGTTCATTCAAGTGCTTAAGTCTTGTTGGGACTACTTATTAGCTTTATATTAAATCCACTCCATATCTTATAATATTTATTTCAATTGAATTGAAACACTTTTTAAGTTCATTAACACTTGGCACGACATTTCGACGTTCATTCGTCACACGCCCGATTTGCCTCTCTTGTGTATGCTTACTATGCTTCTATAACTCATCTAATACATTATTTATTAATGTTAAGCATCATTATATTTACTATTATTCATGTTTTGTAACTTAGGACATCATCGTTTATGGTCTAGAGCACTACACATGCATATGTGCATGCCCGACACCCTCCGATTGCCTCTGATAACATAACAGTCCTAAATATGACCATTTTGACCCATCCAAATGACCTCAAATTGAAAAACTTAAAGAACGAAAGTTGTAGGCTTACTCGTCCTCGTTCCGGATCATCTTGAATCACCTCAATCGGAGTTTGTATGTGTTGGATAGTTGTAGCCAGTGGCGCTGGGTCGCGAAATTTGGCGCTGGGGCGCCGAAACTTGCAGAACCCAACCATCGGAGAATAGAACAACTAATTTCTGTCTATTTAACACTACTAACATCTAAATTAACATGATATCTTATATAAATTACACATATACACACTACCCAACATGCATATACTAGTTTTAACACAATTAATCAACAATACTAGGAAACTAAATCTTTGAAAACGCTGTTTTAAAAACCAAAACTCCATTATCGATATATAAAATACAGTAAACTGTAATTCATGGTTATAACCAATTTGATTCCTTTAAACTACGATTTTTCTAAAATTCATACCAAATACACATACATGACCTTCAACTTCATAACTAGCATACACGAATTTTTTTGTTATCGTGCAAAACATATATTCGTATATTTATTTTTCACTATAAAACCAAGTTCTCTTTCCCAATGTAATTTAGCATGCAACATATATACATATATATATATATGCTAGTTGTATCAATTACAATTATAATTATTTAGGATTTTAAAATCAATTACATAAACATGATTTACAGACAACCTTTGTAAAAACTCATATACAGTGAAGTTGAGTTTCAAGAAACACAGAGGCTAAATAGTTATACTATAAAACCTATGTTAAGATTATAACATATACCTTTTTGTTGCTTTTAGAAAACCTTTCACTGAGAATAGCTTTTGACGAACACAGAACCTTTTCTCTCAGTCATAAATTCTCAGACACTTTTCTTCTCTTTTCTTTTGTAGTTCAGAAATGTAATGTAAATAGCAGTGATGCTATTGTTTTATATTTTTAAAGAGATTATGAATAAATAAAAGTTGTTATTTTATTCAAAGTGTTATGTGATTATGTGGCTATTTCTTTTGTGGAGGTAAGTTAAGTAGAAATTGCTTAAAAGAGTTGAATAATAATCTAATGAGTATATTTTTAACAGAAAATGCCTCCCAGATGTCAACCACCACGACAGAGAACCACTGAAGGAACCAATAATGACAATGTTGATGCTAACCTTGTTCAACAACTAGTGACGCTACTGACAGGAGCGTTGCAGAATCAACCACAGAACCAGGGAATAATGTTTAAGGAGTTCAAGGCGGTTGGACCACCTGAATTCCGTGGGTCCATGAATCCAGTCGAGGCACAAACCTGGATTATGGAGATAGAAAAGGTGTTCGATGTTGCTAGGGTACGGGATGATCAGAAGACTGCTTTCACAATATTCATGTTGAAAGTAGAGGCTAGTTATTGGTGGCAGGACAATAAAACTCGTGAAGGGCCAGGGGTGATGACCTGGGATAGGTTTAAGGAGATATTCTTTGAGACCTATTTTCCAAAGAGTTCGAAGAGTCAGCTAGAAATGCAATTTTTGGAACTGAAGCAGGGAACGATGACGGTATCCGAGTATGCCGCTAAATTCAACGAGTTAGCAAGGTTTGCGCCTTATCAAGTCAGCACGGACGAACGCAAGGCGAAGAGGTTTGAACAGGGACTGAAGCCCTGGTTGTACAGTAGGGTTTCGATGTTCCAATTGAAGACTTTCGCAGGAATGATGGAGAAAGTAATACTCAGTGAAGGTGGGGGCGAGGCAGTGACAAAGTTCAATCAGGAACAGAAGAAGAAGAAGAAGAACGAGGTGGAGATTAAGAATGGAGGTGGTAGTGGTGGAAACAACAATAACAACAACAACTTGAAAAGGAAGTGGAATGGAAATGTGGGGGCTGGAAACCAGCAGGGTAACCAGCAAAACAAGAAGTTTGAAGCATGTGCTACATGCGGAAAGTTTCACAAGGGTTTGTGCTTGATGGGAAAATGAGTATGCTTCAATTATGGCCAGGAGGGTCACATCACCCCAAATTGCACTCAACCTAAGAAGAACGTGTGCTTCACGTGTGGATCCAAGGATCACTTTGCTCGTGAATGCCCTAAGAAGAAGGTTGGAGAGAAAACCAGAAGCAATGGAGGTAACGGTGGAGGTACATGGGCCATTGTTGGACCTACAGCATTAAACAAACCCACAGCTAGAAACTTCAACATGACTGTGCAAGATGCTATACAATCAAAAGATGTGGTGTTAGGTATTATCCCAATCAATGATATAAATGCTTATATATTATTTGATTCGGGTGCTACTTGCTTGTTTATATCTGATGAATTTGCTAAGAGGTTAGGATTACCTAGTGAAGAACTGAATTTCCCTTTGAACATAGAAATTGCAAATAAGGAAGTAATCCCTGTTAGATTCGTATACAAGAACTGTAGGGTGAACATTAAGAGGAATGTCATGAAAGTAGATTTGATTCCGATTAAACTTGGAGAGTTTGATGTTATTTTGGGAATGGATTGGTTGTTCAACTATGGAGCGGTAATTGATTGCCAAAAGAAGTGTTTAAACCTTAAGACCCCATCAAAGGTAGTATTTTATGGTAGCAAGTCGCCTAGACAAATAAAATGTCTGACGATTATGCAGGCCAAGAAATTATTTAGTCAAGGCTGTGTGGGCTATTTAGCTTACATAGTCGATACTCAGAAGAAGATTATGAAACTGGAAGAGATACCAGTGGTGAGGGAATTTGAGGATGTGTTTCCAGATGATTTGCCAGGACTTTCGCCTGATCGAGAAATCGAGTTCATGATTGACTTGGCGCCGGGAACAGCACCGATATCGAAGGCCCCATACGGAATGGCTCTGGTAGAAATAAAGGAACTAATGGTGCAATTGCAAGAGTTGCTAGACAAGAAGTATATTCAACCAAGCGTATCACCGTGGGGAGCGTCGGTGTTATTCGTGAAGAAGAAGGATGGGTCAATGCGTCTTTGTATTGATTATAGAGAATTAAATAAAATCACTATTAAAAACAAATATCCATTGCCAAGAATAGATGACTTGTTTGATCCGTTAAAGGGTGTTAAATACTTCTCAAAAATAGATTTGAGAAATGGGTATCACCAGTTGAAAGTGAGGAAGGAGGATATACCTTGAACGGCATTCAGAACTCGATATGGACATTACGAGTTTCTGGTGATGTCTTTTGGTTTAACCAATGCACCTGCTTCATTCATGGATTTGATTAACAGGGTGTTTAAACCATTTTTAGACAAGTTTGTAATGGTATTTATCGATGACATTCTGGTGTATTCCAAAATTCAAGAGGAACACATGGAAAACTTACATTTGACATTGGAAACACTAAGAAAAGAAAAGTTGTACGCGAAATTCTCTAAGTGCAAATTTTGGCTAGATTATGTACAATTTCTTGGGCACGTGATTGACAAGGATGGGATTTCAGTGGATCCATCAAAAGTGGAAGCTATAATCAATTGGGAACAACCAAGAACACCATCGGAGATAAGGAGTTTCTTGGGACTGGCCGGTTATTATAGAAGATTTATTCAAGATTTTTCTAAGATAGCCACACCGCTAACAAATTTAACAAGAAAAGCGGTAAAATTTGTTTAGACGGAGAAGTGTGAAGAGAGTTTTCAAGATTTGAAGAAGAAGTTGAGTGTGGCACATGTGTTGTCGTTACTAGATAGTACAGGAAACTTTGTGGTGTTTAGTGATTCCTCACATAAAGGGTTGGGTTGTGTTCTTATGCAGAACGGCAAAGTAATTGCGTATGCATTAAGACAACTGAAGGATTATGAGAAAGGTTATCCGACTCATGATTTGGAATTGGCGGCAGTAGTATTTGCTCTGAAGATATGGAGACACTATCTCTACGAAAAAAAATGTGAGATCTACACAGACCATAAAAGTCTGAAGTATATTTTCACACAGATGGACCTATAAATGCGTCAAAGAAGATGGATGGAATTGATAAAAGATTACGATTGTGAGATCTTTTATCACCCGGGCAAAGCGAATGTGGTTGCAGATGCTTTGAGCAGGAAAGGACGGGAGAAGTTGATGCTGATAACCACTCAGGAGGAGCATATTTCAGCAATGACAAAGCTAGAGTTGGAAATCAAATTTCCAAAAGAATCCGATGAAAAATTATACCAGATGGAAGTCAGTCAAACTTTGGTGGACAAAGTAAAGAACGCGCAGCTATAGGATGAAGAATGCAAGAAAATAAAGGAAAGCGTGGGCGAGGGTAAAGAAGTGAAGTACAAGGTCGATACTGAGGGAATGCTAAGATTCGAGGGACGAATTTGGGTTCCAGCAGTACAGGATATTACAGAAGACATCTTGACAGAAGCTCATAGCTCAAGATACTCGATTCATCCAGGAAGTACGAAAATGTATCAAGATTTGCGGCGTCATTTCTGGTGGCCGAACATGAAAAGAGATGTTGTAGAATGCGTTGCAAAGTGTTTGACATATCAAAAAGTGAAGGCCGAGCATCAACGACCAAGCGGATTACTTCAACCGTTGGAAATATCAGAATGGAAGTGGGAGCATATCACAATGGATTTTGTGGTAGGTCTTCCAACGACTCAGAAAGGATACGATGCGATATGGGTGATACTGGACAGATTGACGAAATATGTACACTTTTTGTCAATAAAGATTAGATTTAATCTTGATCAGCTAGCAAAATTATACGTTTAAGAGATCGTGTCAAGACATGGAGTTCCAATGTCAATTGTATCAGACAGAGATCTCATGTTCACATCAAACTTCTGGAAGAGACTACAAGAATGTATGGGAACACAGTTGCGAATGAGTACAGCATACCATCCGCAAACTGATGGGCAAAGCGAACGAACAATCCAGATGCTAGAAGATATGCTTAGAGTGTGCATCATAGATTTCAAAGGAAGCTGGGATGAACATTTACCGTTGATAGAATTTGTCTACAAGAACAGTTACCACGCGAGTATCGGCATGCCACCTTACGAGGCATTGTACGGCAGAAAGTGCAGAACTCCACTGTGTTGGGATGAAGTCGGTGAACGCCAACTGTTAGGACCAGAACTGGTACAACAAACTACTGAGGTTGTCAAACTCATCAGAGCAAGACTAGTAGCTGCTCAAGATCGACAGAAAAAGTATGCTGATCAACACCGGCAGAATCGTGAATTTGAAGCAGGAAATTTCGTGTTCCTGAAAGTTTCTCCTTGGAAGGGAAAAATTCGTTTGGGCAAGAAAGGAAAGCTCAACCCAAGGTTTATTGGACCTTTCGAAGTATTGTGAAGAGTGGGAGAGGTGGCTTACGAAGTAGCTTTACATCCAGAATTAGAGCATGTGCACAATGTTTTTCATGTGTCAGTGTTGCGACCATATAAACCCGATTACAAGCATGTGATCGAATATGAACCGTTACAGTTCAGTAAATATTTAACTTATGAAGAGATTCCTATCCAGATAGTCGACAGAAAAGAACAAGTGCTCAGAAATAAAGTGATACCTTCTGTGAAGGTACTACGGAGGAACCACAATGTCGAAGAGGCTACGTGGGAACTCGAAGCTGATATGATGAAAAATTACCCTGAGTTATTTGTTTAATCTATGTCTTCGATTCTGGGGACAGAATCTTTGTAAGTAGGAAGAATGCGACGACTTGATTGTTTGAATTGTGATTCTGAGGACAGAATCCTTTTAAGGAGGGAATGATGTAACATTCCAGAATTTTAATTGTAATATTAAATATTTATTGAATTATGTAAATATTTAATGGATGTGTTTATCATTGAATAAATATTTGTTTAATTGATTTAATTTTATTTGGTTAATTATTTGTTAAATAAATAATTAATGAATTAAGGAAATTATTATTATATTGATATTTCAATTTAATGGTTAATTATTTGTGTTGAGTTGTGTGATTAAATGATTTATTTAATTAATTGTTATTTAGATTAATTAAATTAAATATGAGAAATTAATTAAATATAGTATGACAAATAACTATATTATAAGGAGTTATTAAAATAAATTAAAGTAGTTTTATTTTATTTTTGCCAAACAAGGCTCAATATATTAATTCTTTAAAAATTAAAGGATTTTTGTCAAATAAGCCTTATGGCTTTTGGAATTTCTAGTTTTTGAATTTAAATAAAATAAATAAATTAAATTAAAATAATAAATATAATATATACGTTATTTTGATAACTGATTATAGCTATTAAGGCTATATCAGTTTCTTTTGTTTACGCTTATTATTCAGTTGGTTTTTGCACATAACTTAGTTTGCTAGCCTAGAGAGCTTCAGAGAAAATTAAGAGAAGAGTTGAGAGAAATTGAGAGAAAGCTTAGAATTTCTAAGAAATTCCAGTGGGTTAGCAAGACTTACACGCTAATTGAAGGTATGTTTACATAACCTTTGCATATATATATATATATATATATGAGTTTTACGACAATAATTTTCATACTTTGTCAATTTTATATGTTTAGAATTGATGTTCTCAAATTAGTTATGATAATTACATGTGTTTATGATGATTAGAAAGTATGTTTAAACAATAATTGCATGCTAATTTCGGTTTACAGTAGAAGAAAATTTCGACAGTATATGTTTGTGTATATTTTTTTCATATGGCTCATGTAAGTACCAATTTTGATGGCCAATTCATATGTTAAACTATAAATTAACGCTTGTATATGGTAGTTCATTAAGAAACGAGCAAAACGTAATTTGAATGGAGTGATTTGGTCAAGTATTGAATTCACAGTGATGATTTTTAGAATGAATTTCAAATTTTGAGTTTTATATGAAAATCATGAAATTTGAGAAATTAACCTAGCTTAAATTGTTGTTAAATTGTTTTAATTGGTGGAATATGTTCACAAACATGTTTGTGATAGTTCTATACCATTTCTACGTGTTATTATCATTGTTTGGTGGGTGAAATTCGTGTTAGTTGGCTTAAGAAAACTGTTGTAACCATGTTCTGCAACTGGAATCTGTGTGTAGTGAATGCGCACTGTCTTTAGGCGCGGGCGCGCTGCCACCCAGTATAAAACTGGCGCAGCCGCGCGAGTACCCTTCCATAGACAGTGAAGGCTGTTAATTATGCAGACTTTGGACGTTCAATTTATCTTAGCTTAAAGATTGGTTAATGTGTCCAACATGTAACAACAAGGCTAAAATAGAGTTGTGTTATATGGATTATGAATTCAAAGTTGTAAAAGTGATTAGTAGGTTACGAACGCATTATGTGATAACTTAGTTTATACAATGAATGTTAGATAGGTGTTGTGATGTTGACACTTGGGAATTCTGAAATATATATGGTAGTATAAAACTTGTGCTAAAATGATAAGTTTAGCTAGAAATGTACATGTTGTGGTATGTTAGCATATCTAATAGATAATGTGGTTCTAAACCAATGTGTAGGTGAACGTGAGTTTAATATTGTAGCTTACGCTCGAGGCAAGTTTTAAACTTTCTTTTTACATTGAGCAAGCTTTCTAACTCTACACTTTCGTTGAGTTGGTTCTATTATTATATTGTGTAATTTCATTCTTTTGGTTGAGCAAGTTCTTACTTTAAAGTTTCTTTATTGTCCTTCATATATTATGAATACAATTTTCTTAAATTCTAAGTTCTAATGTTGAATTATCTTAGTTCATTCTCATAATGAGCAAGCTTTATTTTCAACTTGCTATTACTTAATGTATATTTAATAATACATATTCCTAGCTTAATTTTATTCAAGCAAGGTTTATTGTCATTCAATACTTATGCTTTGTGGTTGTTTTTAAGCATGAGTTGAAGATATAGTTAATTCGCTTACACTTATTCATTGTTCCATATTATGTTATTATTGATCAACTATTGTGTTATCAACCACTATGGTTTAAACTAGTCCTGTAGTTGATGTTCGTTAAACTTCAAATTTCCTTGAAAGCTTATCCAAACCAAACTTTCTTTGGTGCGGACTTGTACTCCAAATACTGAGATGAACTACCATATTATTATTAGGGGATAATTTACGCTTAGCGTTGAAATATTTGTGCACAATACATTGTACGAAGGGCTGATCCCCCTAAGTACGAGGAGTCCTTATAGTCTTATAACTGTTAAAGTTGAAGTTGAAAGATTACTCACAACTGTGGACATAGTTCGTGGTCTTATGACCCTCAGTTATAATTATTCCATATTTTGGATTCCAGTTTCTGATTATCATTGTTAGAGTACTATTCAGTCTTGATGAGCCTATTGTCGGCTGTTATTATTATTATTCTCCTGTTGATTCATTGTTATCTCCAGTGAGCAATTATTTTGCTCACTCTTGCATATTTATATACTCATTGCAGCTAAAATTGAGAAGGTAGATGAACCTTCAACTAAGAAAGGAAAGGAAAAAATGTACAAGTGATGAAGACTTGTAATTTTACTTATTGTTATGATCATAGACTTTTAAATAATGATGTGATGTAATAAATTTTATTTTCGCACTTATATGATGTTTAAAGGTTAGACAACCTGGGAAGATTCTTATTTAATGATGTAACCCTATTTAAAGGGAGGATTTATGATTTATATTATTTTATTTGGGTAGATAGTATGAATGTTTTGATTAAGTGAACACCAAATCTTGAGGTAATAAAGTACCGAGATTTGGGGGTGTCACATTTCTTATCTTTATTTGGTTTCTTATTATTCTTTTATTGAGCAAGTTTTGTTCCTCAACTTGTTATTAATCATGCAAGTTCATTAACTCAATTCTTTTATTGAGTAAGATTATAGCCTTATCTTATCGTTGTTCAAGCAAGGTTTGTTATAATATCCAATGCTTATGCTTTCAAATTATTTCTAAAGCATGATTTCAATGTATAATGTTAATTCACTTATGATTCATGACTATTCCATATCATATTATTATCGAACACTTAAAATGATATCAAACTTTATTGATCCAACTAATCCTTAGTTGATGTTCGTTGAACTCTAAATTACCCTTGAAACCTATCCAAACCAAACTTCCTTTGGTGCGGACTCGTATGTTAAAATTGAGATGAACAACCCTATTATAGGGGATTTATTACGTGTAAGCTTTTAGATATTTGTGCACAATACATGGTACGAAGGGCTGATCACCATAAGTATAGGGAGTCCCTACAGTCTTATGACTGTTTAGGTTTAAGTTGAAAGAATACTTATAACCTTGGATATAGTTCATGGTCTTGTGACCTTCAGATAAACTTCAAATTCTTATTTCAGTTCTTGATTATCAATGATAAAGAATATTATTCAGTTCTATTAAGCTTATTCATTGGCAGTTATTATGTTCTTATTATTCATTGTCATTTCAAGTGAGCATTTTTTTTGCTCACTCTTGCATATATATAATCACTGCAGCTAAAGTTGAGAAGGTTGATGAACCAACCACTAGCAAAGGGAAAGGAAAGATGAACAAGTATTGAAGACTTGTAAGTCTACTAACTTTTATATTGTCAGACTTTGGTTTAATTATGTGATGTAATTATTTAATTTTCCGCATTTGATGAATGTTAAAGGTTAGATGACATGGGATTTTATTGGATTTAATGATGTAACCCTTTAATGGGAAGTTTTATTGTTTAAATTTTATTAAATTTGGGTAGTTAGAAACGTATATTTGGACATTGAACACCAAATCATGTGGGAATAAAGTACCCATATTTGGGGGTGTAAAATAAATTGTGTTCCCATTCATTCTTGTAGTCTCTTACAGAAGTTTGACATAAATCGTGGATCCCTGTCTAACACAATTGACAATGGAACTCCATGTCTCGAAATGATCTCCTTGACGTACAACTTTGCCAACTGATCAGGATTGAATCTAATCTTTATTGGCAAAAAGTGTGCTGATTTCGTTAGCCTGTACACTATCACCCAAATTACATCGTACCCTTTCTGAGTAGTCGGAAGACCTACCACAAAATCCATTATGATATGCTCCCATTCCAGTATTTCCAACGGCTAAAGTAATCCGTTTGGTCTTTGATGCTCAGCTTTGACTTTTTGACATGTCAAGCATTTTGCAACACATTCTGCAACATCTCTTTTCATATTTGGCCACCAAAAATGCTTTCGTAAATCTAGATACATCTTCATACTTCCCGGGTGAATTGAATATCTTGAGTTATGAGCTTCAGTCAAAATTTTGTCTTTAATTTTAGGTACTGCTGGAACCCAAATCCTTCCTTCGAACCCTAGTAGTCCTTCGGCATCAATCTTGAACTTCATCTCACAACCCTCGGACACTCTTTCTTTGATTTTCTCACATTCTTCATCTTGTAGTTGAGCGCTCTTTACCTTGACCACTAAAGTTGCATGGGCTTCCAACTAGAACAATCTTTCATCTGATTCCTTCAGAAATCTTATTTCCAACTCTAGTTTCGCCATTGCCGAAATGAGCTCCTCCTGGGTAGTTAACAACGTCAACTTCTCCCGACCCTTTCTACTCAAAACATCGGCAACCACATTTGCTTTACCTGGATGATAAAAGATTTCACAGTCATAATCTTTTATCAGCTCTAACCATCGTCTCTGATGCATGTTCAGATCCTTCTGTGTGAAAATATACTTCAGACTTTTATGGTATGTATATATCTCACATTTCTCCCCATAAAGATAGTGTCTACATATCTTTAGAGCAAATACCACTACAGCCAACTCTAAATCATGAGTCGGGTATCCTTTCTCACAGTCCTTTAGTTGCCTTGATGCATACGCAATGACTTTGTCGTTTTGCATAAGCACACAGCCTAGTCCTTTATGTGATGCATCACTATACACCACCAAATTTACTGTACTATTCGGTAATGACAACACAGGTGCCATGCTTAGCTTGTTTTTCAACTCCTGAAAACTCTCTTCGCACTTCTCCGTCCAAATGAATTTTATGGCTTTTCTTGTCAAATTTGTCAACGGAGTGGCAATCTTGGAAAAGTCTTGAATAAACCGTCTGTAATAACCTTCCAGTCCCAAGAAACTCCTCACCTCTGATGGAGTCCTTGGTTGTTCCCAATTTATTACAGTTTCGACTTTTGATAGATCCACTGAAATCCCATTCTTTTCAATTATATGCCCAAGAAATTGTACACGTTCTAGCCAGAATTCACACTTAGAGAATTTTGCAAACAATTTTTCCCTTCTTAGCGTCTCCAATGTCAAACGTAAATGCTCGACGTGCTCCTCTTTAGATTTGGAATACACCAGGATATCATCAATGAATACCACCACAAACTTATCTAAGAATGGGTTAAACACCATGTTCATCAAATCCATGAATGCTGCAGGGGAATTGTTCAACTCCCTATAATCAATGCAAAGACGCATTGACCCATCCTTCTTCTTCACAAACAACATCGGTGCTACCCACGGCGATACACTCGGCTGAATATATTTCTTGTCTAGCAGCTCTTGCAGTTGTACCATCAGTTTTTTCATCTCTACCGTAGCCATCCTGTATGAGGCCTTCGATATCGGAGTTTTTCCTGGTGCTAAATCGATAACGAATTCAATCTCTCTGTCATGCGGAAGTCTTGGCAAATCTTTAGAAAATACATCCACAAAATCTCTAACAACTGGTATCTCATCCAGTTTCACCCCCTTCTTTTGAGTATCGACTATATAAGCTAAATATCCTACACAGCCTTGTCTCGGCAACTTCTTGGCTTGCATAATCGTTAGACAACTCGCTTGTCTAGGTGATTTGCTACCATAGAAAACTACCTTTGATGGAGTCATAAGGTTTACACTTTTCTTTTGGCAATCATATATCGCTCCATAATTGAATAACCAATCCATCCCCAATATAACATCAAACTCCCCAAGTTTAATCGAAATTAAATCTAATGTCATAACATTTCCCTTAATATTCACCCTACAACTCCTATATACGAATCTAACATGAATCACCTCCCTATTCACAATTTCTATATTCAAAAAGGAAATTTAACTCTTCAATAGCCAACCCCAAACTCATAGCAAATTCATCAGATATAAATGAGCAAGTAGCACCCGAATCAAATAATACATAAGCATCTATATCATTGATTGGAATGATACATGACACCATATCTTTTGATTGCACAACATCCTGCACAGTCATGTTGAAGGTTCTGGCCGTGGGTTTGTTTGTCGAAGTTGGTCCAGCAATAGCCAATGTACCTCCACTGCCACCTCCCTTACTTCCAATTGTACTTCCAACTGTCTTCTTAGGGCACTCGCGAGCTAGATGATCCTTTTCCCCGCGTATGAAACAAGCACCCTTCTTCGGTTGAGAGAAATTCATAGCAATGTGACCCTCCTGGCCACAATTATAGCACACCGGCTTACTTCTCAAGCACACTCCAGTGTGATTTCTTCCACTAGTAGCACACGCTTCAATTTTCCTCTTCTACTGGCTATTCTGTTGACTTCCAACACCTACACTCTCATTCCACTTCCTCTTTGGGTTATTATTCCTACCAATGTTGCCCCCACTTTTACCTTCATTCTCACCCTTCTTCTTTCTTTGTTCCTGATTGTATTTAGTTAAGGCATCGCTTCCACCATCGGCGATAATCGCATTTTCAAGCACTGCTGCAAACGTCTTCAACTGAAACATAGAGACTTTGTTGTACAAGCAGGGCTTTAGTCCTTGTTCAAATCTTCTTGCCTTGCGCTCGTCTGTGTTAACCTGATACGGCACAAACCTCGCCAACTCATTGAATTTTGCTACATACTCTGACACCGTCATCGTACCCTTCTTCAATTCTTGAAATTGAACTTCCATCTGATTCTATGAGCGTTGTTGTTATTGGTAGACCCCTCAGGGGTTCGCTGTCGTCGTTGACATCTTCTTGGAGGCATTTTATGTTTTAAATACATTTATGAGATCATTACTCAATTTCTTAAGTATTTTCTAATTAACTTATAACACATAACATCTTGAATAAATATTAACATTTTATTCATTCATAATCTTTTAAAGACATAGAAACAATAGCATCGCTGCTATTTACATCAATTTTCTTAACTAATAAAGTTTCAGGATAATATCATCATATCCCATCAGTCACATAACACTTGGGATTTACATCTTATTTATTATATAATTATTTATTCAACAGTTACACTTCCTAGTAAGGCCTACTAAGACGTTTCACAACCTTACGGCGCTCTTCTTCCATGATGTGGAACATCGTTCTATGATCTAACATATACCATGATAATTCCTCAAACTGAGTTAGATAGTACATAACTCGGTCTTGAGGTCGGTCTATCACAGTGTTGAAAACACAGTCCATCTCTTCCATCTTGATCTTCTTTGCTTATACATCTCCCTCTGTTACCTCTGCATGCTGGGAAGCTTTCTCGTACGCATCTTCAACTCTTTCTCTCTTGGCGGATTCTTCTTTCAGGTTATCCTTCAATTTCGCAATCAGCTGCTCCTTTTCCCCTTCTATGTGAACCAGCTTCCATTCCACATTACCTATACGTTCATCAAGATTTTGAATCTCATCATCCTTCTATGCCATCAAAGTCTAATGTTCAGCTACTAGCTCCTCCAATTCCCCGACTCTATCCTGAAGCTCAATGTTACGATCATATATTTCATCATACATTTGAGCTGCAATAGAGTTTGGTGGAAACTCTTCCTCATTCTCATCCGTCTGTGGCAGCTCCACGAGGTCTTCCTCATCCATCTCTACCACATCCTCATCATCAGGTATCCCCTCCTGCTCTAACTCTGGGGCATAACCAACCATAGTGACCAACAGAGATGACTCCCTTGGCACCAGTTGTTCCCAGACTACCTGAATATCTCGAGGCTTATCTTCTCTAGGCATCTGAGGTTGCTCCTCCCTAGCCTGACTGGATTCTCCCACATTAGCCATCCTGCTAACAAAAAATTTAAGTTTTTAATTACTAATCGTCATTACTCGACACTCACGAGCAAATAGGTTGTAACCACATAAGCACATAGAGTGTTTTATTATTTCTTTCTTAAGCCACGATAAGAGTTTATCACCATTATCTTTTCAACCTCCTATAGGTTACTTCCTAAGGTTTTTCCCCACCTAAGGTTCATAACCTAAATCTTTGATACCAAACTGTGACACCCCCAAATCTGGGTACTCCATTCCCGCAGGATTTGGTGCTCACTATCAAAACATTTATTTCTAACTACCCAAATTCAATAAAATTTAAGCAATAAATCTACCCATTAAAGGGTTACATAATTAAGTCCAATAAATCCCAGGTCATCTAACCTTAAAACATTCATCAAATGCGAAAAATTAATTAATTACATCACCTAATTTAATCAAGTCTGAAAACATAATTCTCAAATAAATTAACAAGTCTTCAACACATGTTCATCTTTCCTTTCCCTTTGCTAGTGGTTGGCTCATCAACCTTCTCAACTTAAGCTGTAATGTTTATATATATGTAAGAGTGAGCAAAACAAATGCTCACTTAAAGAAAACATAATAACCGGCAATGAATAAGCTTGACTGAACTGAATAACATTTTATAATATTGATAATCAAGAACTGATATACAATATCATCTGAGGGTCACAAGACCATGAACTATGTCCCAGATTATAACTATATCTACTTAAATCTTTAACAGTCGTTAGACTATATGGACATTCTTCTCGTACTTAGGGGGATCAGTCCCTCGTACCATGTATTATGCACAATCACCTTAACGCTGTCGCATAAATAATCCCTTATACCATGGTTGTTCATTTCAATTTTAATATACGAGTCTGCACCAAAGGAAGTTTGGTTTGAATAAATTTCATGGGTAATTTAGAGTTCAACGTACATCAACTAAGGATTAGTTGAATCAAAAGTTCAATGACAATGTAATACAAAGTAGTTATGAACCATAAATGAATATTGTAGCGCAACAAGTTCATGCTTTAAGAATAGAGTTCAAAGCATTAAGAAGATATAATAAACCTTGCTTGAACGACATGGTAAGCTACGGTTACGATTTCCAATAAGGAAACGAGATCAAAAAATTTGCTTAACAGATTTCAATAATTTGCTTAATATAAAAGTAAAGCTCGGAAAACTTGCTCAAATAAAGTTAGGGTCAGAGAACTTGCTCTATGTAAAGAAGTAAGGTTTAGGAACTTTCGTAATTGTAATCAAGATAGGGTTAGGAAACTTGCTTTGCACGTAAGCTAAACTGTTATAATTCACATTCCTAAATATCATATACACATGTCAGCATGACATAATTAGTTACCTCATGTTCACGGTACGTAACTGAATATCTATTTCATTTACAACCCTTTGGTATTAGATTTAACTACATGATTAAACCACACTTTTAATGCAATAACACAAATATTTAGTTATCACATAACTTATTAATTACTAATAATGATTTTCATATTTGGTACTATAACACCATAATTTGATAAGTCACATTTTAATAGTCATAACATTACATCGTATTAACAATTATAAAAGTGTATATTATAAATCAAATTTCTGGCCAAACTGCTAACTGGCGTTGCAGCGCCCCAGTTCGCACTGGGAACCAGCGTTGCGGCTCTGATCTGGCACTGCAGCGTTTCTGTTCACTCATAGAACCAGCGCTGCAACGCCTGTACTCGTCAACATGCATTGAGTGGCGCTGCAACGCCCAGTTTCTTCACAGAACTGGCGATGCGGCGCCACGGCACGGTTGCACACAGACAGTGTTCACGAAGAACACAGAACAAAGCCAAATTGGCCTAAAAGCTCCTTTCTAACAACAAATTTAGCACACATAAAATACATTAACTTTACAGAAACATAACTTAATGTTTCTAACATGTTTCTAACCATATAAACAGTATAAACATCAAATTTAAAACCTCTAAATTCATTGTTCTTGCTATTTCTTCACTTTTAGACATTCTAAGTAAAACAAATTACTATAAATTCGATTTTCAACCAAAACAACTTATTTAAAACCCATTATTTTCGTTTCTTCATATATTTACACAATTAAAGGTCAATTTACTCACTATAACATGAATTGAACATAAATTTGATTCCAAAATAGACCATATCATAACTACAACATTGTATTTCTATGTAATATGATTTTCTTCATATTAAAATATACTTCATGGACTAAATTACTCTAAATCATATATAAACAACATAAAAACAGTTTATATCAACAAATTAACATGTTTAACCCATACTTTCAACTAATTGTTTATGAAACTCAAACACAAAGAACTTTTCAAATAAAACAAAACAAAACTTTAAAAATTAAAATTATACCTATTGGGTTTTCGACACAAAAACACAGCAGAAATATAAAATAATCAAAGCAATTTCTGAAACCCAAAAACAGGATCCATGCGAAACAGAAATTAATTTAGTGGTTTAGATATTATACCGATTATGAAAGAGTTTTGAAACGGCTTCAAATCCCTTACGCAATCTAACAGAACCGCGCCTCTACGGAATTCACACGAACGCCCCACGAATCGTCGCACGATCTACAGTGAAGAGAACTGAGGTACTAGCCACCAAGGATTAGGATTTTTAAAATTTCTCTCTCGTCTCTCTCTAAGAGCGGCTAAGGTTTTTTTTAGGCTATGATGTTTTTCCCTAAAACGCTGATATATCATATATATAGCAGTAAATCGGAATTAATCAAAACTCTAATCTTATTAAAATAAAATCCGATATATATATATATATATATATATATATATATATATATATATTATCTTAATTAATATACATATATATATACAAATCATCCTTTTAATTTAAATTCGTGATTTAAATACTATCAATCATATTGATATATTTAAATCCTTACAATTTAAATTAATTCTCCTTTTAATAATGTTCTATGTGTGTGACCTTATAGGTTATTATTACGTTGGCAATAATTTTAAAATCATATTACAAAATTATAAACAGTGAGCGGCATCTAGTAATGCATCACTGCTACCCAAGTAATAATAAGATCGATGATTCGATGTAACCTTTTCGTGACCAATGTTTCAATACAATTTAATCCTTTTAACCTTGACATCCTAGATTAAACTTGAGTCATGGAATGTGTCATACTCTTCATAATTTAATCTGAGTTTTCTTGATCAATGATTAGACTATATGAAACAAATCACTATTTGAGCATGGCCATGCATTTCATAGTCCTACTCAATCAAGAGGCATATGGATATCACCCCTATTATATAGGAGGGTTAAATTCCATCTAGATCACTCATATTTCTCACACGATTCATGATGTACTCAATAATCACCTTTATAGTCCACCCTATTAAAGGTGACCTTTGATAATATCAAAGTACTTAAATTTTCGTGTAGTAATATAGTGATTTCAGGTCAGAGGATCATTATATCATTGTCACTATGAGAATTGCTAATGACACTTCGCATAATGCTCCACATAGAATTCTCATGGTGCGTCTGTCTGGTACATCGTTCTCTAACATGTACCTATGCATTGACTCAATATCTCATATATTTATGACCAATGAGATTTGGTCATCAGTCAATCCACATACTAGTCTCAATGTATCATTGTTGTCCCATTAACAATGATACTCGACTAGGGACATTTAAGAGCAATGATACTAATTGTAATTATATAATTTCATGTTCAAGTAACTTACTTGAAGTTATATAATTTGTATCACTATTCTAAGGGCTTTTATTATGTTAACATTTATATAACGTAGTAAATAAAACCATAATAAAATCATTCATTTATTCAATCAAATATAATATCAAAATGTCAAATAATTATATCAAATAATTGGCCTCTAGGGCATAAACTCTAATAATACATTCAATTGCTTGTTTAGCATTGTTAGAAGATAGCAAATTGCTTTGATAATCCCTATCTTCTTTCAATTTTCTCTCAAATTTCTTTAGAGCTCTCTCTCTCTCCCTCTTTTCTTTCTCTGAGTTTTCTCTTCTTTCTCTTCTCTGTTCTTTCTCTCTTCTTCTAACTTTACGTAGTATAAAACTAATATAATATAATATAACTTATATATAATATACGTAATATAACTGATATATACATATATTACATATTAATACATATAATAACTGATGTCAGTTATAATTTTTTTGAAAATCAAAATCCATAAGGCTTGTTTGGCAACACAAAATTAAAAAAATAAGGATTAACAAGCCCCGAGCCTTGTTTGGTAAAACCCATTTAAAATTAAAGACTTAAAATCCTTAAGCTTTGTTTGGCAAAGCTGAATTAAAACTCTTTTAATTTATTTTAATAACTCATTTATTATAGTTTATTGTCACACTTTATTTAATAAAATTTACATATTCTAATTTAATTAAATTAAACTAACAACAACTTAATAAATCAAAATGCCACATAGTCTATTTACCACAAAATTATAATCTTCATTATAATTTTATTTAATAACTTAGTACATCACTTGAATTACTAAATTAAATTAAAACAATATTATAACAATTCCTTTAATCATTATCAACTCTCTAATTTTATTATTAAATTAAATTAGAATACTAATTCATCACTCTTTTAATTGAATTAACTTCAACATATAAAATTACCGAATATCAACTTAATTAACATATACACTTAATCAAGTTAATTCTTCACAACTCATGAATTATTTATTTAATTAATCAAATTAAACAAATATTTATTTAACAATAAACACATCAACAAAAATATTTATTTAATTCAATAAATAATTGAAATTACATATAAAAATTTTGGATTGTTACAGTATAATAGTTCAAACGAATTTTTTTATCCAATCTTTTAATTAATCCTGGAAATTACATACATAACATGATATTATTTTAAATTATCCTATGAATAATCACATAAATAAATAAACACGTGATTATGAGTATTTAATCATAAGATTAATAGTCTTGGGATTATACTCCTATGGATTATAATCCCATGATTATAATCCTAACAAACATGGGCTAAGAAATTAATTCTTTTACTTTAAATAAACAGGAGGTTATTGTTGGTGTAAAAGCTAATTACGCACAGCACGCAAGTATACGTGGTCAACAAGTAATAAAGTGTAAGTAGAATATCGTTCCCATGAGAAATTATTAATACAAATTACCAAATACTAACTCTTAACCAAATTAATTTTATTTAAACAATCAATTTAAGGTTATAAATTAAATTATTTAACTAAACTAATTCTAATTACCACTAGTTAAAAATCAGATTATGGAGATTTAAGATCACAACTTCACTTATTACTTCACTTAAATTATTATACTTCTTATCAATTATACTCACTTTTCTGAATTGTTAATCAATAACACATAAAATAAATATGACCATCTCTCAATGCATCATACTCAAATCAACTTAAATCTACATATGATAAAATTAAGTAGAACACCCTAATTAACTAATTCACTATATCTCTATTTGAATTACAATTAAAGAGGATTTTAAAGCACAAGCTCTCTATCAGATTACATGCGATGTATAGGTATATATCTATCCCAGACATAAATTAGGAATTCCAACACCATGTAGAAAACACAATCACATGCTATTATGAGTATATCTAAATCTAAAATCCATCTCTCGAGTTTATATAGATTATCATGGTAATTGTTAGCTAGACAATTAAGCAATAAGTACAAACCATAATAGACAATCCAAGAATAATCAATAATAATTAACAAAGAAACATGCTAAAAATAAACTATGTAATAAGCTCCATTGTAATCTTAAACAAGAATTTAGTTCATGATTAATGAATTAAAATCAAGAATCCACAATTGAATAAACATTAAACGACAAAAATAGAAGTAGAGAAGAAGCATAAATCTGTTGTCTTCAGATTTGATGCTCCCTCCTTACTCCTGTTTTGAATCTTCAATGTTCTCTAAGTTACTTCAATCTCCAAATCTAATAAAAACTAGGGTTTATCCTAATCTAATCTAAATCTAATCTAATGGAATCCTCCCCCTTAATCCCTATGATTCTCCGCCTTTTATATGTTTCTTCATTTATCTTTTAGAGTCCTTAAAGTCCTTGAAACAATCCGCTCAAACCAATCCTTCTTGACCTTAACTTCTAAAAACTCATTTTTCTTCCCGACACCCCCCGCCCCGGTCGGGGTAGTTTTCCAGAAATTATAGAAATGCCACTAAGCTCCTTTTTTTATGTTTTGACCTTCCGAAGTCGTTTCCTACAATACAAACACAAAAACAAAAACAAGTAAAATGACACTAAAAATACTTAAAGTTAACAAATAATGAAGCCCTAAAGATATCCAAATCATAAGTATAAAACCCACTCATTAATTATTTATAACGGATTAGGTCACATATCCTCCAATTTTTTCCAATACACATTCAGTGACACAAATATGACACTTATCGACAAAATAAAATTTGTCACAAACAATTATGTCATAAATGATATATTTGTGTCGCTAAATGTGTGTTATTTCCCAAAGGCACTTATAGATCTAGAAGGGGGGTTGAATAAATCTTTTAAATATTTTGATTATTTACAAGATATTACCAAATATTTGTTAATCAAATTGATTAAGCACAACAGGATATGATTTTTGAAAATCCCCTTAAAGATTGAAAAAGAATCTCAATTCTAAATTTAGTTGGGTAATCAACCATAATCAACATAAAAATCTGACAGAAAATAAGAAGTAAAAAGTAAATGACAAAGCAAAGTTTGAGTATTTCGGAGTCTAAATTACTCCTAGTCTACTTTTTTACTCCTCAAGTAGAAAATTCAATAAGGATCAAGATCACACAGATCTATTACACTTGAATGACTAAGGTTCCTTCGAGTCACTAAATCTCGGAATCACTACTGAACCACTAAGGTTCCTTCGAGTCACTAAGTCTTAGAATCTGGGTTACTAAGTCCCACAATGAAAAATTGATTAAATGATGTTGAGAGGTGCTCCTAAGTTGGCGTTATGCTTTTCTTCTCGAGTACTTAGCATCTTGAACTAGATGTTTGGGATCGTAGAGTGTATTCTTTTTAATTTGGTAAATCTTAGGCTTTTTAATCAGTGTTCGTCTATTGAGAATTGAATCTTGGTTTCCTTTTATAGCCTGCTAATAATCTTCTCGTTGCTAGATGCCCGTTGTTGCATTTAATGCTCAGATACTCTGGGATTTCTGATGTGGACATTTTAAACCTATGTGTTAGCTCCTTTTTAGCTTGCCTGTCATATCAGTCTGCTTTCTCACCTAACACCATTGACGTGTCGCTTTTAGCAACCTAGCTGTTAGGCATATCATTTGATCTTCGATTTCTACCAAGGATGTTTGGTGAATGCATCGGGACCTTCAATCAGCAACGCTCCAATGTCAGTCATCTTTTCAGACTTAAATACTCTACAATGATGATAGATCGTAGTGTTTACTATACGATTTTCTCTTTCGAGATGATTAATTTGTGATGTCATTCTACGAATGACCTTTGAGATCTTCTATTACTGAATGAACCTTGAGTTACTTTACTATAAGACTTTTGCTCCGTGATTACTTGGAGTACTATACGTTCAGGTTTTACTCAATGAGCTTTGTTTGTCTTTACGATTTCTTTTGTCCACCTTACGAACTGAAGTATTCTTTACAACTTATATTGAACTTTACGATAGCTATAAATGATCTATGACCCATCTGATGTACTACGATTATGTGCTTACTCTTTGATACATCTTAATACTACTAAATAGTAGAGTAACTTTACGAAAGTTGAAATCCTATCAACTATACATCATATCAACTTAACAAGATCAACTAAACATTATTTGATCTTTCTAATCTAAGTCCTTGTACATTGAATCAAATCATTAGTAAGGGCTTTACAAAACTTACTAGTATAGATATACATTAATCACATTCATCGTCAAATTTAAATATATGAACTCTAACAATCTCCCCCTATTTGATGATGACAAATCCAGTAGTTTTATAACATTCATCAATAACTAAAATGTAGTTATTTGAAAGTAAATATTCCTTAAAATACAGTAAGCCACTGTATTGCTCAAGTCAAAATCATAAATTTATGAATGTATCAAAAATGTTCATAAGAGATTTCAAAGTAAAAGTTATAATTTGAATAATCTCTTCATTTTACCTCCATGACCCTTTCTCCTTTGAGAGTTATTTCTTCTCAGATTCTTTTTCGCGATCAGATCTGACTTTATCTTCATTCGTTTTTGTTCTGATTTCTTCTACAGAGTTTCTTAGGCCAATATTAGGCATATTCATTCTCTCTTCTCCTACAACATAAGTTCCTTGGAGATTTCTATAAAGATATGCAGGATCTCTTGAGGGAAAGCGAATGCCAGTATAGGAAACTCTACTTGACGATTCTAGCATTGAAGAAGAGTGGACACGCTCCAACAGAACATCTGATGGAGAAGAAGAAGGAGGTGATCTAAAGATCGGAGAGGTAATGGTTATTTTCTTTTGATTTCATTTTCGCTTCTCCCCCTGAACTCCACCTTTTCTTGACTTCCCCCTTATTGTCATCATTACCTCGGGAGAGGTGTTTGACAGCATCGACAAGCTCTTGTAATTGGGAGGAAGTCATGAAAATGTCAGCTTGAATTTCACTCTATAGAGTAAATGCTTGATTATTCTGGGTTGCAACTAAGCTCATAGTACTGTTGGCATTCAATGCCATAGAAGTTTTGAATTCAGAGAAAGAAGAGCTGAGCTCAAAAAGTTTGTCAAGCAAGGATTGAATCGAAGCCACATTCTGTTGCTGAAGAGCCAATATAGCTTGCTTATGATCAACGAAAGTCTGTAAGAAAAGCTTGTCACGATCATGAAGATGACCATTCATGTCTTTGAACATGGATCACATCTACTTCTTAGTTTCTCTACCTAGATCACCAGGAAGATATCCTACATCCGTAGTGATCTTATCCATACGATCGTGTAGTTAGAGTTTTGTTCAAGTTTATCCTCAATATCGCGAGTCATCTATACAGTTATATCAGTCATTTGATGAGTGGAAAGAAGAACTACCAGACGATCCAGGATGTGAGAAAGAGAGACTTCAGAACTATCCTACCTACCTTGAGATAGATTTATTAGAGCTAGAGGCAAATTAAAGAATTCATTTTGTGAGGAGGAGGGAATATTTGATGGGATAGAGGGTTTTGATTCTTGTTGTATGGCTTGAATGGGAGATGGAGGATGTACAAGTGCATCTTTAGATGAAACAAGTATAAAAGTTTTAGATTTATCAAACGTAGGGTGTGTAGACTCTACATCTGGAGAAGACCATGGTGATGAAGAATTTGAATGAAAAGAAGAATTTTGGGGTGTAGCTATCATGTTTGAAATTTGAATAGGGAATGGTAAATCTACAATTGGAATAGGGGAATGAACTGGGGAATTAGAAGGTTCAACATCAATCGTAAAGTGTGGGGGCTTTACAATCGAAGAGTGAAATTCATATATAAGATCAGTAGAGGGTTAGAACTCTACGATTGGAAGACTGGAATTATTTACCTCAGCGGTAGAGTGTTGAAACTCTTTATGCAAAGGATTATAAGATTCTTCAAAACAAGTAGAGGTAGATAGTTGTGAAGTTGAAGGTTACTCAGAGATCGTAGAGGGTGACCTTAAAATCTTTTCATTGCGAACATGAATTGAAAAAATAGTTGAAAAATTATGGAAACATGGGTAGAATTGGAGGGAATTGAAAAGAATCTGGATTGAAGAGTTCAGAGCATATTAATTTAGTGGCAAACTTAAGAACTCCAGGAAAGGTTTGAGCCATCAGCTTCATATTTGGATACCTTGAGTAAGTCCATTTGATGAAGCTTTGATCTCTTTGGACAATTGCTTTGAGGAGGGGCATTGTGACGCCCCCAAAATAGGTATACATCACCCATTCTGAGTCGCCAAATACATGGTACATAAATCAAATACAAACTTCTTTTATACAATACAACAACAGTGTAGCTTAGAGTTTTTACACGAATATTGTCTCATAGACAATATTCAAACTCAAATGAAGTCCTCATTACATTTATTATCACACTATTTTATAAAAACAGTGAGGACTACTATAGCCACCATCTCGGACGATCACTTCATTCCTTGACTAGTCCCAACTATATATTCTCATTTCCTGAAGAGAACAGTGAAAGAAAAGGGTGAGCTCAACTAGCCTAGTAAGAAATATTATGACTAAGATAATACAGAATAAATTATCCTTAGCCTTCAACAGTATAACAACTGATAGAATACAATAGACAACAAGTTTTAGATCAACAACTGTAGCGGAACAAGCAATCCATTAGAAGAGTCAAGTAAAGCATGATATCTACTATCTTCTAGGATTTAAAAAGTTTTTCATCAACTTTATCGCTTAGACTCAACTTAATAAATAATCCACATCACTGAATTATCCATGCACTACGGGCCAATGATATTCATTAGTATTACGACCACGAATTATCCATGCACTACGGGCTAAGAATATTCGTGTTTTCATCAATGGTCATGATCATGCCAAACAATAATTCATCTTTGCACCCTTGGTCGAAGAGAATGCATGGTCATGATCATACCAATAACTGTCGCTAAGACTCAACTCAATAATCCACATCAATTGTAACATTACAGGTCATGATTATAGCGAATGGTCCCTATTCATAATCATACCAAACAACAGTCCATCTATGCACGTAAGCCAAAGATGACTTTCATCACAATATAAGCATGAGGATGATGACAATGATATAAGTATTAATCAAACGAAATCAAGGATAAATATTAAAGACTTTAAATTTATCCAGAGTTTTAAAAATATCAAAATTGTCAACATGATACTGCTTTGTGGAGTAAAATTTAAGAATAATATTATATCAAAAAAGAAATTAATTTTTGTCATGAAAAGTACTCCGTGTGAATAGTACCTGAGTGAATAGTACCCCGTGAATAGTACCTCAGAAATAGTACTTTATGAATAGTACTACGTGATTAATACTTCGTAAATAGTACCTGTAGACACTCAAAATTTTCTGCATACCTGTAACTAACATTGCAGGAGGGCAGAATCGTCTTTTAGAGATAACCCTGGAAGACAACTCAGTTCAATCCTAGAGACAACCCTGAGATATTCAGTATTACCATCTCAGAGATAACCCTGAGATATCCAGCTCAGACCCGAAAATACCATCGGATGTTTCAACCTCAGTCCCGAAAATAACACAGGGATTTTCAAATTTAACCTCGAAGATAACCCCGAGGAATGCAATTCAAATACCGAAAATCACACCGGAGAAGACCGTCTTATCTCGGATATAACCCCGAGATACTCAGTCTCTGCCCCGAAAATAACACCGAAAAAGATAGTATCAACCTCGGAGATAACCCAGAGGCATACAGTTGCAGTTCCAGAGATAACCCCAGAAATGCTTGTTTCAAACCTATGCAAACAGCTTCAAACACTCGGCAAAGCCCCTAGGAACTCATTCCCCAAACTCGGAGATGACCCCGGGAAGTAAGGCACATCTCAGAAACAACACTAAGGACGACCAACACCTGCAGCAGTCCAAACTCAGAGATAACCCTAAGCAACGATCACTAAATCAGCTCAAACTAGAGATAACCCCGGTGAAGGGCAGGACCGTTATTTTGCCATCCCAAACTCACATCGCGTCGTCTCAACAACAACAAACATACATTCTACACAGCAATGTCCTACAAGAACCAAAGAGCGCCAATCCCGAGTGACTACTGCACAAGATAACACAACTGATAGAATTTGAAGCTTGAAGACCTAAGGCATGGTCCCATCTTTCTGACTTTGTACAACCTCTAATCCCATGTCATTGTGTAGCTCTCGACAACAGCATACCGTAAAAGGTCTTATACACCTCGATCGGATGTCCGAATTAAAGTTCTGAAAGTTCGAGCGGACAACACGTTGCATGTGTACACGTACTTCGAGACGGCGGGACCCACAGAACCTGGGCAGCTGCAGGTGCATCTGCAGCACCTGCGGCTCCCGCGGGTACACCTGCGGCTCCCCCCTCTATAAATAGAGGGCTTGGGATAGCCATTTTGCATAGAGAAAAGGTGAGGAAGTCCTGTCCAATTTACTCTGTACACACTATAAACTGAGTGCTTTCTCATTTTAAACACTTGTGAGCTTATATATTGCTATATTTTTACTGGTGGGAGTCAAATGTTCATCCCTTTCAAGTCATTGAAGTCTTCTTTGGCAGTCCACTGTAAGCCTTCTTATACATTTTAAAGTCTTTCTCTTCATCTTTGCACACACCGTTCTTCACGTTGAGAGTCGTGTTGCGTGTGTATGCCCAGACTTCGGTCCGTGGCTTTTATTTCTTTTATATACATAAATATATATATATATATATATATGAACTGTTGTCGAACTTTGTTCGATGAGCCTGAATTTTACATCCGGAGCGTTTACTGCTTATATATATATATATATATATATATATATATATATATATATATATATATATATATTTACATTTCGTTCCGCCTGGAGTTTACTTCGTGGCGGTTGATCATTTTTACTACTTTATTTGTGACGCCCCCAAAATAGGTTCAATCCATCCAACCCATTCTGAGTCGCCAAATACATGGTACAGAAAATAACTACAACTTTATTATTACAATTGTCGTGCAAAATACGACAACACATATAATGTGAGTTTAAATACAAATATTGTCATCTAGACAGTATTCATACTCAATTAAGAACTCATTATACTTATTGATACACTATTTTACAAAATAGTGAGGACTACTAAAATAACTGTCTTGAACCATCATTCCACACCCCGACTAGTACTCGCTACATTCTCGCCTCCTGAGAAGAAAAATGGAACAACAAGGAAAAGGATGAGCTCAACTAGCCCAGTAAAGAATATTATGACTAAGATAACATAGAACAAATTATCGTTAGTCTTCAACAGAGAAAAATCTAATAGAATACAATAGACAACAAATTTTAAATCAATAACTGCAGCGGAAACAGCAAACCATTAGAAGAGTCAAGTAGAGAATGAGTTCTACTATCTTCTAAGATTTAAAAGTCCATCATCAATATTTTATCCCTGTAACAACAATCAATAACCATCTTTAATCAAATATTCATCTTTGCACTACAGGCCAAAGATATTCATTTGTATCACCAGTCGATCATGTTCATCTCAACACCTGTTCATCTTTGCACTACGGGCCAAAGATATTCATCAGAAATCATCAATCTTTGCACTACATGCCAAAGATATTCAGTAACATCATCATTTAGGACTGAGGATGATGAAAAATATGTTAGAGAAAACGAATCTAGTGAAACAAAAGAGTAAATATTAAGGATTCGTATTTCAGCTATTCCATGTCCAAAAATACCTCATAAACAATCATAGTGAAGTAAAATTCAAGAATGATCAAAACATGGATACAATCAAAGCTAGTATCCAGAATAGATATTTGGACAAAAAGAAGAAAATTTCATTTTTCGGTGAATAGTAACTCGTGAATAGTAACTCATGAATAGTAACTCATGAATAGTAACCCCGACATGAAAAGTTCCAAATTTGATAAAAAGTTCAGATCAATACTTCGGCATAATGATATTGAAGAAAATAATATCATTTAAGAAGAAATAACATCCCTTACCTCGGAAATACGGTACTTCTGACTGGAATACTAGATATAGTGCTGAAGGAAACTTGCACCGTATAGCAACACTCAAAGTATCAAATACTCACAAGAATACGCTCGATATAAAGAGAGAAAGAGAGAAAAACTTGTATTTCTGGTGTGATTTTCAATTCTGACCTAAGCACCCTATTTATAGGAAAATACTTAGAACACCAAAGCAGAAAATTGAATATAATAATATTATATTTACAAAATTATCAAGCCCACCTAAGAAATCTGATTTCAGATCATGTATAACACATGTGAGCCACTCAATTGCAACAAAAAACGTTTTTCTTAAAAAAAACATTTTAAACTCCAAAAATCAATTATTTCGGAACTTCGGAACTTCAATAATTCATAATAAATAGCCCTTTTATCAGAAAATTCGAATCTCGCGAGTTTTTATAGGAAATTCAATTCTCTACAACTTTGCAGAAGAAAGTTTTTCCAAATTCCAAACAGAAATTGACCGAAATCCACAAACGCGCGATTTTACAGTCAATAATAAATTTTCGGTCAAGAATTGTGTCCACCAACACGCAAAACATGTGTTAATCATTTAATGCCACAAAAATACTCTTCCTCCTCATATACTCATATATTCTACATTCATTGTAAAAATATCACCATCAATATATTATTAAAATAATATATTTAAATGAATTATTTTATCAGAAAAAGATAAAATATTAATTTTCAACAATTGTCACATTAAAAATTTTCTCCATCTATATCCACATAAAATTAATATTTTTCTCATCATATAAATCAATAATTAATTATACACAAATAATATTACAGAACCACAGTACTGGCAACCAGGCTGTTCCCAGGAAAGAGGGGGCTTTCCAATAAGAATTTCTCTTTACTGGCGCGCAATTAGATGACCAAACCTCTCCTTAGACAGAACTTTCTAGACATTACCAATAATGTTATCTAATAATATTATTCAGATAATATGAATTATTGCTCCGATAATAGAAAATATTGTGTAGTGACAATTATAAAATATCAACGTAGCAATTATTGAATCAATAAAATACAATATTGAACAATAATTACTGTAACAATTATTGAGTAGTGCCTTCTTACGTAAGAATCAATAATTGGTGCAATACCGTGTGCTACTGTGCAACAACGCGTATTACTGTGCTTTAACCACCGGGTATTCCAACAGTATTAACGGTAACAACTACGCCGTTATTTATAAACAACTTATTTTTGTCGTTTTCTTCATCCAATCGCTTTCTGTTATGGGGCTCACACAAGGCTGCGCCGTCGTACGAATATTCCCCGACAACAAGAATATTCCACGACCAAACGAATATTTCCCGACAACAATGAATATTTTATGACCACTTGCTTATTTGAAATATTTACGCATTTTACCCATAACTAACCTCATTAATCAAATCAACCCTTACTATTTCAAAATAATAAATAGAGGAATTTAAATTTCATTTATTAATAATTTGGGGTCTTACATTATTTACATTTCGTCCCGCCTGGAGTTTACTTCGTAGCGGTTGATCGTCTTTACAACTTTATTTACATTTCTGATCCCCCATGGAGGTGTTTCGTGGTGGTTGATCTTGTTTTTACAACATTATTTACATTTTCTGATCCCCCATGGAGGTGCTTCGTGGTGGTTAATCATGTCTCTATATATATTTACCGCTTTCATATATTTACATTTTCGATCCCCCATGGAAGTGCTTCGTGGTGGTTGATCATGTCTGTATATATATATTTATCGTTTTTAAAATCACCCCCATACCCGGGTGCTTTATTCTTACAACCTTTAGCAAAGGTTTAATCTTACTTCTTCCCATCCTTTTCATAAGGATCATCCGTTGACATAATCGTCATTAGTTAAACATCACGTCTAACTATGCTTTCAATCTTTTGAGTCATCACATTCACTCCATAGAATTTCGTCCTCAAAATTTTAGGTTACTATACTTCTCAACTTTTCTTCAAAGAAGTTCTTATCTTTCAATCATTCCCTAACCTTCATAACTTATCAAGAATTATGAAGTAGAATGAATAACGAGGAATGTAAAGATTCCTTTAAAACATTTCATACTTTTGTTGAGGGGTCAAATCGACCATGAACTCTTACTAAGTTGAACAACATTTTGCCGTAAAACCTTTCTTTCGCGGTCAGTTTACAGTCACAAAGAAAGTAAACTACCTCTTCTATACGTAGGTGATCAACCCATCGTATAACCCCATTTCAAGGTATGTTCACCTCAGACTTATTCATCAGATTCTGCACCAAAACAATTTGGCTTGGTATAACTTTTTCAAAGAAAGCTCGATTTTCTTTTAAACATGACATACCATTCGTCTTAGCCAAATCAAATAGCTTAGACCATACCAATAAATTGGACATCAACTTGAAACATTCGTCTAGTCAAATCAATTGACCTCGAATACTTCTTTAAATTCTTTCACAATACATCAAAATGTTTCATGACATCATGATACCGTACTTTTCACAGTACGTTGAGGACTTCGTCAGTTTATGACTTCATCATTATACATCATACCATAGCGGGTTGTTGATCAAAAGATCAAATCCAACACTAGGTTTAATTGCATTAATAACTCCATCCTTTTACCAACTTTCCATCAAATGCATTGATGATATAAAATTCATTTTGATATTTCAAATCAACTTCTGTCTTGCCGAAACAATTAGCGTAGACATATAAAGAATAGTTCTTTTTAAAATTCATTGGTTCTAAAAGTTGAACCAATTCTTTTCTTTTCAAAACGCGCACATAAGCACGATTTCAATAAACTTCAAAATCTAGCATAGCTAGATGACTTGGAATATCCTTTTTCTCCATCTTCCTTCATTGTCTTACTTGTGATAATACTTAATCTTCTCTAGCACCTTCAATGCTAAGCATACAGGAAATACTTCTTTTTCAGTCTAAACATTCCTATACCTTAGTATAGTCCATCAACTTACCACACTTTATGTGTTCAAGAACTTTCCACAACCATATGTGTTTCAGAACTTATCTTCGCAATATATAATCCAATAACAAATCAAGGACTATCCATATGCTTAGGGCTCAGAAACGTAGCATTTAACTATGAGTCACAAACTTTTCATAAGTATGAGTTTCAAGAACTTGCACCTATCTTATCATTATCTACCTATCAAGTATATACATGAGAAAAGATTCACCTTCTCACCATATACATATTTATAGCGAGACATTACCATTCTTACTTAATACAAATTTTCTTTAATTTATATTTCATCCTTTACAACTCTTCTGACTTATTCTTCCCGTACTACTTCATAGTACCATTCATTTATAGCATTAGTTATAAATCATTCATCGTTTAACAGAACATCTGTTATTACAATTCAATATGATCATGTGGTGATCTTCTTCCTTAATCGTTTAACTCAACGATTCTCTTATCATTCTCGCTATGATTATAGTCTTAGGTACTCATACCTAAGGTTTATAACCTATCAGCTCTGATACCAACTTGTAACGCCCCAAAATTCGGTCTATCTTCACACCAGGATTCTGTGCATCACGAGTACATCTCTTTCTAAACATACATAATTATATAGTTAAATATAACAACATACATTCTCAATTCCCAGGTTCTAATACCTTATAACCTCATTCATTACAAATAATGATAATTACATTATTCTTTACATCTTACAAAAGTGACTTTTATCCACCACCAAGGATACATAACAGTTCATTAAACTATTCAATAATTTAATTAAACTATTCTACATTACAAGTCTTCACTTGATCTTCACGCTCATTCATATACTGAATGTCACTTCTTCTGGATACCAATCAGCTTGATCTTTATGGGATCCTTAAGTTCTTCTACTCGTACGCTAAAAATATTTTTCATTTAAAGCAAGTGTGAGCATTCAATTGCCCAACAAGTCATAGCAGTTGAATAAACAACTTCAAGCATTTAAACATTCTTTTAAAACTTCAATAACCGAACAATGGTTATGAATCACCTTGAATAATAGGAATAAACCCTGAATAATAGGAATAAACTTTAAATCCTATCATTTTAAAACATTAGTCACATTCACTTTGAAATACTTTCATTCTTCTACCTTTTTCATACACATCATGTCTGGCTAGAATCATTAGCACAGACTTAGCAATAATGGTTCATGTATTAACAGAACATTCTCATATTAAACAGTTCAATCACAGAACAGTTCATCTCATAGAAACACCGAAGTATTCAAATTGTGGCACAAGGCCTCATACATTCTACCACCTTGTACATATATCGCACACATGCACATAGATAAAACTTCTCATGTTCAACATCTAAGAAGTTTAAGAAACTAGCATTCAAATCAAACATGAATGAAGTTAGGAAACTTGCCTTATGCACAGCTATAGCTTACACTGAACTGCTCATTCCAAATCCCTATATATCACATAAGAAAATAACACATTCACCAATTAGTCATATACTTGACTTATGCATTGGTTTACTTAACTTTACTTCTTAGGGTTCGTGTTCTTGCAATCTAAGTTTACGAGTCCAACTTTCTTTACCGCTTTACGGCTTCATGACATATGGAGATGTCTTACTCATACGATCATCATCTTTGATGATTTACATTCTTATCTTTTTCTTATAACTTTTCTAGGACTCAGCACACATCGCGTCTCTCCTAGTAGTCCATATGGTACTCTGAGTGGTTTCCCACAAACAACCAACAAACTAGTTTCCCGTCTCGTCTACACTATCTTTCACAGTGAGTTAGATTGGTTGCCAATTTCGTATATACCTCCACTCTCTGAAGGAATTGTATAGCCTAACTCCTATATGTTAACCATCAAAGATTACGATTATACTACAACCTAAACTTAACTTAACCGAACCATTAAACTATACTGTTTGTTAAGTTAATTTTTCATTCCTTATGGCTTTCTGGCAACTAAATGTCATACCTCATGATTCATTCTTTATCGTCTAAGTCATACAGTCTTCTGTATACTCAGAACGATCATTCAATGTGAATACTATGCGTTCATAGCGTTAAGCAATTTACATTACCTTATTCATATCTTATAACGTCCGGTTCATTAGACTCGGAACGTTATCCAAGTTATATTCATTAACTCGGCTTATTTACGTTATACGCCATTTATTCAGTTTATTCACCATTCGCATGTTTAATCATCATTCTTCATTACCTTACGGTCAAACCATACACGACGTGTAGGTTCTACCCGTTTAATATTCGCGTACACTCAACCCTTACATCGGCTAAATTGTTTAACGCTTACATCATTCTAACATTCTCTATCCAACTTTGCCTTAGACTTTCATTAATCTTGATACCATTTGTTACAGCTTTCTTAATAATTCATATCTTACTTACTACTTTCATCAACGTCTAAGTCATATAACCAATGTATACTTAGAATGTTCGTCCGACGCGAATACGATTCACGTGGATCGTTTATATATTATGCGTTCACTTTGCTCGTCTCTTAAACTCTCATTCAACCTTTACCCAAGGTTTTAATCGCTTTCATTTGTTACCCATTACATGAACCCCTCGTTCATTATTCTTTTTAAATGTCGAAGTCATACGGTTCATTATATGCTAAGACCGATCATTCATCGCAACTGCATTGCGTTTACATTCTTTATCTTTTAATCCCGTTCAATCTTTCCGTTCAACCTTCATTAAAGGTTTAAATCACTTGATTAAGTGTTACATTACATGAACTACATTTTCATTATCTTTCCTTACACTTCCCCTATGAGTTAAGCAATTAAAAGCTCATCACTGGGCATTGCCCTGCACCAGCGCTGCGGCGCCGGTTCCTTCCGTTCTTCTCGCGCTGCAGCGCGACTAAGCAGTAGTGGACTTCTCGAGTTGGCGCTGCGGCGGCGCCTCCTAAGGCTTAATTGGCGCTGCGGCGCCAGGCATCAAACTTTGAAAAACATTTCTAAGTCTTGAACTGGTTTGAGACGCTTACTTTACAATCTCATAACTTCTTCGTTATAACTCGGAACAAGGTCGTTCCAAAGCCATTCTCTTCCTTATCTTACGTACTTCAACTTTCCTCGGACAAAAATTTATTCTGAATCTGTTAACATGCCATTCAATTAGCTTAATCTTCATCCTTCGTTCATTTTACGTTATTAACGTTCTTCGTCTGTTTGTCCGTAATTCGGTCATCTGAACTCGGAACTCGTTCGTTCTTGAGTCCACGACTCACGTTTTCTACGTTCTCTTACATTCTTATGAAACCCTACACCTTCGGGTTCATTTACATACTTTCTACTTCTCGTTCGTCTTTTACAAAAATTTTCCCATAACTTCGTTATAGCTAAGTTTAATCCGTTCTTCATGAACGTTTCTACCGTTCCTAACCAAGCAATAAGCAACTAACTTATACGCGATGGTTTTAAACTTGTCCATCAATAACAAGTTATACTACGATGATTTTAAATTTGTCCATCAACAACGCTCCTCGTGTTCTTCGCGTGTTCTTTGCGTTCTTCGTTTGTTATTCATTTTTAATCCATACTTCGATTATGATTTCACTTTTTCTTGGAATTTGGTGTTATAAATCACCATTCCTTACTAATTTCACCGAATCGTTCATATGATTCATTCGGATCGTTCAAATTTAATATGAACTTTATACTTCCTTAAGAAATTTCTAAAATAAACTTCAAATTCTTATTTCTTCATTTTCTCATGATTTCAACCATATGAAATCATTCTTAACATCTCTTTCTCTTATTTTCATTGAGCTATGTTCTTAACATAGAAAACTTAAAGAAAATTTAGATTAAACTAGGTTTGGATTACCTTACTTCTTTAATATTCTTCCATTAGACAAAGTTTGCACACGGGCTAGATTTTTCTCTTCCTTTCTCTCCTCTCTCTCTCTCCTTCTCCCTCTCTCTCTCTCTCAAGTGTTGGTGAATTTTTTCATTAACCAACAAATGAGCTTAAGCTTCTCTTATATAGAAAATCAAGGCTAGGGGTAAAATAGTCATTTTGCCCCTAAGTTATTATTCCCACCTTCTTACTAAACCTCTTTACTATTCACAAAGCTTCTCTTGGAAGCTTCGTGGTTCCGTCTTGCGAAATTCATCTGACAGTTTTAAAAACTATGATTCTCGGAATTCAAATATTTTTGAATATTTCGTCTTTCCTTTACAGATTAACTTTTACTCATTCTTCAGAACTACGAAAAACTGAAAAAACACTTTTTGATGTCAAGCATTTTTCTTCACATTTCTCCTAACGTAGTTAAACGAATGAAAAGTACATAACAATACTTTTCGTCATTTTTATTTCGTCTGATTTCTGCACGTTTTTCGAGAAAATTTTTAGCGGCTTACTTAACTTTTGACAATATATTATCGTAAAATCTTTCGACGGAATGTCCTTTCGACATACCGATCTCTCGAAAAGGCTTAGGTTATTCAAACCCTAACCCTTAGGTTTCGTCGGGTGAATAGTGTCTATTTCGTTTTTTTCTTAGAAATATTTTTATTCCCGAAATTTTTTTACTTTCGTCTTGAAAATTTTACTCGTTCAGTATAACTTGTAGCCAGAATCCTCCAGTCTTATAATCATTTTAGGTTCTAGAACGATTAATAAACACATAGCACAGAATAGTATTAATAAAATTTATTTTATTAATAACTAATTCTTTAAACTTAAATTCTGGATAATCCGATTTTTTGGGTTGTCACACTTGAGATCATCATAGTATCTTGTGTATGATGAATTATACTTTGACATATTTCTTAAGGCCCTTAGAGTATATCAAAGGGTATACTTGGGTGTAATAAGTTGTACATGGAGATAATGAATGATCAATAAAGAATCTACCGTTTCTAGTAAAAGAAGAGAAATGTCATATGCAATTCGATAAATGACAGCCTAGTAGTCCTTGGCCAAGGTAAAATAAAATTAGAAAGGAGTTTCTAATTTGTATTATTTGAAGTTGTGCATTTAAGAATAGAAATACATAGAATTAAATAAAATAAAACTTGACAATAATTCCATGTCTTATATTTAATTGGGACATTGTATGGTGGAAAGATTGAATTGTACGGTAACTATTTACTCAAATATTCTTTTATGATTAATATTGAAATCTATATTATATGGAAAATCGTTGATCGCTAAGGAGGCTTATACTTATTGTAGAATAAATATTACTTATTTAAATAAATTAAAAGATTAATTTATTTATTTAAATAAGATTAGATTTGTTCTAATTGATTTATTAACAAACAGTTTAATATGGAGAACCTAAAGGGTCACACCGCAAAAGGAAGAATATTTATTTAAGAAGTAAATGACATAATCGTAATAATAAGTTAAGTGTATTTAATTTAATCTATGGTGATAGAATAAATTAAATAGCTTAATATTTATTATTTAATATTTTGGAAATATTAAATATAAATTAATGAGAGGAGTTTTATTATTCTTATTATTACTATTATTATTATTTAATTCCTAAAGGAGTTTGGAAATTAATTAATAAAAGGTGCTCTCATATATTTCTAATAAGATTAGGAGACTAATTAATTAAAAAAGTTTAATTAATTATTCCTAATAAGATTAAGAGTCTAATTAATTAAAGGATTTTAATTAATTAAAATAAAACTCAATTCCTTAATTGTTAATGAGAGTTGCTTACATCTATAAATAAGAGAAGTCTTATTATGGGTGGTGGTTGTTGATGTTTTTCATAACACACATTAATGGCAATTTCAAGAGTTGGGAGAGTACTAACATATTCTCTTGAGAGAGAAAATTAAGGTTTTTCTAAACACCCATCTTCTTTAATATTTGTTATTCCTTGGTGGATCACCTCTCGAGACCAAACACTTGGGTGACTAACGTTGATCAAAGGAATGAATCAAACCTGGTGGATTCAAGTTGAACGTGAAAAGGAATTGGAGGTTAACTCGTACCTGAGGAAGCTAATTTCTACAAGGGTATGAATCTGATCTCCATCTCTTTTCTATTGATTGATAATTATGCACAAAGTATGATCATGGTGATGGGTTTGTACGAAAATTTTAAATTTCTATTTTATCGCGCTTCCGCGCCTTTTATTTAATTTGATTGCATTATCGCGCTATATACAAACCTAACACTAAGGGTCTTAAGGAACATGTCAAAGTATAACTCATTATACACAATATATTATGATGATCTCAAGTCTAATGATCACTTGTATTACTATCACTACATGAATTCATATTGACAGAAAAGTAAAACTTCATTAGGTATTCCTTAGCGAGTCACGTTCGATGAACTTATTCTTCAATAAGCACCTATATACATGCTTTAGTGTCTCCACACAAATGATCATGAGATCAATCATCCTCGTCCAATGAGCAAACAATGTATGTACAAATATATCAGGATTCACTAATCCCCTTTTTAGTAAACCAACGATTGAGAACAATTTTAGTTTGTGAGCTATCTAAGAATTTAGATCTCATTAGCATGATCATCATCATGATTCTAAAAGTATTTTGCTCAAAACTATAGGCTTATCACATATTATAAAACAACACCATGTAGATAAATTAAAGTCTGTAATTAAATAATTCTTTTATTAATAAATGAATAAAATTATTACAAAGTATATGCTTTATCATCAAATATGATTGACTTGTGTGCATACTACTTTCAATCTTGTAACGACCCCAAAATAGGTTCAATCCATCCAACCCATTCTGAGTCGCCAAATACATGGTACAGATAACAACTATAACTTTATTACAACAATTGTCGTGCGAAATACAACAACACATATGCTATGAGTTTGGGTACAAATATATACCAAATGTGACTCATGTCCCAACCGTGGATAGCACGTCACAATGACACCTTACATAAAGGTATAGTCAAAAATTGTTTTAGAAATTAGAATCTTTGGGAAGTGCTCAAGGAAACCTTCGTACATGGGAGGCCATGCTTCTAGGTTATGATAGATATCATATGGCCACAGAATTATCCTTGGTTGACCCAATAGACCCCAAAGAAAAATGAGAAGTTTACTATCATCTTCTTCCCAATGGTGAGTCTTCTCTTGACTTATCATTATCTCCACTGTCTCTAACTGAGAATCATACTTCAAACAAACACCAAGATTATATAGGTAGTGCTCGTAGATATACTCGACAAGTGGATGAGCACAACCTTGTCTTATGATGACACGAGGTTGTATGTCATTATACATCCTGTAAGATAGTGGCAAAACACCCTTCCAAGTTAAATTCACCTCACCCTCAATATCTATAGACTACCGTTCTATTCCCTTGTTATCCCTCGCTCGACCCAGCTACACTTTTATTACCTGAAAGGAATTGTGAAGCAAAAGGGTGAGCACAACTAGCTCAGTAAAGAATATCATGACTAAAGATAAATTATCAATAGTCTTCAACAGTAATAAATCAGAGATTTAGAACATATGGTAGATGATAAAACTTTTTAACCATAGTTGCAGCGGAACGAGCAATCCATTAGAAGAGTCAAATAGACTATAAAGTCTATTATCTTCTCCACGTTAAAAGTCCACCAAGAATGTTTTATCCCTGTAACATCAATCAATAGTTCCTTTCCACAATCATATGAATAATTCATAATCATAATTGTGATTCTAAATTTCGCATCCAAGACGAAGATAATTTTCATCACCTGTCTTTACCTGAAACATCAAAGATCATGGTTATACCAAATCACAGTTCCTGTTCATAATCATACTAATAAATTCATCTTTGCATCACGGGCCAAAGATATTCATCAACAGTTCATCTTTACACTACATGCCAAAGATATTCAACAACAAGTCATCTTTGCACTACGGGCCAAAGATATTCATCAACAACTCATCTTTGCACTACAGGCCAAAGATATTCCTCAATAGTTCATATTTACACTACAGGCCAAATATATTATTATCTCAAAGAAATATATAATCATTTCAGAATTTATATAACCAATAATTATAACCATGTTGATCATTTCACATTTGCACTTAAGCTAAAGATATTCAATTATAAATTCAATGGTCATGATCATACCAGTCACAATTCAACTTTTCACTACTGGACAAAGAGAACCCTAGTCATGATCATACCAATAATCTACCCATCTTTACACTCAAGTCAAAGAGAAATATCATCATTAGAGTTATAAAAATGTTATATATGATAAAAAAATAATATGATCAACATATAGTTTTAATCTCAAGAGTAATATTCATAAATCAACTATAATTTGGTTAGGAAAAGAAACCAATTTTGTCATGAATAGTAACTCATAAATAGTAACTCGTGAATAGTAACTCATGAATAGTAACTCATGAATAGTAACTCATGAATAGTAGCTCGTGAATAGTAACTCATGAATAGTAACTCGTGAATAGTAACTCATGAATAGTAACTCGTGAATAGTAACTCATGAATAGTAACTCGTGAATAGTAACTCATGAATAGTAACCCCGACATGAAAAGATAAGAATTTCACAAGAAAAATCTTACCAATATTCCAGTATAATGATATTGAAAGAAATAATATATATTTTAAAAAAAATAACATCCCTTATTATCCCTTACTATCCCTTACAATCCCTTACCTCAAAAGAGCAGTACTCCTGACTGGAATAACGCTGAACGAACTTGCACCGTATAGCAACACTCAAGATATCAAAATACTCACAAGAATACACTCGATAATATAGAGAGAGAAATAGAGAGAAAACTTCAGTTTCTGGTGTGATTTTCAATTCTAACCTAAGCACCCTATTTATAGGAAAATGCTTAGAACACCAAAGCAGAAAATTGAATATAATATTAATATAATTATACAAATTTTCCTTAGCCCACCTTTGGTCAAAAACACCAGCCACACATGTTAATGATGTCCAACAAAATACAAAAAACGTTTTTCTTCAAACTAATAAATAAAACTTCCAAAAATCAATTATTTCGGAACTTCAGAACTTCAATAATTCATAATAAATAGCCCTTTTATCAGAAAATTCAAATCTCGCGAGTTTTTATAGGAAATTCAATTCTCTACAACTTTGTAGAAGAAAGTTTTTCCAAATTTCAAACAGAAACTGACCGAAATTCACAAACGGACGATTTTACAGTCAATAATAAATTTTCGGTCAAGAATTATGTCCACCAACACACAAAACATGTGTTAATCATTTAATGCCACAAAAATACTCTTCCTCCTCATATACTCATATATCCCACATTCATTGTAAAAATACCACCATCAATATATTATTAAAATAATATATTTAAATGAATTATTTTATCAGAAAAAGATAAAATATTAATTTTCAACAATTGTCACATTAAAAAATTTTTCCATCTATATCCACATAAAATCAATATTTTTCTCATCATATAAATCAATAATTAATTATACATAAATAATATTACAGAATCACAGTACTGGCAACCAGGCCGTTCCCAGGAAAGAGGGGGCTTTCCAATAAGGATCTCTCATTACTGGCGCGCAATTAGATGACCAAACCTCTCCTTAGACAGAACTTTCTAGACATTGACAATAATGTTATCTAATAATATTATTCAGATAATATGAATTATTGTTCCGATAATAGAAAATACTGTGTAGTGACAATTATTAAAACAACAGAAATATAAAATATCAACGCAGCAATTATTGAATCAATAAAATAAAATACTGAACAGTAATTACTGTAATAATTATTGAGTAATGCCTTCTTACGTAAAAATCAATAATTGGTGTAATACAATGTGCTACTGTGCAACAATGCGTATTACTGTATTTTAACCACCGGGTATTCTAACAGTATTAACGGTAACAACTATGCCGTTATTTATAAATAACTTATTTTTGTCGTTTTCTTCATCCAATCGCTTTTCGTTATGGGGCCCACAAAAGACTGCGCCGTCGTATGAATATTCCCCGACAGTAAGAATATTCCACGATCAAACGAATATTCCCCGATAACAATGAATATTTTATAACCACTTATGTATTTCGAAAAAAAAATTCATATATCACCCTTAACTTTAACATTTATCAATTTAACCATTTACTAAATAATAATTATAAGAAAAATTGAATACTTTTATTTCATAAAATTCGGGGTCTTACAATCTCCCCTCCTTATGAAATTTCGTCCTCGAAATTTACGTACCTGGTATTTCAAAGAGTTGAGAATACCTTGCTTTCATTTCAGATTCCATCTTTCCTATCATCATAATTTCTTCATTGCTCATCTCCTGTATTTCAGAAATCATTCTAGAATACAGCTTCAAAACAAAGGTTAATTGAATAAATTAACATATCACATAATATCCCGATATTATGACTGACCAACAACTAAGCTTAGGTAGGACACACTAGCGAAGGATTTACTCGTCTCTCTCCTCCTAGTCCTATTCCCCGATCTCCGCCAGAGATCATATCCCTAAGCTCTGATACCAAATGTGACTCTCATGGTGCTTCAACCACAGCACCTCACAATGGTACCTATCAGTTTGCCACCGCAGAACGGCATCCCCTACGGAGAGTCTGGCTTCGGTGCATTCCCCATCAACAGGAAGTCACCAGCGAGAGGCTCGGGGCTCTTTACTTATAGCTCTGATACCAACTGTGACGCCCCCAAAATAGGTCCAATCCATCCAACCCATTCTGAGTCGCCAAATACATGGTACAGATAACAACTATAACTTTATTACAACAATTGTCGTGCGAAATACAACAACACATATGCTATGAGTTTGGGTACAAATATATACCAAATGTGACTCATGTCCCAACCGTGGATAGCACGTCACAATGACACCTTACATAAAGGTATAGTCAAAAATTGTTTTAGAAATTAGAATCTTTGGGAAGTGCTCAAGGAAACCTTCGTACATGGGAGGCCATGCTTCTAGGTTAAGATAGATATCATATGGGCACAGAATTATCCTTGGCTGACCCAATAGACCCCAAAGAAAAACGAGAAGTTTACTATCATCTTCTTCCCAATGGTGAGTCTTCTCTTGACTTATCATTATCTCCACTGTCTCTAACTGAGAATCATACTTCAAACAAACACCAAGATTATATAGGTAGTGCTCGTAGATATACTCGACAAGTGGATGAGCACAACCTTGTCTTATGATGACACGAGGTTGTATGTCATTATACATCCTGTAAGATAGTGGCAAAACACCCTTCCAAGTTAAATTCACCCCACCCTCAATATCTATAGACTACCGTTCTATTCCCTTGTTATCCCTCGCTCGACCCAGCTACACTTTTATTACCTGAAAGGAATTGTGAAGCAAAAGGGTGAGCACAACTAGCTCAGTAAAGAATATCATGACTAAAGATAAATTATCAATAGTCTTCAACAGTAATAAATCAGAGATTTAGAACATATGGTAGATGATAAAACTTTTCAACCATAGTTGCAGCGGAACGAGCAATCCATTAGAAGAGTCAAATAGATTATAAAGTTTATTATCTTCTCCACGTTAAAAGTCCACCAAGAATGTTTTATCCCTGTAACATCAATCAATAGTTCCTTTCCACAATCATATGAATAATTTATAATCATAATTGTGATTCTAAATTTCGCATCCAAGACGAAGATAATTTTCATCACCTGTCTTTACCTGAAACATCAAAGATCATGGTTATACCAAATCACAGTTCCTGTTCATAATCATACTAATAAATTCATCTTTGCATCACGGGCTAAAGATATTCATCAACAGTTCATCTTTACACTACATGCCAAAGATATTCAACAACAAGTCATCTTTGCACTACGGGCCAAAGATATTCATCAACAACTCATCTTTGCACTACAGGCCAAAGATATTCCTCAATAGTTCATATTTGAACTACAGGCCAAATATATTATTATCTCAAAGAAATATATAATCATTTCAGAATTTATATAACCAATAATTATAACCATGTTGATCATTTCACCTTTGCACTTAAGCTAAAGATATTCAATTATAAATTCAATGGTCATGATCATACCAGTCACAATTCAACTTTTCACTACTGGACAAAGAGAACCCTAGTCATGATCATACCAATAATCTACCCATCTTTACACTCAAGTCAAAGAGAAATATCATCATTAGAGTTATAAAAATGTTATATATGATAAAAAAATAATATGATCAACATATAGTTTTAATCTCAAGAGTAATATTCATAAATCAACTATAATTTGGTTAGGAAAAGAAACCAATTTTGTCATGAATAGTAACTCATAAATAGTAACTCGTGAATAGTAACTCATGAATAGTAACTCATGAATAGTAACTCATGAATAGTAGCTCGTGAATAGTAACTCATAAATAGTAACTCGTGAATAGTAACTCATGAATAGTAACTCGTGAATAGTAACTCATGAATAGTAACTCGTGAATAGTAACTCATGAATAGTAACCCCGACATGAAAAGATAAGAATTTCACAAGAAAAATCTTACCAATATTCCAGTATAATGATATTGAAAGAAATAATATATATTTTTAAAAAAAATAACATCCCTTATTATCCCTTACTATCCCTTACAATCCCTTACCTCAAAAGAGCAGTACTCCTGACTGGAATAACGCTGAACGAACTTGCACCGTATAGCAACACTCAAGATATCAAAATACTCACAAGAATACACTCGATAATATAGAGAGAGAAATAGAGAGAAAACTTCAGTTTCTGGTGTGATTTTCAATTCTAACCTAAGCACCCTATTTATAGGAAAATGCTTAGAACACCAAAGCAGAAAATTGAATATAATATTAATATAATTATACAAATTTTCCTTAGCCCACCTTTGGTCAAAAACACTAGCCACACATGTTAATGATGTCCAACAAAATACAAAAAACGTTTTTCTTCAAACTAATAAATAAAACTTCCAAAAATCAATTATTTCGGAACTTCAGAACTTCAATAATTCATAATAAATAGCCCTTTTATCAGAAAATTCAAATCTCGCGAGTTTTTATAGGAAATTCAATTCTCTACAACTTTGTAGAAGAAAGTTTTTCCAAATTTCAAACAGAAACTGACCGAAATTCACAAACGGACGATTTTACAGTCAATAATAAATTTTCGGTCAAGAATTATGTCCACCAACACACAAAACATGTGTTAATCATTTAATGCCACAAAAATACTCTTCCTCCTCATATACTCATATATCCCACATTCATTGTAAAAATACCACCATCAATATATTATTAAAATAATATATTTAAATGAATTATTTTATCAGAAAAAGATAAAATATTAATTTTCAACAATTGTCACATTAAAAATTTTCTCCATCTATATCCACATAAAATCAATATTTTTCTCATCATATAAATTAATAATTAATTATACATAAATAATATTACAGAATCACAGTACTGGCAACCAGGCCGTTCCCAGGAAAGAGGGGGCTTTCCAATAAGGATCTCTCCTTACTGGCGCGCAATTAGATGACCAAACCTCTCCTTAGACAGAACTTTCTAGACATTGACAATAATGTTATCTAATAATATTATTCAGATAATATGAATTATTGTTCCGATAATAGAAAATACTGTGTAGTGACAATTATTAAAACAACATAAATATAAAATATCAACGCAGCAATTATTGAATCAATAAAATAAAATACTGAACAGTAATTACTGTAATAATTATTGAGTAATGCCTTCTTACGTAAAAATTAATAATTGGTGTAATACCGTGTGCTACTGTGCAACAATGCGTATTACTGTATTTTAACCACCGGGTATTCTAACAGTATTAACAGTAACAACTATGTCGTTATTTATAAATAACTTATTTTTGTCGTTTTCTTCATCCAATCGCTTTTCGTTATGGGGCCCACAAAAGACTGCGCCGTCGTATGAATATTCCCCGACAGTAAGAATATTCCACGATCAAACGAATATTCCCCGACAACAATGAATATTTTATAACCACTTATGTATTTCGAAAGAAAAATTCATATATCACCCTTAACTTTAACATTTATCAATTTAACCATTTACTAAATAATAATTATAAGAAAAATTGAATACTTTTATTTCATAAAATTCGGGGTCTTACAAATCTCCCACTTGCACTAAAGCCAATCGCCATGATATCTCATATATTTCTTCTCTAAGTGGCGATCATCCTGCTGTTAGATAAGCTTCAGTTAATGAATATTTAATGTTATTTTTGAGAGTCCACTATCTCTATAGTAACTACTTTTCTTTCAATGATTCTCTAATCAAATGAAAGTGCCGCAACACATGTTTAGATCCAAGATGAGACTTAGAAACTATTCCTAGTTCTGTAACGAACTTTTCATCCAAACAATCAACTTGCAGCTATATATTTTGTCTTTATCACTAAACTTGTAACTTTTTGCTGTTTGGAACTTTTTCAATTCACTACACCACTGTTCAAGGTAACGATTTACCCTAAAATGGATTTGCTGTCGTTTTTGTTAGTCTGAAAAACTTGAGTCTGTTAAGCTCTCTAGTTTTAATTCAGACCCACCATGTATCTTAATCACATCTTTAGTACTGGTTAAGTACTTTAAGATGATTTTCACTGTCTTACAGTGATCTTCTTCAGAATATGACCGATCATCATCAGGTCTTATACATTTCATTGCATACGTGATAATTAGTCATGCGATCTCTCTTTTTAGGAGTCTATGAAAATTTTTAAAAGAGATATACTCGATGGCTCATATACTTATTAAGTAATATGGATAACATATACTTATTTCTTTTACCAAATAAGTTTAATATAGATTAATCAAAATATAATTATTTATTTTTCCTAATAAAATTAAATAAATAAAATTAAATTAAACTAATAAAATTAATTTAACTTAACAAGCTACACTTATTTCACTAATTAAACTAAATAAACAAGTCGAGCTCTAACTAAAGCACATTAATTAGATTAAAACCTGAAAAAAATTATGTAAATTAAATAAATTAAACTAAACTAATCAAACTAGCTAAACTGAACGGGCTAAATTTATCTTACTAATTAAATTAATAGAATGTTTGGGATCCCCTATAAATAGTCAAATATGCTTGTAATCAATTTCAAAAAAAAAACAAAAAATGTTGGGTAATTTGGTTTTAAAATAGTTTATAGTCAGCTTTTATGAAAATAATCAAAACTCCAATTTAGAACTTGTGATTATTTATCAAATCTAATAATCAAGTTTGATCAAATATATTACTAACTATCCTTATTTATATTAGTAATTCCATTCATTATCTATCTCTACTTCTCAAAACATTCATGTTTAAAGGTTAACATTTTTTTTAATACCAAACACTTTTCACTTTTTACTAATTTATGTGTTTTTTATTTATCAAACACAATTTTTGTAGTTTTTAAATTGATTATAATAAAAAACAAATAACTAGAAACAGTAGTAATATTTTTTAAACAATCCCAAAAATACCGTAAATAATCAAGTCAAAGTTTATTAGTTTTATAATAGCATATTAAATTAATTAAGCAAATTCCACAAATTAAATTAATTAAACTTTTTTAAAAAAACAATTAAGTACCCCAAGCCCCCGTCCATGCTCGACCCAACGGGTCAAATGCTAAACTTTACCTACTTAACCTGTGAGAGAGCGACGGAGTGTCGGAGACCAGCGACAGAGAGGGCAACTCCGAAGGAGTAAGAGGGTAAAAACAGAGGAAATTGATCGGAGCAGCGGAAAGATGAGGAGTACATAAAGACAATTTTGGAGGATTGGGACAAAATCCATCAAATTAGGCAGCCATACCTTCAATCATCGCCTCTACAAATTAGACAGCAATTACGTAGGTTTTCGGCTTAGCAGCCGCTCTGCAAAAGGTGCATTTTTGAGTAATTAGGGTTTAACAATTTTAGTAGTATTAGCAGAATGTAGAAAACTATACTTTCGTTTTCTAATTTACTTTGAATTTGTAGAAAAACGAAAACAAATGGAGGCAGTTGTGATAGATGCGGGCTCTAAGCTGCTCAAAGCAGGTTTTGCGGTTCCTGATCAGGCTCCTTCGATGGTATCATCTAATTTATTTCTTTAGTTTCTCTCGTTTTACATTTTCTGCTATTGTTCTATGTGGGTAGTGTAGCATGATATTTTGCATTTTGGAATTTATTCTGTCCGTCTCAACTTGGGTGTCCATTTTTCACTTTTGTATGTCCGTAAAAGGAGTGGACTTGTTAAAATAAACTAAGATGTGATATACTGTTTTGAATTTGACATTTGCAAATTTAATTAAAAGCATGATGTGTTAGAGTGCTTTTATTTGGGCTGGAGGGAATATGAAAAGTAAAGTAAAAGTAACAAGATTGAATCTTAGATAATTTATGATTTTGGTTGTGATAAATTAGCCACTAGGAAAGATAAAGGAGGAAAATGAACTAATAAAAAACAAGTTCAATTTGGCTGAGCCTAAATTATTGGACATGTGAAGGATGATTATTTTTCATTTCCCACGGGAATCTGGGAAACCAAAAGGTCCAAAACTACATATTACATTAGATTGAAGATGATTTTATCCTTTTACTTTCCACGATTATGTTGTTTATGAGATGATTTTATACTTTTACTTTCCACGATTATGTTGTTTACGGTAGGAATTTATCCTTTTCCCAAAAGTATTACTCTTATTAGCTAATTTTAGTTTTAAAAGGACCTTGTCTATTTTTCAGAAGTCCCTGTTTGTTTGCAAGAAAACAAGGTAAGGGAAATAATTAAAATTTGAAAGTCCATACACATTTGTTGCTTGTTCTGAATAAGATGAATAGTTTGACTGTATATTTCGAAAAGCTGATTCAGTTAGTTATTAACTGATGGTGATAATAAACTAATATATGGTCTTATAAGTTTAGTATTATTATTTTTTAGGAGCTTCCGAGGTCTTTTGTTTGTTGTAGGGTTCTTGGAGAACTGGTTTAGAATATTATTTAGCCTTTTTGTGTACGTGTGTATATTTTGGTGACTTTTTTAATTAACAAGTTTGTTACTTCTCAGAAAAAATTAATTGATATACGGATTGGTTAGCTAAAGTTTGAATAAGAGAACAATGGTAATATGGTGTAGGCAGATTTCGAGTTTATCGTTTGTTCTTGCCTGTGTTGATAAAGAGATTTTTTTTATTTATTTTCCCTCTGCTGTTTGATTACCATATGCATTGAAGTAAATTAAGCCTCCATCAGAATGGGTGGATTCCAATCCCGGTTCTTTTTTGTTTGCTCGCTATAGTCCCTTCAATTTCATCTCTCAAGGCTACCTCATTCTCCATCATAGAGCAAGGGATGGACGACATGTTTGGTTTTACAAGGATCTTTAACTCTTATAAACTTTTTTACTGTTTACTTTTTACTTTTTGCATTGCTCCAATTTCTAGCTCTTTTTTTCGCGAAGGGAATTCAATTTTATGGAACTTTATGTTTTTCTGCTATTTGAGTAATAGAGAGACCAAAGATTTGTCCTTACTCTTCATTCCTAGCTCCTGCACATTATTTTTTCTCCTGCAATTTATTCTTGATCTATGGACTTCTAATGATACTTCTCCATTAAGTCTTTATATCCTTTCCAATTGGTAATTCATCTCTCACTTTTCCTTCCCTCTTATATTTTAAAATTTAAAGTTACCCTAACATCAGGGATTTCATTAGATACTTGGTAGGATTATCACCAATGATTGGTTGCAGGTGTATCGGTTTTCAAATTCTTATATCCAGATATTTTTGTGTCATGCATGCAGGGCTGTGAGACTGATTTTCAACTATATCCTATTGCCTTATAGTTAATGTTGATAGAACTTTTTGTTTGGGGTTTATGAAGAAGCTTGAGCATGTCAGGTGAAGTGACATTGGAGAGTTTGCTCTGATCAGGTTTCAAGGATTTGGTGGGGATAATTGTAGTAAGATCTTTTTAAAAAAAGGTTTTTGAAGACGTGGGTGTCTAATGATTCTTTGGGGATATGGATAGAGTGAATTACTTGGATTTCTAGCAATTGCCACATTCCTTTCACTAAATCATCTCTTTAACCTTCTCATAGGATTTTCCAATGAGGGACTGATATGATATTTATAGGAATTGGAGGGCAGTCCTTTGTTGAGGCATTTGTATATGTTTTTTTTGCTTTTCCGCTCTCTTCCTCCGGATGATTCCTTTTTCCTGTAACGACCCCAAAATTCATACAATAATATTCTCCTTCTCGATCGTTAACAATACAACTTTAATCTATCTTTACATCATTATTCGATGTTAAACTTAATAAAATGCGGAATAATTTAAACTTTTATGTCTTCTTACTTTAATTTCCTGAATCAAAACCTTTATCAACTACATGTCTTTGAATCAATTTTATTTTATGATTCGCTTTATCACTGTTATCATATCAAATTTTACAATTCAATCCGATAACCTTTACATATCAGATAACTCTAACTCTAGCTTTACAACTCAATATAAAACTATACATCATAAAACATTTAATACATCTCATGAGTCTTAATCATGGTTTAAGGAAATAGCAACTTTAGCTAAAATATACATCTTCGTATATTATTTCTGATCCACTTCATTCAAGTAGCACATAGTGTTATCTTCAATCCTTAACCTGCAAAAATGGTTATTTGCAAGATTGAGCTCGACAGCCCATCAAAATCTAACAGTTTTCATGCAACACGTAGCATATAATGACATGCTCAACATATATCTCTTAAACATTGGACTATCATAACATACATGCTACAGTTCATATAACAAGTATAAAGATTGAGTTCCTTACTCAATCAATATGCTTTACTCAATCAACGTAGTCATAAGTTGACTTTAACGTTTCATGCTTTCAACATTAATATAACACATCATGTTATTTGCAATAAAGATTTAAAACAGTTAATCATCAAGTTCACATAGCAAATAGGAACTGAAAGACTTGCCTTGATTGTTGTTTACCAATAACAGTTTAACATCTTATAGTTATCTGCACTTCACGTGCCCTACACAATTATATAATCATACACATCAGCTATTAGTCACATAACAACACATAGTAATTGAAATGTAAACTCTACTCCACATCTCATAATCCTTCCTGTTAATTATCACACAATGTTCAATTAGATTGTGTTAACTTTTCGACTTATGTAATATTCGAAATTCATTCAAGTGTTTAAGTTTTGCTAGGACTACTTATTGGTTTTATATTAACACTATTCAATATCTTATGATATTCATTTCCTTTGATTTAAAACGCTTTTTACGTTGATTATCACTTATCACGGCGTTTCGACGTTTATTCGTCACACACCCAATTTGTCTCTCTTGTGTGTGCTTACATAACTTATCTAATACATCATTTATTAATGTTAATCATCATTATATTTACTAACATTCATGTTTTATAACTTAGAACATCTTTTATCGTCAGAAGCACTACACTTGCATACGTGCATGCCCGACGCCCTCCGATTGCCTCATAATTCATATCAGTCCCACAAATGGCCATTCTGACCCCTTTTCCAGACCTCAAATTGAAAAATTTAAAGAATAAAAGTTGTAAGTCTATTTGTCCTCGTTCCGGATCATCTTGAATCACCTCAATCGGAGTTCGTATGAAAAAGTTATGATCGTTTTACCAAAACATGTCAAAGCAGTCACAGTCAGCACACATGGGGCGCGGCCGCGCCCCTTTTCCTCACCATGCCGCCCGTGCAATAACCCCAGCCCAGCGGCGCGCCCGCGCGTGGCTTCGCACAGAACACAGTTTTTGACATAACTTTCTCATTTTAAGTTCGAATTAGTTGGTTCTCGATTCGTTGGACTCGTTAAACTCTTAGCTACTCATCTAGAGAATAATTATAACACTTCAAACATATTAACAAATCATTTTAAGGGTTCCAATTCAATGATCATGCTATATTTTCATGTTTTAAACACATTTAGCGAATTTAATCGCCACGGCTTCGTTTCTTAATCAATTAACACGGTTTAAACTACGCCGTTTTCGTTTCTTCACATACTAACATAATCCAATACTAATTAACAAATTATAACACATATTAGACATAAAATTTTGTACTTTCTAAAGCCAATTTTTATGTATAAACATTGTTATATACTTTTCTTCCTACAAACCAATTTACATGGATTTTTATCATCAAACAATACTCACATGTGATGATTAACATAGTATAAACCCTACTTGTAAGTATATATATCAATCCAACAAAACTATCAATTTATAATGGATAATCACTAAGAAATCAAAATATACAACTTAGAAGCAATTTACCTTGATTTAGCAAAGTGTTAGAAATCCTTCTTGTTCTCTTAGCAATATCTGCAATTCTCTCTTCTCACCAAGCTCTCCCTCTTTCTAAACCCTTTGTGTTTCTTCTTCTCTCCCAACTCTCTGCTCTTAGGCTTTAGGAGAGAAATAAGAAGCGAAAGAAAAAAATAACCTGATATGGCTTATTTTCCACGTACTCTATCAGTTAAAAAAATAAAAGACGTCAGTTACATAAACCAAAGGCCACAAGGCCTTGTTTGGCTACCACCTATTCCCCCAAACTAGATTATTTTTATATTATTTTTATTATATAGTTTCATGTGTCACACCTTTAGTTAATTTAAACAATACATAATAATAGTAATTAATAATAATTATAATCTCATTATAATTATACTTATAATTAATAAATAATTACATATATCTAATTTAATTAATAAATTAGATTTAAACATTACTTTATTTAATTTATTTATTCCCTTTAATATTAAACAATTCATTTAATTTAATTAATTCATTAAATTAAATCTTCAAAGAATAAAATTTACTTTTGCTTTAATTTAATTATCATACACATGTAACTAAATTATTATACCACAATTTCATAAATTATTTATTTTTCTCAATAAATAAATTATTTAAAATATTTATCTAATTCAATAAATATTTAAAATAATTACCAAATTCATTTAATTTCTTCAATAGTTAACTTAACTATTGAACCTCACTTTTTCAATATATGAATATATATTTCTCTTCACACCAGATCACATATTTAAAAATATATAGCATGTATATATACATACTCAAACTCAAAACATCTCATAATAAGAATTTTAATTATTAAATTCCTATTTTAATAACTTATAAAAATTCGGGTTGTCACATTTCCTCCGTCCTCGTTCACCTTCATTTTGATTGAAATTTCTTCTTGTAGAAGATGCAGCTGGCCTCCATTTCTATGAGACTTGGTAGTTGCTTATGAAGGAGTCATACATAAGTCTGAAAATTTTGATAGAAGTAAATAATTTTTAATTACAATTTCAGAGGCAACTACAATTTATCAAGTTACATGTTGGATCTTAATATCTTCACCATCAAATCCAAATACTTGGTGATTTGCGGTAAGATTTTATTCCATTCCACTGAAGTAAGATGTATAAAAGGTAGCTTTTTACCTCTTCTCTTAATGTTCCATGAGATGTAATTGTTGGAGACACCAGACATGTAGACTGTAGGCATTTATTGGTATTTTTTTCTAGTATCCATTGATTATTAAAATGCATTTTTATACCCTGTCTATTGGTGTAAGCTTTACAATAAGATAATTATCAATATTGTACCAAAGCCACAGGGTGATATGCCTGAATGCGAAGTCGGGTTGGGGAAATTGAGAGGCCATTTGGTTTTTGGCCTCTATGTTTTGTTGATTTCAGTAAATTGTTGGTTTTTGGCAAGCAAAGGATTTTGAAACTTTTAAATCTAATAATTTTCTCTAGAAATTCAATGTTGAGAATTCTAAAATTGTCACTGTTTGTGTAATTTTTTAATCTGTTCTGAGATTCCGTAATGTATTTACTTACTGTCTTCTTTCCTTATCATTTTTTTATAAGCTACTTCAAAACCTTGTTATTTATGATACATGTCTTGAAGGAAGGACTTTTAATTTGTTTGGCTTATGGTCCAGATAATTCCAACCCAAATGAAACGCATGCCTGACGATGGATCATTGGTTGATATTTCATTATCTGAGGACATCACTGTTGATCCAGTTGTGCGAGGCTTTATTAAAGATTGGGATGCTATGGAAGATCTATTGCACCACATTCTTTATACTGGACTTGGTTGGGAAATGGGCAATGAAGGACAAATTTTATTTACGGATCCACTTTCAACTCCTAAGGTTAGATAAAGTTTTCCAAATTTGGTGTTCGTATCATCTATAGAAGCGTGAGAGTTAAACATGCATCATGTTTGAGTTCAGTTCAAATCATATTTTAATTTTAGCAGCATTGCTAGTGGGTAGAGCTTGAAGAAGTTCTATCAGTAATTGGTATGGTGGAAATCAAGTTTACATATGTTCTATGTGATCATTTAATGTGAAACCCCATATTTTATGAATAAAGATTTATTTTTTTCGAAATATTTTTTTAAATATTATGGTGTGAATTTGAGATAATGTTATAGTTGTGAGTAGTATTTATAAATTTTACAAAGTATGCAAGTTGTTGTATTATATTCGATTGGTCGGGGAATATTATTTTTATCGGGGAATATTCGTACGACGGCACAATTATTGGTGGACCCCACAATGGAATTATTGTCTGATTGAGAAAAAGACAAATATTTTATGAAAATAACGGCGGAAGTTTTACCGTTAATACTATTGAACAACTCGGTAGTAAAGGTACAGTAATACGTGTGGTTGCATAGTAGCATACGGTATTGATTATTGAGGCTTACGTGATAAGTCACACAGTTTTGTTTTATTGGTATTATTAATGTAATAAAACAGAAAAGCTTTTTATATAAAACAAAATACTTTTATAAAGTTATTCGTTTTATTAGGCTAATAGTAAAATCTTTTTATATAAAACAAAATACTTTTATAAAGTTATCTGTTTTATTAGACAATAATTAGAATATATTATATTTTATTATGCATAGTGTTTGATAGTGCCTGCATAGTGTTTGCATAGTAAAATCTTTTATAAAGTTATTCGTTTTATTAGATTATAAATAGAATATATTATATTTTATTTAAAAGATTTTACTTTAAATATGGGCCGTCAGATTAAAGTAAATCAATCTGGATCGTTCATGAATTAGTTAATATGCAATCCATTCTTCTATAAATAGAAGTCCATTCCTTCATTATTTCTTACGAATTCAATGAAACTCTAGAGAGAGAAGTTATAGAGAGAGAAGAAAAGTATTCTGCTACTGCACTAGTCATATATCCAGTATTCTTATTCTTAAGGTAAGGGATATTATTTGTTGTACTCGTAAAGGGTATTCTTTCTTTCTTATTCATGAAGAGAACTTCTGTTATTCCATTCTTTATTATTCTGTTGGAATAACCTGTATACGCGGGCTACCCTATACTTGGTGAAATTTTTCTGTTATTTCATTCTTTATTATTCTGTTGGAATATCATGTCTGTGCGTTTACGCCGGACCTGGTTCCATTATTTATTATTCTGTCGGAACATCATGTCTGTGCTTTTACGCCGGACCTGGTTCTATTCTTTATTATTCTGTCGGAATATCCTGTCTGTGCGTTTTACGCCGGACATGGTTCCGTTATTTATTATTCTGTTGGAATAACCTGCCTTTGCGGTCTATCGCATGTCTGGTGATTTCTTTTGTTATTCCATTCTTTATTATACTCAGTTGGTTAAAGTTTTGACTTTTCTACTCCATGAAATTAGTGGAATATCCTTGATATTTACGCTTCATCCAGTATATTTTCATAAAAATATTCTTCTGAGCATTCTTGAATTTTACTGTACAAAGCAGTATCATGTTGACAATTTGGACGTTATTGGTTCTTGGATTAATTAATTCTTGAACTTGTTTTATTGAATTCTTATATCATTGTCATCATCCTCGTGTTTATATTTTGTTGAAAGTCATCTATGACATGTAGTGCATAGATGGACTTGGTGTGATTATAACCAGAGATTATTCGGTGTAATCCTGACCGTAATGGTACAAATGATGTGGTAAAAGTCCTCATTAGCCCGTAGTGCATTGATGGACAGTTGGCATGATCATGACCATTGATCTTGGTTGTGATGCATGGATAATTTGTGGTTGTGATACTAATGAATATCCTTGGCCGTAGTGCATGGATGATGTGGATTATTTATTAAGCTGAGTCTCAGCGATAAAAGTGATGAAAAACCTTTTAAATCATAAAAGATAGTAGATTTTATTCTCTACTTGACTCTTTTAATGGATTGCTTGTTCCGCTGCAGTTAAACTTGATGTTTGTTATATTTTATCAGTTTAACACTGTTGAAGGCTAACGATAATTTCTTCTGCATTATCTTAGTCATAATATTTTTTACTGGGCTAGTTGTGCTCACCCTTTTGCTTTCATTGTTCTCTTCAGGAAATGAGAACGTAGCGGGGACTAGTCGGGGAACGGAGTGACGATTTAGAGGATAGCATTAGTAGTCCTCACTATTCTATGAAATAGTGTAAAAATAAATGTATTGAGAACTTATTTTGAGTTTGAATCCTGTTTAGAAGAAAGTGTTGTATTTAAACTCAGCTTATGTTTTGTCGTATTTTACACGACAGTTGTATAATTAAGTTTTATTTGTATTTTATACCATGTAGTTGACGACTCAGAATAGGTTATGTATACCTATTTTGGGGCGTCACAGTTGGTATCAGAGCTTAGGGATATGATCCCTGGCTGAGATGTGAGATAAGAATTAGGAGGGGAGAGACGGGGAATTCCTTCGCTAGTATGACCTACCTAAGTTTACTTGTTATTTAATTGGTCGGTCAGAGTATAGAGATAATACCTTAATTGGTCGGTCAGAGTATAGAGATCGGAATCGGTAAAGCGTACTCAACCTGCTGCACTGAAAATGTCTTGGGAGAAGTTCTAAGAACTGTTCAATGACAAGTACTTTCCTGAAAGTATTCGTCACATGAAGGAGATAGAGTTCATCAATTTGGAGCAGAATAATATGACCGTGTCGCAGTACGAAGCTAAGTTTGCCGAGCTGTCCCGGTTTGCGTCCCACTTGGTGGATAATGAAGAGAGAATGACGCGGATGTTTTTAAGAGATTTGAAGCCGGAGATACGTCAACATCTTATTTCTCATAAATTGTGTTTGTATTCAGATGTTGTAAATAGGGCTCAGTAGTGGAGCGCGGTAACGAGTCAACGCAACCTAAAGAGAGCAATAGGCAAAATGATAATACCAGTGAAAGCAGTCATCGAAGCGGTGATAACAAGCGTGGAGGGAATCAACAGGCCAGAAATGGTAACCACTTCGGTGGTAATCATGGCCAAAACAATAAGAATGGACATTTCAAGAAGAGGAGATTCAACAAAGATGGAAAGACGTCAGCACCAGAACCCGTGGTTAAGGAAGGAGAACGACCACCGATCATATGCTTCAAATGCGGAGGGGAGGGACATATCAGTCCAAACTGCGCGATGTCGTCCAAAGCATGTTATAATTGTGGAAAAGGTCACTTAGCCCGATTTTGTCGCTCACCGAAGACAAGTTCAACTAGGATGGAGGCACCAAAGGACGTCCCAGAAAAGTCAAAATCGGTAGTGCAAGGGAGAGCGTTTGTTGTGACCTCCCAGAAAGCAAGAAACCCAACGAGGTCATCACGGGTAAGCTTATCATAAACTCTAGCGAAGTCTATAACTTATTTGATACCGGTTCTACCCATTCTTTTATTTCTCATATTTGCGATCAGCGATTAAATTTGACTCCAGAGAAATTAGACTTTGACTTATATGTGAAAACTCCGTTGGGAGAAACCTTCATTACATCCACTGTTTATAAGTCTTGTTTGGTTCAAATTGGTACCCTCACATTACCTGTCGATCTTATTTCATTGAAAATACTTGCATTTGATGTAATTCTAGGGATTGATTGGTTAACTACTCATCATGCAAAAATTGATTGTTTTCGTAAGGTTGTTAGCTTTCATAATCCTAATCAACTTATTATGCGAATTCAAACAACCAAACTATTAAAATCAATCACTGTCATCTCAAGCCATAAAGCTATTCGTTTATTGAAAAACGGATGTCAAGTTTTCTTAGCTCATGTCACGGATCTAAACAGAAATACTTCAGTTTTGAATGATATTTCTATTGTTAATGAATTTTCTGACGTATTCCCTGAAGAACTTCCTGGCCTACCCCAGAGCGTGAAATTGAATTTTGTATCGACCTTGAACCCGGTACAAAATTCATTTCCAAAGCCCAATATCGAATGGCTCTTATTGAACTTCAGGACTTTAAGACCCAACTGCAGGAATTGTTAGACATTGACTTTATTCGTCCCAGTACTTCTCCTTGGGGTGCTCCTGTTCTATTCGTGAAGAAGAAAGATGGGAGTATGCGATTTTGTATTGATTATCTGGAGTTGAATCATGTCACCATAAAAAATAGGTACCCATTGTCACGTATTGATGACCTGTTTGACCAGTTGCAAGGAGCACAATTCTTTTCAAAAATCGATCTTCGTTCTGGATATCATCAGTTGAAGGTTAGAACTGAGGATATTCCAAAGACTGCCTTCAGAATTCAGTACGAGCATTATGAATTCTTAGTCATGTCTTTTGGATTGACTAATGCTCATGCTGCCTTCATGGATTTGATGAACCGAGTATTCAAGGAATATTTGGATCACTTTGTGGTCGTCTTTATTGATGACATTCTTATTTATTCCAAAAGCCGTGAAGATCATGAGCAACATTTGAGGCTGACACTCCAAAAGCTTCGTGAATACAAACTTTATGCCAAGTTGAAGAAATGCGAGTTCTGGCTTGAGGAAGTAGCATTCCTTGGGCACGTAGTATCAAGTTATGGAATATCTGTTGACCCGACAAAGATTGAAGCAATTCAAAGCTAGGAGCAACCTAAATCAGTGACCGAAGTACGTAGCTTTCTCGGTTTAGCTAGTTATTATCGGAGATTCGTGGAAGGATTTTCTCGAATCGTTACTCCATTAACTCAGCTGACTCGGAAAGATACAAAGTTCTGTTGGAGCGAAGAATGTGAGAAGAGTTTTCAAGAACTCAAGAGGAGAGTCATTTCAACACCTGTTCTGACAATACCATCTGGCTCGGAGGGATTTGTCATCTACAGTGATGTTTCAGGCAAAGGGTTGGGATGTGTTCTTATGCAACATGGGAAAGTCATAGCCTATGCCTCAAGACAACTCAAAGAATATGAAGAATTATCCTACTCATGATCTAGAGTTGGCAACTGTTGTCTTCGCACTTAAAATTTGGAGGCATTACTTGTATGGGGAGAAAGTGGAGATCTTTACGGATCATAAAAGCCTCAAATATTTTTTCACTCAAAAGGAACTCAACATGCGACAACGACGTTGGCTGGAACTGTTGAAAGATTATGATCATACCATCCAATACCATCCTGAAAAAGCGAACGTGGTAGCTGATGCGTTGAGTAGAAGATCGTATGCGAGTGAGATGTTAACACAAAGACCCATTTCGTATAACTTACAAATGATGAAGATAGAGTTAAAGACTCTAGGGACCCACGTGAAGATAACGAATATACGATTAAAATCGACTTTAATCGATAAAGTTAAAGCCGCTCAAGTTACATACTTAGAGCTGATGAATGTGAAGAAGAAGGTTCAAGAGGGCGTTATTCTAGAAGCAAGAATCGATTAAGAGAGGAAATCTCAACCCTCGATTTAATTAACCCATTTGAAATCCTCGATCGAGTAGAAACTATGACTTATATACTCGTTTTACCGCCAAGTATGTCGCGTGTTCATAACATTTTTAACGTATTGATGTTACGTAAATATGTGGATGACCCAAACCACATTATTAATTTAGAACCGGACGAGATAGCGGATAATTTAACGTATGAAGATGTACCTGTTAAAATCCTGGAATGTATTCAACACTCAAAGGTTATACTTCAAGAGTTAGAATCTGACGAAATGTTCTCATCTGTTCGGCATACCTGGTTCCATTATTTATTATTCTGCCGGAACATCCTGTCTGTGCTTTTACGCCGGATCTGGTTCCATTCTTTATTATTCTGTCGGAACATCCTGTCTGTGCGTTTACGCCGGATCTGGTTCTATTATTTATTATTCTGTTGGAATATCCTGTCTGTGCGTTTTACGCCAGACCTGGTTCCGTTATTTATTATTCTGTTGGAATAACCTGCCTGTGCGGTCTATCGCATGCCTGGTGATTTTTTTTGTTATTCCATTCTTTATTATACTCAGTTGGTTAAAGTTTTGACTTTTATACTCCATGAAATTAGTGGAATATCCTTGATATTTGCGCTTCATCCAGTATATTTTCATGAAAATATTCTTCTGAGCATTCTTGAATTTTACTGCACAAAGCAGTATCATGTTGACAATTTAGACGTTATTGGTTCTTGGATTAATTAATTCTTGAACTTGTTTTATTGAATTCTTATATCATTGTCATCATCCTCATGTTTATATTTTGTTGAAAGTCATCTATGACATGTAGTGCATAGATGGACTTGGTATGATTATAACCAGGGATTATTCAGTGTAATCATGACCGTAATGTTACAAATGATGTGGTAAAAGTCCTCATTAGCCCGTAGTGCATTGATGGACAGTTGTTGGCATGATCATGACCATTGATGAATACACGAATATCCTTGGCTGTGATGCATGGATAATTTGTGGTTGTGATACTAATGAATATCCTTGGCCGTAGTGCAGGGATGATGTGGATTATTTATTAAGCTGAGTCTCAGCGATAAAAGTGATGAAAAACCTTTTAAATCATAAAAGATAGTAGATTATATTCTCTACTTGACTCTTTTAATGGATTGCTTGTTCCGCTGCAGTTAAATTTGATGTTTGTTATATTTTATCAGTTTAACACTGTTGAAAGCTAACGATAATTTATTTTGCATTATCTTAGTCATAATATTTCTTACTAGGCTAGTTGAGCTCACCCTTTTGCTTTTATTGTTCTCTTCAGGAAATGAGAACGTAGCGGGGACTAGTCGGGGAACGGAGTGACGATTTAGAGGATAGCATTAGTAGTCCTCACTATTCTATGAAATAGTGTGAAAATAAATGTATTGAGAACTTATTATGAGTTTGAATCCTGTTTAGAAGAAAGTGTTGTATTTAAACTCACAGCTTATGTTTTGTCGTATTTTACACGACAGTTGTATAATTAAGTTTTATTTGTATTTTATACCATGTAGTTGACGACTCAGAATAGATGATGTATACCTATTTTGGAGGCGTCACATTTAAGATATTTGGTGTAGGATCCATGTCAATTCACTTATTGATCTATAGTTTGTTACGACAACCATCCAATTCTGTAAGATCACGGCTATATTATAACAGCCCACACCCAACTCATTCATAACACAAGCAAGTAGGTAATTATTGGTGGGAATTTATGATGTAGGACAAGGTGGAAAGTAGGAATAAAAGTATCTATCCCTGCAGAGAATCGGTAAAGAAATATTCAAAAAACACCTAGCTTTCTCTTGAATCAATATATTCAAGAATTTGAAATATTTCAACTTTTTATATAGGAACTCTACAGCTTAGTGACCAAGTAAAGAATCCTAACAAGGAAATAATCTTCTAGTTAGAATCTACTAATATAATTAAAACTAAACTGCTAAGTCAAAACATCTATTATAATTAAAAATCCTTTCCTAATTAAAGTCTACTACCATAATTAAAATTCTTAAATTTTAAAATGAAATAATCTACTAATTAAAATCTGATGGGGCTTATTTATTTATTTTGTTTATTTAATTATTATGGATTTGTTTTAATTAGTTGGGGTATTTTTGTCTTTTGTTATTTTATTGGTTTCCAAGTTCAATTTATGGTTGTTTCTATTTAAATACCGATGTAATCTTCACACGAAGTACATTCTGAATATTGAGATTATTGTTGGTTTCCCTTATATTGTGGAGATATTTTGCCTAGGTTAATAGACGTCGAGTTATGACTTTAAACCCTAGAATTTAAGCATAGAGCCTAAATTCTAGTTCTACATATCTGTCAATCAATAACAAAATTCGTTTTACAAATTGTCCTACATCAAAATCTATTACTATAATTAAAACTTGTACAATATTCTACTTAATATAAGTAATAAATAATTACATAAATAATCAAATATGTATCTCTTAAAAACAATACAAAATTAATACTCCATTTGTCCAAGTTTACTTGTCCTAATTTCCTTTTTGGTTTATCTAAGTCTATTTGTCCTCTTTCCATTGTAATACTATTTTTGACCGTATTTTTTTAATACTACCCTCATTTAACTTTATTAAAAAAATTCATTGAAAACAACATGACATGCATTGGAAAAAGTAAGACTATTAACTTTGACACTTGAAGCACAACCACAATCCTTTTTTTTCCCCTTCTCTCTTTCTTCTCTATTTTATTATTCCAAGAAAAAGTTAGGAGATCAACTTAAATAAAAAAGATGATAATAAAGTAGTTAATGCTAGTAATTTGAAGATAAATTATATTTTCAAGATAAGTAAAATTGGACGGAGGGAGTAATACATTTCTTGATTTTTCTCTTCTGTTCGGCATCAATTCATGTCCACCTCCAAACTAGAACCTCCACGGCCACCCTCTGCGAGAACCTTTTAATATGCACAACTTGAAAGTAAGGTACGTCCAACAAAATCATAGGCTTCAATTTCTTCATCATCTCATCATCAAAATTGTTAACTTCCACTGCTGAAATAGGGTTTGCAGATGCCAGATTCGACTCTTTGTGAGCAGTACATTCCTCAAATATTTAATTATTAGGGCACATTTGAATTTAATGATCCCCAATTTGTTGTTGCATCTCAGTCAATTGGTTACCACAAATAGGCTAAGATTTTCCAATACAAATCGAATTGAACCACCATTGGTTTGGTTCTTCAAATTTGTATTACTCTATTAAATAGACAGACTCACTTCCAACAGTTTCTCCCCAACTATCAAAAATGCACACAATTACCTAATATCTGCAAATCAGTGGTGAAAGTAGTTTCTAGGTATTTATATGTAGAAGTTTAATGTAGCATTCCCTTTCATAAACCCTTTTGTAAAATCAATAATTTATAGTGTATATATATATTTTTAAGAGAATTCCAGTATCAGTATCCAGTGCTCCAATTTTGGGCTAACTTCAAGAAAGTATATATGAATGTTTTCTTTTTAATCTGTAATAATAGTAATTCCTTATTACCAAATACAATTAACACGTATTTTAACAGGCTGTCAGAGAACAATTGGTGCAATTGATGTTTGAAACATTTAACGTATCAGGATTTTATGCATCAGAGCAAGCAGTATTATCACTTTATGCAGTGGGACGTATCTCGGGCTGCACAGTTGATATTGGGCACGGAAAGATAGGTATATATTCGAGAGCATGTTTTTTTGATCATATACTGTACCTGCTCTTTGGTTTAATTAAGTTGGTGGTCCAATTTACCGTTTATTTATATTTTTTATTTTCAATTGTGGAATTACCATTTACTGGTCATATAGACAGAGACCAACTGGTGGTGTTATTAGGCAGTCATGTAGGCTAGGAGGACCCATAGTGCATCCTAAATCTTTTGAAAGTTTACGTTGTTTTCATTTCTTCTTTAGTTTTCTTTGTGGTTGCGGCATTTTTTCTGAAGTAATTGGGCCTCTTCCTAAAAAGCAAATTTTCAATTTGGCCATTTTAATTCTCATTAATTTTCTGTTCTACTACTTTGGACTACCAAATGAAGAACCCTTTGTTAATAAATAACACTTAAAAAAATAAATATTTCTTGTTTGCTCTCTAACGAACCTGAGATTGATACAGGACAAGGAAATAAACAGCTTATATATGCAGGGAATCAATAGAAAAACACATGAAAAGCACAAAGCTTGTTCTCAAATCAATAATATATTCAAGTCTACAAAATAATGAAGCTTACATTAGTTTAAATAAATCAAAGAAATCCCCAAGACTTGGAGACCAAGTAGAATCCTAATTTACTTGGGTTAATTCTTTTAAAAAAGAAACAACTCTTAAGAATAATCTACTTCCTAAATAAATCTACTATTGTAAATAAATAAATAATATATTGATTTATCTCTAAGCAAAAATATAAAACAAGTAATTAATAATTCTAAAATCCCCTATATTTCTCCGCATCATTCTCCTCGAAATTGAAAAAACTCGGCCCCCAGTTAATATTTGAGAATAACAAAACTTGATTGGCAAGATGTCTTCCAATTTAACTTGAGAATCCCGTAAGCAATTGAGTGGTCCTCTGGTTCATACAATTGCTGCTGGAGTGGACTGATGTTTTTTCTGGTTGATCCTTTCTGTATTTTCCCAGATATTGCACCAGTAATTGAAGGTGCAGTTCAGCACATAGCTTCAAAAAGATTTGAAATTGGAGGTATTGAGTTGACGAAGCTGCTACATCAGGAGCTTGGTAAATCCAATCCACTCGTAAAGCTTGATGTCTCTGACGTTGAGAAAATAAAAGAGATATATGCTTGTTGTGCTGAGGATGATCTTGCTTATGAGAAGACCCTGAAGTTATGCCAGGAAGAGGAACATACTCTACCAGATGGTCAGGTTTGTACCACAATTAAAACTTGACCTCATAATTTGACAATGTTCTAAATCAATCGTAAACTTCAACTTTTGATAAATATGACATTAATTTTATTATATATACAAAGAATAGACTTAGTTTGTTTACAAATATAATAAGTAATAATAAACTACACAGCCTAGGGAAGCCACACAGATCCTGCCTACAAGGCCTAGTGAGGGCTAAACAAAAAGCCTGAGTCCGGAAGCCCAACTTGGGAAAATCCTGAAAAGGACCGGATTGCTTTGTGCAGCCAGGCCTAAGTTGGGGATCTTAGACAGTCCTCTACATAATTGCCAAAATCATATGATACGCGATTCGTATTGTACGATTTGATAAGATTCAGGACAAAATCGATTCATAATCGTAGCTGAATCGAATGTTGTACAAGAATTGTACGTATTGCATCTGAATTGTGCGATACATCGATATAGCATCAATACAAGAAGAGTGAAAAAAATAACCCAAATACAAAAAGTTACCTGTTTACGCCACGTTGCTTCGATTCCTGTAGCCCAAAATTCTGGTTTTCAAAAGAGTTTCAAACCCAATTTCAGATTATTCAAAAACAGTTGATCCCAAAACACCAATTGACTTTTGCGATTAGCCCCAAAATTGAATTGCATGTGCGACCCATACCTTCCAACTTCATCTTTTCCGACTCTTTATCATGGTATAACCTTTGAAAGCTTCTATCATCGCTGATTAGTCCGAAAACACTACTCCTTGGAGACATGTTTTGTTTTTCTTCTTCTCCAAAGTCAGACACATCAAAGCCAGGTATGTTATGCAGCATATAATACATAATTTGTATGATGTTAATATTATATATTTATAGTGCTCCGCTCACCTAATAGTATGTAAACTAATATAAAGTATATAACTAGTAATACTATATTATATTAGATTCAACAACAATAACGGATTATAGCCATTAACAACAACTTAAACTCTCTTTTTCTCCTTTTTTTATATTAGTATATACTATTTTAGTTTGTTTGTAACTTGGAAGTAATTAAATAATTATTTTATACAATTAATGATCATCGTAAATTTTGTTTCTAATTAAATTATATTGTTCAATTATTGGACTATATGCTTAATTTTTATGAATTTAAGTCAGAACTAGTGTTCTCAATATGAGTAAATATAATAATTATTACTTCATATATTATTTCCGTATCTTACGATACGATTTGCGATACGATACATGAAACACGATGTAGGGTTTTCAATTCACGAGAACTATGGTCTATTTTATTCCCAAAAGTCGGCCTAATATAGGGCCTAAACTGGCTTGAAGCTGAAAAAGCCTTGGCTTGAGCCTGGCCTAGGCTTGAAATGGCTAAAGCCTGTACTATCCGGAAGCCTGAAAAATCAGGTATTTTCAGTTCTCGTCTTATCTTTTACCATTTTACCCCTCCATAGCTATGTAAAGGCTAGTTTTGAGGGTACCAAATTTCAGCAATTATGTTTATTTGTATTTATATTTGTTATCATTTTTTGTATTATACATTTATTTTTATTAATATCAATCTGTGTACTATCTATTTTTAAGTTTCTAAATAATAAAGAGTTGACCTGTTTGGACTCACTTTTATATTTTTAAAGTTAAAATATGAGAATAAATATATTTAAAGCATAAAATTTAGGGGAAAAAAAGTAGGCCTGAAAAAGCCTGGCCTTCAGGTCTGAACAGGTCATGTTTTCTGGCCAAAAGCCCAGCCTGGTTTGACAAGTCGTAAAGCCTGGCCTGGCTTGAAGTTGAACAGGCGTTAAAAATCCCTGCATGACCCCATCCTGGGCTGGTTGTTTTGCTCTTCCCTAGCCTTAGGGCTCGAAGCTCCCTTGCTACCTAGCTCTTTTAGAACACTGAATGTGGCAAGTCTTGTGCACATGTAACATGATTTTAAAATTTACTCGATCAAGTTGAGAATATATTGATTGCTAGAAAGAGAAACGCTGGGCCGCCTGACTAATTTTTTTCCTTGTTTTCAATGGTCTTCTTGGGTTGGGCTTGGAGTAGACAATATGTTAACAAGACAGGACAACAAGTGGACTTAGAGATGCACAAAAGGCCTGTGGCCCGCGACTTGGCCTTGGTTCGACCTGGGCCCGTCTTGGTCAAAGGCCGGCCTAGAAGGCTCGAAAAAGCTGCATTTTTTGTACAAAAATCTGGCCCGGCCTGGCCCAAAGTTCGGCCTGGGCTGGCTTGTGGTCCGAGTCCAGCCTCGGCTTGGCTTGGTCAGGCGCAACAAGCCTGACCTACTTGTTAGTTGTTGACCACTTGTAGGGATGCACAACAAGCAGACCTGGCCTTGGTACGGCCTGGGCCTGCCAGGCCTTGGCCATTGACCAAGCTAGGCCAGACTTTGACTTTGGGTTTGCAAGCTAGGCCAGGCCAAACTTGGCTATGGAAGATATAATCTGTTGAGACCTACGGACCAGACTAGGCCTTGGGCCAGGCCAGTCTGGTCCAGCCCAACACTTTTTTTTTATAAAAAAAACGTAATATTTTAAAAAAAAAGTTCTTTAAACACTTTTTTTTCAAGAATGAATTGAAGGAATAACGTATTTCCTATTTTACAAAGAAAAAAAAAGAAAAAAGAAAAAAAAGTTCTCAATTGTTGAACAATATCATTAAATTTGATAGAATAATTTTATTATTATGCCACTTTTACTCGACTAACAACTTAGAAGTAAACGTAGAACAAATATTGTATTTCTTTAAACAAATCAGTTACGCAACAATTCTTTAAACACGGAAGAATAAGCAAAGACAAAAAGTTTAGAGACAATATTACTCTCTATAATACTAATTCTAATTTTCCAAGAATGAATTGAAGGAATGCCTTTAATTTTTGGGGGCTAATTTTTTTTTTTGACAGAGATTGAAGCTGTAGGTCTAACTTTTGCAGGGCTTTTCGGACGTGGGCTTGCAACCTTGCAAATTCATTTTAACCCTTTCGAATACGACCTAATTGATGATCAATTTTCAAAATCTCATCGTCAATTCGTGGCACATCATCATGAATTCGCGTTTAGTGCTCCGTAAGATGAGCTTTTTAACAAAAGCCTCAATTTTTAGAGATAGAACTATGGAGAAATTGAGGTAATAGAGTAGTGAAAAGCCCTAAGAGAGAAAGAAAGGAGATTGTCAAATATAAACCCTCAAAGTTAATGAGAATAGGCTTGAACTTTGAAAACAGAAATATCCCTAAAGGCTAAAGTATCTCATATACTGTATAATATTCTTTGGACATCAGGTTTTCAATTCATATCTTGGACATCAGCTTTGGACATTAATAAATTTTAAATTTTCAATTATTTGTTTTTAAAATTTAATATTAAATCAACTAATTTTTAATGTGAAATATTAAATAAACTAACTACTATATTAATTAAATGTATTCACAAGAAATTAAAAATGAGTAATTAAATTTATTGATGTTATTTATTAAAACTAAGTTATTACAACTTACAAATTACAATAATGAATAAGGGAATTTATATTTTATTGAATCATTGATTAATTATTGTAAGTTTATAAACAATAATCAAGAATGAGTCGGTTACAAATATTTGGCTTCAAAATTTTTAAAAACATGTCTTCAAAACTTTAAAAAAATTTATCTTCAAAATTTCAAAATATATAGCTTCAATCTTCTAATCTTCAAAAAATGTATCTTCAATATTCATAGATGTGCATTTTCGGCAGTTCCTGCTCCAACTTCGAGATCTTCCGAGCTATGTTGTCTATTACGTCTTGTACTATTCATTGTGCGGCAAGATAATCTCTATAACAAATGCATATCTCCAATGAACCCAGACCAAGTCTACTTTTTTCATCCAGTACCCTGCTAGATAAAGAAAAACAAAATTCCGAAGTTACGGTACTATCTTGGATAATTAGTAAATCACGGGCCATGGCCTCCTAAGTAGGAAATTGTCGGTTATACTTTTTCCAAAATGCAAGTATATCAACAATTTCAAATTCTTGGTCGGTCATAAAACTTCTAAAATCAGTAATACAATATAAACAAAGTTCGTTTAAACTACTTGTGTGTGTTGAAGTTTTTGGTTTTTTTTATAATGATTTTAATAATGATGCAAACTTAGAAGATGAAGGGGCAGGGGGTGGTGCACGTGTAGATGTAGAATATACAGACTCATATTTTTTATTAAATCCAGTAAATGTATTATTAAAATTTAGTTTAATTTAATCAATATTTTCAGTACCTATATTATCTTCAAAATATTTTTAAATTTTTTCTTACATATTAAAAATAAGGTTTACCCAAAAAGGATCATATTTATATTGTGGAAACATATTTGTTATTTCTAAACATGCTAACAGAACATGATGAATTGTAGGATAATAAACACCAATTAATATTTTTGTGTTTTTTAAAAACATTAAAAATATTTAAAAGTTGACATAATAAATCCCAGTCGTGATTTGTTATTTCGTGATCAGTTTGTTACAAAACTCCATAAGTATATTTTGACGTTTATAAACATCTTTAAATAAATCATATGTAATGTTCCATCTAGTGTTATTATCAAATTTTACTCTTTAAAATTTTTCACCTCTTGCTGACCTTTAAAATTTTTCACCTCTTGCTGACAAAAAGTTATAAAATCTTGTAATTCTTCTATTTGAACCACAAAAAACCAATCATTCCACGAATTTTATATATTGTCGTTTACAAGTGAATCTGGATTGTACAATTAAATTTATTATATGACATACACTTCTAATATGAAAAAATACACCATTTACTACAAGTTTTAAATCATAAACCCAAAATAGATGTTATTATGCTTGGCTTGCAGGTGATCACTATTGGGAGAGAGAGATATACTGTTGGGGAGGCACTATTCCAACCATCTATTTTGGGTTTGGAGGCACATGGAATTGTTGAGCAGCTTGTTCGAAGTATATCAACTGTATCATCTGAAAATCACCGTCAACTACTGGAGAACACGGTGCTTTGTGGTGGCACTGTTTCAATGGCTGGTTAGTTTTTAATTTCCTTTTCAACTCTTGAGATGCATAAGCATCTTATTGACTTTCTGTTCGTTAAAACAAGTACCTTCTTTTAGATCCTTAGTTTCATCATTTTATAACCTTACATTTCTCTAGCTTTTGTTGTTGGTCATTTTGTAAATTGAGTGCTTAACAAACAGGGGCCACTGACCTTATGACATTTTCTGTTGTGCTTGTTACTCTTTGATTTTGTGATGAGGCCTTGCTTCGCTCTTTTCAAAATATTGGGTAATAATTATCTATGTAGAATAGTTAGTTCTTAGTTTGTACATTGAATAACAAAGATGTTTGAGATCATTCTTAAAGGTCTTTACATGATCTACAAATGTGTATGATTCCATTTAGTTAGAGCTAATCAGAGGTGTAGCTAACCACAGGTAGTTCCTAATCAGAGGATGTATTGGTGTTGTAGCTAACCACTTTTAGTTATGGCAAAGGTTCAGCCTAAGGGGTTACCAATTAAAGATGATATTCCCTACTTATTACAATGACAATATGCTGGAAGGTGAAAAAGATTAATGGTTTGTGTGATCCTTGTCCATAAGGATTAAATTGCTCTTGGCCAAGATTTTCTTCCCCATCACAAGTAATAGATGGACAATAAGAGCGCATAGCTGTGGTAAAATAATTTCTAACTCTATTAAGATTGTGGGATTATAACGACTTGTATAAGACTCAAGAAACCTGAATACTTTTAGGACAACTAATTTAATCTACGAATGTTATTGGAATTCTTAAAATAATTTTAATACATTTATTAATAGCTACATAGTTTTATGGGGTTATCATTGAAGTAAAATTCCTAAACCTCTAGATTTCATGCTGATGGTTGTTGTGTTACTCAGCAACGAACTCCTAGAACATTGTAGTTGAAGCAACTATCATAAATGTTATTAGATATAGCCACAGCCACTAGTCACGTTGGCCATCCACTGTTTTGGATATTGAACTTTTGTTAGGATATTTAACTCATGTTTAGGATATGAAGTCTGAAGACATTAGCTACTTGATCTTATGGTGATATACCTGCTTTTATATATATATATATATATATATATATATATATATATATATATATATATTTCAGGACTTGGCTTAATTCTGTTTGTATTGTCCTCTGTTATTTTTGTGGTTGTTTTTAGGTTTCTCTCATAGTTACCAAGACACACAAATACCCTAGCTATTAAGTTTTTGCATGCTTGTGTTGTAAACTTACGCTCTGAAAAAATAAAATTTCGAATCCCAAAAAACTTTTGTTGTTACTTCCTCGAGTTCCCCTACCACTCCCCCATGTTTTCCACCCAATGAGAAAGAATGTGTTGCAATATTAAACACTAAGTTAACTTTTTTAGAATAAAATCTGTGGCATACTGGCCTATAATTAAAAAAAGTAAAGGTGGAATATGCTTGTTAATGTACTACATGAAGAAATCCTGAAGGATGTATATATAAGCTTATAATCTCGATTTGTGACTGTTGTTTGATCTGCTGATTGCATGTGAAAGAATGTGTAATATATTGTTTGTTGATTGCCTTGTTGTACTAGTTCACCACAAGCTGGCATCTATACTGCCTCAAATTTCTCAAAGAAATACTAGCATTATATTTCATTATAGCATTATGTATATTACTGATCTCACTTTGCAATGCTGATATATTCTTTGGTGTCTGACGTACATAATTGGGAAAAACTATTGTTGTGCTGATACATTTAAAATTCCCGCATGCTGCAGGTTTTGAAGATAGGTTTCAGAAAGAAGCTAGCCTTTGCTCATCGGCTATTCGGCCTTCTCTAGTAAAGGTACATGTTAACATGATACAGTCGATGTTTATAGTGCTCTGCTATTATGAGGGAAAACATTTATATAATTGTATGTTTCCCGTCTTCTGTAACATAGATAGTGCCCTGTAGCCCTGTAACACAAAGCATTACTCATCGATAATGTGATTAGAGAGGTTCTTCTCCTATTGGAGTCATGCCAGAAATCTTTCCCTATATCTGCTTCGAGGTGACTAGCAACCTTGAATCATAAACATTAGTATTGGTGCTACTTCTATAATCATTATAGAACTATTATCCTTAAAACATATGTTAGAAATATTAGTCCTTCCATTCCAAATTAAATGTCTCATTTATTTAATATTTTTTTCACAAAAAGTCCCATTATTTTTTTTGTTAGTATAAACTGAATGTCCTCAAATTTACCATCTCTATTTCATTATCATGCCATCACTACTAAATGAAACAGCCAATACACTAGGGAAAATTAGAATTACACGTTTAAATTAATTTGCAGTCTGAATTGCTCACCTCTAGTGAATTTACTTGGCTGCCCAAAGACGTATTTTTATTAATCTCAGTGATAAGTGTTGGTACAAAAACAAAGTCCTACAACAAACTGTCATGGTTCGCAAAACTCTTGGCACACTGTTCATACCCAAAAATGGTCCACCTTGGGGACCAATGAAAGGAGGAGAACTCATGTGAGTTGAATGTTTGACTGCTTGTATGGCAGGGGAAACTTTGGGTGTTTGACTGTCAAAGTGGCAGGGGTTCATGATGGGTATGGCTAAATGGAAGAGAGATAAGATGGTGGGATAAAGAGGCTAAAGTTCTAAATGTTGTCTAGGGCAAAGAGAGTTGCCCCCGAAGAGACTAAGGAGAGACTAAGGATGGCCAGGGCTTAAATTTTGCCATAAAGTATGTTTAATAAATGGAATTTATCTTAGAAGGGATGATAGTAACCCAAAAGAGGGAAGGAAGCTTTTTCTTGTAAACCAAGTTGGACAATTGCCATGGAGATGTCTATAAGGGTCTATATCCCTAGGAAATTTTTCATTCCCAGCCTTCTTCGAGATGTCTATAAAGGGATAATATCCCTAGAAGCTTATCCTTCATCAGGAAAGTGGATCCAAAACCTTGAAGGTTCCAATTAACCTTTACGGACAATCATTTATATCAAAACATTCATTGACTGATCACTCATGAATCCAAGTGATGGAATACTCCACAAGTGATGGAATCTGTAGGGCAATCTCCTAAGATACAAACATAAAGAGAAATGTTCTATAAGTGATGGAATAACTAGGGCAATTCCTTAAGACACAGGCTTGACGGCAAACCCTTACAAGTGATGGATGACTAAGTGTGGATCCAAGACAAGGATGGCAACCCCCCATAGGTGATGGGACTTGGGTTGGGAGCTGGGTGTGTGTGTGTCATGATAATTCAGGGCAATGTTCCTTGAAAGGATCATAAAGGGCCCATTTGTGAGCTTAATTAGGTATAAACTTGCCTTGAGGAAAAGGATGCTAACTTAAAGGGGTTAGCATGGTCATCCTTCAAGGCCAAAGATGTGGTTCACTCATGTAAGTGTCACTAGCCTTAGAGTGATACCGAGGATGTGGGGGCTGTGCACCATAGGGCATGCATGACCGTGTCGCAGAAGGGGGGCTTCCACTGGACTAGTTTGGGGTTTAGGGGTGCTTCCACTAGACTAATATGGTGGTTAGGGAAGTGGGAGTTGGACCCCAGGGCACACTGGGGTAAAAGGAAGCTAAATCCAGAGGGCATGCAAGTCTCCTCCTCTAGCGTAAAGTGTATAGTGTACCATAGCAATCTTTTCCACAAGGCAAATGGCGGTGGTGGTGAACTTTCTCAGGTTGAGATAGCCAGGGAATGGGACAAGGAGCCATTGTTTACTATGTTATAGATAATCCTTAAAATATCTTCGGTCCATGTGCTAGATAGAAACTTGGCCCCGAAGATAACTAGATCTTTATGCCTCAGGGCAACTCCTAAGCCTCAGTGACACAGAAACATTCACATTCACAACCATTTGCAATGAGATAATCTTGTTACTTGCATGAATGTGTGTGTACATCTAAATGATGGTTGCCTGTGGAAGAGAAAAGGGGTTATACGAAGGTGTTGGGTTTCAGATGGCAGTTGAACTGGTTGGTGGACAGAAAAGGTGGCATTCCAAATTTGGTACATGTGATTATGGAATGGTGCTGCAATTTTGGTATACAAAATTTTAAAATTTAGAAGAAATAGATGACCTATAAATAATTTCTAGGCAGTCATTTAATGATGTCAATTTGTCGTGAAAATTTACGAGGCTAGGCAGTCATTGCGAAATCTTGACTTACATTTATGGGATCTATTATATAGTTGTCTTCTGATCATTTACGGATCTCATTTTTGAGTCCAAAAGTTCCTAATGGTCTTAACTGTTTTTTCATTGCAGGCCCCAGAATATATGCCAGAAAACTTGACAATGTGTTCAGCCTGGGTGGGAGGTGCCATACTTGCCAAAGTTGTGTTCCCCCAAAATCAACACATGACCAAGGCAGATTACGACGAAACAGGACCTTCGATTGTTCACCGGAAATGCTTCTAAGAATTCATTACAAATACTGGGTTACTTTAAGGATTCTACTTGTATCATAATTTTCGTCCGTCTGACACTCTTAAGAAATCTTGGCTAATTAACCTATGTTCTCAGATGTTGTAGTCCATCCTGTAACTTTATGAATCTAATTCATTAACGTATGATCTTAAATGTTGTAGTGGATTCTGTATAATGTTACATTCGTGAATATAGAGTATTATTTTTTCTTCCCCCTTTCTATTTCGTCGGCTATTATACACGAAATAGACATTTCTTCCTTTTCTTCAAATTGTGCTGCTCTTAGGGAGCAATTCCACTCAGGTTGATAACCTTCCACAATTATGTGCTTCTCACGTGAAAGCTGGCCAAACCTAGCTCATTAGAGATGCAAGAAACACATACAGTGCTTCATTCATGTTTTATGGTTGATTGTTTTTATTTATTTATGACTTGATGATCAAAAGAACCATCCAACTTTTAGTTTGTTTTCGTTTAAACCAATGATGTTAATTTTTTAATACATATCCATAATATTTTTAAAAGGACTACAAAAGTAACCAAACAATAACCTGATTTCAAATCATGGTTAATTATTAATGACGTGTCGCATGAGATGGCTGTTGAGGTGTAAAATGAATTTTTGTTTTAATCTTTTTTTGCTGAAATAAGATAAGCTGATTTAAATGATATATAAACAAAATATTAAAATGTCAAAAATGTCCAAGTGTAAAATGATTTTATTTTAATTATTTTTTTGCTGACATAAGATAAAAATGATTTAAATGCTATATAAAAAATATTAAAATGCCAAAAAATTATCACATCCAAGTCTCCATTGCACAAATAATTGTACGAATTTTCAACCTGTAGTAATATCATCAAGTTTGACACATTCTCAATGAAAAGAGAATCAAGACAAATATTAAATACTCCATCCGTTCACGCATATTAAGAAGATGAATAAAATAATAAAATTGTTCACAATAATGTCATTAAATATGGAGAGAGAATTAGAATAAAAAAAGTATGAGATATTTAATGTTAGGGGTATAATAGGAAAATATGTGTAAAAATTTGGTTATTAAAGGAAAATGGACATTTAACATGGGACTACCCAAAATAGTAATGAAGACTTTTATCATGGGACGGAGGGAGTAGAACTTTAAATATCATCAAGTCTCAAAATATTTAACCATTAACCATAAGTAACCCAAAATGTATTGACAAATACTTCATCCGTCCCATGATAAAAGTCCTTATTACTATTTTGGGTAGTCCCATGTTAAATGTCTATTTTCCTTTAATAATCAAACTTTTACACATATTTTCTTATTATATCCGTAACATTAAATGTGACGCCCCCAAATTCGGGTACTTGAAACCCAAACTCGGTGCTTCACGATACCATTTCTATGAGCGAAATTCTACGAATAATAATAATAATATGAATAACAACTCTCTTTCACATTTTTGAAACTACGTATTGACTATAAGTAGGGTTAAGTGACATATTATGAACATTATTTTTTTTTTTTCGAAAAGGTTAAACAGAAATTCATCTGCAAACCGTCATAACTTACGGACACGGGGGTGATCAGCCCGTTGTGTCCTGCATTGATCAATACTACATTTTAAGAACTCTCTCCGCCTTGGGCGCATAAAAGTTTTCCCTATGTAAGGGATGTTCATACTTGTCTGGGTTCTAAAGCAAATGTTTTATCTTGTTCAACAATAATCTATAATTCAACCTATATATATATAAGGGTAATTGACAAAGGTATATCAACATGTGCTTCACTGTAATGATTTTCCAAGTGGGGACACTTATATAACCATTTTATAGAAATTGACGAACATAATATATATCTGAATTACCATATACTAACATGTTGATAAACAATGAGCGGATATAGATTATGTCGCAGTAGAGTTGATAATATAGCATAATAATAATTTAATTCTGAAACTTCTTACTCATGTCCATTGCATAAAGGAAATGCAAAGGTAGGATACTTGCCTGATACGCTGCTTACAGATTTGTAATTAAGATTTATCGCTTTTCTCACGACCTATCATTAATGAGATCGTTCGTTCGATTAGAACAGTATATAATATCACATAACACTGTCTATTACAGTTAGTACATAACCTAATCATGTTATCACATATGTTTAACAATCATTTATTCAAAATAAACCTTAACACAGTCAGAATATCTAAGTTCGGGTAAAATTCTGAGGCATGTCGGTGTATCGACAGCTTAGTCATGTAATACTTGAGTCTAAGACTCTAATCCGTATCTCAATATCCATACATAGTAGTCATATTATTTTTAAATGACTTAAAATAATTTTAAAATATTTATCATAATTTGTCATGCAATCGGAATCATAATTAAATGATTTAAACATCAATCAATTCTATTATCATTAATATTCAATTAATATTAAACTATTAATGAAATCATTGTCAAAATATAAAAGTTATTTATAATAACTCTAAATATTTTTAAAACATTTATAATACACTTAAATGATTTTTAAAACATTTAAATTCATTTTTAAGTAATTATCACTAATATTAAAGTATTAATGCACTATTTATCCAAATATTAAAAGTTATTAATTATAACTTAAAATATTTTTAATTCATAAATATCCCTTTTAAATGATTTTTTTTAAAATAAATAAAATCATTTTAAAACTATTTATTTAATATAAATATTAAATAAACTAAATATCATTAATATCAAATTAATATCATTAATATTAAATTAATAATATTTTTTATGACAAAATATCAAAAGTTATATTTTATAACTTAAAATATTTTTATAATACATTAAATGATTTTTAAAATCATTTATTCTATTTTCTATAATTTATTTAATGTATTAAATAAATATTTAAACACCATTAATATCAATTAAATAGTGAAATTTTATCACAAAATATTAAAATTCACCACAGATATTCTCAAATATATTCTAACACAATAATATTATTTTTCATGATTTTTCATGAATTAAAAACTATTTTTCAATAATTTATTTAATATAATTATTAAATAAATAAATACTTTTTATATTCTAAAAATATTAAATATTTATGAAATATACTCTAAATAATTAAAAACTATTTTTCATAATTTAAAATTATTTTTCGGAATTTATTTGGTATTTTTAATAATTAAAAACTAATTTTTCTAATTTTTAAATCAATTTTCAGAAAATAGGAAAATAAGTCTGTCGCTAAAGGCCTATAGCGACGCTTGTCTATCGCTATAGGTGTTCTTGAGCTCAAGAACACTGACAAGGCAGTGTTCAAGGGTGCACGTTTGACCATTAATTCAACTGTGTTCTTGATGTTTTCTGGACTTGAAATTCAAATTAAAGTTGTATTATTAGTGCATCACTACGTGATCCAACAAACAACAACAACATAACAATCATAATATAGCAGATATAAGCGTCCAAAGTGGCTGTCAAGACTGTTCTTCATTTTCTGGGTTGCCCAGATTTGAAGAACAGACTGACTGACCACTTTTGATCGCCAGCAACTTGCAACCTGCGAACTGTTTTTGTGATCTAATTGTTTCAGTGTGTACCCAACATGTAACTATAGAGGTTTATTACATAAAAACATAATAAAAACGTTAGTACCACAAGATCTAAGCTGGTCAAAGTCCTACCAAAATCACAGAGTATGAACAATCTGGGTTTTCCAGATTGTTCTTCCGGCTGAACGGTCAACTCAGTTTGACCACTAATAGATTCGTTCCTGTTGATGATCTAGGCGATTCTAAGCTTGTAACATGTAGTACTAATGTCAGGCTACAATCTGAAAACAACAACATGGCCAAAACATAACACCACTGCAAGATCAAAGGCTTGCAAAAGCTTGTCAGACTTCAAAAACTGTTCTTCCCAGATTTTTAAAAATTCAAATTTCGTCCACTTTGATGTTATGGATCTAACATATACTAACCCAAATCATCATTAAACAACTTATAACACATATTCTAACACTTAATCATAACATCAAAAAATTAAAAATGGGCAGAAATTAACATAGAATTTAATACCTTTCTTTGATCAATTTTTGATTTCTGGCTTTTGTTTGTTATGGCTGGTCGTGGGGCTGATCTTAGGGACTGATTTGCTAGAGAATTTTGTAGCTAGGCGCTTGAGAGAGTGTAGGATGAGTATAGTTGAAAATGTTAGTGTACAAAAATAATTCTCCCATTCCAATCTATTTATAGAATGATTTTAGAGGCTTTGGATGCTCAATTGGTGGCTGATTATTGCTGGTAATTGTTATAGTGTCTAGGTGAATTCTAGATGGCCAACTATTTGGAGATTCTAGCAACAATGCTCAAATAATACACTAAAGGGCATTTTGGTAATTTCACCTTAAATCTCAAGGGCAATTTCGTCCGATATAATTAAATATAGTATTAAACCATTAAATTATAATTCTCATAATTTCCCAAATGATTTCCAAGCGTTGGACAATTTAACAGTAATTGTACAATTAAATTCTAATTAAACCCGTTAATTTAAAAATTAGGGTTTTTAATTAGAAAAATAGGGTTTCTTAATATTAACAATTAGGGTTTCCTAATTAACCATTAGGGGTTCCTAATTGTCTGTATATTTTACTAACACATTAATTACGATTTCTAATTTCAACCAATTAGGGTTATTTAAATAATAATTAGGGTTTCTCCTAATTACGGAAATTCTAATATACACAATAAAATTCATATAACGAAATTTCTACTCAGTCTTGAACTCACAACTGAGTTTAACAATTAAGGCTTAAAAATACGATATAAGGTTCATGATATAAATTTATCATAATTAACCAATCATTATCTGTCCACACATATACAGTACATATATATAGCACTGAAAATTCAAAATATATATAATATTATATTATTATTCTCATCTCTTGATAAAAATCCAATTTAGGGTTTGGATTCCATAACTGACTTATCCATCGTATACAACATCAATAATCAAGTTAAAATAATTAACTTAAATATTCTGAACAGATTCATATAATAAAATATTTATTATCATAATTCTAATTGTCTCTTCATATATTATTTAAATAATATCCAATCATGTTTTCATGGAAAATAATTAATAAAAACATTTCTGCTTACAGAAATTAATTATCATAAGAATATAATTTGTAGTAATTAATAATTCTAAAAATTATTTCTAATTTTTCAAGTAATAAATATATTTGCATTTATCGTACACATTACTTGACACTTATTCTAAAAAAAAAAATTTCATATGCAAAAATTCCTTATTTATTTTTATAGAAAATATCGGGTTATTACATTCACCCTCCCTTATAAGGATTCCGTCCCCGGAATCATCGTTTTAAAACTCATATATACAAGGGTACATATCATATATAATCATTGCAAGTAGACCTCGATCATAATAGATCGAACTGATCTTTTACTATTCAGCATAACGCTTGTCTACCTGATTAAACAGAAGTTTGATTTTTAAAAGGACTCAAATTCTTCATTCAAAATTTCTTTATAAATTAATTTACTATATATATAAGAAAATCATATAAGATATATAAGTTATTCGAATAACACCTGGAGTTCCATTTCCAGCTGCCACAGTATCCTGGACCGTCATGTTGAAGACCCTCGGAGTTGCTTTTGTTGGGTTATTGGTTGAGGTCGGTCCTGTGATTGCTAAAGTCCCACTGCCTTTCCCGTGGTTACATTTCCTGCCTCCATTCTCCTCTTTGGACAATCCTTCACCTTATGTTCAGTCGATCCACATATAAAACACCCACTGTTCATCCTTGGGTTGGGGCAGTTGGGAGAGATATGATCCTCCTGCCCGCACTTGTAACATACAAACTTATCCTTCAGGCACTCACCAGAGTGATTCTTCCCGCAATTCTTGCACTGCACTACCTGCTTCTTCACACCTTCCTGTTTCACCTGAACATTCCCAGAAAAATTCCCCTTTCTTTTCTCACCCCTATTTCTACTATTTCCTTCCACCTTCAAAGATCCTTCTGCCTTGCTTTTGTTCTTCTTCTCCTTGTTGTAGAGGCTCATGGCCTCACTCCCCTCCTCAGCTATGATAGCCTTCTCCATGAGTGCTGCAAAAGTATTGATTTGCAATACTGCCACCTTATTGTAGAGCCAGGGTTTTAAGCCCAGCTCAAACCTCCTTGCCTTTCTAGCCTCCGTATCAACTTGATGTGGAGCAAACCTAGCCAACTCATTAAACTTTGCGACATACTCCGCAACAGTCATGTTCTCCTGCTTTAAATTCAGAAATTTAACCTCCATCCTAGCTTGCATACTAGCTGAGAGATAGTTTTCGACAAATAAAGTCTTAAACCTATCCCAAGTAACTACTCCTTCTCCTGCCCTAGTTTTATTTGCCTCCCACCAAAAGTTGGCTTCCCCTTTCATCATATAAGTGGCAAAAACAGTCGTTTGCCCCTCATCTACCCTAGTAATTACGAACGCCTTTTCTATTTCATTAACCCATGTCTGGGCTTCTATAGGGTCAGCTGATCCTCTGAATTCTGGTGGTCCTACTGCTTTGAAGTCTTTAAATTTTGCCAAGCGATTATCTGACCGGTTTTCTGCGGCTGGTATTCCCTGTTGCATAGCCTGAGCTACCATGTTTGCAAAGTTTTGTATCGGGTCTTGTTGTTGTTCCTCAGTGTTGTTGAGAGATTCTTCTACCCTTTGGTTTCGAGTTTGACGTCTTGGCGGCATTATCTGGTTAAGTTAAACCATAAATTATACTTTATTAACTTACATTCTAAACCTTATTGCATAAGATTAATATATTAAACTTGTTTCATTTCTCAAACTTAGATTCATATTCATTCATCGAATATTTTACATAACATAGCACATACTGCTTTAAACACCAGCTATCCCTTTGTGACTACAAAAGTCGGGATTTACAAACTTGACCAACACACATATTATATTAAACATACCTACTCAACATAACCTAAAGCTTTTTCTTGGACATCTTTTCGCTTGATGACCTTTCCTCCCACAAATAAAACATGAACCTGGTTCAAGGTAAGGACAATAAGGAGAAGTATGTCCTTCACGTCCGCAATTATAACATATCATTTTCCTTTTCTTCTTACTGGGTCTTTCTAAGTCATAGTCTTCTATCTTTGTTTTTCCATTATCTCTCGGAGCTGCACACGATGTGTTGCTTGAGGCTCCTATCTGATCAATTTGGATTTTAAGCTTATCCTGTTCTTTCATTGTTTCTATTAACGCCTGACGCAGTTGAATATTCAACAACTTTTCTATTTCCCACAGCTTTTTCAAAGAAGAAACCTTGTTCCTCAAATCCTGCACCTCCGTTGATGCTTGATCAGCTTCAACTTTAGTGTCCGAACCACTATCTGTCAGTTCCACCATTTTCGGATCTGGTACTACATTTTCCACAATAACCACCTCGTCCGAGTTGGTTTCATTGTGAGCCTTTATTTCAGCTATTGGCTTCGATATTAGCTCAGGTGTATGGATCTGATTCTTCTTCAAGTTATAAGCCCATAACAATCCTTTTCCACCAGACATCTACACACATAAATTATCCTGATTAGCATATAGTATATACACACAGCAAACAATAGTTTAATAAGAGTTATCTTTTATTTTGTTCAACGATGAATTTATTCAATTCATCTCCTTTTAAAACTCTATATGAGTTATTTGTATTTTTAACGTTTTCCCATGTCCTAAGGTTATAGCCTAAGGTCGATCCCACCTAAGGTTTCTAACCCTAATGCTCTGATACCAACCTGTGACTTTCATGGTGCTTCCAACCATAGCACCTCACAGTGGTACCTATCAGCTTGCCACCGACTGGCTCGGCGTCCCCTACGGAGAGTCTGGCTTCGGTGCATTCCACACAAGGAAGTCACCAACGAGAGGCTCGGGGCTCTTCACAAATTCATGCTTATAGCTCTGATACCAACCTGTAACGCCCCCAAATTCGGGTACTTGAAACCCGAACTCGGTGCTTCACGATACCATTTCTATGAGCGGAATTCTATGAATAATAATAATAATATGAATAACAACTCTCTTTCACATTTTTGAAACTACGTATTGACTATAAGTAGGGTTAAGTGACATATTATGAACATTATTATTTTTTTTTCGAAAAGGTTAAACAGAAATTCATCTGCAAACCGTCATAACTTACGGACACGGGGGTGATCAGCCCGTTGTGTCCTGCATTGATCAATACTACATTTTAAGAACTCTCTCCGCCTTGGGCGCATAAAAGTTTTCCCTATGTAAGGGATGTTCATACTTGTCTGGGTTCTAAAGCAAAGGTTTTATCTTGTTCAACAATAATCTATAATTCAACCTATATATATATATATATATAAGGGTAATTGACAAAGGTATATCAACATGTGCTTCACTGTAATGATTATCCAAGTGGGGACACTTATATAACCATTTTATAGAAATTGACGAACATAATATATATCTGAATTACCATATACTAACATGTTGATAAACAATGAGCGGATATAGATTATGTCGCAGTAGAGTTGATAATATAGCATAATAATAATTTAATTCTGAAACTTCTTACTCATGTCCATTGCATAAAGGAAATGCAAAGGTAGGATACTTGCCTGATACACTGCTTACAGATTTGTAATTAAGATTTATCGCTTTTCTCACGACCTATCATTAATGAGATCGTTCGTTCGATTAGAACAGTATATAATATCACATAACACTGTCTATTACAGTTAGTACATAACCTAATCATGTTATCACATATGTTTAACAATCATTTATTCAAAATAAACCTTAACACAGTCAGAATATCTAAGTTCGGGTAAAATTCTGAGGCATGTCGGTGTATCGACAGCTTAGTCATGTAATACTTGAGTCTAAGACTCTAATCCGTATCTCAATATCCATACATAGTAGTCATATTATTTTTAAATGACTTAAAATAATTTTAAAACATTTATCATAATTTGTCATGCAATCGGAATCATAATTAAATGATTTAAACATCAATCAATTCTATTATCATTAATATTCAATTAATATTAAACTATTAATGAAATCATTGTCAAAATATAAAAGTTATTTATAATAACTCTAAATATTTTTAAAACATTTATAATACACTTAAATGATTTTTAAAACATTTAAATTCATTTTTAAGTAATTATCACTAATATTAAAGTATTAATGCACTATTTATCCAAATATTAAAAGTTATTAATTATAACTTAAAATATTTTTAATTCATAAATATCCCTTTTAAATGATTTTTTTTAAAATAAATAAAATCATTTTAAAACTATTTATTTAATATAAATATTAAATAAACTAAATATCATTAATATCAAATTAATATCATTAATATTAAATTAATAATATTTTTTATGACAAAATATCAAAAGTTATATTTTATAACTTAAAATATTTTTATAATACATTAAATGATTTTTAAAATCATTTATTCTATTTTCCATAATTTATTTAATGTATTAAATAAATATTTAAACACCATTAATATCAATTAAATAGTGAAATTTTATCACAAAATATTAAAATTCACCACAGATATTCTCAAATATATTCTAACACAATAATATTATTTTTCATGATTTTTCATGAATTAAAAACTATTTTTTAATAATTTATTTAATATAATTATTAAATAAATAAATACTTTTTATATTCCAAAAATATTAAATATTTATGAAATATACTCTAAATAATTAAAAACTATTTTTCATAATTTAAAATTATTTTTCAGAATTTATTTGGTATTTTTAATAATTAAAAACTAATTTTTCTAATTTTTAAATCAATTTCCAGAAAATAGGAAAATAAGTCTGTCGCTAAAGGCCTATAGCGACGCTTGTCTGTCGCTATAGGTGTTCTTGAGCTCAAGAACACTGACAAGGCAGTGTTCAAGGGTGCACGTTTGACCATTAATTCAACTGTGTTCTTGATGTTTTCTGGACTTGAAATTCAAATTAAAGTTGTATTATTAGTGCATCACTACATGATCCAACAAACAACAACAACATAACAATCATAATATAGCAGATATAAGCGTCCAAAGTGGCTGTCAAGACTGTTCTTCATTTTCTGGGTTGCCCAGATTTGAAGAACAGACTGACTGACCACTTTTGATCGCCAGCAACTTGCAACCTGCGAACTGTTTTTGTGATCTAATTGTTTCAGTGTGTACCCAACATGTAACTATAGAGGTTTATTACATAAAAACATAATAAAAACGTTAGTACCACAAGATCTAAGCTGGTCAAAGTCCTACCAAAATCACAGAGTATGAATAATCTGGGTTTTCCAGATTGTTCTTCCGGCTGAACGGTCAACTTAGTTTGACCACTAATAGATTCGTTCCTGTTGATGATCTAGGTGATTCTAAGCTTGTAACATGTAGTACTAATGTCAGGCTACAATCTGAAAACAACAACATGGCCAAAACATAACACCACTGCAAGATCAAAGGCTTGCAAAAGCTTGTCAGACTTCAAAAACTGTTCTTCCCAGATTTTTAAAAATTCAAATTTCGTGCACTTTGATGTTATGGATCTAACATATACTAACCCAAATCATCATTAAACAACTTATAACACATATTCTAACACTTAATCATAACATCAAAAAATTAAAAATGGGCAGAAATTAACATAGAATTTAATACCTTTCTTTGATCAATTTTTGATTTCTGGCTTTTGTTTGTTATGGCTGGTCGTGGGGCTGATCTTAGGGACTGATTTGCTAGAGAATTTCGTAGCTAGGCGCTTGAGAGAGTGTAGGATGAGTATAGTTGAAAATGTTAGTGTACAAAAATAATTCTCCCCTTCCAATCTATTTATAGAATGATTTTAGAGGCTTTGGATGCTCAATTGGTGGCTGATTATTGCTGGTAATTGTTATAGTGTCTAGGTGAATTCTAGATGGCCAACTATTTGGAGATTCTAGCAACAATGCTCAAATAATACACTAAAGGGCATTTTGGTAATTTCACCTTAAATCTCAAGGGCAATTTCGTCCGATATAATTAAATATAGTATTAAACCATTAAATTATAATTCTCATAATTTCCCAAATGATTTCCAAGCGTTGGACAATTTAACAGTAATTGTACAATTAAATTCTAATTAAACCCGTTAATTTAAAAATTAGGGTTTTTAATTAGAAAAATAGGGTTTCTTAATATTAACAATTAGGGTTTCCTAATTAACCATTAGGGGTTCCTAATTGTCTGTATATTTTACTAACACATTAATTACGATTTCTAATTTCAACCAATTAGGGTTATTTAAATAATAATTAGGGTTTCTCCTAATTACGGAAATTCTAATATACACAATAAAATTCATATAACGAAATTTCTACTCAGTCTTGAACTCACAACTGAGTTTAACAATTAAGGCTTAAAAATACGATATAAGGTTCATGATATAAATTTATCATAATTAACCAATCATTATCTGTCCACACATATACAGTACATATATATAGCACTGAAAATTCAAAATATATATAATATTATATTATTATTCTCATCTCTTGATAAAAATCCAATTTAGGGTTTGGATTCCATAACTGACTTATCCATCGTATACAACATCAATAATCAAGTTAAAATAATTAACTTAAATATTCTGAACAGATTCATATAATAAAATATTTATTATCATAATTCTAATTGTCTCTTCATATATTATTTAAATAATATCCAATCATGTTTTCATGGAAAATAATTAATAAAAACATTTCTGCTTACAGAAATTAATTATCATAAGAATATAATTTGTAGTAATTAATAATTCTAAAAATTATTTCTAATTTTTCAAGTAATAAATATATTTGCATTTATCGTACACATTACTTGACACTTATTCTAAAAAAAAAAATTTCATATGCAAAAATTCCTTATTTATTTTTATAGAAAATATCGGGTTATTACATTAAATATCTCATACTTTTTTTATTTTAATTATCTCTCCATATTTAATGACATTATTATGGACAATTTTGTTATTTCATTCATCTTCTTAATATGCGTGAAAATTCACCACTTTTATCCTGGGACGGAGGGAGTATTAAATAGAACTTTAAATATCATCAAGTTTCAAAATATCCAAAATGTACTTAGGTAATGCTATGTTTAGATTGAAGGAATGCAACGAAGAGTGGAATGATTCATTCTATTCTAGTTGGAATAAGTTATTCCATATGTTCTCCATCTCTCAAGGAACCAAATACAATTTTTTTCATTATAATCGTAAGCAAACACAATTTTTTTCATTTCATATGAATAAGTCATTCCATTTCCACTTTTATTACTCCAATTCAAACGCAACATTAAGTCTTTAACATAAACACCATAAAACATCAAGTACATTAAGCCATGTACCACAAATTAGGAGACTTTAAAGTTTAAACATTTTCTTTCTACTTGAGTCTTGATCATCAACCAAACAAAAAAAACAGCAAGTATAGATGAAACATAAAAAATAGCACAATTTCCATCCCTTCAAAACACTGCCCAATGATATCCCCCTCCTTGTGAGTTGTGATGATGTAATAGCTTCATTGGCCGGTGCATCCATTGCAACTCTCTTCATTCACTCCTTCAGCGTTTGGTACACGGTCGGTTTAACATTTGACGTTTTAGGATAATTTTTTTATTTTTAAATATATGTCAGTTCTAAGATTTTTAGGAGAATTGATTATAATTTTTCCAAATTATCCTTAAAATAAATTATCTAAAAATTTCAATACTCTTTTCTATTCTTTATGTATATCCGTGTAATCCACGTATTATCTTTTTTTTCTTCTCTTTCCTTCCCTATGTGACTCTCTCTCTCTCTCTTGCAATCACTCTTTTTAATATAATTCTATTTTCTCCACACAAAAAAGTAGAAGTAATTTTGTGTCTTTTTAATTGCAAAATATTTAAATTTAGTATTTCTTTAATTAGCTGCATCTATGGTTAATATAGTTTAATTTGTTTTGTTTTATAAGAACATACGTAATCTAAATACTCCGTGGAACAACTTTTTAATTATAAGAAAAAATGATGGAAAACAAAAAAGAGAGAGCTAACAAAAATTTTAGGCAAGTAATAAAAAAATAAAATAAATAAGAAGAGTGAGATGACGTAGATAGAGGGAGTGGGTGAGAAAAATTAGCTATATGAGAAATTAAATTTATGGGATAACTACATATTGGTAAACAACGAGGAGAGAAAGTAGATGAATAGACAAATAAAAGGGTGTTTTGGGTATTTGGTAGCATATTTAATTAGCAATAATTAGATTTCTTAATATATGTGCTCAACTCTAAAACGTTAGATATTAATGAATCGAATTAAGGAATCGAGGGAGTATAAGGTAGCACCGATGAGAATATAAGAGTTGCATATAATACAATTTGCCTAAAAGCTGATTTAACAAGTTAAATATGTGGTTACTTACGTTTAACACCGATAATTTGGGTCCGTATAACACCAAATTCCAAGCCAGTTATAAGAATCCAATTTTTAATAAATAAAACTAAATTTTTTTATAAATATTATTCTAAATAGTAAGGTATACTTCAATCGGATGTCTGGATTGCACTTCTGAAAGTTCGAGCGGACATTACAGTGTCCGAGTGCACGTACTACGAGACGACCAGACCCGAGAAACCCGGGCCCACCCGGGTTGCCTCTGGTACACCTGCGGCTCCACCCTCTATAAATAGAGGGCTTAGGGTGGCCATTTTGCAAAAAAAAAAAACGGCGAGGAAGCCCTGCCCAATTTGCTCTGCACTCACCCCATACAGTGTACTTTCTCATTTTAAACACCTGTGAGCTCATATATAACTACTTTTTTACCTACAAAAGTCAGTGTTTACCCACTTTAAAGATATAGAAGTCTTCTTTGGCAGTCCAATATAAGCCTTCTCACGCACTTTAAAGCCTTTTTCTTCATCTTTGCACACATCCTTCTTCACGTTGAGAGTCGTGTTTCGCGCATTTGCCCGAACTTCGGTCCGTGGTTTTATTTCAATTATATATATATATATATATATATATATATATATATATATATATATATATATGGACTAACATTATCGAGTTATACCTCGATTGAGCCTAGACTTCGGTTTGAGCCTAGACTTCGGTCTGAAGCGCTTATTTGCTATATATATATATATATATATATATATATATATATATATATATATATGAACTGTGTGACGAATTTTGTTCGATGAGCCTAGACTTTGGTCTGGAGCGTTTACTGCTTTAATATATATTAACTGTGTGTCGGACTCTGTTCGATGAGCCTATTTTATATCCGGTGCGTTTATTCGCTTAAATACATATATATATATATATATATATATATATATATATATATATATATATTTTCGTCCCACCTGTAGTTTACTTCGTGGTAGTTGATCGCTTTGTACAGCTTTATTTACGTTTTGTCCAGCCTGGAGTTTCCTCCGTGGCGGTTGATAGCTTTTACAGCTTTATTTACATTTTCTGATTCCCCATGGAGGTGCTTCGTGGTTGGTAATCATGTCTGTATATATATATATATATATATATATATATATATATATATATATATATATATTTATAGCTTATATATATATATATATATACCTGCTTACTGCTTTCATACAAATTGCAGTATCTTGTGCGCCTAAGAATCATGTGATCACAGATTCAGCCTATTGGATCTAGATTTGGTTCCCGTGATGGACGTTTTCAGCTGTAAGCAGCTTGTAAATTATTCTGCGGTGTCTGAATTTCCTCAGATGGTTTTCATACCCACTAGGAAATCGACATTATTTTTGTACATTATTTTCTTATAGATGCTTCGCATCTCAAAAGTAAAATCAATCAAGCCGGATACTTAATAAAATGGAAGTATCAAAATGTCTCAATTACTATTGAGCATCAGGGTTTAAAAAACCTTTTTTCCAAAACCTCACTGCAATATCTTGCTAAAAACTGAATTTTTACATAAATTCAAACCCTGTGTATATAGGTGCGAACGAGGCCTCGCACTACTTCCAAATAACAACACATTGACCCACACACACACATATTCAGATAATAGTTTCGTAAAAAGAGGCGGTCACCGTGGTAACACGGATGTCGGGGGGTACCTAACACCTTCCCTCCGCATAACCAAGTCCTCAGACCCCAATGAATCTCGGTTTCACCGACCTGTTTAGCAGTGTCACATCACTGGGTCAATGTGCAAACCTTTTCTCGGTTATGTTGGTACAACCATTTAAAAAATTAACTGGCGACTCTTAACAGTCCATCGTCGACATTATACATGTCGGACCTTTTTCATTTGTTTTTTCAAACAAATCTCACCTAAAATGAGAACACCAAAGAACAAGTGACGGAAAAGGACATCTAAAAATCCCGACGTCGACAGGTGGCGACTCTGCTGGGGACCACTCCAGTAAGAGGACTTAAGCCGCTATTACAATCTTTTCAAAACTATTATCTGCTTGTGTGTGGATGTTGCATTTACATTTATAATGAATGTGTACGAATGCATTTTCTTATTGCACTTAGTGCCTCGCACCATATCTGCTTGTGATATTAGTGCTTCGCACATGTCATCATTTTCATACGGTGAGACGCGCTGTATGTGAATATATGTTGTGTGGTCCCTCCACCAGGAGGCTATCCCGTCGGTGTTTGATTACTGGACTCGTGGGAAGACTAATTCCCTGAGGCTCAGGAAAGGCACCACCAAAATTCGCTCCAATTGAAAGACCGGATTAATTTTCCGTTAAGTAAATTGCGATGATTTAGGAACCTTCATGCCAAAAAGCCGAGAGAGTAACCTAAGATAGGTCAGCCTCTGATAAACCCAAAACGGAGGAAAGTCTCTTCATGCTCTCATTTTAAATTACTTGTAAACACAAATACTTGTAATTTCATTCCATATATATCTCCATTTAATGAGAAATATGAAGAAATGTGTACACATACATATTTTAATTAACATGCTACAAACAACTGACATCCTTTTTCAGGATAAAAATTCTAAAATTGACACATCACATAGCATGTTATTATACACATTCCCTAAAGACTAAACTATGCAAGTCTTTCGCAGGGAACCAATCGGACCTACTACCCAGTCAAAATTCAAAAAGGCTACATGCCTACAGTCAATCATGTCGTCGTCTGACCAGACTGACCTTAATCCAGTTTCTCGCAAAGAATTCAACGGATTAAGCAAACAAATTACAGATTTGGCTGTTCTACTCAAAGAACTACACCAGTCCAATCAGGGTCCAAAAATACCCAGACATGCTGAATCCTCCACACAAGGGGGAACCCAGGTCATTACAATACTTGAACTGTAGTTGGATACGACCAACAAAACTTATGATGCTGCCCATCCCACTGGAGATCCAGACACTGGTGACATCAAAAAGAAAGTCCTTCAAATGGAAGAGACCCTTCGTGCTATCAAAAGAATTAGAACACACGGGAGTGTTTCATATGCTGATCTTCGCATTTTCCCTGGTGTTCATTATCCAGAAAAGTTTAAAACTCCTGACATCAAAAAATATGACAGGTTAGGAGATCCTTACACACATTTAAAGGTGTTTATTGGAGAACTTGGATCTTATGCTGAGGATGAAAAGCTCAGAATGCAATTGTTCCAAAAAAGTCTAACTGGAGAAGCCTGTTCGTGGTACACAAGATTAGACAATTCAAAGATCCATAGCTGGGAAGAGCTAGCACATGCTTTCCTCACTCAATACAACTTTCAATCTCAAATGGCTCCTGATCGGTATCAAATTACCAAGATTAAGAAACAGTCTAATGAGTCTTTCAGAGAGTATGCTCAAAGGTGGAGACGTCTGGCTGCCCAAGTTAGTCCTTCCATGACAGAATCAGAGATGGTCATGACTTTCATAGACATACAAGAAGCTCCTTTCTATGAAAGAGTTTTAGCCGGCATCGGCAAACCATTTTCTGAAATGGTCAAACATGGGGAGATGGCTGAGATGGGATTGAAGTCCGAAAAAATTCAAGACATAGCTGTACTCAAAGCTGTTGCCGATCACATCCAATCCGAAAATTATGGGAACAACCTCCGGAGGGTCCATAAAAAGAAAGAAGAAGATATTTCTCTGATACTATAGGGTCAAAAAGGCAATCAGAACATGCCTATTCAAAGGAGAAACTACACTCCCTTTCAAGCATAGTCTGCGAACCTTCCAATACCAAAAGGTGGAGAAGTCAAACGCCCTCGAGTGTTCACACCCTTAGGAGGCACCCTCGAGAACATTCTCAATCTTCTGACAACACAGAAGAAAATTACGCATCTTCTTCCACCAGCCAGCCCTAATGGACGGGGTTTCAATGCTGCTCGAAAATGTGCTTATCATGTCGGGGCACCTGGACATGATACTCAGGATTATTGGGCCTTGAAACACAAGATCAAGACCTGATAGATAACGGTGAGATCGTGGTCACCAAACCAGATCAACCTCACGTTCAAGACAACCCTCTTCCTCAACACAAAGAAGAAGAGGTTAACATGATCAATTGGAGCAACGAACAGAGTTCCAATTTCAACTGTGAATCCTCCCAGACCCTCAAAGATGGTGTTAACAAATGGGATTATGCCAAGTTCCAGTTCATAATGGAATGAAAGATGAAAGCTCTATGCAAGCAAATTGAACAATTGGCAGAACTGGTGACTTATCAGCATCAAGTGACACGTCAATTAATCAGCCAGGAGCATACTAGTCTCCTACCCCTTGTCATGAATATTCCCTCGTCACTTTCAGAAAATGAAATGCTGGAAGACAAAATGACAAAGAGAGCAAATGCCAAAGCCCGTCGGGATTTTGCCAACAAAAGAGAATTCACCTATTTAGGCCAACCTATGGAGGAAATCCTTCAGATGTTGATCAATGATGGAAGGATCAGTTCCCTTCTACCTCCAATCAACCCCCGTTCAGGACGGTACAATTCTGATGGAGTATGTCAATATCACTCCCAGTCTCGCGGTCACAGCGCAGAAGAATGCTGGGTACTCCGCCACCTTATCCAAAATCTAATTGACAGTGGTGTCATGCACCTAGTGGACGATGATACTGTGTTACGTGCAAGTGAGAATATAGGTCCTACTAAGTGGAAGAGTGTGGTTGCAGTCATATCAACTGAAACTGATGGGATTAACAAATTACTCACAATGCCAACAATTCAACTCAAGGGAAGCAACAATCCTTTGAAAGTGGCTGCTCCCGAGCCAATTAACTTGCCGTGCAGAGCATAATATCCTATTGTTAGCTTGCGTAAGGTTCCATGGAATTATGGAGAAGGTGAAGGATCCACCTCCATACAACTGCTACAGTGTCGAAGGAAAATCCACTGTATCTTCCCCAATGGGTGATGAAGTCTACCATCAAATCAAAGGGGAAAATAGCCATGGAGAAGATTGAAAGATTCCTCCGCACAATGGGTCATAACAAAGCCAAGGTGGTTTTAAGCTTAAAAGAAGCTCCACAATAAATATCAATTTTGGACTTGGTCCTAACTTCCGAGAATCACAGGAAGGTTTTGTTGAAGGTTTTAGAAGAAGCCTATCTACCGACATCAGTTGATATGGAAAAATTTCAACATCTGGTTGATCACATTTTTAACAACAATGTGATATCCTTTACTGATGATGACATACCACCCGAGGGGACCGGGCATTGCAAGCCGTTGCACATTACGGTCTTGTCCTCCGGATACATGCTAGCTGGAGTCTTGATAAATGGAGGTTCATCTCTTAATATCTGTCCATATGCTACCTTGGTGAAGATGAATATCAATCTCAACCGAATTCAGAGTAGCCATACTATCATCCAAGCTTTTGATGGAGCCCGTCAAAATTCGGTTGGAGTAATTGAACTGCCAATCGAAATTAGTTCCCATACATTCTGCGTATCTTTTCATGTACTCAAGATAGATTCGGGATATAACTTGCTCTTGGGACGACCTTGGATCCATATGGCTGGGGCAATCCCCTCCACTCTTCACCAACAGTTGAAATACATTATCAACAATAGCCTGGTCATGGTCAAAGCTGAACCAGAGTGTCCTCAACACGGGGACCTGCCATTCATCAATGCCAATGCAGATGTTGAACCGGTCAGTTTTCATGCCTTGGAAGTAAGCAATACCCAATACCATGCTATTGGAATGCCATTACCCGAACCCAAGATTTCTGCCGAGGTAATGTCGGCTACTCAAGAAATGATGTCATTAGGTTATAAACCGGGACAAGGGCTGGATAAAGATTGCCAGGGTATCAAGTACCCAATTCGATTAACCAAGCAAATTGGAACAGCTGGGCTAGGCTATTCTGCCAGTTCTAGTCATAGGAATCCTCATAAGAATCAGCAGATTCCTTTAGCTTTAACCATGCGGCGTTTATCTTCGCCTTCAAACTCTGAGTCTGCACAACCTCTTGTAAAGGTGCCAGCCAATATAATGGCTATGTTATTTCCCAAGCCAGTACCGGTAAAGGAGAAAGAAGTCTTTGTTCCAAATCCTGCAGTGGAAGAGGAGGAACGAAGAATCAAGCAAGACGTCATCCGAATGATGTCAGGCATACACGTCATCGTTCATGATGAACATACCAACAGATATACCCCAGACGATGATTGCCCAGACATAATGGCCATCATTCGGGATGGGGAGGATGATGACAATTCCTCCATCACTGCGGTCCACCCGGACTTTGCCCTTGCCAATTGGAACAACACTCCTTACATTGGTCGTCAAGGGTAAAGCGGGCAGAAACTCTTTCTGCCCTGTAGATATAATAACTGCTTACTTTTTTGTATAGTATTAGTAGTTTATTTTGCTAGTATATGCTAACACTGTGCATGATCAGCACATTTCATATATACTAAGTGAAAGCATATTTTGTTTCAGGACCCTGAATTTAGATGTGCCTGTACTTGTTGATACGGTGCCTCTTCTGCACAAGGATTGTACCTTTGATGTAGAGATAAATTCAGCCTTGATGGATATACAGGATGACATTGAGGTGCCTCCAGAAATTCAAGAATGGGTCAAAGACAAACCTAAACCCAACCTTGATCAAACCACTTCCTTCAATCTCGGAACCTTAGAAAGCTCTAAGTTAATCCAGATTGGTTCAGACCTTACCCCAAACCAGCGGAATGACATGGTTACGCTATTAACCCAATTCCAGGATGTGTTTGCATGGTCTCATGAAGACATGGTGGGTTTGTCCATTGACATTGTCCTGCATCGCCTTCCCATTAAAGAGGGATTTAAGCCAGTAAAGCAAAAGCTCAGGCGATTGAAACCTGAGTGGAGTTTGAAGGTGAAAGAAGAAATTGTGAAATAGTTTCAAGCTGGCATCATCATGGTATCCACATATCCTGAGTGGATATCCAACATTGTTCCCGTGCCTAAATCCGGAGGGAAGGTGCGAGTTTGCGTGGATTATCGGGACTTGAACAAAGCGTGCTTAAAAGATTGCTTTCCCGTGCCATTTATCCACATTCTTATTGACAATACTGCGTAATACGACATGTACTCCTTTGCTGATTACTTTGCGGGGTATCATCAGATCATGGTTGCTGAGAAAGATTGTGACAACCCCAAAATAGGTCCATTCCATCCAACCTATTCTGAGTCACCAAATACATGGTACAGAAAACAACTACAACTTTATTATAACAATTGTCGTGCAAAATACAACAACACATATGCTGTGAGTTTGGATACAAATATATACCAAATGTGACTCATGTCCCAACCGTGGACATCACCTCACAATGACACCTTACATAAAAGTATAGTAAAAAACTATTTTAAAAATTAGAATATTTGGGAAGTGCTCAAGGAAATCTTTGTACATGGGAGGCCATGCTTCTAGGTTTTGATAGATATCATATGGCCACAGAATTATCCTTGGTTGACCCAATATACCCCAAAGAAAAACGAAAAGATTACTATCATATTCTTCCCAATGGTGAGTCTTCTCTTGACTTATCATTATCTCCACTGTCTCTAATTGAGAATTATACTTCAAACAAACACCAATATTATATAGGTAGTGCTCGTAAATATACTCAGCAAGTGGATGAGCACAATCCTGTTTTATGATGACACGATGTTGTATGTCATTAGACATCTTATATGATAGTGGCAAAACACCCTTCCAACGTTGGGTTCGCTTCACCCTATATGATTCACCAAATATAACTACTAAATGATGACCACCGTTCTATTCCCCTGTTACCCCCGCTAGACCCAGCTACACTCTTATTACCTGAAAGGAATTGTGAAACAGAAGGGTGAGCAAAACTAGCCCAATAAAGAATATCATGACTAAAGATAAATAAGTTATCAATAGCCTTCAACAGAATTAAATCAGAGATTTAGAACATATGGTAGATGAAAAAAATTTCAACCATAGTTGCAGCGGAATGAGCAATCCATTAGAAGAGTCAAATAGACTACAAAGTCTATTATCTTCTCCATGTTAAAAATCCACCAATAATGTTTTATCCCTGTAACATCAATCAACAATTCTGGTCCACAATCATATGAATAACTCATAATCATAATTGTAGTTCTAAATTCCTTTTCTCATCCAGGACGAAGATAATTTTCATCACCTATCTTTACCTGAAACATCAAAGATCATGGTTACACCAAATCACATTTCCTGTTCATAATCATACTAATAACTTAATCTTTGCACTACGGCCAAAGATATTCATTTGTATCACCAGTTGGTCATGTTCATCTCAACACCTGTTCATCTTTGCACTACTGGCCAAAGATATTCAACAACATGTCATCTTTGCACTACGGGCCAAAGATATTCATCAACAATTTATCTTTGCACTACTGACTAAAGATATTCAACCACATGTCATCTTTGTACTATGGGCCAAAGATATTCATCACCAGTTCATCTTTGCACTACAGGCCAAAGATATTCAACAACAGTTCATATTTGCATTACAGGCCAAATATATTCATCAACAGTTCATATTTGCACTATAGGCCAAATATATTAATATCTCAAAGAAATATATAATCATTTCAGAATTTATATAAACAATAATTATAACCATGTTGATCAATTCACCTTTGCACTTAAGCTAAAGATATTCAATTATAAATTTAATGGTCATGATCATACCAGTCAACAATTCAACTTTGCACTACTGGCCAAAGGGAACCCATAGTCATGATCATACCAAAAATCTACCCATCTTTACACTCAAGTCAAAGAGAAATATCATCATTAGGGTTATAAAAATGTTATAAATAAAATCAATATAATCAACATATAGATTTAATCTCAAGAGTAATATTCATAAATCAACTATAATTTGGTCAGAAAAAGAAACCAATTTTGTCGTGAATGGTAACTCGTGAATAGTAACTCGTGAATAGTAACTCATGAATAGTAACTCGTGTATACTAATTCATGAATAGTAACTCGACATGAAAAAGGTAGAAATTCCACAATAAAATTCATACCAATATTTCGGTATAATGATATTGAAATAATAATATTTCTTAAGCTTATAAACAATTTATTTTAATTGTTTACACTTTACTAAATAATGTATTTAATCATCCTAAAATGCCAAACTCATAAGATTTCATTACCAATAACCAAAACCCTCATCAAAAATCTGCATATACCTCATATAGGATTCTCAAGCCATAAAATTCTATTTTCTAATTTTCTTACTTTACATAACATATTTAATTCATTTACTCATAACTAGTCCATTTTTATTAAAAATACCAAATTAGTTCTAAAAATATTTCTTTTCCGGAATTTAGCAGAATATAGTCCCATATTGAACATATATTTTTCTCAGAATTTTTAAAACTCATTTACTATTTTTCATATGGCCAAAACAGCCGAATATTTAGACATTTATCATAAATTGTAATTTTATCCAAAAATTCTGAAATACACAGAGTACACTGATATTATTTAGATATACTTCCAATAAAAATTTCATTAATTTTGAAGTTAACCACAAGGAGTTATAAGCGGTTACTTTTAAAATAGTTTTTTCCCGTAAAATTCATAACTCTTAATCTATACATCCAAAAATCACCATTTTTGGACACAATCAATAAAACTCATCAAAATATCATTTTAAATTTTTTTCAGAATTTTTTGATGGTCGGAAGAAGTACGAACTGAAAAACATAATAACCCTTAAAATCCCTGACCTCAAAAGAGCAGTACTTCTGACTTGAATATCGGATATAACGCTGAGCAACACTCAAGATATCTACATACTCACAAAAATATGCTTGATAATATAGAGAGAAAGAAAACTTATTTCTGGTGTGATTTTTAATTCTAACATAAGCACCTATTTATAGGAAAATGCTAGAATGCCAAAGGAGACTAAAATAATAAAATATTATTTTTCTTTTCTACACACCAACCATCCAAGACCAGCCATCCAAGCATGCCAATTCTGAAAAAATATAGCAGCCCACACGTTATTAACACCAACCAAAGTGGGTCCCACCCTATAATTTAATAAAAATTATTTTATTTTTCGAAACTTTAATAATTCATAGAAAATAGCCCTTTTATCAGAAAATTTGAATCTCGCAAATTTTTATAGGAAATTCAATTCTCTACAACTTTGCAGAAGAAAGTTTTTCCAAATTCCAAATAAAAATTAACCGAAATTCATAAACAGGCGATTTTACAGGCTATAATCAAATTTCAGTCAAGAAATGGGGTCCACCGACACACAAAATATGTGTTAATCATTTAATACAACAAAAATACTCTTCCTCCTCATATACTCATATATCCCACATTCATTGTAAAACTATCACCATTATTATATTATTAAATATAATAATAAATTATTTTATCAGAAAAGATAAAATATCATTTTTCAACAATTGTCACTTAAAAAATTTTCTCCATCTATATCCACATAAAATTAATATTTTCCTCATCATATAAATCAATAATTAATCATTCACAAATAATATTACAGAATCACAGTACTGGCAACCAGGCCGTTCCCAAGAAAGAGGGGGCTTTCCAATAAGGATTTCTCCTTACTGGCGCACAATTAGATGACCAAACCTCTCCTTAGACAGAACTTTCTAGACATTGCCAATAATGCTATCTTATAATATTATTCAAATAATATGAATTATTGATCTGATAATGAAAAATACTGTGCAACAATAATTATTGAAACAACAATAATATAAAATATCAACACAACAATTATTGAATCAATAAAATAAAATATTGAACAGTAACTACTGTAACAATTATTGAGTAGTGCCTTCTTACGTACGAATCAATAATTCAACTATACTGTGCAATACCGTGTGTTACTGTGCTACTGTGCAACTACGCGTATTACTGTATTTTAACCATCGGGTAGTCCAACAGTGTTAACGGTAACAACTACGCCGTTATTTATAAAAACTCAAGCTTGTCATTTTCTTCATCCGACAGTTATTCTGTTATGGGCCCCACAATTGATTGCGCCGTCGTACGGATATTCCCGACAAGAAGAATATTCTACGACCAAACGAATATTACCCGACAACAATGAATATTTTATAGCCACTTGCGTATTTTGAAAAAAATTTCATATATCGCCCTTAACTTTAACTTTTATCAATTTAACCATTTACTGAATAGTAATTATAAGAAAAATTGAATACTTTTATTTCATAAAATTCGGGGTCTTACAATCTCCTCTCCTTATGAAATTTCGTCCCCGAAATTTACGTACCTGGTATTTCGAAAAGTTGAGAATACCTTGTTTTCATTTCAGATTCTATCTCCCGGGTCATCATGATTTTTCCATTGCTCATCTCCCGTGATAACTTCATTTGGGTTCCTCACTTGTTGGGAAGTCATGACAACCGCTCGCCCTTGAAATACCCGACTTTGACTTGTCTGGGACAGCATTTGGCGTTATCACTACCGTTGGAATATGCTTTTCTATAGGGCATATTCCTCCCTCAACTGCCTCGTCGTACTCCTGATTCATGATCTGAATCATCAATCTTCGATCCATATCGAATTCAGGTTGACCGCTCTGTACAGGGTAATTCAAAACTCGATGTTGGGTTCTCCCAATTGCTTTTCAAAAAGAGAAATTCATATCATCTATTTTAGCCTTCTTAGATCGGACATCTCTTTCCACAATATCCACGTGTCGTGCGGCTTTTGCCCATGCATCACTTATTCTCACTCGTTCAGTTTTTTTTCTTCTTTCAGCTCAGATTCCATCTTTATCATCTTATACTCTGCCAAAGAATGCTTCTGTTCAAGCATCACATATCGGGTAACACAAGTTTGAATTGTTGCATCCTTTTGCTCCAGGACCGCCTGTCGTTTTTCAGCCTGCTCTTCTAACTCATGAATACGATTTTGAAATTCTATATTTTGATCATATAATACCTCTAATAAATTCTCCTCAGGTGCTTCTTCTTCCTCACTCTCAGCTGCTGCCTCTGCGACTAGCTCGGGTGCAACTATCAATTCTTCACTCACCACATGAATTTCTCTAATTCCTTCTTCGCCTGACATCACATTATCCTGGTTGATGATTAGAGGTATCCCCACGGTCTCATTCACTCCATTGTTATCATTCTCAGTAGCTATTCTCAAATACTGCCATAAAATAAGGGTTAATTAAACAAATTAACATATCACATAATATCCCGATATTATGACTGACCAATAAATAAGCTTAGGTAGGACACACTAGCGAAGGATTTACTCATCTCTCCCCTCCTAGTTATATTTCCCGATCTCCGCCAGAGACCATATCCCTAAGCTCTGATACCAACTGTGACAACCCCAAAATAGGTCCATTCCATCCAACCTATTCTGAGTCGCCAAATACATGGTACAGAAAATAACTACAACTTTATTACAACAATTATCGTGCAAAATACAACAACACATATGCTGTGAGTTTGGATGCAAATATATACCAAATGTGACTCATGTCCCAACCGTGGACAACACCTCACAATGACACCTTACATAAAGGTATAGTCAAAAACTGTTTTAGAAATTAGAATCTTTGGGAAGTGCTCAAGGAAACCTTTGTACATAGGAGGCCATGCTTCTAGGTTGTGATAGATATCATATGGCCACAGAATTATCCTTGGTTGACCCAATATACCCCAAAGAAAAACGAGAAGATTACTATCATATTCTTCCCAATGGTGAGTCTTCTCTTGACTTATCATTATCTCCACTGTCTCTAATTGAGAATTATACTTCAAACAAACACCAAGATTATATAGGTAGTGCTCGTAAATATACTCAGCAAGTGGATGAGCACAATCCTTTCTTATGATGACACGAGGTTGTATGTTATTAGACATCTTGTATGATAGTGGCAAAACACCCTTCCAACGTTGGGTTCGCTTCATCCTATATGATTCACCAAATATAACTACTAAATGATGACCACCGTTCTATTCCTCTGTTACTCCCACTCGACCCAGCTACACTCTTATTACCTGAAAAGAATTGTGAAACAGAAGGGTAAGCACAACTAGCCCAGTAAAGAATATCATGACTAAAGATAAATAAGTTATCAATAGCCTTCAACAGAATTAAATCAGAGATTTAGAACATATAGTAGATGATAAAAATTTCAACCATAGTTGCAGCGGAACGAGCAATCCATTAAAAGAGTCAAATAGACTACAAAGTCTATTATCTTCTCCATGTTAAAAATCTACCAATAATATTTTATCCCTGTAATATCAATTAACAATTCTGGTCTACAATTATATGAATAACTCATAATCATAATTGTAGTTTTAAATTCCTCTTCACATCCAGGACGAAGATAATTTTCATCACCTATCTTTACCTGAAACATCAAAGATCATGGTTACACCAAATCACATTTCCTGTTCATAATCATACTAATAACCTCATCTTTGCACTACGGCCAAAGATATTCATTTGTATCACCAGTTGGTCATGTTCATCTCAACACCTGTTCATCTTTGCACTGCTGGCCAAAGATATTCAACAACATGTCATCTTTGTACTACGGGCCAAAGATATTCATCAACAATTCATGTTTGCACTACTGGCCAAAGATATTCAACCACAGGTCATCTTTGCACTATGAGCCAAAGATATTCATCACCAGTTCATCTTTACACTACAGGCCAAAGATATTCAAAAACAGTTTATATTTGCACTATAGGTCAAATATATTCATCAACAGTTCGTAGTTGCACTATAGGCCAAATATATTAATATCTCAAAGAAATATATAATCATTTCAGAATTTAGATAAACAATAATTATAACCATGTTGATCAATTCACCTTTGCACTTAAGCTAAAGATAGTCAATTATAAATTCAATGGTCATGATCATACCAGTCAACAATTCAACTTTGCACTAGTGGCCAAAGGGAACCCATAGTCATGCTCATACCAAAAATCTACCCATCTTTATACTCAAGTCAAAGAGAAATATCATCATTAGGGTTATAAAAATATTATATATGATAATAAAATCAATATAATCAACATATAGATTTAATCTCAAGAGTAATATTCATAAATCAACTATAATTTGGTCAGAAAAAGAAACCAATTTTGTCGTGAATAGTAACTCGTGAATAGTAACTCGTGAATACTAATTTATGAATAGTAACTCGACATGAAAAAGGTAAAAATTCCACAATAAAATCCATACCAATATTTTGGTATAATGATATTGAAAGAATAATATTTCTTAAGCTTATAAACAATTTATTTTAATTGTTTACACTTTACTAAATAATGCATTTAATCATTCTAAAATGCCAAACTCATAAGATTTCATTACCAATAACCAAAACCCTTATCAAAAATCTGCATATACATCATATAGGATTCTAAAGCCATAAAATCCTATTTTTCAATTTTCTTACTTCACATAACATATTTAATTCATTTACTCATAACTAGTCTATTTTCATGAAAAATATCAAATCAGTTCCAAAAATATTTTTTTTCTGGGATTTAGCAGAATATAGTCCCATATTGAACATATATTTTTCTCAGAATTTTTAAAACTCATTTACTATTTTTCATATGGCCAAAACAGCCGAATATTTAGACATTTATCATAAATTGTAATTTTATCCAAAAATTCTGAAATTCACAGAGTACACTGATATTATATAGATATACTTCCAATAAAATTTTTATCAATTTTGGAGTTAACCACAAGGAGTTATAAGCGGTTACTTTTAAAATAGTTTTTTCCCGTAAAATTCATAACTCTTAATCTATACATCCAAAAATCACCATTTTTGGACACAATCAATAAAACTCATCAAAATATCATTTTAAAATTTTCTGATGGTCGGAAGAAGTACGAACTGAAAAACATAATAACCCTTAAAATCCCCTACCTCAAAAGAGCAGTACTTCTGATTTGAATATCGGATATAATGCTGAGCAACACTCAAGATATCTACATACTCACAAAAATATGCTTGATAATATAAAGAGAAAGAAAACTTTTTTCTGGTGTGATTTTCAATTCTAACATAAGCACCTATTTATAGGAAAATGTTAGAACGCCAAAGGAGACTAAAATAATAAAATATTATTTTTCTTTTCTACACACCAACCATCCAAGACCAACCATCCAAGCATGCCAATTCTGAAAAAATATAGCAGCCCACACGTTATTAACACCAACCAAAGTGGGTCCCACCCTATAATTTAATAAAAATTATTTTATTTTCCGAAACTTCAATAATTCATAGAAAATAGCCCTTTTATCAGAAAATAGCCCGTTCTATTCCCCTGTTACCCCCGCTCGACCCAGCTACACTCTTATTACTTGAAAGGAATTGTGAAACAGAATGGTGAGCACAACTAGCCTAGTAAAGAATATCATGACTAAAGATAAATAAGTTATCAATAGCCTTCAACAGAATTAAATCAGAGATTTAGAACATATGGTAGATGATAAAAATTTCAACCATAGTTGCAGCGGAACGAGCAATCCATTAGAAGAGTCAAATAGACTACAAAGTCTATTATCTTCTCCATGTTAAAAATCCACCAATAATATTTTATCCCTGTAACATCAATCAACAATTCTGGTCCACAGTCATATGAATAACTCATAATCATAATTGTAGATCTAAATTCCTCTTCTCATCCAGGACGAAGATAATTTTCATCACCTATCTTTACCTGAAACATCAAAGATCATGGTTACACCAAATCACATTTCCTGTTCATAATCATACTAATAACTTCATCTTTGCACTACGGCCAAAGATATTCATTTGTATCACCAGTTGGTCATGTTCATCTCAACACCTGTTCATCTTTGCACTACTGGCCAAAGATATTCAACAACATGTCATCTTTGCACTACGGGCCAAAGATATTCATCAACAACTCATCTTTGCACTACTGGCCAAAGATATTCAACCACAGGTCATCTTTGCACTATGGGCCAAAGATATTCAACAACAGTTCATATTTGCACTATAGGCCAAATATATTAATCAACAGTTCATATTTGCACTATAGGCCAAATAAATTAATATCTCAAAGAAATATATAATCATTTCAGAATTTACATAAACAATAATTATAACCATGTTGATCAATTCACCTTTGCACTTAAGCTAAAGATATTCAATAATAAATTCAATGGTCATGATCATACCAGTCAACAATTCAACTTTGCACTACTGGCCAAAGGGAACCCATAGTCATGATCATACCAAAAATTAACCCATCTTTACACTCAAGTCAAAGAGAAATATCATCATTAGGGTTATAAAAATGTTATATATGATAATAAAATCAATATAATCAACATATAGGTTTAATCTCAAGAGAAATATTCATAAATCAACTATAATTTGGTCAGAAAAAGAAATCAATTTTGTCGTGAATAGTAACTCGTGAATAGTAACTCGTGAATAGTAACTCGTGAATAGTAATTCATGAATAGTAACTCGACATGAAAAAGGTAGAAATTCCACAATAAAATTCATATCAATATTTCGGTATAATGATATTGAAATAATAATATTTCTTAAGCTTATAAACAATTTATTTTAATTGTTTACACTTTACTAAATAATGTATTTAATCATCCAAAAATGCCAAACTCATAAGATTTCATTACCAATAACCAAAACCCTCATCAAAAATCTGCATATACCTCATATAGGATTCTCAAGCCATAAAATTCTATTTTCTAATTTTCTTACTTTACATAACATATTTAATTCATTTACTCATGATTTCTCCATTGCTCATCTCCCGTGATAACTTCATTTGGGTTCCTCACTTGTTGGAAAGTCATGACAACCGCTCTCCCTTGAACTACCCGGCTTTGACTTGTCTGGTGCAGCATTTGGCGTTATCACTACCGTTGGAATATACTTTTCTATAGGGCATATTCCTCCCTCAACTGCCTCGTCGTACTCCTGATTCATGATCTGAATCATCAATCTTCGATCCATATCGAATTCAGGTTGACCGCTCTGTACAGGGTAATTCAAAACTCGATGTTGGGTTCTCCTAATTGCTTTCCAAAAAGAGAAATTCATATTATCTATTTTAGCCTTTTTAGATCGGACATCTCTTTCCACAATATCCACGTGTCGTGCGGCTTTTGCCTATGCATCACTTATTCTCACTCGTTTAGTATTTTTTCTTCTTTCAGCTCAGATTCCATCTTTATCATCTTATACTCTGCCAAAGAATGCTTCTGTTCAAGCATCACATATCGGGTAACATAAGCTTGAATTGTTGCATCCTTTTGCTCCACGACCGCCTGTCGTTCTTCAGCCTGCTCTTCTAACTCATGAATACAATTTTGAAATTCTACATTTTGATCATATAATACCTCTAATAAATTCTCGTCAGGTGCTTCTTCTTTCTCACTCTCAGCTGCTACCTCTGCGACTAGCTCGAGTGCAACTATCAATTCTTCACTCACCACATGGATTTCTCTAATTCCTTCTTTGCCTGATTTCTCTAATTCCTTCTGCGTTCCTACGACTTAGGTCATCCCACCGCTGATTGAACCTCTTTCATTTGCAGTTTGGCTACCCATACATTTGATCAAACTTCTCCTACCTACAGTTTATCCTCAACCTAGGATTAAACTTTCTCCTCCCCGCACTCTGACCTGCACATTGGATTACGCTTTTCTACTCGCCCTGAGGGGCGAACTACGTCGACCTGATCTCCTCTTCAATAGGAGTACGTAGGCAACCATTTCATATGGCCCGGTCGCAATAAAACAAAAACAACAAAAATATTTCTACACTTACAAAAACAAAAACAACCAAAAACATTCCTATACATCGTTGAACCTCTTACACCAGGTTCGAACTACGTAGACCTGATCTCCTCTTCAATAGGAGTACGTAGGCAGCCATTCATGGTGCGGTCTCACCCCCTACCAAAACCTAAACCATTGTCAACTAGTATTGGGATCATCCTTCAAACCACTACATTTTATTCGGCTTCAGACCAAAGGGATGGAATTACCTGAACTCCTCCCAAATAGGAGATTCGGCGACCATCTAAGCTGGGGTCATACCTTGAAGAGCAACACCAATCCATAAGAGATGGAATTAACTAGGCTTCTCCTAAATAGAAGTACTGGTGACCATCTATGGTGCGGTCAATCTCAGAGAGGAAAGCCACACTCCTCTCCATATTTCCATATAGAAACCAGTCTTAAGACACCAAAGATTGTAGGGATACATACAGATCAATGATCCATTCGAAACTATCCAGAGATAACTCAATGTCCATCCACTCAGGAGGAATTCAGAATACATCAAGATCACAAGCCCTGAAGCAGCAAGCAAAATATTAAGCAAGTAGCAAAGCATATCTAAAAGGGAAGTGATCCAAAAATATATTTCCCTGTCATATATATAATGTTGTTTGATATATACAATGTAAACTGTACATGACAAAATGGCTAAGCTAGTCTGTGCAGGTAAATACAAGCTCATCTACAAGTCAGGGTATATGCGAGCTAACAAGCCCAATATGGCATCCCTCTCAGAAGAAGGAGGCGAAGCTGTGGTCTCCTGTACAAGAATATCCACACGACCCAACAGATCTGCAGCCATCTACATGGTGACCTTATGCTCATCAATGTAAGCGCTCATCTCTGCTATCATACTAGTGGTAAGGGACCTCACTGTAGTACTATCTGTGATGGCTACATCCCGGGTAGATATGGCACTATCCCTCTCAACTATCACTGCATCTCTGGCTAATCTGGCCTCATCCCACTCAACAACAGCGATATCTCTGCGAGCTAATGCCTTATCTCTCTCTAATAGAGATGCGTCTCTCCCATATAGAGTAGTCAACATCAAGGATCGAGCATGATCTCTTTTGAAGGTCATCAGATGAAGACTTTGCTCAAGGTACTGTGCCGACTGCTAAATCACAATAGTACTGGTACTGGGAGAATCTAGAGGAAATACTGGCAACCCAGCAGCGGCTCCTCCTCAATGTGGGAATCGATGTCCTCCATGGGCTCTACATCATCTGACTCACTATCCGGTACTGTGGATACTGCTGTAGTCGATAAAATCTCTGTCTCCATCCATACGGAATACTCTGCAGAACAACCTGGATGACTGATAGAAAAATTAGCTATCTCACGCTGATCCCAACAAACGTACACCCGGGATCGGTCCTTTGCTGAAAGATATCGAGAAGCTGAACGCTGACCTATCACCCCCTCAAAAAGATGAAAATCCTAAAATTGGTCAAACTGCGACATCACGACCAGCAGGTGATAAGTAGTCACTCCCCTCAAACCAGCCAGAGGGAGGTAGTCCATGCCCGGAGCATGAGTAAAGAAGCTGTATGGTGAGCTAAGCCCCGAACACGACAATATACTGAACAGATCTCTGATATCTGTCAAAAATGTGGACCAAGACATAACATCTATACACTCCGATGGCTGAAAGGAGTACGACATGGCTATATCAAGGGTAAACTAGTACCCATGACGTCTAAGAGTGCCAATCGGTCTCAAGTGGGACATAAACCACACATATAGCATGACCAAGCTACCTGTAAAGACTCCTGTCAGATAAGTGCAGCAGTAGGTGGCTGACCGCAGGGTCTCTGCTATGATCATCGGTACAATGGTGCGACCCTCCCTGAGAGCTCTCACTACTATGATGACACCAATGTCTATCTCATTCATATATCGTGGCATATAGACATACGACAGTACGTATAACAGCAGTACATCAACCCTGGCTAAATGCCAATGATCCTCCGGTGCGGTGAAATCCCCGAAATGTCGTGAATAGCTATCCTCAGAGCCAAATCTGTCATACAAAAAATGCTGGGATATCACATGGCCAGACGTCAGCTCATCCTGCACCACTCTGCGCCGCAATCCAGTGAGAGTCATGAACTGTCTACTCATGTCTCCCAAAGCCATATGCACACAAGGTCTGTCCAGCGGCAGCATCGTTAATCGTGCATACTCCTCTAGAGTAAGAGTCAACTCATGGGTCCCGAATCGAAAAACCTGCCTATCCGATACCCAATGCTCTAGCATCCCATCCACAAACCCTGCGGGAACCTGAAACATCAATAAGGTCATGGTATGCTACAACAAACGATCTACGGTCACCCTGTTTGATGGTGACATGCTATCATACCACGATCGCATACCCAATGCCACCAATGATGGTGGGGTATGATCTATACGGCTAACTGTCGAAGAAGACATTTGTGCGGGCCGTGTCATAAGACTATCTAGGGGTCAATGCTGAATATCTCTGGATATACATACATATGCATAACATGATACATGCATAGCAGATAATAGATGGCAATATAATATAGGGAATGAAAAAAAAATGTGCATATATTCCTAAGTATATCAACATCTAATACATCATCTTTGTACAGCTGCAAATACAGGGAAATGGGGCACATACGTCCTACTACTAATAGAGGCCTATTAAAAGATATAGCGAGAATGAGGCACAACCACCCAATATCTAACAGAGGCCTATCAAAAGATATAAAGATAATACACATCAGAAGAAGACAATGGTGTCGATGTCCACATCATCAATCCTGTCCACCTGATGTAACTCCTCCTGAGTCACTGGATCTCTATCAACAGGGATGTCAGGCATATATGAAGGAGGATCTGCACCGGTAAAACTGAATGGGTCATCTGAGGGGCCAGCGCCTGAGCTGGAAGGATCAAATGAAGCCGCCTCTGTCTGATCTCTGCCCAAATACCGGATAAATATGTGTGCCTGGTCCAACTGCCGGGTCAAACTATCAATCTGTGTCATATGAGTTGGATCTCGAACACAAGATATCCAATTCGTCATCATCACAGATCCTGGAATCATATTCCCCATCCCTCCAGCTCGGTCCAGCTCGAGTTGCAAAGGAGTTCTTGCGGACTAAAAAGGTCAAATCGGGAATAAAAATGCCACGCGATTGAGCAAAACAGCATGCAATCCTGGCCTTCTCAGATGAAACTTTGAGTCTGTACATCGCTCATTGGTAGTCACCCGAACGTGAGGTATACCCTACCAATGATCTCATTTGTTATAAATCACGTCCGACAATACCTTGTATAGGTCCAATGCCGCCAACTCCGGGTCATTACCCTAAAAGATCAATCTGATCCCCAACGGGGGTTACAACGTGGATCCCCGATGGGGGTTACAACGTGGATCCCCAATGTGAAGCCCTGGCGGGGGACTACTACGTAAATTCAAGCCATTGACACATATATCAACGAAAGTCAAGTAGCTTTGACGTTATCTCAGTCGATAGCGATTAAACCTATCAGAGCTCTAGAGCTATTCGAGGATTTCATGCTCGATTACTCATATTCCCCAGCGGATCCTTGGCGGGGGTCACGACGTAGTGTTCCGTTGATTCAAACAACAGCGAAGGTCAAGCAACCTTGACAATCTACCCACAGAGTATCAGCCGTCGATTCACACGTCAGCGAAGGTCCAGGAACCTTGACAGTCTATCCCACAGGGTTTTTCAACTGTTGATTCACATGTCGGTGAAGTACACGTTAACGAACGTCAGGCATCCCTGATAACATTTGTTGTTGGCAGTAAATCCAACAGAATCTTGACATGTCCTAGCGATACCAACCAGGAAAGGACAATGTTATCAAGGAGGATTGATGATGGAATATGTTATACACATCCTCAAACAGACCAAGCTTTATCCCCACAGATCTCTTACACATAAGAGGTACATCTTTAGGATCAAGTCGTTACCAAAGACATAGGAATTTGATGATGACTCCAACATCAACTTCCTAATAGATTCGGATTACACATCAAATCTGGTCATCATTGCCAATCCCCAGTTGAAGCAACAGGGAGCCAGCAATCATCCCCAGCATGTTGGGCTACAACCCCATACACATGCATCATACATTTGCATCATGTTGCTACATATAGTACCATGTTTGTCTTGTTGCGTTTCAAGTGTCTAGGATTCTTTATCCTACCCATGCATCGCCATGCATGAGTATGATAAAGAGGGGCATCTGTAGACACTCAAAATTTTCTGTACACCTGTCACTAACATTGTAGGAGGATAGATTCGTCTTTCAAGAGGGAACCCTGAAAGATAATCCATATCCATTCTGGATACTACTGGAAGTTCATCATTAAACCCGGAGCACACTGATAAGTGGATTTTTTATGCATTTATCTGGTATCTTTTACTTGAATTAGTTGCTTATATTCATGTGTCTTAGTTACTTTTCATGTATTTTGTAGATTTTATGTTTGGAAGTGGTGTGAGCGATTATTGTAAGGAAACGCAAAGAAAATGCAAAGAAAAGGCAATCTGGATATCATTTGGGCTTTCATGTTACTTCATGTTCTCGGTTTGGAACTTAGCTTACATTGTAGAGCGTCTTCATAGCTTTCCAGAACATCTTGAATCGCTCTAATCGGAGTTCGGATGCAAGAGTTATGATCGTTGTACCAACGGACGTCAAACTACGCTGTTTTGGTTTGCCATTTTCATAGCAGTCCCTTCCAGCTCGATTTCAACCTTCATATGGCCGGAATTTCTCAATCATCAAAGAATGAAAGTTGTAGGGCTCGTCGATATCTTCGATTTGATAGGTGACAGGTCCCGTAACTCTTCCCGGATCAAAAGTTATGGCCATTTAACCAGAGCACACTGCAGCAGAAAATCACCCGCGCGCGGGCGCGCGAATCCGTGCGCGGCCGCGCGACCCTGAGCCAAAAAACGCGATTTTCTGCAAGTTTCTGCAAGTTGCGCTCCCACCTGCGTGGCCGCGCGACTTCGGGCGATGACTAAAGATGACTTTTCACTAAACAGAGCAATTGAAGCGTGATTGAGTGGGGGATTCAATTAGGGCTTATATATTAGACATATTCTCATCATTTAAGACATATTCCACCCCTTGGGGGCTAGATAGCTACTTCCATCTTCTCTCTTTTCATAGTAAAACTAGGATTTACACCTTGGGGAGATTCCAACGGAGAACAAAGCCACAACGTCTTATTCTCTTCTTCGTGGAGTTCTTCACCATCGTAGATATTGATTATTGTTTATTGGATTTTTTTGTGGATTTAATAGTTAATCTTTGATTTCTATTCAGCGATTAGGTTTGATCGTTCTATCCTTCTTACTTTGATTGCTTGTTTATTGATCATGCTTAACATTGATCCCATAATGGTTTTTGGTTCAATCATGAACTAAACTCCATTATGGGATTCTAACGGATTTCAATATGTAGTTCGGTTGTACATCTAAGTGTTCGATTTGTTTTGTGTATCATATGGATTATCTATCATGGTTGGTGTGCATGTATGAATGACTGATAATCATTCGTGTTAGTATTTGTATGGGATTGGAAATGAACATATGAATATGGAGTGAAATCATGATAGCATGCGAATATGGGGCTAGAGTAAGTCTTGCATGTTTTGTGAATCAGATAGGAATATACTATTTCACCGTATGAGCTAGAATAAGGGTTGTGCTTAAAATCAATAGGATTGCAATTGCGCATAGGAATATGGTAATTGTGATGGTATTGGTGATTACATAGATTCTAACATCTGTAGATGATATGTGAGTTGGTTATAGTGCATTGGAAAATGGTTATAACTCTCTTTGTGCTCTTGGCTATTATCCTGTGATATGTGAACACTTCTTGCATGACATATGGCGATTAAGCGAAATATTGAATGAAGTTAGGATCCCATTGTTTCCACATTATATTTAGTCCATTTATATTTGTATTTTTAGTTAGTAATCATAATTAGTTCAAATCAACAATTGATGTCATTAGTCTTAGCATATAAATATAGTGAGTTAATTAATGTATAGTAGTCTAAGGTTAACAACTTTCTCTGTGGGATCGATACTTTACTTACTCTGTATTACTTGTTGACCCGTGTATACTTGCATGCGTTAGAGCTCTTTTATAAGAACTATAAAAGAGGCAACACACACACCGGGAGTAATAATTCCAACCTCAGAGATAACCCCGAGACGTGCAGATCCAATACCGGAATACACACCGGAGAAGATCGATTAATCTCGGAGATAACCTTGAGGTATCCAGTCTCAATCCCAATCATAGGAATAGCCACCAACCTTGGTGATAACCCCAAGGAATGCAGTTTCGGCGATAACCCTGAAAATGCTTATTTCAAATGCGACCAGCTTCAATCTTGGCGCTCACAACGAGATTATTCGTACCAACCCGGAGATAACACCGAAAGGACAGGCACACCTCAAAGATGACATTGAGGACCTTCAACAATTGCAGCAGTCCAATCTCAGCGAAGCCCTGAGCAACGTCTGCTTTATCAGCCCAAACCGGCGATAACACCAATAAGGGGCAACATCGTCATCTCGCCAACACGATGCCACGCCACGTTGTCTCAACATTTCAGACATACATCTCTACACAACGATGTCCCACAAGACTCACCAATCCCGAGTGACTATTGTACGGGGTAACAGATAGAATTTGAAGCTTGAAGACCGGAGGGCATCGTCCCATATTCAATGACTTCGTACAAACATTAATCCCATGCCATTGTACAACTCTCGACAACGGCAGTCCAAAATAGGTCCTGTATACCTCAATCGGAAGCCCGAAATGCACTTCTAAAAGTTCGAGCGGACATTACAGTGCCCGAGTACACGTACTACGAGATGACCCGACCCGAGAAACCCGGGCCCACCCGGGTTGCCTCTGGTACACCTGCGGCTCAGCTGCAGGTACACCTATGGCTCCACCTTCTATAAATAGAGGGCTTGGGGTGGCCATTTTGCAAGAAAAAACGGTGAGGAAGCCCTGCCCAATTTGCTCTGCACTCACCCCATACAGTGTACTTTCTCATTTTAAACACCTGTGAGCTCATATATAGCTACTTTTGTACCTACAAAAGCCAGTGTTTACCCACTTTAAAGATATATAAGTCTTCTTTGGCAGCCAGCCCACTGTAAGCCTTCTCACACACTTTAAAGCCTTTCTCTTCATCTTTACACACACCCTTCTTCACGTTGAGAGTCGTGTTGCGTGCGTTTACCCGGACTTCGGTCCGTGATTTTATTTTAGTTTTATATATATATATATATATATATATAAACTGTGTGTCGAACTTTGTTCGATGAGCCTAAACTTCGGTCTGGAGCGTTTACTGCTTTAATATATATATACTTATATATATTAACTGTGTGTCAGACTCTGTTTGATGAGCCTAGATTTTACATCCAGTGCGTTTATTCACTTATATATATATATATATTCGTCCCACCTGGAGTTCACTTCGTGGTGGTTGATCGCTTTTACAGCTTTCTTTACGTTTCGTCCTGCTTGGAGTTTACTTCGTGGCAGTTGATCGTTTTGTACAACTTTATTTACGTTTTGTCCCGTTTGGAGTTTCCTCCGTGGTGGTTGATAGCTTTTACAGCTTTATTTATATTTTCTGGTTCCCCATGGAGGTGCTTCGTGGTTGGTAAACATGTCTGTATATATATATTTATAGCTTTTATATATATATATATATATATATATATATATATATATATATATACCTGCTTACTGCTTTCATACAAATTGTAGTATCTTGTGCGCCTAGGAATCATGTGATCACATATTCAACCTATTGGATCTAGATTCGGTTTCCGTGATGGACGTTTTTAGTTGTAAGCAGCTTGTAAATTATTCTGCGGTGTCTGAATTTCCTCAGATGGTTTTCATACCACGAGGAAATCGACATTATTTTTGTATTTTATTTTCTTATAGATGCTTCGCATCTCGAAAATAAAATCAATCAAGCCGGATACTTAATAAAATGGAAGTATCAAAAGGTCTCAATTACTATTGAGCATCAGGGTTTGAAAAACCTTTTTTACAAAACCTCACTGCAATATCTTGTTAAAAATTGAATTTTTACATAAATTCAAACCCTGTGTATATAGGTGCGAACGAGGCCTCACACTACTTCCAAATAACAGCACATTGACCCCCACACACACACACATTCAGATAATAGTTTTTTGAAAAGAGGCGGTCACCGTGGTAACAAGGATGTCGGGGGGTGCCTAACACTTTCCCTCTGCATAACCAAGTCCCCAGACCCCAATGAATCTTGGTTTTACCGACCCGTTTAGCAGTGTCATATCACTGGGTCAATGTGCAAACCTTTTCTCGGTTGTGTTGGTACAACCATTTAAAAAACCAACTGGCGACTCTTAACAGTCCATCGTCGACATTATATATGTTGGACCTTTTTCACTTGTTTTTTCAAACAAATCTCACCAAAAATGAGAACACCAAAGAACAAGTAACAGAAATGAACATCTAAAAATCTCAACATCGATAACATCAAAGTAAAATAATTCTTAATCATTTTCATTAACTATTCTTGAACTTTTCCTTTGCTCTTGTCCTTCTTGAACGTCTCTGGCTTAACTGAAATAAATGTCATGATATAGTAAGAGTAAACAACTAATTTGCTTAGCAAGTTTAAATACAGAGGAGATATATCATGATTAGAAAGGAATTTAGCTTTCAATGTTTAACAATAGAAATCGATTGTGAAAGAACATGAATTAATTATCAATAATTGAGTATTCGAATAATTGAATAATAGATACTGAGTGGTTTGAAATAACCATTAACATATCCTAAGGTTGTCAATATTTAAACTAGTCATTTTAATAAGTTTTGGTAATCAAGGGGATCAACCTTTCATACCTGGTGAATTATGCATAAACACTTAATAATCGAGCAACAATTGTTTTCCAATATCGTGCTTTAATAAAATTGTTCTTTTTCTGAGTCAATAGTTCTTACCAAATCAATTGATTAAGAACATATTTTAAAACATATTTGATTTAACAACTTTAAATATGCTTGATCTAGCTGATACAACTAGCATAGATCTATCTCATAAATAATTCATGAATAAATAAACTTTAATTAATTCACAATTCAATAATAGTAGAACATGAATTCAATTGCACAAGTGCGATTAACAATAATCATTAAGGACGTGGAATAATCAACAATAATTATCCACTAACATTCTTTGAAAATAATAACTCGAGTTTGAGTTAGGGAACTTGCCTCGGTTGCGGTTTACTGCTACGAAATTTAAATCTATCCGCTTAAACAATTTAACTATCTTCCGTTGAAAGACCTATAGTTGATATTCCAATTAGTAAATCATATAATAACATCACTCTATATTAAATTATCAAACATATAGCCATTACATAAATCCCTGAGTAATATTATCATCCCTTGATAATATTACTATCACGTTAATCCTATCTTAATCTCATTTAATATTATTACCCTTAATAATATTTTATTTATGTGACACCCCCGAATCCAGGTACTTCATTCTCACAGGATTTGGTGTTCACTTAATAAAAACATTCACATCTAACTACCCAATCATAATAAAATTAGATAATAAACCTTCCAATTAAAGGATTATATTAATAAAAATCTCTTAGGTTATCTAACCTTTAAATACAATCAATCAAATGCGGAAAATTTAATAACTTCATTACAGTCATTTAAATAAAGTCTGACAATAAAATGTCAACATAATTACAAGTCATCAATACTTGTTCATCTTGCCTTTTCCTTTACTGGTGATAGGTACGTCGACCTTCTCTACTTTAGCTGTAATAGTTATATAAGCAAGAGTGAGCAAACAAAGCTCACTTCAAATGATAATGAATAAATAATATATCAATCGCCAAATGAATAGGCTCAATAGAAAATGAATAAGGTATTTCATCAATTATAATAATCAAGAACAAAAATCTGAAATATATGACTGAGGGTCAAAAGACCACGAACTATGTCTATAGTTATAAGTATTCTTTCAACTTAAACTTTAACAGTCGTAAGACTATAAAGACTCCTCGTACTTAGGGGGGATCAACCCTTCGTACAATGTATTGTGCATAACCATTTCAACGCTATACGCAAATTATCCCCTGTAATAGGGTTGTTCATCTCAGTATTTAGAATACAAGTCCGCACCAAAGTAAGTTTGGTTTAGATAAGTTTGAAGGTAATTTAGAGTTTATGAACATCAACTAAGGATTAGTTGAATAAAACTGTAATAACATTATGCAATGGAATAATTCATAAGTGAATCAACATTGCATACTAAGGTCATGCTTTAGGAATAATCTAAGAGCATAAGTTTTGAATAACGTAACATACCTTGCTTGAACAATGTTAAGCTAAGGTTAAAACCTTATTTAGAGTTGAGTCTTAAGCATGCATAACAAATAGTAAGTTGAATGATGAAACTTGCTCAACATTAGTGTATCAGAATGTAGGAATTTGTATGCTAAATAACAAGTTAAAGATTGACTCAATATCAAGAGATAAGGTTTAGGAGCTTGCACAATATAATTAGGGTTAAGAAACTTGCACAAAGAAAGCTTAGAGTTAGAAAACTTGCTCAAAGAAAGTTTAGAGTTAGAAAAACTTACCTCGTGCGTAGGTTAAACAATCACTACTCACGTTCACCACAAGTCCTACACATACCATATGTATTGACAATACACATTAGTCACACTAATATTAGCTTCATGAGTTTCTTTCTCACTTTTAATATAGCTTACTAACTAAGTTTAAGTTTAAACAACATCACATCTTTTCATGAACATCACTTTTTTAGCTTTATTACAACTACTTAAGTGATCATGTCATTGCACCACATACGCATTAACAACTGGATACAACATCCTATTACATGTCTAACATATTATCATTAGGTTATACTAATACACAAAGGATTGCACTTGCATTCGCGCATCCCGACGCCCTCCGATTGCCTCCAAATAAACAATAGTTCTAAACATGACCATTTTGACCCTTAATAACGATTTCAAATTGAAACATTTAAAGAATAAAAGTTATAGGTCTACTCGTCTTCGTTTCGGATCATCTTGAATCGCATCAATCGGAGTTTGTATGAAATGGTTATGCTCATTTTAGTAAACTATGTCCAGTTAGTTTTTTTTTCTTCAAAATTTCGGCTAGGCAGACTACCCCCCACGTCGGAGCAGGGGTTTTTGTACTGGGGGGCCCGCCGGGGCAGGGATCCCTTCTGCGTTTTTGTAATTTTTGATCCAGAACACTATAGAAAGCCAAATTAGGCCTACAAACTCCTTTCTAACAACCATACCAACCTACCCAAGGTGTAATGTGTTTACAGAAAAATAAACTAATATTTTCTAACACATTTTTAACCACCTAAACAACATAAACATCAAGATTACAACCTTTAATTTTTACTATTTTTGCTAAAACTTCACTTTTTGAAAGTTTTAGTGAAAATCATCACTGTGATTTTGTTTTTCAACCAAAACAGTTAATTCAACATACTATGTTTTAGTTTCTTCATCTTCTTTCAAAATAAATAGTCAATTTATATATTATACAGAGAATTAAACCTCAATTTTACTTTAAACTAAGCCATATTCATATATATATATATATATATATATATATATATATTCATACCAATTCACTGTAATATGATTTCCTTCACAAAATACATACATAACATGAATTCATTTATAAACTTATGAAAACAACTTTATAACAACCAATTTATCATATAAAACTATATATAACAAATAATTCAACCTCTACAAAAATTTTACAGAGAATTCTAGGAAGAGAAACAAAAACTAAAACTTTAAAAATAAAAGAGTTAAGATGATACCTTAGTTTTAGAAGATGATGACTATTCTTTTGATTATGAAGCTTTCTTTTTCCCCAATTCATCTCTCTAGACTTCTCCCAATTCTCTCTTACTTTTTTCTATAATTTTCTTCTTCTCTTCTTTTTCTTCTTTTGAGTCTTTCTCCCTATTCTAAACTCTAACGTACGTACTAAACCAAATATAACGTATATGTAATAATATATGTATTAAGTATATAATATAATTCTAATAACAATTTTTTAAATTACTTTAACACATAAATCAATACAACATAATTATAATTTTCTTTATAAACATAACTTTATTTAATCAACTAACACATCATTTTAATTACAAATTCAAATTAAAATATAATAATTCATTTAATCATTATAAACTCTCTAACTTAATTATTAAATTAAATTAGAATATTATCTCATAACAATTAATTTTCTTAACTACTTAATTATTTACTTAACAAATAATTAACCAATCAAGTCAAATCAAATTAAATATTTATTCAAGAATAAACACATCCATTAAATATTTATATAACTCAATAAATATTTAAAAATTATCATTAAAATTCTGGATTGTTACATCCTTCCCTCCTTACAAGGATTCTGTCCCTAGAATCATAACTCAAACAAATCATTCGTCACATTCTTCCCTACTTACAAAGATTCTGTCCTCAGAATCGAAGATACAGATTAAACAAATATATCAGGGTAACCTTTCATCATTTTATCCTCGAGTTTCCATGTAGCTTCTTCAGCATTGTGGTTCCTCCATATCACCTTCACAGAAGGTATAACTTTATTCCTGAGCACCTTTTCTTTTCTGTCAACTATCTGGATAGGAATCTCTTCATAGGACAAGTCTTTGTCAAACTGCAATAGTTCGTACTCGATCACGTGCTTGTAATCGGGTTTACACGGTCGTAACACCGAAATGTGAAAAACATTGTGAACGTTTTGTAATTCTGGAGGTAGTGCTACCTCGTAAGCCACTTCTCCAACTCTTCGTAGTACTTCGAAGGGTCCAATAAATCTCGGGCTCAGCTTTTCCTTTTTACCGAAACGAATTTTCCCCTTCCAAGGAGAAACTTTTAAGAACACGTAATTTCCTATGTCGAATCCACGATCTTGTCTGTGTTGATCATCATACTTCTTTTGTCTGTCTTGAGCAGCTACCAATCTTGTTCTGATGAGTTTGACAACCTCAGCAGTTTGTTGTACCAGTTCTGGTCTTAACAGTTGGCGTTCACCGACTTCATCCCAGCATAGTGGAGTTCTGCACTTTATGCCGTATAATGCTTCGTAAGGCGGCATGCCGATGCTCGCATGGTAACTGTTGTTATAGGAAAATTCCACTAACGGTAAATGTTCATCCCAGTTCCCTTTGAAATCCATGATGCATGCTCTCAGCATATCTTCCAATGTCTGGATTGCTCATTTGCTTTGGCCATCTGTTTGTGGATGGTATGCTGTGATCATTCGCAACTGTGTCCCCTTACATTCTTGTAGTCTCTTCTAGAAGTTTGACGTGAATCGTGAATCTCTATATGACACAATTGACACTGCAACTCCATGTCTCGAAACGATCTCTTTAACGTACAACCTTGACAACTGATCAAGATTGAATCTAATCTTTATTGGTAAAAAGTGTTCTGATTCTGTTAGTCTATCCACTATCACCCAAATCACATCGCATCCTCTTTGAGTAGTTGGAAGACCCACCACCAAATCTATTGTGATGTGTTCCCACTTCCATTCTGGTATTTCTAACGGTTGAGGTAATCCGCTTGGTCTTTGATGCTCGGCCTTGACTCTTTGACATGTCAAACATTTCGCGACACATTCTGCGACATCTCTTTTCATGTTTGGCCACCAAAAATGATATCGTAAATCTTGATACATCTTCGTACTTCCCAGATGAATCGAATATCTTGAGTTATGAGCTTCGGTCAAGATTTCATCTTTAATCTTCGGTACTGCTGGAACCCAAATTCTTCCCTCAAACCTCAGTAACCCTTCGGTATCGATCTTGTATTTTTCATCACTACCCTCAACCACTTTCTCTTTGATCTTTCCACATTCTTCATCTTGTAGTTGAGCATTCTTAACTTTGTCCACCAAAGTTGGACCATCTTCTATCTGGAATAGTCGTTCATCAGATTCTTTTTAAAATTTTTATTTCCAACTGTAGCTTTGTCATTGCTGAAATAAGTTCCTCCTGAGTGGTTAATAGCATCAAATTTTCCCGACCTTTCCTGCTTAAAGCATCTGCAACCACATTCGCTTTTCTTAGATGATAAAAGATCTCATAATCGTAATCTTTTATCAATTCCATCCATCTTCTTTGACGCATGTTCAGGTCATTCTGAGTGAAAATATAGTTTAGACTCTTATAGTCTGTGTAGATCTCATATTTCTCTCCATAGAGATAGTGTCTCCATATCTTCAGAGCAAATACTACTGTAGCCAACTCTAAATCATGAGTCGGATACCCTTTCTCATAGTCCTTCAGTTGTCTTGATGCATATGCAATAACCTTGCCGTTTTACATAAGAACACAACCCAATCCTTTATGTGAGGCATCACTATACACCACAAAGTTTCTCGTATTATCCGGTAATGATAACACAGGTGCCACACTTAACTTCTTCTTCAAATCTTGAAAACTCTCTTCACACTTCTCCGTACAAATAAATTTTACAACGTTCGTTGTCAAATTTATTAGCAGAGTGGCTATCTTGGAAAAATCTTGAATAAACAGTCTATAATAACCAGCCAGTCCCAAGAAACTCCTCAGTTCCGACGGTGTTCTTGGTTGTTCCCAATTGATTACGGCTTTAACTTTTGATGAATCCACTGAAATCCCATCTTTGTCATTCACATGCCCCAAAAATTGTACTCGATCTAACCAAAATTCGCACTTAGAGAATTTCGCGTACAACTTTTCCTTTCTTAGTGTCTCTAACGTCAAATGTAAATGTTCTACGTGTTCTTCTTGAGTTTTGGAATACACTAGAATGTCGTCGATAAATACCACCACAAACTTGTCTAAGAATGGTTTAAACACCCTGTTCATCAAATCCATGAATGCAGCAGGGGCATTGGTCAAACCAAAAGACATCAACAGAAACTCGTAATGTCCATACCGAGTTCTGAATGCCGTTCTAGGTATATCCTCATTTCTTACCTGCAATTGGTGATATCCACTTCTCAAATATATTTTTGAGAAGTATTTAGCACCCTTCAATTGATCAAACAAGTCATCTATTCTTGGCAACGGATATTTATTCTTAATAGTAACTTTGTTTAATTCTCTATAATCAATGCAAAGATGCACTGACCCATCCTTCTTCTTCACGAATAACACCGACGCTCCCCACAGTGATACGCTTGGTTGAATATACTTCTTATCTAACAGTTCTTGAAATTGTACCATCAGTTCCTTCATCTCTACTGGAGCCATTCTGTTCGGGGCATTCGTTATCGTTGCTGTTCCTAGCGCTAAGTTGATCACGAACTCAATCTCTCTGTCAGGAAAAAGTCATGGCAAATCCTCCGAAAACACATCTACAAATTTCCTAACCACTGGTATCTCTCCCAGTTTCACACCCTTCTTCTGAGTATCGACTATGTAAGCTAAATAACCCACACAGCCTTGACTCAACAACTTCTTGGTGTGCATAATCGTCAGACATCTCATTTATCTATGCAATTTGCTACCATAGAAAACTACCTTTAACGGAGTTATAAGGTTTACATATTTCTTTTGGCAATCAATTACAGCTCCATATTTTATTTAATTTTGAATATTATTAATCATTTAATAATATTTAAATCATATAATGATACCTTAATCTAATATTATTAGTCTTTTAATAATATTTTAATTTAATATTATTAATTACATTAATATTATTAGTCCTTTAATAACATTTTAATCTAATGTTATTAGTCTTTTAATAATATTTTAATCACTTATTAATACTTTAATCTAATATTATTAATCATTTAATAATATTTAAATCTAATTTTAATCTAACTATTATTAGTTATTTAAAAATATCTTATTCTAATATTATTAAAATCTTAATAATATTTTAATCATTTATTAAACAAATAAATAATTTATTTTAATAGTTTACCTTTTAATAATTCATTTATTTAATAACCTTGAAAGGTAACAAATATTACATCTCATCAAAAATTATCAAAATACCCTTCAATATTCAATATACAACATATTGAGGGTTTCCAAGCATTAAAATCACATTTTTACCATTTATGACATCACATAACTAATTATTTCCATTTATTCACAACACAACCATTTACATGAAAAATATCAAAACAGTTCCAAATTTTTTCTATTCTGAAATATGAAAGAATATGATTTCTTGAGGATCCCCAAATGTTTCTAGAATTTTTCAACTTGATTTACTATTTTTAAAGTGCCTAAAACAGCCGGATCTTGCAACATTTGTCATAAATTGAGTTTTTGTCCAAAAATTATTAAACTTTCAGGGTATACTCCCATCATGATCCTCTACCTCAAAATAAAATTTTATACTTTTTGGAGTTACACACAACAAGTTATTTATGTTTACTTTTAAAAGAGTCATTTCTTGTAAAATTCACAACTCCCATTCTACACATCCAAAGCTATCCATTATTTTTGCTAAATGTAGATAACTCATCAAAGTATCTTCCCAAATTTTTATCGAATTTTCAAATTGCAGATAATGGACGAAAATGCTCTTTCTAGGGGCTGGCCAGAAACTGTCCTCTTTAACTTTTGTTTAACATAGGTTGTTTTGACTCCAACAGCCCTCAAGGCTTGAAATACGTATTTTCACCCTTAGGAACTTATGTTCATTTTTTTCCTTTGGATCAACATTCTAACACTCAAAAAGGTTAGATCCTTCTATGAAACATGCATATATAAGGGTTTTTGAGTCTTCGAACATTACCTCTCTATTACATCAAAAACAAGCAAAAATAAAAAAGAAGAAAGTAGATTAGAGTTTCACCTTGATCTCCTAGAAACTCTCTTTTCTTAACCAAAGTATCTTATGAACTTGGGATGCATAAGAGCTTGGAGTTCTCTCTCTTTCCCTCTCTCAAAGCCCCGACCACTCTCTCCCTTTTCTTTCTTTTGTTTTGTTTTGGAAGTGAGATGAAGAGAATGAAATGAAATGAAATGAAAATCAAATATTAGGGTATTAGTATAAAATTATAGATATACAACCTATTTCTATATTTTATCCTGATACTTCCTATATCCCCAAAATATTTATCTTTTTAGATTACATGTAATCCTAATTAATGATTTTGAACCAACAAGAGATTGACACACAAGGGTTTTGTGTAGATAAGGAGATTAGTTAACAAAATTGGCAATTTAATTATCACATCACAAGCCAAATTTAGCCACAAGGGGCCATGTATTACCCCCCTTTCCCCCTTTTTGCTTTAGTTTTAATGCCAAATTTGATTAATCAAATGTCCAAAATGTACCTTAACAATTGGGCTAAAGATTGGCCTTTCAATTTAATTCCTTTGGGCTTCCTAATTAATTGTTTGGACCATGGAAGTAACATAGTCCAATACTTTTAACCTATCTCACCCTAATTATTTATTTAGGGTTTCTATCCCCACTCTTTTGGAATTAAATACTTACTCAAGTCAATTAAATTTTATAACCTAATTAGACTTGCTATAATTAGGTTTAAAATAAATAAAAATTGAGATAATAAAATCAATCTCTTAAGTTAGTATAAATATTAAATACTAACATATCTCAATACCATAACCCTTAGGTTATCTAATTACTACACTTAAAGTATAATTAGGTTATGTAACTTTCCTTTTGAATTCTATTTACATAATTAATAAATAAACATATCCATACATACAATATATATTTTTATTTAACCATACACCTTTTCCACATAAGTAAACCATAACCATTCACTAAATGCCACAAAGTTTTCAATATAATTATATTTATTTAGAAAGTGACTTAGAAATTCTTGTTTATTACATCCTCCCATCCTTATAAGAATTTCGTCCTCGAAATTTCACATAAGGTTACTTAAAAAAATTTGGATAATTCTTCCTCATCTTTTTCTTAAGTTCCCACGTAGGCTCTTCAGCATTGTGGTCCCTCCAAATAACTTTTACAGAATATAGAACTTTATTCCTTAACTTTTGCTCTTTCCTATCTTAAATTTCTATAGGAATTTCTTCGTACAATAAGTCCTTCTCGACTTGAATTGGTTCATACGATATCACGTGCTTGCAATCAGGCTTATATGGCCGTAACACTAACACATGAAACACATTATGAATATATTTCAGTTCAGGGGGTAGAGCTACCTCGTACCCAACTTCGCCTATCTTCTTCAATATCTCGAATGGTCCAATAAATCTTGGACTCAGTTTACCTTTTTTTCCAAATCTTATCTTCCCTTTCCAAGGAGATACTTTCAAAAACACATAACTTCCCACTTCAAAGTCTCTTTTCTTGTGATGTAAATCTACATACTACTTTTGATGATCACGAGCTACTACCAGTCGAGCTTTTATCATCTTAATGATCTCCACAGTCTACTGTACCAACTTTGGCCCCAATAGTCTGCGTTTGCCTACTTCATCCCAACATAAGGGCGTCCTGCATTTCCTCCCATATAGTGCTTCGTACGGTGGAATACTAATGCTTGCATGATGACTATTGTTATATGCAAATTCTACTAATGGAAGGTGATCCTCCCAGCTTCCCTTGAAGTCCATCACACAGGCTCTGAGCATGTCTTCTAATGTTTGAATTATTCTCTTGTTTTTCCCATCGGTCTACGGATGAAACGCGGTACTCAACCTTAGTTGTGTCCCCATTCTTTCTTGAAGACTCCTCAAAAAGTTTGACGTGAAGTGTAGATCCTTATCAGACACAATTGATATTGGCACTCCATGCCTCAAAATAATTTTCTTGATATACAATTTGGATAATTGATTCAAACTATACCTGATCTTGATCGGAAAAAAGTGTGCTGACTTTGTAAGTTGATCTACAATCACCCATATGGCATCGTAACCTTTCTGCATTGCTAGAAGTCCCACCACAAAATACATCACGACGTGCTACCATTTCCATTCTGGAATCTCTAATGGTTATAATAAACCACTCGGTCCTTGATGCTCTGCCTTGACTCTCTGACAGGTTCAACATCTGCTGACACATTCTGCAACCTCTCTTTTCATGTTTGGCCACTAATAGTGTTAACTCAAATCTTGATACATCTTCATGCTTCCTGGGTGTATCGAGTATCCTGTACTGTGCGCTTCTTGCAAAATATCCTTTCTTAGATCTGGTACTAAAGGTACCTAAATTTGTCCTTCAAATCTCAGCAATCTGTTGCCATCGATCTTGTAATTCAACTCATCACCTTTAGCTAATCTCTTCTTGATGTTACCACATTCTTCATCATTTTCTTGTGCCCCTTTCACCTTATATCAAGTAAAGTCGGACTTGCTTCCACTTCTATTAGTTTCTCCGAATCCTTTAGATTTTTCACCTCCAACTCCATTTTCTCCATTTCCTTTACTAACTCTTCTTGCTCTGATAAAATGAACAAATTCTCTCTATTTTTTCTGCTTAATGCATCAGCTGCTACATTGACCTTCCTTGGATGGTATAGAATCTCACAATCATAATCATTGATCAATTATAACCACCTTAACCACCTCCTTTACCTCATGTTCAACTCCTTTTGTGTAAAGATATATTTTAGACTCTTGTAATCTATGTATATATCATGCTTTTTTCTGTAGAGATAATGTCTCCAAATTTTAAGGGCAAACCCTACCGCAATCAATTCCAGGTCATGGGTAGGGTATCCCTTCTTATATTCATTTAACTGTCGAGACGTGTGAGCAATGACTTTGGCATCACTATATACTGTAAAACCTCCCATATTATCTGGTAAAGATAACACAGGTGCTTCACTTAATCTCCTCTTTAACTCCTGAAAACTTTGTTCACACTTTTTCGTCCATACATACTAAACTGCCTTCCTGGTTAGGTTTGTCAACGGCGTCGCTATCTTCAAGAAATCTTGAATAAACCTTTGGTAATATCCTGCCAATATTAAGAAACTTCTGACTTCCGTCGGGGTCTTCAGTTGTCCCCAACTTTTTACCGCTTCTACCTTTGTTTGAGGAACAAAAATTCCTTCGTTGTCGATAACATGCCCCAAAAATTGAACTCTCTTCAATCAAAATTCACACTTCGAAAATTTTGCATATAACTTCTCCTTCTTTAATGTCTCCAACACCATTCGGAAATGTTCGACATGCTCCTCCTCAGTCTTTGAATACACCAGGATTTCGTCAATGAAACCAACCATAAACTTGTCCAAGTATTGATTGAACACTTTATTCATCAAGTCCATAAAAGCAACTGGCGCATTTGTCAGTCCAAACGACATCACCAAGAACTCATAATGGCCATTACGAGTTCTAAATGCTGTCTTTGGTACATCCTCTGTCCTCACCTTCAACTGATGATAACCAGTTCTTAAATTAATCTTTGAAAAACATCTTGCTCCTTTAAGTTGATCAAACATGTCGTCTATTCTTGGTAACAAATACTTATTCTTGATTGTCACCTTATTCAATTCCCTATAATCCATACACAACCTCATCGATCCATCCTTCTTCTTTACAAATAACACAGGTGCTTTCCACGGAGATACACTAGGTTATATGCATTTCTTGTCTAATAAATCCTGCAGCTGGACCATTAACTCTTTCATTTCTATCAGAGCCATCCTATACCGTGCTTTCGATATCGGTGCTATCCCTAGTACTAAGTCAATCACAAATTCGATCTCTCTGTCTGGTGGAAGTCTGGGCAATTCCTTTGGAAAGATGTCCCCAAACTCATTAACTATAGGTATCTGCCCTATGTCAGAATTCACCATCCGTGTATCCACAACAAGAGTCAAATAACCTTCGCACCCTTTCTTTAACATTCTTCTAGCCTGCATCATTGTCAGACAACTCGTTTGTCTTGGCAACTTGCTACCATAAAATACAACCTAAACTTCTTTGGTGTCTTAAGGCGTATGCTATTCTTTTGACAGTCAAAAACTGCCTCATGGTTAAATAACTAATCCATTCCTAATATCACATCAAATTATCCTAAGTGTATCGAAATCAAATTCACGCTTAACTTATGTCCCCTTATTTCCACACAACAGTTTCTATGGATATATTCTATAGGGATCACTTCTTTGTTTACAACTTCTATATTCATTGGGTTTTCTAACTTCTCACGAGGAAAATTTAACCTTTTAGAAAATTTATCAGACACAAAAGAATAGGTAGCTCTCGAATCAAATAACACATATGTATTTATAATATTGATCAAAATTATACTTGACACCACCTTTCTGGACGCCACTACATTTTGCACAGTCATGTTGAAGGTTCTAGCCATCGTCTTGATGGACTGAGATGATCCACCAATGGTTAACTTAGTGTTACTGCTCCTAATGCCGCTTCCTCCATCAGTGTTTTTCTTCAGTGGACAATCCTTGAATCGATGCTCTGTTCCTCCACATGAAAAGCAACCACCTTTCTTTGGCTTAGGAAAAATTGGTGAAATATGTCCTTCTTGCCAACAGTTGTAACATGCATTCTTTCCCTTCATACACTCTCTCAAATGACTTTTTCCACAATTCTCACATGCTTGCTTCTTCTGTTGTACACTTCCTTCTTAACTTTCAAAATTGTTTCCACTGTTGTTCCATTTGTGTTTCTTTCTGTTACTACCACCACTGCTAGCATTTAGATTCCCTCCTTCGACCTCTTCTTATTCTTTTCTCGATTGTACTTTGAAATTGCTTCACCCCCACCTTCTGCAATGAGAGCTTTCTCCAACAGAGTTGAAAATGAATTAATTTTAAATACTGCTACTTTGCTAAAAATTCACGGTTTTAACCTATTCTCAAACCTCCTTGTTTTCCTTGCCTCAGTGTCCACCTGATGTGGAGTGAATCTGGCTAACTCATTAAATTTGGCAGCGTATTATGACATGGACATATTTTCATGCTTTAACTCTAGAAATTTAATCTCCATTCTTGCAACTCTTGCAACTCCTGCAATAACAAATGCTTTCTCCATCTCCTTCACCCAAGTTTGGACTTTAATAGGATCAGTGGTTCTCCTAAACTCTGGCAGTCCTACTACCTTAAAGTCTTTATTGCCAATCCATTATTTGGCCTATTCCTTGTTACTGGTCTTCTATTCTGCATTACTTGTGCTAACATGTCCACGAAATCTTGCATCGGGTTTGCTTCTTGACCTCTTGCATTGTTAACGGATTCTTGTACCCTTCGATTTTGTGTTTCTCTTCTTGGCGGCATTGTCAGATTAAACAAAACCTAAAGTTATTCTTTCTTGTTTTACATCTTATGTCACATCTTACTAGTGTTTAGCTTGTAACACATAATTTAAATTCAAACAATCACATACTCATGAAGTGCCAACTTTAGTTTATCGAACTATTGAATTCAGCTTACCGAATTAATGGATTTAGTTTGCTAAATTACCAATTCAGTTTGCTGAATTAAACATATTATCAGATAGACAACTTACTATCTTAATTCTCAAAACACATAACATAATATTGCACTTATAGTCATATACCAAAATTTTGAGTCTTACACTTTCATACCTGGCATATTACTATAAATGCTACTATCCCATTTTAAACCACAAAAGATGGGATCTATTCCAAATGATACTCCCCTACATACAAAAATGGTGATATCACATACCTACATACTACATCGCACCTTCTGAGGTTCATTAACATAAAACCCTAATAAATAAAAGGGGCACTAATGCATCTACTTACATAACAATTGGTCCATCTCACAACCTCACTGGCGGCCTTGCTGATTCACCTGAACATGTTCTTGGGAAACACTTACTCCATGACTCGTCGTCGAACTGATCGGCTTGACTCCCTATCTCCATGTGAGACTTCCTGGTACCTCCTCGCTAACCCTCATAAGCTGAATTTAGTGCCAGCCCCAAAGTCTCAATCCCGACCTCTTTAGCCTGTAACTCAATCTCTAACTGGTCAACCCTCTGAGATGCATTGAACCATACATTCCCAACTTTGACCCTCTCAACCTTCTCCAGATCTAACTCACCAAGCATCGCTTGATGCTCCACCCTAAGTCTTTCCAGCTGTAGCTTCGAATGCTCTAACTTTCCCTTCAGCTCGACCATCTCCATCTGGGTCTGGTAAGCCACATCTTTGAATTTTTGCTCTGTAAACTGCTGTGTGTGATTCTCCACCTCTAACTGCCTTATCCTATCCTCCATTTGATTGTTCCTCATCAGCAGATCCACTATCAGAGTATCTTGTGGGGTATCTTCCAGTATCTCTTACTTTACTGGTCCCTACTAGACACAACGGCTACCATGCCTGTCTTCCGACATCCTATAATCACCACAAACAATAATCAACATCAGTACCACAATAAAATATATTAATTGATAACATGAACTGATATTTTATTAAGTACAACCAAATCTTGATGAATTTCCTTAATCCATCTCCTAACATACTCTATAAAAATTTTCTTCTAAGGTTATAACTTAGGTTACACATTCCTAATGTTTATAATCTATAGCTCTGATACCAACCTGTGACGCCCCCAAATTCAGGTTCTCTAACCTCGGATCCAGTGCTCACATTCCATCAACATATACACATTCTATAACTACTGCGGAATAATAAACATACATTGTTCAATATAATAAAGTCTTATAACATAATTCCAAGGTCATCTTAACCTTAACTTACACATACCCTTAATATTATAAAAAGTTTACTTAACCAAATCACATCAAAGTAAAATAATGCTTAAACATTCTCATTAACTATTTTTGAACTTTTCCCTTGCCCTTGTCCTTCTTGAACGTCTCTGGCTTAACTGAAATAAACGTCATGATATAGCAAGAGTAAGCAACTAATTTGCTTAGCAAGTTTAAATACAAAGGGGATATATCATGATTAAAAAGGAATTTAGCTTTTATTGTTCAATAATAGAAATCAATTGTGAAAGAACATGAATTAATTCTCAATAATTGAGTATTCGAATAATTGAATAATAGATACCGATTGGTTTGAAATAACCATGAACATATCCTAAGGTTGTCAATATTTAAACTGGTCCTTTTAATAAGTTTTGGTAATCAAGGGGATCAGCCTTTCATACCTGGTGAATTATGCATAAACACTTAATAATCGAGCAACAATCGTTTTCTAATATCATGCTTGAATAAAATTGTTCTTTTTCTCAATCAAGAGCTCTTACCAAATCAATTGATTAAAAACAACTTTTAAAACGTATTTGATTTAACAACTTTAAACATGTTGGATTTAGCTGATACAACTAGCATAGATCTATCTCATAAACAGTTCATGAATAAACAAACTCTAATTAATTCACAGTTCAATAATAGTAGAACATGAATTCATTTGCACAAGTGCAATTAACAATAATCATTATGGGCGTGGAATAATCAACAATAATTATCCACTAACATGCTTTGAAAATAATAACTCAAGTTTGAGTTAGGAAACTTGCCTCGTTTGCGGTCTACTTCTACGAAATTTAAATCTACCTGCTTAAGCAATTTAACTATCTTCCGTTGAAAGACTTATAATTGATCTTCCAATTAGTAAATCATATAATATCATCACTCTATATTAAATTATCGAACATATACCCATTACATAAATTCCCGAGTAATATTCTCATCCATTGATAATATTACTATCACGTTAATCCTATCTTAATCTCATTTAATATTATTACCCTTAATAATATTTTATTAACTTCTAAGTATTATTGATCGACTAATAATACTTTACTAGCTTACTAATATTACTAATATCTTCATAATATTTTAATCAATTTATCATATTATTAACACTTTAATAATATTTTACTCTTTTATTAACACTTACTTCTTTTACTAATATTATTAATCATTTAATAATATCTTAATCCTTAACTAATATTATTAATCATTTAATAATATTTTATTACTTTACTTATATTATTAACCTCTTAATAATATTTAAATCAATTACTAATAATATTATTCATTTAATAATATTTATTCATTTACTAATATTATTAACCTCTTAATAATATTTTAATCAATTACTAATATTATTATTCATTTAACAATATTTTATTTAAATTTGAATATTATTAATCATTTAATAATATTTAAATAATCTAATAATACCTTAATCTAATATTATTAATAATATTTTAATTTAATATTATTAATTACAATAATAATATTTTAATCTAATATTATTACTTCTTTAATAATATTTTAATCTAATATTATTAGTCCTATAATAATATTTTAATCACTTATTAATGCTTTAATCTAATATTATTAATCATTTAATAATATTTTAAATTCAATTTTAATCTAAATATTATTAGTTATTTAAGAATATCTTATTCTAATATTATTAATATCTTAATAATATTTTAATCATTTATTAAACCAATAAACAATTTATTTTAATGGTTTACCCTTTAATAATTCATTTATTTAATAACAATAAAAGGTCACAAATATTAAATCTCATCAAAAATTACCAAAATACTCTTCAATATTCAGTATTCACCATATTTAAGATTTCCAAGCATTAAAATCACATTTTTACTATTTATGACATCACATAACTAATTATTTCTATTTATTCGGAACACAACCATTTAAATGAAAAATACCAAAACAGTTCCAAAAAGTTTTGTTTTCTAGAATCTGACAGAATATGATTTTTTGAGGATTCCCAAATTTTTCTAGAATTTTTTAACTTGATTTACTATTTTTAAAGTGCCTAAAATAGCCGTATCTTGCAACATTTTTCATAAATCAAGTTTTTATCCAACAATTATGAAACTTTTAGGGTATACTCGCATCATTATCCGCTATCTCAAAATAAAATTTTATAAGTTTTGGAGTTATACAAAACAAGTTATTCATGTTTACTTTTAAAAGAGTCATTTCTTGTAAAATCCATAAATACCATTCTACACATCCAAAACCGTCCATTCTTTTTGCTAAATGTAGATAACTCATCAAAGTATCTTCCCAAATTTGTTCGAATTTTTCAGAGTAAAGGAAATGGACGAAAATTCCTTTTCCTAGGGCTGGCCAGAAACTGTCCTCTTTAACTTTTGTTCAACATGGGCTGTTTTGACTCCAACAACCCTCAAGGCTTGAAAATACTTATTTTTATAGTGCTACCACTTGGGTTTACTAGCTAACTTACATATCTACCACCCCCTTTAAAATAAATGATTCAAGTGAAGAAAAGCAAGAGTTTTTCACCCTTAGGAACATATATTCATTTTCTTCCTTTGGATCAACATTCTAATACTTAACAAGGTTAGATCCTTACATGAAACTTGTAGATCTAAGGGTTTTTGAGTCTTAGAACATTACCCCTCTATTACATTAAAAACAAGAACAAATAAAAAGGAAGAAAGTAGATTAGAGTTTCACCTTGATCTCCTAGCAACTCTCTTTTCTTTACCAAAGTATCTTATGAACTTGGGATGCATAAGAGCTTGGAGTTCTCTCCCTTTCCCTCTCTCAAATCCCCAACCACTCTCTCCTTTTTCTTTCTTTTGTTTTGTTTTGGAAGTGAGATGAAGAGAATGAAATGAAATGAAAAGGAAATATTAGGGTATTAGTATAAAAGTATAGATATATAGCCTATATCCATATTTTTATCCTAATACTTCTTATATCCCCTAGATATTTATCTGTTTAGATTATATGTAATCCTAATTAAGGATTTTGGACCAATGAGAGATTGACACACAAGGGTTTTGAGTAGATAAGGAGATTAGTTAACGAAAATGGCAATTTAATTATCACCTCACAAGCCAAATTTAGCCACAAAGGGGCCCGATATTACTCCCCCTTTTTGACCCATTTTTGCTTTAGTTTTAATGCCAAATTTGATTAATTAAATGTCCAAAATGTCCCATAACAATTAGGCTAAAGATTGTGACAGTAGTATGAATACAAGCCAATCATGTTTGATGATAAAGCATATAATCTGTAACAATCTTATTCATTTATTAATAAAAAGTATTAATTTATTAAAGACTTTTAATTATCTATATGCTGCTGCTTTATAATATGTGATAAACCCATAGTTTTAAGCAATGCTTTTAGAATAATGATGATGATAATTCTAATGAGATCTAAATTCTTAAAAAGTTTAAAACTAAAATAATTTCCAATCGTTGGATTACTAAATTGGGAATTAGTGAATCCGGATATATTGGTACATACGTTGCTTGCTCATTGGATGAGGATGATTGATCTCATGATCATTTGTGTGGAGACATTAAAGCAAGTATATATGTGCTTATTGGAGAATAAGTACATTGAACGTGGCTCGCTAAGGAATACCTAATGGAGTTTTACTTGTCTGTCAATAGAAATTCCTGTAGTGATAGTAGTACAAGTGATCTTTGGACTTGAGATCATCATAATATCTTGTGTATGATGAATTATACTTTGACTTATTCCTTAAGACCCTACTTTTCATAAGATCATCAATAGGAATTTACCAAGTTTGCTGAACTATCCCGGTTTGCACCCTAACTGGTGAACATTAAAAAGTGCGTGAATCAAATGCTTTTACGAGGCTTGAATCCTAAAATTCTTCAACACCTTATTTCTCTTAAACTTCGTTTATATTCATATATTGTGGAAATGGCTCAATTACTAGAGCGAGAAAAAAAGACATTTTAACTAGGAGACAATGGTTGTTAAAGAGAGAGAAATCATGATAATAATTGTGACGCCCCTAAAATAGGTACATCACCCATCTTGAGTCGCCAAATACATGGTATAAAATTTAAATACAAACTTCTTTTATATAGTACGACAAAACGTAGCTGAGAGTTTCAACACGGATAATGTCTCGTAGAGAATATCCAAACTCAAATAAAGTCCTCATTACAATTATTATCACACTATTTCACCGAATAGTGAGGACTACTAAAACAACCATCTCGGACCATCACTCCATTCCCTAACTAGTCCCAGCTATGTTCTCATTTCCTGAAGAGTAAAAGAAAGCAAAAGGGTGAGCTCAACTAGCACAGTAAGAAATATTATGACTAAGATAATGCAGAATAAATTAACCTTAGCCTTCAACAGTGTTAAACTAATAAAATACAATAAACACCAAGTTTAACTGTAGCGGAATAAAAAATCCATTAGAAGAGTCAAGTAGAACATAATATCTACTATCTTCTATGATTTAAAAAGTTTATCACAAATTTTATCGCTAAGACTCAGCTTAATAAATAAACCACATCATCGAATCACCCCTGCACTACGGGCCAAGGATATTCATGTAATCATCAATGGTCATGATTATACCGAATAATCCCTGGTCATAATCATACCAACAACTGTCCATCAACACACTACAGGCTAATGAGGATTTTTACCACATCATTTGTAACATTACGGTCATGATTATACCGAATTATCCCTGGTCATAATCATACCAAGTCCATCTATGCACTACAGGCCACAGATGACTTTCAATATAATATAAACATGAGGATGTTGACAATAATATAAGAATTCAATAAAACAAGTTCAAGGATAAATTTTTAAAGATTTATAACTTAATTTATCCAGAATTCAATAATGTCTAAATTACCAACATGATACTGCTTTGTTGAGTAAAATTCAAGAATAATACTATACCAAAAATGATTTGGACAACAAAGAAATCAATTTTTGTCATGAATAGTACAACGGGCGAATAATACTCTGGGTGAATAGTACCCCATGAATAGTACCCTATGAATAGTACTTTATGAATAGTACTCGTGAATAGTACTTCGTGAATAGTACTTTATGAGTAGTACCCCGTGAACAGTACTTTGTGAATAGTACCGTATAAATGAATAGTACTCATGGACAGTACTCCGGCATAAAAATCTTAAAATTTAACAAGAATGTGCAGAAAATATCCTTGTGAAATGATACTAGATGAAGCGTAAATATCAATGATATTCTACTAATTTCACGGAGTATAGAAGCAATACTTTAACCGAATGATGGTATAATCAGGACTACGAGACGAAATAATATTACTCACATACTATAGAGTATAGATGAATACTGAACAAAAATAATATCCCTTACAACTGTTGAACGAAAATAATATTTCAACGAATATTTAACGAAGATAATATTCCAACGAATATTTAACGAAGATAATATTCCTACGAACATTGAACGAAGATAATATTCATACGAATATGAAAAATAATATCTCTTCAGAATATGAAATAAATAATACTCCTTACCTCAGAAGAAGACTAGATACTGGAATAGTGAAGTAGCAGACTTCACTTCTTCTTTCTCTCTAAAGCTTCTCTCTCTATAATTGCTCTTGTGAGACTTAGTGAATTGGTGAGAATGAAAGAAGAATGAGCTTCTATTTATAGGAAAATATAGTTTCGATAATTGCACGTTTTGGGGCTCAAAATATTACAGTATAATACCTTCCTCTTTTTCTTTATTTTTAATTTAGTTCTGTAAGTATTATCAAACTTGCACCACCTCCCCTAATAGTGAATCATGTGAATTAATAGTATAACCATGTGACTCAATAGTATAATCATGTGAAAAAACTAATTACAGTATAGTAACTTCATCTATACATCCATTTTTAATTTAGTCATGCAAGTATTATCAATCTTGCACCAACTCCCCTAATAGTACATGTATGTGAATCAATAGTATACACATGTGAATAAATAGTTATAAGCATGTGAATTAATAATAATTAATTCTTCATTTATCCGATTAATTACCCGATTGGTCAATATAACTTTCAGACATCAATTATTATCGAAATAAATATTGATTTTTACTAACACTAATAATTCTAACACAATGAAAATTTTAATTTTATCTTTAATCAACACGAACTTATTCATCATTAATATTATAACTCATAATATTTAACAACCCGGTCGTTCCTAGGAAAGAGGGGGCTTTCCGATAAGGATTTCTCCTTATTGGCGCGCAATTAGGTGACCAAACCTCTCCTCGACAGAACTTTCTAGACATCGTCAATATTGTAGATAATAATATGAATAACTTTGTCGTCTCAATTATTGATTTAATAATATAACATATTATGCAGATGATATTGTGACAACAATTGAATCAATAATATGAGAGATATGATGTAGTAATTACTATAGCAATATTTGAGTATAACTGAGTGATTTCACACGTAAGTATCAATAATCAATACCGTGTCTTACTATGCAACCACGCGTAATACTGTACTTTTACCACCAGGTAGTTCAACAGTTTAACGGTAAAATGTTCTCCGTTATTTTTATACAAAGATAATTCTGTCTTTTCTAACTACGACAATACTTTCGTTGTGGGGTCCACCAATAATTGTGCCGTCATATGAATATTTCCTGTTAAAATTAATATTCCCAGACCAATCAAATATTCCCCGACACAACGAATATTTTATATCAACTTGCTTACTTTGCAAAATTTTCACAATTCACCCTTAACTTTAACTTTTTATCAATTTAACCATTTACTAAATAGAATAATTATAAGAAAATTGAATACTTCTATTTCATAAAATTTGGGGTCTCACAATAATCGTAATTAATAATGACAATAATCATCAGAAAAACGAGAACCATTGAGGAGGCAATCACCATGTAAAATAATGAAAACCACTCCGGTGGTAAACCTAGCGTAGATAATTGATGAGTGAGATTTATACCCGTGAATCCAATCCTCTAATGCTTAAGAAGTTACTTATTCGTTGTATTTTATATCGCTTTTATAGTATTTTATTATTATTTTGCTTAATATATCTTTTGCAGGGGTTTTCAGGCCATTTCCAGCTTTTAGGGGCAAAAGTGTCAGTTTTCTAGCACTGGCGCTGTAGCACCTCTTCCAGGCTTAATCCTGGCGCTGTAGCGCCCCATCCTTGCCAGCTCACCAGCCTACAGCGCTACAATGCTCCTGTTCCTTCACAAACACGCGCTGCAACACCCACTTATTGATCAAGACTTTTGATCAAGTGATGCATTGCCTCTTCAAGACTTAATCTTGGCGTTGTAGCGCTACCTCCGGTTCCCAGGTAGACAGGAAAGAGAAATGACCTAGCTACTAAAGGAATTATATATATATATATATATATATATATATATATATATATATATATATATATACATACATACATATATATCAGAAGAGCAGCCTCCTTGAGATATAACTCATCTCTCTCTTAGTTAGTTTAACAAAGTTTTCTCTCTATTTTGATAATCATTGTACATATAACTAAGGTAGATTAGGGTTATGATTGGGATTTCTTGGAGCTCAAGAGCAACATGGATTGAAAGTCAAATCAATGGGATTTCTCAGATATTGAAGACACTACGACAAAGTTTATTCTTCTCTAGTTTTTCCTTTGATTATGTATTTATATATGTTGTTATTTATGTTACTTATGTTTAGTTTATTAGCTATGAACTGAATATTGACTGTAAGATTATAATGTAACCTACTGTTAATTTGAATTGATTTACTTTTTCCCTTTGGTTGACACAATATGGTTTGGCTCAAATATTTATGCTTAATGTTTAATTGTTAAGGAATTAGTGATTAATTGGGTAATCTATAAGAAATTGAGAAATGGACTGTAGATTAGATCGTGAGTGTCTGACATGTGATTATGTTTGTCTACACAATTGGACTACTTAATTTGCGTATAAGATAGGCATATACATGTGCTCCGCGTGTGACCTAATTGAGAACTTGAGCTAGAATTCCTTGTCTATGGTTAACTCGCACAAGAATGTGTCGAATTGCCTAGTTAGGATGATCCTTTCCGTTCTATTCCCTTTCGGGTTTATTATTTAAGATAGGTCTGTACATACGTCCGAAGAGGCGTACGAACAATTATGAGTTCTCGGTCGACAACCCGTTGTGACCAGTAAGACCAAAGGGAGAGTTAGGAAATTCATTGAGACATTGCACACCAAGTGTTTGATGAAATGCTTGTGTGGGTGGGGAAAGTTATGATCTTAGCTTGTAGCGCCTTAGATACCAATCTTTAGCCATTTACTTGCTTTGTTAATTAGAGTTAATTAATTATCTTTTATTCTACTGTTTAAATAAGACTGAAATGATACAAAGTCAGTACTTGGTAAATATTATTCATAATTCCTTATGGGATCGCCAACTTTCTTATCACTCTATTACTTGTTAGACCGCGTATACTTGCACTTGTTTAGTGATCGGTAATCCAACCAATAAGTTTTTGGTGCCGTTATCGGGAAATTATTATTCTAATACTGTCCAATATTTATTTCAATCAATTTAGTCTTAATTTGAATGTATATATTTATCTTTTATTTGTTTGATCTTTGTTTTTGTTTTTAAGTATTTTAGGTAATTGACGAAAATTGTTATAGTGGCCTTTTGAGTGGACGACATAACCAAGATCGGAAGAAAGACTTGACTGATTGCAAGATCAAATTACAAATCTCTTAAGGTTTTGTGACAATCTTGAGTGTCAATCCACTCAGAATGACTATTGTTAGGAACGAGCTGACGATGAACCGACTTACTATCATCCAAACTGTCATGGTTATCCAAACTCATGGGACTACAGTCAAGATCAGAATTATGATCCAAATTTTTCCTATCAGACAAAATTTGAATATCAGTCTCTGCTGCAATATGAGGTGATATCTCAGTTGGAGGATAGCCTTCCTATGTACTTAAAATGAGAAGAAGAGAAAAGGCCTGAGGATCTCCTTACCAACTTCATAGAGAGAAATGAGGTTCGAATGGCGAACCAAGACGCCTCATTGCGGAACCTCGAGAGCTAAATGGGACAACTCGTCAATGCTATCATGAATTCACCGCTAAACAGTCTACATGTCGTTACTGATCACAACGAGGGGGATGAAGAGCATTGCACGATGGATACGTAAGGAAAAGGTGATGAGTCTCACGAAGTTGTTGAGGGAGATGTCGAAGTACGTATTGACCAATCTATGGATTCTAAGGTAGGAGAAGAGAGGATCATGAGTAGGTGTATTGTCAAGATTGATGAAAAGTTGGAAACCACACTCAAGGTTGTTAAAACCCCAAAGGGCCCACTAGCGCACGAAGAATGCTTTCATTTTGATGAGAAAGGCGAATTAGTGGATAATTTAAGTTTTGAGCGATTATTAGTGCCGACAGATGAAGTGAAGTTTGGGGGTGATCAATCATCCATGTCTGCCATGAACATCAAGGAATTGACAAATAGGCGACATGTAATGGTCATTTTTGTGATTGTGCCGGATTGAGTGGCAATGAAAGAGTCGGGCTGATGACTATAAACAAGCGCTTCTTAGGAGGCAACCAAAATTTTTTATATCCTTTTGATCTTTATTTCTTGCATTTTTACTTTAGTATTAGTTTACCATGTTTTGTTTATTTTGTTCCATGTTTAGCTATTTTAGTATATTTTCATGCTTATGGTGATTTTGGTTTCGTAATAAGTGAGGGTTGTTGGTTGGCAATGTGGTATCGAGGTATCTATTTGGTGTCCATTTGTCGAGCCTTGTGGTTTCACTTGTGCTATTTTTGTTAAGCCATTTGTGTTTAAGTCAGTAAATTTGTTTAAATGGCTTGTTGATATGCATTTATCTATGTTTATTAGTATTTAGTTTTGTTATAGGTAGTTGGTAGATAAATTTTTTGTAGCATAAATTTTTTGATTTGTTGAATTGGTTTTTGGCTCTGCAGAAAATTGCAAAATAATTTCACTAATGCAGTACAAGCGCTGCAACGCCTGTATTTACTCTTAGAGTGGCACTGCAGCCCCATCATCAAGCCAATCCACTAGAAACTCACACTGCAACGCCTTCAGTTTTCCTTCAGCCAGCGCTGCAGTGCCTTATCAAAATCAAGTGTTAGTAACCAACGCTGCAACGCATCTTAACAAAGGAAAATTGGCGCTGCATCGCCAGTAGCAAAAAATGGTTGATCAAGTTGGCCATTCTCGGTAGCTTTGGCACATAATTCCCTTCCCATTTTTTCCCCAAGCTCCCCTAATTCAAAAATTCTTCGACCTATACTAATGCTAAGCTACAAAAATTGTGACGCCCCCAAAATAGGTATACATCACCAATTCTGAGTCGCCAAATATATGGTACAGAATACAAATACAACCTTAAATATACAACATGAGCTGTGAGTTTTAATACAAATATTATCTTCTAGACAGTATTCAAACTCAAAATAAGTCCTCAATATATTTATTATCAAACTATTTCATAGAATAGTGAGAACTACTAATGCTATCATCTGGACTGTCACTCCGTTCCTCGACTAGTCCCTGCTACGTCGTCATTTCTTGAAGAGAACAATGAAATCAAAAGGGTGAGCTCAACTAGCCCAGTAAGAAATATTATGACTAAGATAATGCAGAATAAATTATCATTAGCCTTCAACAGTGTTAAACTGATAAAATATAATAAACATCAAGTTTAATTGCAGCGGAACAAGCAATCCATTAGAAGAGTCAAGTAGTGAATAAAATTTACTATCTTCTATGATTTAAAAGGTTTTTCATCACTTTTATCGTTGAGACTCAGCTTAATAAATAATCCACATCATCCCTGCACTACGACCAATGATATTCATTAGTATCACGACCACAAATTATCCATGCACTACAGGCCAAGGATATTCATGTATTCATCAATGGTCATGATCATGCCAACAACTGTCCATCAATGCACTATGGCCAATGAGGATTTTTACCACATTATTTGTAACATTACGGTCATGATTATACCGAATAATCCCTGGTCATAATCATACCAAGTCCATCTATGCACTACAGGCCACAGATGACTTTCAACATATTATAAACATGAGGATGATGACAATGATATAAGAATTCAATAAAACAAGTTCAAGGGTAAATTTTTAAAGATTTATAATTTAATTTATCCAACGTCCAAATTGTCAACATGATATTGTTTTGTAGAGTAAAATTCAAGAATGCTCAAAAAAATATTTTCATGAAAAGATACTGGATGAAGCGCAAATATCAAGGATATTCCACTAATTTCATTGAGTATAGAAGTTAAAACTTTAACTAACTGAGTATAATAGAATATATGAAATCACAAATGGATTTTTGCCCGCCATGCGGTAATCCATGTAGACAGATCATTTTAACAGAGTAATAAAGAATGGAACTAGGTCATGCGTAATTCGCACAGACAGGATATTCTAACAGAATAATAAAGAATAGAACCAAGTCATGCGTAATCTGCATAGACAGGATGTTCCAATAGAATAATAAAGAATGGAACCAGGTCATGAGTAATTCGCACAGACATGATGTTCCAATAGAATAATAAAGAATGGAATAACAATAGAATTCACCAAGCATGCGATAGACCGTACAGACAGGTTATTCCAACAGAATAATAAAGAATGGAATAACAACCCTTACGAGTATTGAAAGAAAATAACTCTCTTCATGAATACGAAAGAATAATACCCTTTATCTTAGTAGGATATTGGATACTGCAATAGTGTAGTAACAGAATACTCTTATTTTTTCTCTCTTATTCTCTCTATACTTTCTCTCTTTATAGCTTGAATGAATTGGTGAAAAATAATGAAGAAATGAGCTTTTATTTATAGGCTTGGCAGAGTAAGGGTAAAATAGTCTTTTCACCATAATTTATGACATCACCGCTAACGTCATCGATCATAATACATCATTGCATACCTCATCGTTCGATGACATCATCGCTTACCTCATCGTTCGATGACATCATTACTTACATCATAAGAATTTAAATTCAATTTATTCTCTTCCACCTCCTTTTACTTTTATACCATGAATTTACTATAATAATGCTACCATTCAAATTATAAAAAACGTACTATTATATAATCACATCATACTACTATAATGTAATATTATAATAATATATTTGAATGAATTATTTTATCGAAAAAGATAAAATACCAACTTTCAACAAATGTCACATGCTAAAAATTTCTCAGTTTAAATCCACTTCGAATAAATATTTTCTTATCTATCATTTGTGTCAACATAAAATAAATATTTCCTTATCATATAAATCAATAATTAATTATTCACAAATAATATTACAGAATCACAATAATGACAACCAGGCTGTTCCCAGGAAAGAGGAGGCTTTCCAATAAGGATTTTTCCTTACTGGCGCGCAGTTAGGTGACCAAAATATTATTCAAATAATATTTAATAATATTATTCAAATAATATTAATTATTGATCTGATAATGAGAAATACTGTGCAGTGACAATTATTGAAACAACAATAATATAAAATATCAACGCAATAATTATTGAACCAATAAAATAAAATATTGAACAGTAATTACTGTAACAATTATTGAGTAGTGCCTTCTTACGTAAGAATCAATAATTCAAAAATACTGTGCAATACCGCGTGCTACTGTGCAACAACGCGTATTACTGTATTTTAACCACCAGGTATTCCAACAGTGTTAACGGTAAAACTTTCGTCGTTATTTTATAAAAAGATATTTTTGTCGTTTTCTCAATTCGACAATAATTCTGTTGTGGGGTCCACCAATGATTGTGTCGTCGTACGAATATTTCCTATTAAAACGAATATTTCCTGACCAATCGAATATTATATAACAACTTGCGTACTTTGTAAAATTTATAAATATTATCCACAACTATAATATTATAACAAATTCATTCCATAATAATCAAAAATGATATTTATAGAAAATTCATCTTTATTCATAAAAGTTGGGGTCTTACAAAAATCCTCAAATCACTTTCAAATTCAAGGATTGGACTCCTGAATTAGTGTTCTTCATTGTCCAAGTAAGTGGGATTCCAATTTTTCTTAAGGTTTGAAACTTTTCCTAGCTTTGTGTTATCGCTTTAAATTCTATTTTGAATTGCTTGGGATTGTTATGATTGACTATTTGGCATCTCTTGGAGAAATTTTTTGGGTTTGAAATCTCTAAACCAGTCCATTAACGTTTACTTTTAAGTGCCGCACACCAAGTGTTCGACGAATTTCCTTAATGAGAATTAACTTGGTTTTGAGCTTAATTGTGTTGGGATTCAGATGGTTTGAGCTGAGAAGTTTACCGCCGTAACGAAGTGCATTCTTGACTTGGCTTTTGAAAACCAACTAACCAGTTCTAGTTCCTCGTAAGCGGCACCGCAATGGGGCATGAGGTTTGTGAGCGTCCAAGCGACATTAAAATTCCTTCGCGTTATCACGGCTCTATCATGATCATATCTCAGGGAAGCCCTCTATTTTCATATTTGCGTGCTAGGCAATGAGGGCATTGCCCATTTTAAGTTTGGGGGTGTTATCAGCTTTCCAGTTTTTATGCCATGATTTTTGTTTCGGCATGATATTGTTAGGATGCCTTTAGTATAATATTATCTAGCTTTAGTAGTATATTTTTGGGCCATAAATTTTTTGTTTTCTATCTTGATATGCTATGTTATGGCCTCTATCCTTTTGTGCCGTGACATGGTTATGTTTGACCCTAATTTGAATTATTTATATGATTGAATGGGTTATATATATTATAAAATTTTGATTGTGGTTAGTGATAAGCATATTGGTTTATGACTATTTCAAAGAAATACATGTTAATTATATGTGGATGAAAGTTTAGTTTAATCGGTAGCTGAGACTGTTATTGATTTGTTCTTCTTAGCGAACACCGACCAACTGTTCTCGCTAGTTGTTTTTCTGATATAGTTTGCGCGGTTATTATTTTGAAAATTCGTTACCTGTGATGCCCCCAAATTCTCTACTTTCACTGATGCCAATTTGGTGCTCACGTAAATATTCTATAAGATAATAACTCCTATAAATCCAAGATTCACAATACTCATAGTAAATAGTAGTTCTCGTCAGAACAATTATTATAATTGAGTACCCTCGCTTGGATATACAGGTTTAGCATCTCATAGATATTTCTTCCATATCTATAATTCTTATATATTTGACCTCTATAGTATTAATGGTAGGGTGGTTCTTGGAACTGAGTGAATCGCTACCTCAGTGCCTTAGAGAAGCCCAATGTCTGTTAACACTATCATTCAGATATATAGTTCATATAGATACTGTACTCTTTTCTAATTTCATTAGAATGACAACTAAATACTACAAACTAATAATATACCGTTACATTGATTCGAAAGATCGTTACTATTACATTATAGTTTTCAACAGACATCCATTTCTTAAGCCTTTTTATCCACAATATCAGAACTGCTGAAATATATTCTTTCTATTTGCAAATGAAGAAAATATTTACAGGGATGAGCTATAAAAAGCTCAGCAAGTTTTGAACAATAAACGAAGTTGTACATATACCAAATCTGTATTAAACGAACATAAAGTTCAGAGTTGTTTCACACACACTAAATCTGGATTGAATGAACATAAAGTTCAGAGTTGTGTCATATGTATATACTGAGGTTTGTCAGCCAAACCCTACCCATTTCAAATTTCTATCAGTTATGTAGACTTAGAAATCCGGGTTAATCCGCTCAACCAAACAACTAGGAGTATGCATATCATCCTATCTAACTAACCTCCGGTCATTGCTATAAATACCGGCACATGGAACCCGGTCAGTTTGTTACTGCCGATCATAATAATGTCAGTATATATGTTGGTACCAAACAAAATTGGGTTTTCAAAATCTATGCTTTGATATCAAATCAAATGCATTTTTATGTAAACAACAACACGTATGTCTTGGTTATGTTCGAACAAGAAACCATAACCTTTTATGAATAGAATTCATGAACACTGTATTTCAAAATATCATAAAATAGAAAACTTTCATTTAATAAATAAATTAAACGAAGCTAGAAAACTGGCATTTGAAATATGAGGTTTGAACAAAGTGCAGAAAAACTTATAATTTAAATATAAAGTTGCACAAAGTGCGAAAAAACTTGCCTGCCCGACGATCAGTTAATTTATAACATTCGTAACTGTCTACGTAACCTAAATATGTTCATTGCAGTAATTAGAATCAATAGAAGTTGATATCAAATCAATTTATTAGTGTCTGGGTTGTATTTGATGTCTATTCGGTGTTTTATAACTTGATCGTATAGTTTATCAAATTACTTTTCAAGTAAACTTTGTTTGACAGTTTAAATATTACCTTAAATATTATTCACAATAATTTCTTGAAGCTTAGAACCATGTCTTAATGATTAATATAAATTTTAACCTCTTTCTTATTGATCAAAATGAATTAAAAGTCATTAATATTATTTTTAAGTAATTAATAATCATTCATAATGATTTTTAAATCACCCATATTGTTTTCAAATAATTTAATATTATTGATAATGATTTCTAAATTATTGATTTCAATTTTAAATAATTTAATATTATTTAAAATGATTTATTATTATATTATCAAATTTATTATCAATTAAAATAATTTTTATAAATCATAATTATAATTATTATTGATTCATAATATTAATTACATCATCAATATTATTGTTAAATAATTTATTATTATTGGTAATGATTTTTAAATCATTAATTCTATTTTCAAATAATTTATTATTATTTAAAATGATTTATTATCATTTTTACTAATTTATTTAATAGCATTATTAAATAATTTCCTAATTATTAATATTTAAATAAATTAAATATTAATGAAATTTTATGTCAAAATATTAAAACTTATTTATCATAATTTAAAATGTATTTTAGGAATTAATTATTAATTTATAATAATTATTTGGTATTTATTTTGAATTATAATATTATTTTTATTAATTTTAAACTAAACTGTCGCTAAAGGTCACTTATAGTGACAGAGCTGTTGCTATTGGTGTTCTTGAGGTCTGAAGAACATCCCTTACCCTCATACTTTGACTAAGGTTAATTTTCAATCTATTAGGCTTCTAGGTTGGTTAGTGTAATTAATTCATAGCTTGATGTAGTAGTATAAGCCTATAATCATTTTGGTGTCAAATTATGTCACAATCAAAAGATATTGAGGATCTAATCAAGCACCTAAGGCTGTTCTTGCCTTTCTGGGTTTTTCAGAAAGGAAAAGTCATGGTCAGTCAACGGTATTGAAGCCTACATAACTTACATCCTGCTAAATATTTAAGTGATCTAGGGTCATGATTTGGTAGACTATATGTCAAAGTTCAAACTGGTAGCACTTATAGGGTTTAATAACATCATAATAGAAAGATCTGAGCGTTTAAAGAACTTGTCAGGTCTCAGTTTCAATTTTCTAGGTTGCCCAGAATTCACTTGTGATGGGTCAACCTATTTTGACCGCTAATAATTCTCAATCCAAACATGTTCAATGCATTAGAGTGCTTTAGGAATGTAGTAATCATATCATAGCATAATCTAGATACAACTTAACACCTTATCTGCTTATCAGTTGAAAGATTCAAGCCGGTCAAACGGCTGTCAGGCGTGGTTTTGCAACTTTCTGGGTTACCCAGAAATCTGGGTTTCCAGTTTCGGGGCCCTACTTTTAATCCATTATATCTTGCACTCGTTTGATGTAATGAGTGATCTAGTGGCATGCGCTTGTAGTCTACATGACAGAGTTCAAACCCAATACACTTATATGATCCAAATACCTATCAGAGTGAATTTCAAAGTCCTTAAAAATCTTGTCATACACTGTTCTTGAGTTCTAGGTTTTCCAAAATTTACCAATCTGATCGGTTAACGGGTTTTGACCACTAATATCTTGAAATCTATACATCTTATGATCTTGTTTCCACTTCTAGACCACTAAGCTCCTAACATAATACAACTACAATACATCAAACAACTCAAACATCTAACAGATTCGGATCTAAAGGGCCTGACATTCGGTTGTCAGACACACTTTTAGGGTTCTTGACTACTTTCTCAAATCTTCATTTTGAAGCTTTTAAATTTTATGGATTGGTGTTTTAGCAACCCAGATCACTTATTAACACGTTATATCATAACTATAAACACTAAATCACAAGTTTTGATAAAGCTTCATAGATATAATGTTAGGGTTTGTGTTCGTACCTTTTTAGACCAATCCTTGACTTGTGCTTTCTGATTCTGACCTTGGCTAGATATGGGCTTCTTGGGGGTTGTAATATGAAGTATTTTAAGTCTATAATTCATGAGGCTAGAGAGGAGAAGGATAGCTACACTTGGGTATTTAAAGTAAGGGTTAAATGGATTTTAATCCATCTAAAATTTGATTCATTGCATCCAATTGTTGCTAGATGTCATGTTATGGTTGGTGTAGTCTAATTTAACACATGTGGCAAATCTTTTAAGTGTTGAGTCATATATTTGGCTTTATCACCTAAAATGGAAGAGAAAGGGTATTTTCCTAACTTCCTATGTTCTAAGGATACTTTTGTGATTTTCCATTCAACTTTGAGGGTAATTTAGTCATTTATGTTATGGAATTAGACACACGGCAAATCTTGGTGACGAGTCACCAAGATTTGTGTTTATCTTTTGTTAAAAGATAAGCTCGAGGGTATTTTGGTCTTTTTACCCCTACTAAGGGTATTTTGGTAATTTTCATATTATCCATAGGGTTATTTTAGTCATTTCACATACTTCTCTAATATTTTTAATCCTTAGGTTTTGATAACCAGTATTAGGGTTCCCTAATTAGATTTTAGGATTCTAAATTTAAATTAGGGTTTACCGATTAGGGTTTGGTAATCCGGGTTAGGGTTTCCTAATCCTCATTAAAATTCTCTGATAGAACTTTATACTTTATCCTACACCCACATACTTATTATAATATTCACTATCACAACTTCTTATTGATAACCCTAATTAGAGTTAGGGTTCGTTTATTAGGGTTTAAGTTTCCTGAATTGAAAAATTAAGATTTTTCGACATTCGATTAAGGTTCCTAATCCCTTATTAGGGTTTACTAAATTTGTACCCTAACCAATCAATCACTGATCATCAATTCTATATCGTACAAACACATATTCATTAATATAATTTTTATAATTATATTTTCTACGGAATCCCTATCCAGACTTAAGGTTAGGGTTTCTATTCTCTGTTAAACACAACTCTACTCATATTTCTAAATCAATACACAAATTGACCACTTCTCTTGACTTGTATCACAGATACTTAGCACAATATTGGTAATCAATATAAATATTAAATAATAATAAATAAATAAAATTTATTTGTAAAATTTCGAATCCTCACATTCTCCCCTCCTTATAAGGATTCTGTCCACGGAATCATCATCACTGTATAATCATCACTGTATACTTACCTTTATATCTATCATTCGAAATTTATTTCACTTTTAATTCCTTTTAGGAATAAAAACAATTCCTGGACTCCACCTAAGTTTTATTTAACTTATCTTGGTCCATAATTTCCTTAGGAAATATAGTTCCATACTCACATTTAACGCAAAATTAAGATTTTGAATTAATATATTCTCCCCTCCTTATAAGATTCTATCTTACGAATCTTGATCCATTCTTTATTCAAAAGTTCATAAAAATTTAATCATAATATTTAAATTTAATCGTTAAACACATAGAATATTTATCTATCCATTTCTTTATTTGTCGTTTACCCTGACTATTTGCCAAGTTAAAATCAATAAATATTTATCCTTATCTTAATTTCCTTGAACTCAAATTCCTCCTTCAACATTTATTCTAATTTCACGCCTCTTTAACTATAGCACTCTTAGACTTATTATCTTATATCTTATACCCTTGGTATTTTAACCAAACTGTGACCTCCATGGTTCAACCACAACATCTCACAATGATACCTATCAGTTTGGAACCAACAACTCGACATCCATACGGAAAAATTTGGCTTTGATGCCTTTTCTTTTACTAATTTGTTTTCAAATTCTTTCTTTATATCTTATCATCACATCTCGTGACCTTTTCATATAACTAACGGTTCTGAATAGAGTTGATTGAAACTCCTATCTCAATCTTAAATTTCTTAAAATCTTTTATCAGTACCTCGTTGTTTCATTTAACTTTTAATAGTATTGTTAAATGTTTCCTCCTTCATATGTCTTAAATTAAGATACTATCTACACTTATATTAATCAATTATACCTCTTATTTCAAGATACAGGTAATTCATTCCTCTGCTTGAATTACTTTATCATAACTAGTAATAATGATATTTTTAAATCATTTCTTTACTTCTCAAATTTATCTCTAACTTTCTTCACTTCAGATTATTAATCCTAGTGGTTTATTCAAGCAATTTCTTCGGCTATGGTTGTCTAATCCACTACTAATCTCATACTTCTAATATAAAGTAACCTTAATTACCTTTTCTTTCCTAACAGACTTCTATCCTTTACAAATTTTCTTGACCAAAAGAATATGATCATCAATCATTATCTTTTATTATTATTAGTAAAATTTTATTCAAATCTTTTATAGTATTTTAAAAAATACTTTTCAGATTTATTGTTAAACCACGTTCTACCATAATTAAACATATTTAATGCACAATTATTCCTTTTTCTTTAACAATTTTACACTTTGCAAATACCTTCCCAATTTAAAATATATCATATATCAACAAGTTTCACAAATTACATTTTATTTCATCTTACCACTATTACTATATAATGTACATATCCCTTAATCATAGACCAAAAGATGAAATCTATTATCTTTACCAAACTTATACAAAAGCTGTAACTTCTACCATACATATATATGTATTCACATATACTATTCAAGATATTATTCTTACTATTACAAATATTTTAAAACCTAACTTTCATCTTAGATATTTTCGCTCCCTTTACCTGTTGGTTTGGATTTGAGGCTTTGGTTCCCCTTTAAGTTAAGATTTTTGGGTTTTGGACAAAAACTTGCCATGTGTCCCTCTATCCCGCAATTAAAACACTTAATTCCGATGCTCTTATTATACTTCCGTTGTGGACATCTATTTGAATAATGTCCATTGTTTCCACATGTAAAACATCGAGTCCCACTAAACCTACATACCCCTCTATGCTTCTTCCCACAAATACAACACCCTTCACTCCTTTGGCTGGTGCTACTATTTCCCTTTTTCGCTGAGTTATTTGAAAAATTAACATCCCTCTTCCTTTTACTATCTCCCTTCGTTTGATATTGTCTTAATACTTCATTTCTTGATTCTTCAGTCCCCTTCAATTCTGATGGTTCTGCTAATTTAAAGTCCAAGGTAATCCTTAAAGTATTAGGTTCAACTTCTGGTGGATTCCCTGACCTCCATCATGAAGCGTCTAGTAACATGTTTACCAACTGTTTGGTTGGGTTTGTCTCTATCTGGTTCCCGTTTATCTCTGCTGATGATCCTCCTTGTGATACCATTTATCTAAAAATACCAAATAACTAAGTATAAGTACACTAATTCATTCAATTTGGAAAATAACAAGGTGTATATATTCAACTATATATATATATGTGTGTGTGTGTGTGTGTGTGTGTGTGTGTGTGTGTTTGTGTGTGTTATATATTCCAAGAAAATAACATACCGACTAATGATTTATACATTTTCACTAGTTTTCTCCCAAAGAATTCTTACACTAAGAATATCATACTATTACAAACTACAACTCCTCTACTACCATCTGTTTCCCTAACCTCTCATGCTTTTTTATTTCCTTCTCTTAACTTAACCTTGATACTATCGATCAGCCCTCTTGCGGATGTCCACAATTTCTCCAACGCCTATTAAAAATCTATACAATTTCTTCTCTTTTAATATTACTCTAACTTCTTTTACTTCTTTTTCGGTTGTCCATTCTTCTGACTCTGTATGAGTTTTATAGAAACTTCCATCTCCCTCTTTACTTAACTCCAACTTCGGTATTCTTCATGAGCACTCTCTAAATCCACCATAGATTTGCCTTTTATAAGTACTTCAGCGAAAACTTCCTCTATTCTATAATTCAAATTATTCTCCATTGCTGCAGTCTATTCTAGTTCAAGTACTATCACACAACTTTTCACTCATTAAATATATATACTTAGCTCCTTCACATACCAAAACATTAATTGGTTATCACTAGCTTATGTAAGTAATCTATTGTTACTTTTCTCCAACTTCTGCTGATGAATTTCCTTAATTCATCTCTTACAAAATTATCTTTAGTTTATTTCTTTATTTTCTTCATTACTTCTCTATTCATAATACCCAGTCTCTTATTTCCTTCATATAAGGCTCTAAACTTATTGCCATATCAAACTTCAAATCTCACCCTTACAGGTCACTCCCTAGATCCCTCACCATCTCATTACTTACAACCTTAATTATCTTCATATATTACAAAACTTTTTATCTCCATAATCTTCTCATTCCTTATAACTTCCCTTATTGTCTATTCTAGACATTCTTAACATCTCCAGAATATTTCCCTATAATGAGTATCTAAACTCATTCCCTAACTCTAACTTTATCTCCTTATTGCCTTCGCTACAATCTCTCAGGTCATATCTTAAGGTATTCCTACCCTAGATCTATAACCTACGGCTTTGATACCAAATTATGACGAATCCAAATTCTCTACCTTCACTGTAGCCAATTTGGTGCTCACGTAAATATTCTATAAGATAATAACTCCTATATATCCAAGATTCATAGTACTCATAGTAAATAGTAGTTCTCGTCAGAACAATTATTGTAATTGAGTACCCTCGCTTGGATATACAAGTTTAGTATCTCATAGATATTTCTTCCATATCTATAATTCTTATCTATCTGACCTCCATAATATTAATGGTAGGGTTCTTGGAACTGAGTGAAGCGCTACCTCAGTGCCTTAGAGAAGCCCAATGTCTGTTAACACTATCATTGAGATATATAGTTCATATAGATACTGTACTCTTTTCTAATTTCATTAGAACAAAAACTAAATACTGCAAACTAATAATATACCGTTACATTGATTCGAAAGATCGTTACTATTACATTATAGTTTTCAACAGACATCCATGTCTTAAGCCTTTTTATCCACAATATCAGAATTGCTGGAATATATTATTTCTATCTGCAAATGAAGAAAATATTTGTAGGGATGAGCTATAGAAAGCTCAACAAGTTTTGAACAATAAACGAAGTTATACATATACCAAATCTGTATTAAACGAACATAAAGTTCAGAGTTGTTTCACACACACTAAATCTGGATTAAATGAACATAAAGTTCAGAGTTGTGTCACATGTATATACTGAGGTTTGTCAGCCAAACCCTGCCCATTTCGAATTTTTGTCAGTCATATAGACTTAGAAATCCTGATTAATTCGCTCAACCAAACAGCTAGGAGTATGCATATCATCCAATCTAAAAAACCTCCAGTCATTGCTATAAATGCCGGCACATGGAACCCATTCAGTTTGTTACTGCCGATCATAATAGTGTCAGTATATATGTTGGAACCAAACAAAATTGGTTTTTCAAAATCTATGCTTTGATATCAAATCAAACGTATTTTTACGTAAACAACAACACGTATGTCTCGGTTATGTTCGAATAAGAAACCATCATCTTTAATGAATAGAATTCATGAACACGGTATTTCAAAAGATCATAAAATAGAAAACTTTCATTTAATAAATAAATTAAACGAAGCTAGAAAACTGACATTTAAAATATAAGGTTTGCACAAAGTGCATAAAAACTTGTAATTGAAATATAAAGTTGCACAAAGTGCGGAAAACTTGCCTGCCCGACGATCAGCTAATTTATAACATTCGTAACTGTCTACGTAACCTAAATATATTCATTGCAATAATTAGAATCAGTAACAGTTGATATCTAATCAATTTATTAGTGTTTGGGTTGTATTCGATGTCTATTCGGTGTTTTACAACTTGATCGGATAGTTTATAAAATTACTTTTTGAGTAAACTTTGTTTGAAAGTTTAAATATTACCTTTAATATTATTCACAATAATTTCTAGAAGCTTAGAACCATGTCTCAATGATTAATATAAATTTTAACCTCTTTCTTATTGATCAAAATGATTTAAAAGTCATTAATATTATTTTTAAGTAATTAATAATCATTCATAATGATTTTTAAATCACCCATATTGTTTTCAAATAATTTAATATGATTGATAATGATTTCTAAATCATTGATTTCAATTTTAAATAATTTAATATTATTTAAAATAATTTATTATTCTTATTATTTTCAAATTTATTATCAATTAAAATGATTTTTATAAATCATAATCATAATTATTATTAATTCATAATAATTATTACATCATCAATATTATTGTTAAATAATTTATTATTATTGGTAATGATTTTTAAATCATTAATTCTATTTTCAAATAATTTATAATTATTTAAAATGATTTATTTTCATTTGTACTAATTTATTTAATAGCATTATTAAATAATTTCCTTATTATTAATATTTAAATAAATTAAATATTAATGAAATTGTATGTCAAAATATTAAAACTTATTTATCATAATTTAAAATGTATTTTAGGAATTAATTATTAATTTATAATAATTATTTGGTATTTATTTCGAATTATAATATTATTTTTATTAATTTTAAACCAAAATGTCGCTAAGGGTAACTTATAGTGACATAACTGTCGCTATTGGTGTTCTTTAGGTATGAAGAACAGCCCTTACCCTCCTACTTTGACCAAGGTTAATCTTCAATCTATTAGGCTTCTAGGTTGGTTAGTGTAATTAATTCATAGCTCTGATGTAGTAGTATAAGCCTATAATCATTTTGGTGTCAAACTATGTCGCAATCAAAAGTTATTGACGATCTAATCAAGCACCTAAGGCTGTTCTTGCCTTTCTGGGTTTTCTAGAAAGGAAAAGTCATGGTCAGTCAACGGCATTGAAGCCTACATAACTTGCATCCTGCTAAATATTTAAGTGATCTAGGGTCATGATTTGGTAGACTAAATGTCAAGGTTCAAACTGGTAGCACTTATAGGGTTTAATAACATCATAATAGAAAGATTTGAGTGTTTAAAGAACTTGTCAGGTCTCAGTTTCAATTTTCTAGGTTGCCCAGAATTCACTTGTGATCGGTCAACCTATTTTGACCGCTAATAATTCTCAATCCAAACATGTTCAATGCATTAGAGTGCTTTAGGAATGTAGTAATCATATCATAGCATACTCTAGATACAACTTAACACCTTATCTACTTATCAGTTGAAAGATTCAAGCCGGTCAAACGTCTGTCAGGCGTGGTTTTGCAACTTTCTAGGTTACCCATAAATCTGGGTTTCTAGTTTCGGGGCCCTACTTTTAATCCATCATATCTTGCACTCGTTTGATGTAATGAGTGATCTAGTGGCATGGGCTTGTAGTCTACATGACAGAGTTCAAACCCAATACACTTATATGATCCAAATACCTGTCAGAGTGATTTCAAAGTCCTTAAACATCTTGTCAGACACTATTCTTGAGTTTTGGGTTTTCCAGAATTTTCCAATCTGATCGGTCAACGGGTTTCGACCACTAATATCTTGCAATCTATACATCTTATGATCCTGTTTCCACTTCTAGACCACTAAGCTCCTAACATACTACAACTACAATACATCAAACAACTCAAACATCTAACATATTCGGATCTAAAGGGCCTGACATTCGGTTGTCAGACACTAAATCATAAGTTTTGATAAAGCTTCATAGATCTAATGTTAGGGTTTGTGTTCTTACCTATTTAGACCAATTCTTGACTTGTGCTTTCTGATTCTAACCTTGGCTAGCTATGGGCTTCTTGGGGGTTATAATATGAAGTATTTTAAGTCTAAAATTCGTGAGGCTAGAGAGGAGAAGGATAGCTACACTTGGGCATTTAAAGTAAGGGTTAAATGGATTTTAATCCATCTAAAATTTGATTCATTGCATCCAATTGTTGCTAGATGTCATGTTATGGCTGGTGTAGTCTAATTTAACACATGTGGTAAATCTTTTAAGTGTTGAGCCATAGATTTGGCTTTATCACCTAAAATGGAAGAGAAAGGGTATTTTCGTAACTTCCTATGTACTAAGGATAATTTTGTGATTTTCGATTCAACTTTGAGGGTAATTTAGTCATTTATGTTATGGAATTAGACACATGGCAAATCTTGGTGATGAGTCACCAAGATTTGTGTTTATTTTTTGTTAAAAGATAAGCTCAAGGGTATTTTGGTCTTTTTACCCCTACTAAGGGTATTTTGGAAATTTCTATATTATCCATAGGGTTATTTTAGTCATTTCACATACTTCTCTAATATTTTTAATCCTTAGGTTTTGATAACCATTATTAGGGTTCCCTAATTAGATTTTAGGGTTTTAAAATTAAAATCAGGGTTTACCGATTAGGGTTTGGTAATCCGAGTTAGGGTTTCCTAATCCTCATTAAAATTCTCTGATAGAACTTTATACTTTATCCTACACCCACATACTTATTATAATATTCACTATCACAACTTCTTATTGATAACCCTAATTAGAGTTCGGGTTTGTTTATTAGGGTTTTGGTTTCCTAAATTAAAAAATTAGTGTTTTCCGACATTCGATTAAGGTTCGTAATCCCTTATTAGGGTTTACTAAATTGGTACCCTAACCGATCAATCATTGATCGGAATCGCTATCCAGAATTAAGGTTAAGGTTTCTATTCTCTGTTAAGCACAACTCTACTCATATTTCTTAGTCAATACACAAATTGACCACTTCTCTTGACTTGTATCATAGATACTTAGCACAATATTGGTAATCAATATAAATATTAAATAATAATAAATAAAAAAAATTTATTCATTAAATTCTGGATCCTCACATTACCTGTGTTCAACTTAAGTGGTTACAAGGTAATAAAAGACTTAGGCACTTATGCAAATTCAGATCTTAGATTTTTGGCATGTTTTCGTGTTATAAAAAAGAAAAGAAAAAAAAAGGACAAAATGAAAAGAAAAATGAAAAGAAGAATAATAATAACCTTAGTTGACTAAGCCTAGTTACTTGGCCTCTGTTACTCGAGTTATTAGATCCTTAGGGTTATTCTACACCTAGTGCCTAAAGCCGTCCGGCTTGGGAGTCATTGATCAAAAACTCGTTACATGGGTAACTCTGAATAGCCTAATGTAATTAGGCATTGCATGATCATGCTAAAGGTTTTGATTGTTAAGTTCTATAGAATAAAAATTTAATTTGGTTTAAGTTTGATTACGTGGTCTTTGTTGCTCGAGTTATTAGATCCTTAGGAGTGTTCTTTACCTAGTGCCCTAAAGCCGTCTGACTTGGGAATCATTGATCAAAAGCTTGTTACATGAGTAGCTCTGAATAGCCTAAGGCAATTAAGCATTGCACAAGTTAAATTTAGATGTCTTCATTTGATCCTTTCTTGTATCTGTGTCTTGTTCTTAATGCTTGATGTTGTTTAAGTTTACAAAGTTAACATTTTCATTGAGATAGATTATGTGAACTTATTTTAAGCTATGATTAGTTAGGATAGTTGGTATTCACACACACATATAGAATGGATCTAATATAGTCTTAAGCTTGAGATTAATTGAACCCTTACTCATAACTGTGTTTTTCTTATTCTCTAAGAGTAGTTGTTTTGAGTTTAGAAGCCATGATGCAGGTGTATAACTTAATCCACATTTATATTTTACTTTTGATGTTTTTATTTAGATAGTTTTGCTTGAGGACAAGCAAATGCTTAAGTTTGGGGGTATTTGATGAGTGCGATTTATACCCTCGAAACGGATCCTCTAATTCTTAAGAAGTTGCTTGTTCGTTGTATTTTATATCGCTTTTTTAGTATTTTATTATTATTTTGCTTAATATATCTTTTGCAGGGGTTTTCAAGTCATTTTCGGCTTTCAGGGGGCAAAAGTGTCAATTTTCTAGCATTGGCGCTGCATCGCTTCTTCCAGGCTTAATCTTGGCACTGCAGTGCCCCATCCATGCCAGCTCACCAGTCTGCTACGTTGCAGTGCTCATGTTCCTTCACAAACAGGCATTGTAGTGCCCACTTATTGATCGTGACTTTTGACCAAGCACTGCAGCACCTTTTCAAGGCTTAATCTCGGTGCTGCGGCGCCACCTCCGGTTCCAAGGCAGACAGGAAAGAAAAACGACCTAGCTGCTGAAGGATATATATATATATATATATATATATATATATATATATATATATATCAATAAATCAGCCTCCCTGAGATATAACTCATCTCTCTCTCTTAGTTAGTTTAACATAGTTTTCTCTCTATTTTAATAATCATTGTACATATAGCTTAGGTAGATTAGGGTTATGATTGGGATTTCTTGGAGCTTAAGAGCAACACGGATCAGAAGTCGATTTAATGGGATTTCTTAGAGATTGAAGATACTACGACATAGTTTATTCTTCTCTAGTTTTTCCTTTGATCCTTATTTATAAATGTTGTTATTGTTGCTACTTATGTTTAGTTTATTAGCTATGAACTGAATATTATCTTTAAGATTATAATGGAACCCACTGTTAATTTGAATTGATTTACTTTTTTCCTTTGGTGGGCACTATATGGTTTGGCTCAGATATTTATGCTTAATGTTTAATTGCTAAGGAATAAGTGATTAATTGGGTAATCTATAAGAGATTGGGAAATGGACTGTAGATTAGACCGTAAGTATCTGATATGTGATTATGTTTGTCTACATAATTGGATTGCTTAATTTTCATATAGGATAGGAATATACATGTGCGCCGCGTGTGACCTAATTTAGAACCTGAGCTAGAATTCCTTGTCTTTGGTTAATTCGTACAGGAATGTGTCGAATTTCCTAGTTAGGATGTTCCTTACTGTTTAATTCCTATTTGGATAGATTAGAGAGGATAGGTTTGTACATACCTCGGAAGAGGCGTACAAACAATTATGAGTTCTCGGTCGACAACCGGTTGTGACCACTAAGACCAAAGGGAGAGGTAGGAGATTCATTGAGAAATTGCACGCCAAGGGTTTGACGAAATGCTTGTGTAGGGGGAAGTTATGATCTTAGCTTGTAGCGCCTTAGATACCAGTCTTTAGCCATTTACTTGCTTTGTTAATTAGAGTTAATTAGCTAATTAATTATCTTTTAATCTGCTGTTTAAATAAGACTAAAACGATACAAAGTCGGTTCTTGGTAAATATTAGTCATAATTCCTGGTGAGATCGACAACTTTCTTATCACTGTATTACATGTTAGACTGCGTATACTTGCGCATTTTTAGTGATCGGTAATCCGACTAACAATAATAAAAGGAGCTAGCCTAATGGAAATAATTTCAAGAAAGGAAGATTCAATAATGATTATGTAAAGACACCGATATCAGTACCAACACCGATTTCAAATGGAGGGGAACAAGTACAAGTTAAATGTTACAAGTGTGGACATGAGGGTCATCTCAGTCCAAACTATACTCAATCATCTAAGGTTTGTTACAGTTGTGGGAAGGAAGGCCATATGCTTAATTTTGTCTGTTAGCGAATCGAATCCATCTGTAATGGAGACACCCAAGGCTAACACGAACAATCCAAAACCCTTCAAAAGAGAGCTTTTGTCTTGACATCCCAAAAGTTGTGGAACCCAAACGAAGTTATTGTTAGGTTTGTAATATTTGTATACACAATCAAAGTAGTGGAAACATAGTAAAAATAGATTTTAAAATTTTACAAACCATATACCTGGATCATCCTTATGCGTAATTGTTAATTAAACGAAAGAGAAGAAGAATCAAATTCATACCCTTGAAGATTCAAGCTTTCTCAGATACAAGTTCAACTCTTAGTCCTTCGTGCTCTCCTTGAATACGCAGGATTGATTCATTCATTTGATCAACGTTAGCCACCCAAGCGTTTGGCCTCTTGAGATAATCCACCAAGGAAGAACAAAAACTTATGAAGAAGGGTGATTGGCTAAACCCTAGTTTTTTCTATCTTAAATAGAAAATGTGTACTCTCCCAAACTATTTAGAAATAAAGTTTTTATTTAATTAATTAAACTCCTTTAATTAATTAGGCTTCCTAATCTCATTAGAAATAATTAATTAAACCTTTTAATTAATTAGCCTCTTAATCTTATTAGGAATATATGAGAGTACCTATATTAATTAATTCCCAAAACCCTTTTAGGAATTAACTTAATAATAATAGTAATAATAATAATAAGACTCGTCTTATTAATTTATATTTAATATTTCTAAAATATGAAATAATAAATATTAAGCTATTTAATTTATTCTATCACCAAAGATTAAATTAAATACACTTAACATATTATTACGATTATGCCATTTACTTCTGAAATAAATATTCTTCTTTTTATGGTGTTACCCTTTAGTTTCTTCATATTAAACCGATTGTGAATAAATCAATTAGAAAAATTCTTATCTTATTTAAATAAATAAATTTAACTATTAATTTATTTAAATAAATAATATTTATTCTACAACAAGGATAAACCTCCTTAGTGATTAACGACTTTTCAGATAATATAGATTTTAACATTAATCATAAAAGAACCTTTGAGTAAATAGTTACCGTACAATTCAATCATTCCACCATACAATGTCCAAATTAAATATAAGACATGAAATTACTGTCAAGTATTATTTTATTTAATTATATGTATTTCGATTCATAAATGCACAACTCAAAATAAATGTAAATTAGAAACTCCTTTCTAATTTAATCCACATTGACCAAGGATTCCTGGGTTGTCATTTATCGAATCACATTGGACATTTCTCTTCTTTTACTAGAAACGGTAGATTCTTTATTGATCATTCAATTCATTATCTCTATATATAACTTATTACACCCAAGCATACCATTTGATATACCCTAAGTGTCTTAAGGAATACGTGAAATTATAATTCATTATACACAAGATACTATGATGATCTCAAGTCTAAGGTCACTTGTACTACTATCACTACAGGAATTTCTATTGACATGCAAGTAAAACTCCATTAGGTATTCCTTAGCGAGCCACATTCAGTGAACTTATTCTCTAATAAGCACTTACATACTTGCTTTAGTGTCTCCACACAAATGATCATGAGATCAATCATTCTCATCCAATGAGCAAACAATGTATGTAACAATCTATCCGGATTCACTAATACACTTTTTAGTAATCCATCGATTGGGAACATTTTAGTTTTTAAGCTATCTAAGAATTTAGATTTCATTAGCATGACCTCATCATGATTCTAAAAGCATTGCTTAAAATTATAAGTTTATCACATATTATTAAAATAGCACCATGTAGATAATTAAATGTCTTTAGTAAATAAATACTTTTATTAATTTTGAATAATATTGTTTACAAAGTATATGCTTTATCATCATACATGATTGGCTTGTATGCATACTACTTTTAGTTATAACCGATAAGCTACTCAAAAACTCTTGCGAATCTATGCCCTATTAGATATTGGCTCTACCCATTCTTTTATTTCACATGCATGTGCTCAACGTTTGAATTTGACTCTTGAGAAATTTGACTTTGACTTATCTGTTGAAATTCCATTACCCGTTGATCTTATTTTTTTGGAAATGCATGAATTTGATGTGATTTTAAGAATTAATTGGTTGACTAGTCATCATGCTAAAATTGATTATTTTCATACGATCCTTAGTTTTCACATTCCTCATCAATGTATTATGAAAATTCAAGCATTCAAACCGTTGAAATTGATTATTTTAATTTCTTGCCATATAGTTATTCGTTTATTGAAAAAAGATGTCAAGCCTTCTCAATTCATATCATTGATTTAAACAAAAATAGACTTGAATGATATTTACATTGTTACTGAATTCTTTGACGTGTTTCCCGAAGAACTTCTTGACTTACTCTCAACTGTGAAATTAAAATTTTTATTGACCTTGAACTTGATACTAAACTTATTTCTAAGACCACATACTGAATGAATCCCATTGAACTTCAAAAGTTAGAAGTTCAACTACATGAATTATTAGATACTGGTTTCATATGTCAGAGTGCATCACCTTGGGATGCTCATATTTTATTCGTGAAGAAGAAGGACAAGAGTATAAGATTATTGACTACTGAGAGTTGAATCATATCACCATCAAAAATAGGTATCCGTTACTGTCGACGTCGGGATTTTTATTTGTCCCTTTCTGTTCTTGTTCTTTGATGTTCTCATGTTAGGTGATATTTGTTTGAAAAAATAAGTTGTGAAAAGGTCTGACATTTATATGTCGACGATTGGACTGTAAGAGTCGCCAATTAATTTTTTACATGGTTGTACCAACACAACCAATAAAAGGTTTGCACATTGACCCAGTGATGTGACACTGCTAAACGGGTCAGTGAAACTGAGATTCATTAGGGTCCGGGGGCTTGGTTATGTGGAGGGAAGGTGTTAGACTGTAACACCCCCTTCCCGAAAAGGAAAGGGAGGTCACGTGCGAAACACAACAAACCTCAAAATAAATAAACAGAGCACTTACAACCTCAAAATATTAATAGTGGTGATCCAATAATAAAGTAATAAGTACAATTCTCCAAACTGAGTCAAAATAATCAAAACTTAAAATTCGAATCAACCTAAATGTCAAAGGCAAAACTATCATCACACTAGCGCTGAATCACCCCTGCAAACCTGCCGGAAGAAAAATATAGCATGAGCCAACTGCCCAGTACGGATACAGATATACAAAAGATATACAACTGATATACAAAAATAACTGAGACAAAATACTGAACAAAGCCTCAAGTGTAAATACGGACGAAAATAGAATCTCCAAATATCTGAATGGAATATATCTGAATCAACACAATTGACGAAACCAATAGAAGAATAAAAAAATAACAAACTGAAGTAACTAAATCAATAAATTGAACTGAACAGAAACAAACAAAACTAATACAATGAAATAATAGGCTGAATCAAATGGTTGGGTGTTATTTCATACCAAATGAACTCAGAAATATACATTGCCACACAGACAAGTCAAAATAATGCCACACATGCAAGTCAAATGATGCCACACAGACAATCAAAATAATGCCACACAGGCAAATCAAATGATGCCACACATGCAACCAGAATAATGCCACACAGGCAAATCACACATTGGACCGCGAATCCAAATGTATGCAAATCAGATAGTGTGTTCGGCACAACATCACCAATCCGCAGAACAGAAAACTAGGGTTAACCCATACGCCTTCCACAACAAAACACCAAATGGCCCATTTCCTCCAGAGCCCAAAACGGAGACGTCGTGGACTAATCACACCGCCACGGAAAGTGTCATGCCTCTCGTGCCAAGACGACATGCCTGTGGTACCCCCACAGGTGGTTATAGCTCAGGTATACCCTACGGTATATTCTAACAAAAATACGTACTATGTCACAACACATGCAACATAATACTAACAAAAGAGTTCTATATGTACATGTTGAACCAAATCAAATTATAGTCTCAAAAAGAAGGTAGCAACATGTATACCGCTCTACAATTATCAAAAATAAATACTAAACATGATATCCTAATTCAAAGAGTACAAATACGAGTCATGTGTATCAACTCCAAAATGAAACTAATATATTTATATCACATGAAATAATTATGTGAAATCATAACATAATTCAAAATAAGGAAACAAACGAACAAATAAAATTTAATAAGAGTATCGTTGAAAGAGTACGGAATCCGTACATGATACTTCCAAACCATTTATAGCACACTCCACCAAATCTTACCCTCAATTGCCAACGATATCAAATACAAAACGTTATTCGTAACCTAAACATATTCACCTCAAATTAAAAACAATCTAAACTAATAATTCCAAAATAATTCATAATCTATTTAATATGCCTTTAATCATCGTCTTTTATCAGTTACTAATACTCCAAAATTTATATTCCAAAAAATAACTCTTTAAATTCCCTCTGTCCGATCTAATAAAAAGTAATAATAATACAATTATAAGTTACTTACTAATTATAATTTATATAATATGAAATTGATTCTTCAATTACATCAATTTTACAAAATAATCTTACTTAAATTATAATTTATCTTCTAATCATTTTTTTTCCTTTTTATTATACTTTAACAAATTAACAACCTAAAGATATTATATATATAATAAACTTTATTCAATCAATAAAGTAATACAGTGATATAAGTATATATATCATGAGTCAGTGGTGGTTAACATGCAGAAAGCTTAATCATGATTCGGAAAGCAATTTTTTTTTACATGTTCAATATATATATAAATATAATCCAATGTACTCTAATCCAACAATAATCTTGCAAACTTATATATACATATGCATAACTTCTAATCAATCATGTGTACCATCAATAACAGTAAAATTTCTATTAAAACACCTCTAATTTCGTTCCAGAAGAAGTCTGATAACACATATATATACATATATATGAATATTATACTCAATAATTTTAATAAGAAACCACAAACGTCTTACATGTATAACAAAAAGGATTCAATTCCTAATCTTCGCAGTGTCGCCTCTTCTTTTTCTTTTAGATGAATAATGGCTTGAGTATATAATATGGTTTGTGTTTTAGTTATTTATTATCATTATTTAATTAACTCTCCTAGTTCTAATAGGATTTATTATCCACATATAATTTAAACCCAATTAATTTTAAAGCCCAATTTTATCAAATTAATTTATCCAAACTTATTAATATTTATTAGCCCATATAAATTAAATGATTAGTTTGACCCAATAAATAACAAAGTCCAAACAATATGTTTTAAGAATATAAATTTAATATTATTTTTTTTTCGGAATATTACATTACCTCCCCCTTAAAAAGGATTCCGTCCCCGGAATCAAAAGAATGAATGTACTTAATTATTAAAAGATGCGGATACTCCGCTCGAATAGACTCCTCTATCTCCCAAGTAGTTTCCCGCTCCGAATGATTTTACCACAAGACTTTAACAAAAGGAATTATCTTCCTCAATTTTAATTTAATCAGTTATTTAATTATCTACTAAAAAAATTTAATTTTCCAAACAAAACAAGGAAAGAGGGAAACAAAATCATTTACCTTTTCTAATTTAAATACAATTTTATAAAATAAAATTAATTAATATTTAATTATATAAAAAAAATATGGGTTATTGTAGTTTTCACCCCTTAAAAATAATTTCGTCCTCGGAATTCCAATAAGCTACAAAAAAAATTAGTTAAGATGCAGCGCCGCAATTTTAACGATCAACGCGGATAAGTCATCGGTCCACATAATTATCAATGTACTTGTAAAAGATTCGTCAGCTACCGTGTCAAGCCTTGGTAAGGTTCTTCGCGTTAAATCACATGATCCATTGTTGGTGCGAGTCCCCTGTTAATATCTTTGAGTTTCATTCTTACAAACGTACGTACTCTTCGGAACATAATTCGAAATCACAAACATTTTTCTTCATCTAAATACGATTCAAATAACCAAAATATGTAAAATTATTTTTAACTCGTTAAAATGTTTATATTCCACACATGACAAAGATCTAACAAATTATTTTTATTTAATTTACATAAATCATACAAAACTCCAAGGATGTCGGATAAACTAAACAACTGAATAAATTATATCAACTTTTCGTAAATCCTCAAGAGCTTCAAAATATTCAAACCTCACTTCGAACTAGCTAGTTCTTAAATATTATTACACCAAAGAATATACTACTAAGATCTCTTTATCATCATATCAACTCTAAGTCAAATATTCTATTATCTGCATAAGCAAACTATAGCTTTCAAAATCTCTTAAAGATTATTCACTTATTATATATCTAATCATTCAATGAATCAATCATTCTCTTAATGCAATTCTTAACCCAACAAATTCCAAGATCTCCATATACTATCACTCAAAATTTCATATAAGATAACTCCAATATTCTACTAGGAAATAATTGCAAAATTCATTTACTCCAAAAGATTAATCTAATTACCTCGAATCTCTACAACTCAAAATTACAAGAGATCCTCTGTACTTAATAATTTTCACTTTATCATATTATCCCACCGATTCACATACCTCAATTTATTCACAACTTAACAAAAATCAAAATCTAACCCAAATCAAATCCTCAATTCCAAAATCATAATGATTGTCACAAAATAAAATAACTCTAACGAATAATTTTGCGAAAATCAAATTCTCGTCGATACAAATACTCACATAATAATCATATAATCATTTCTTAACTAAATAAAATATGACATTATTCTCCTTAATGATCCAATCACAATCCTTAACTAATATTATTGCTCCAACGCATAACAATAATAATTTTAAAAAATTATCTCACCTTTCTCAAATCAACTACAACTAAAAGAGCTAAAAACACTTGGTCAAAATCAAGACCAACCAAACAGAGAACAAAATCGAATCAAACTCCTACGTCTACCCAGTGATTTACCCACAACTCACAGGTCAAACCTAAATAGGTTTTCGACAAGAAATAACCTAAGCTTTGATACCATCTATGTAGCACCCCCTTCCCGAAAAGGAAAGGGAGGTCACGTGCGAAACACAACAAATCTCAAAATAAATAAACAGAGCACTTACAACCTCAAAATTTTAATAGTGGTGATCCAATAATAAAGTAATAAGTACAATTCTCCAAACTGAGTCAAAAATAATCAAAACTTAAAATTCGAATCAACCTAAATGGTCAAAGGCAAAACTATCATCACACTAGCCCTGAATCACCCCTACAAACCTGTCGAAAGAAAAATATAGCATGAGCCAATTGCTCAGTACGGATACAGATATACAACTGATATACGAAAATAACTGAGACAAAATACTGAACAAAGCCTCAAGTGTAAATATAGACGAAAATATAATCTCCAAATATCTGAATGGAATATATCTGAATCAACAGAATTGACGAAACCAATAGAAGAATAAAGAAATAACGAACTGAAGTAACTAACTCAATAAATTGAACTGAACAGAAACAAACAAAACTAATACAATGAAATAATAAACTGAATCAAATGGTTGGGTGTTATTTCATACCAAATGAACTTAGAAATATACATTGCCACACAGGCAAGTCAAAATAATGCCACACATGTAAGTCAAATGATGCCACACAGACAATCAAAATAATGCCACACAGGCAAATCAAATGATGCCACATAAGCAACCAAAATAATGCCACACAGGCAAATCACACATTGGATCGCGAATCTAAATGTATGCAAATCAGATAGTGTGTTTGGCACAACATCACCAATCCGCAGAACAGAAAACTAGGGTTAACCCATACGCCTCCCACAACAAAACACCAAATGGCCCACTTCTTCCGGAGCCCAAAACGGAGACGCCGTGGACTAATCACACCGCCATGAAAAGTGTCATGCCTCTCGTGCCAAGACGACATGTCTATGGTGTGACACCCCCAAATCTCGGTACTTCATTTCCTCATGGTTTGGTGTTCGCGTAATCAAAACATTCATTTCTAACTACCCAATTATAATAAAATTGAATAACAAAACCTGCCCATACAGGATTAAACTTAAATAAATCTCCCAGGTTAACTAACCTTTACAAACAATCATTCATGCGGAAAAAAATAAAATAAATTTCATTACAATCTTTAAACCAAGTCTGAAAATAAACTATTCAACTATTACAAGTCTTCAGCATTGCTTCGTCTTTCCTTTCCCTTTACTGGTACTAGGCACACCACCAGTTTCAACCTTAGCTGTAAGAAATTTTACAGGCAAGAGTGAGCAAACAAGGCCCACTTGAAATAACAATAATTAAATCAGTAACTTTTACATCATTTGTCAACATTAAGCTCAATAGAATTTAACAATATATTCTATTAACTTTTGGAAAGCTTTAACCTTTACTGAGGGTCTAATGACCACGAATCATGTCCACAGTTATAAGTAATTTTTCAACTTAAACTTTAACAGTCATAAGACTATAAGGACTTCACATACTTAGGGGGATCAACCCTTCGTACAATGTATTGTGCACAACCATTTCAAAGCTAAGCGTAACCTCTTATAAAAGAGTTGTTCTTCTCAGTATTTAGAATACAAGTCCGTACCAAAGTGAGTTTGGTTTGGATACATCATGGGGTAATTTAGAATTCAACGGTAATCAACTAAGGTTTAGTTGATTACAACGACATAACTGTATACTATGGAATAATCGTAGTTTAATTGATGTTTATAAATTGACATCATGCTTTAGGGATAATCTAATAGCATACAATTTGAATAATTATAACCTACCTTACTTGAACAATAATAAGACAAGGTTAATTGAATAATAAACATCCACAACATGTATATAATTGCACATGCTAAACCACAAGTTAAGTACAAGAATAACTTGCTCCAAATAAATTTACACCATTATATGATAATCAAAATTGAAATAATAATTAGTTCAATAAAACCAATGATTAGAAAACTTATACAATAAAGAACTTGCTAAATATCAAAAGTTAAGGCTTAGAAACTTGCTCAATGTAAAAGGTAGGTTTAGGAAACTTGCCTTTAGCACAAGCTACACTTTTACCACTTGAATTGATACCCTAAACATATGTCATATTGACATAATTAGTCCTAACCAACATTGTACATTTATATAAACAATTACATTTCTCATATGGGTTGAATTACCCATTCACATAATCAATTATATTTCAAGTAGATAATACTTAATAACATGATATTTCATAGTCTAATAATACTGAAATTATCATTTAACATTATTATAATAAATACATAACATTTATTTTCAAGTTTTGTACATTTAAACAAAACTGTCAGACAGTTCTGCCAAGCCGTGCCGCGGCGCCACAGTTTGTACTGTGGCTCGCGCTGCGGCGCTGAGTCGGCGCTGCGGCTCAGCGATTATACTATAAGCCGGCGCTGCGGCGCAGTGATTGTGCAACAGCCCGCTTACGTCATGGTGATGGCGCTGCGGCGCCAGCAGTGAACTGCTGGGCGCCGCGGCGCGAACTGTCAGCGTCGACTGATAGCTTCGGCAACCATGAAAGAAAAGCCAAATTGGCCAAAAAGCTCGAATCTAATAGACTAGTTACACTCTATTTTGCACATAAACTTCATACAAACACATTGTGACAATTCCTAACGTGTTTCTATTCATAATTTGTCTAAACATCAACTATAAAACACCTAATTTCAAGATTTTTGGCAAAACTCCATTATTGATATTATTTTTCATTAAAATTACCACTGTGATTTTGTTATTCAATCAAAATAGAAATTTCTAACTATCATGATTATGATTCTACCTATTCTAACAATTCTAACAATCAATTTATCAAAACACAACCAATTAAACCTTAATTTCCATTTTAAAAATAACCCATTCTCATTCATAAAATTCTCTATAAAACAATTTCTTCATAATATATACATACATGAATTAAACTCTATATAATCATGCATAACTCATGAAACACATCTACAATTGCTAATTATATAAACTTATAACCAAAACAACAAAATTTCTTTTCATAAATTTTTCACAGAGACTTTTTGGGAAGAAAAACTTTTAGAGTTTTGTAAAGAAGAAGATGGCCTACCTTGGATTATGAAGAAGATGATGGTCCTAACTCTTTGATTATCACTTTTCTCCAAAACCTGAAAAACAAACACTCAATCTCTCTAAAAAATCTCTTATTTTTTTCTTCTTTTCTTCTTCTTCTTCCTCTGAGTTTTTCTTTCTTTCTCTCTAACCTCTCTCCTCTATCTTACGTATTATAATATAACGTATAAGATATAATGTATATATTAAATATATAATATAACTCTCACATAACTGACATCAGTTATTTTTATTTTGAAAATCAAAAGCCATAAGGCTTGTTTGGTTAAGCTTAATAAAATAACCCATTAATCCTTACTCCTTGTTTGGTAAATTGAATTAAAACAAATGGATTAATCCTTATACCTTGTTTGCTAAAACACTATTAGATTAAAGACTTATTATACAATAAGGCATGTTTGGCAAAACTAAATTAAACTCTTTTAATTTATTTTAATAACTCCTTTATAACAAGGTTATTAATCACCCTTTATTTAATTAAATAAATCAATTAAAACATTAATCTACTAAATTACTTTGACACATAAATCATTATCATATAATTATAATTTCTTTTATAACTATAATTTTATTTAACCAACTAATATTTTAAATTATAATTTCCCATTTAAAATATTATTACCTATTTAAAATCACTATAAGCTCTCTAGCTTATTTATTAAATAAATTTGGTATATAACCTCATAACAATTAATTTATTTAGCTCCTTAATTATTTACTCAACAAATAATTAATTAAATCACATCAACTCAAATTGTCATATAATTCAATAAATATTTAATATTGCCAATAAATATTTAATATTTAATATTTAATTATTTATTCAACAAATAATTAAATAAACCACATCCCTCAAATTGAACAATTATTTATTCAACAATAACAATTTTATTAAATACTTAAATAAATCAATAAATATTTAATATCACACTTTAAAATTATGGAATGTTACATCATTCCCTCCTTACAAGGATTCTGTCCTCAGAATCACAATTCAAACAAATCATTCGTTACATTCTTCCCTACTTACAAAGATTCTGTCCCCAGAATCGAAGACACAGATTAAACAAATAACTCAGGGTATTCCTTCAACATTTTCTCTTCGAGTTCCCACGTAGCTTCTTCAGCGTTGTGGTTTCTCCATATCACCTTCACAAAAGGTATCACTTTATTCCTGAGCACTTGTTCTTTCCTGTCGACTATCTGGATAGGAACCTCTTCATAAGACAAATCTTTCTCGAACTGCAATGGTTCATACTCAATCACATGTTTGTAGTCGGGTTTATATGGTCGTAACACCGAAATATGAAAAATATTATGAATATTTTCCAACTCTGGAGGTAGAGCTACCTCGTAAGCCACTTCCCCCATGAAACTTAGCTTTCCCTTTTTACCGAAACGAATTTTCCCCTTCCAGGGAGAAACTTTTAAGAATACAAAAGTTCCTACGTCAAATGTACGATCTTGTCTGTGTTGATCAGCATACTTTTTCTGTCTGTCTTGAGCTGCGACCAGTCTTGTCCTGTTGAGTTTGACAACATCAACAGTTTGTTGTACCAGTTCTGGTCCTAACAGTTAGCGTTCACCGACTTCATCCCAACATAGTGGGGTTCTACACTTTCTGCAGTACAATGCCTCGTAAGGTGGCATGCCGATGCTCGCATGATAACTGTTGTTGTAAGCAAATTCCACCAATGGTAGTTGATCTTCCCAGCTTCCTTTAAAATCCATGACGCATGCTCTCATCATATCCTCCAATGTCTGAATTGTTCGTTCGCTTTGGCCATCTGTTTGTGGATGATAAGCCGTACTCATTCGCAACTGTGTTTCCATACATTCTTGTAGTCTCTTCCAGAAATTCGATGTAAACCACGGATCTCTATCAGACACAATTGATACTGGCACTCCGTGCCTCGAAACGATCTCCTTAATGTACAATCTTGCCAACTGATCAAGATTGAATCTAATCTTTATTGGTAAAAAGTGCGCTGATTTCGTCAGTCTGTCCACTATTACCCAAATCGCATCGCATCCTCTCTGAGTAGTTGGAAGACCCACCACAAAATCCATTGTGATGTGTTCCCACTTCCATTCCGGTATTTCTAATGGTTGGAGTAATCCGCTGGGTCTTTGATGTTTGGCTTTTACTCTCTGACATGTCAAGCATTTCGCTACGCATTCAGCAACATCTCTTTTCATATTTGGCCACCAAAAATGTCGGCGCAAATCCTTATACATTTTCGTGCTTCCTGGATGAATTGAATACTTTGAGCTATGAGCTTCAGTCAAAATTTCTTCTTTTAGCTCTAGCACTGCTGGAACCCAAATTCGTCCATCGAATCGTAGTAAACCTTATGTATCGACCTTGTATTTTACATCTCCGCCTTCACCCAAATTCTCTTTGATTTTTCCACACTCTCCATCTTGTAATTGAGCAATTTTCACTTTGTTCACTAAAGTTAGATCAGCTTCTATCTGGAATAGTTGTTCGTCAGATTCTTTTGGAAATTTGATTTCCAACTCCAATTTTGTCATTGCTGAAATGAGCTCCTTTTGAGTTGTTATCAGCATCAACTTCTCCCGACCTTTCCTGCTTAAAGCATCTGCCACTACATTCGCTTTACCCGGATGATAAAAGATCTCACAATCGTAATCTTTTATTAATTCCATCCACCTTCTTTGACGCATGTTCAAATCCTTCTGAGTGAAAATATACTTCAGACTTTTGTGGTCTGTGTAGATCTCACATTTCTCTCCATAAAGATAGTGTCTCCATATTTTTAGAGCAAACACCACTGCAGCCAATTCCAAATCATGAGTCGGATACCCCTTCTCATAATCCTTCAATTGTCTTGATGCATAGGCAATAACTTTGCCGTTCTGCATAAGAACACAACCCAACCCTTTATGTGAGGCATCACTATATACCACAAAATTTCCTGTATTATCTGGCAAAGTCAATACAGGTGCCACACTTAACTTCTTCTTCAAATTTTGGAAACTCTCTTCGCACTTCTCCGTCCAAACGAATTTTACAATTTTTCTTGTCAAATTTGTTAGCGGAGTGGCTATCTTAGAAAAATATTGAATAAATCTTCTATAATAACCAGCCAGTCCCAAGAAACTCCTCACTTCCGACGGTGTTTTTGGTTGTTCCCAATTGATTACTGCTTCGACTTTCGATGGATCCACTGAGATCCCATCTTTGTCAATCACATGCCCCAAAAATTGTACACGGTCGAGCCAAAATTCGCACTTAGAGAACTTCGCGTACAGTTTTTCCTTTCTTAGTGTCTCCAATGTCAGACGTAAGTGTTCCACGTGTTCTTCTTGAGTTTTGGAATACACTAGAATGTCATCAATAAATACCACTACAAACTTGTCTAGGAATGGTTTAAACACCCTGTTCATCAAATCCATGAATGCAGCAGGTGCATTGGTTAAACCAAAAGACATCACCAGAAACTCGTAATGTCCATACCGAGTTCTGAATGCCGTTCGTGGTATATCCTCCTTTCTTACCTTCAATTGGTGATAATCACTTCTCAAATCTATTTTCGAAAAGTACTTATCACCCTTCAGTTGATCAAACAAGTCATCTATTCTTGGAAACAGGTATTTGTTTTTAATAGTGACTTTGTTTAACTCCCTGCAATCAATGCAAAGACGCATTGACCCGTCCTTCTTCTTCACGAATAAAACTGGCGCTCCCCATGGCGACACACTTGGTTGAATATATTTCTTGTCTAGCAGTTTTTGCAACTGTACCATCAGTTCCTTCATTTTTACCGGAGCCATTCTGTACGGAGCCTTTGATATCGGTGCTGTTCCCGGCACTAAGTCGATCAGGAATTCAATTTCTCTGTCCGGCGGAAGTCCTGGCAAATCTTCTGGAAACACGTCTTCAAATTCTCTCACTACCGGTATTTCTTCTAATTTCACACCTTTCTTCTGAGTATCGACTATGTAAGCTAAATAGCCCACACAACCTTGACTCAACAACTTCTTGGCCTGCATAGTCGTCAGACATTTCATTTATCTTGGCGACTTGCTACCATAAAATACTACCTTTGACGGAGTCATAAGGTTTACGCACTTCTTTTGGCAGTCAATTACTGCTCCATAATTGAACAACCAATCCATTCCCAAAATTACATCAAATTCCCCGAGTCTAATCGGAATCAAATCTACTAACAAGATATTTCCCTTAATGTTCACCCTATAGTTCTTGTAAACGAACCTAACATGGATTATTTCCTTATTCGCAATTTCTATGTTCAAAGGAAAATTCAGTTCTTCTCTAGGCAATTCTAACCTCTTAGCAAATTCATCAGATATAAACGAGCAAGTAGCACCCGAATCAAATAATACATATGCATTAATATCATTGATTGAGATAATACCTGACACCACATTCTTTGATTGCACAGCATCTTGCACAGTCATGTTGAAGGTTCTGGCTGTGGGTTTGATTGATGCTGCAGGTCCTGTAATAGCCCACGCACCTCCATTGTTATCTCCTATGCTTCTGGTTGTCACTCCCTCCTTCTTCTTAGGACATTCACGAGCAAAGTGATCCTTGGATTCGCACGTGAAGCACACATTCTTCTTTGATTGAGTGCAATTTGGGGCGATGTGACCCTCCTGGCCACAATTATAGCAAACTCGTTTTCCCATCAAGCACGCACCCTTGTGAAACTTTCCACATGTCGCACATGCTTCAAACTTTTTGTTCTGCTGGTTACCTTGCTGGTTTCCAGTACCCATACTCCCATTCCACTTTCTCTTCAAGTTGTTGTTGTTGTTGTTGTTGTTGTTGTTGTTTCCACCGCTACCACCTCCACTCTTCATCTCATTTTCATTCTTCTTCTTCTTTTGTTCCTGGTTGAATTTTGTTACCGCCTCGCCTCCACCTTCAGCGAGTACTGCTTTCTCCATTACTGCTGCAAATGTCTTCAACTGGAACAGGGAAACCCTACTGTACAGCCAGGGCTTCAGTCCCTGTTCAAACCTCTTCGCTTTGCGTTCGTCTGTGCTAACCTGATATGGCGCAAACCTCGCCAATTCGTTGAATTTTGCGGCATACTCGGATACCGACATCGTCCCTTGCTTCAGCTCCAGAAACTGTACTTCCAGCTGACTCTTTGAACTCTCCGGGAAATAGGTCTCGAAGAACAACTCCTTAAACCTATCCCAGGTCATCACTCCCGGTCCTTCACGAGTTTTATTAGCCTGCCACCAATAACTAGCTTCTGCTTTCAACATGAATGTTGCGAAAGCAGTCTTCTGATCATCCCCTACCCTAGCGACATCGAACACCTTCTCTATCTCCATAATCTAGGTTTGTGCTTCAACTGGATTCATGGACCCACATAATTTAGGTGGTCCAACCGCCTTAAACTCCTTAAACGTTGTACCTTAGTTTTGAGGTTGATTCTGCAACGCTCCTGTCAGTAGTGTTACTAGTTGTTGAACGGGATTCGCATCAACATTGTCGTTAGCTTCTTCGGTGATTCTCTGTCGTGTTGGTTGACGTCTGGGAGGCATTTTTTGTTTAAAATAATTAAGTATTTCTAATTAACTTGCCTCAACAAAAGAAATAACCACATAACACATAACACTTTGAATAAAATAATAACTTTTATTTATTCATAAACTTTTTGAAAACATAACACAATAGCATCTCTGCTATCTACATCCTTTCCTGAACTACAAAAGTTTCAGGACAACACCATTATTATCATATCCCATGGTTACCTAACACTAGAGACTTACACATTATTCAATACTTATTACGTACATTACCGACACATTTTTTTATGATGATCTATTAAGGTACTTCGTAGCCCTATCACGTTCCTCCTCCATGACTCGAAACATTGTTCTGCGATCTAACACGAATGATGGCAGTGTCTCGAACTGAATCGGATATCCCATGACCCGATCTTGAGCTCGATTAATTGCGGTGTTAAATACTTTATCCATCTCTTCCATCTTCATCCTCTTTGCATGCACGTCTCTCGCTGCTCTTCCAGTTCGTTGATAAGCTTCCTCATATGCATCTTCAGCTCTTGCCCTCTTAGCAGCTTCTTCTCTCAGCTTGCTCTCTAGTTCAGCAACCATCTCGATCAATTGTTCTTTCTCTCCTTCAGTCTGTATTAATTTCTCCTCAGCGTTAGTCAGTCGTTCATCACGATCCTGGATCTCGCCGTCTTTTTGTGTCATTGCAGTCTGTTGTTCAGCTACTATCTCTTGCAATTCCTCAACTGTATCCTGAAGTTCCACGTTGCGGTCATACACCTCATCGTAAATACGGCCTGTTATCGAGTTAAGTGGAATCCTTTCTTCCTCATCCTCCTCATCCGTCTCCACATCATCCTCCTCATCTTCAACTACTGTGACCAACTGGGCTAACTCCCGTGGCAGTAGTTGTTCCCAAACTACCTGAATGTCGCGAGGCTCCTCCTCTATAAGCATTTGAGGTCCCTCCTCCCTAGCCTGACTGGATTCTCCGACATTAGTCATCCTGACAACAAAATTTTAAAGTTTTAGTTATTAATCATTCTACTCGACACTCGCGAGCACATAAGTTATAAACACATAAGCACATAAGTGTTTTATTACTTCTTTCTTAAAACTCGATAAGAGTTATCTCCACTATCTTTTCAAAGGTTACTTCCTAAGGCTTTTTCCCCCAGATAAGGTTCATAACCTAAAGCTTTGATACTAACTTGTGACACCCCCAAATCCCGGTACTTCATTTCCTCAGGGTTTGGTGTTCGCGTAATCAAAACATTCATTTCTAACTACCCAATTATAATAAAATTGAATAACAAAACCTGCCCATACAGGATTAAACTTAAATAAATCTCCCAGGTTAACTAACCTTTACAAACAATCATTCATGCGGAAAAAAATAAAATAAATTTCATTACAATCTTTAAACCAAGTCTGAAAATAAACTATTCAACTATTACAAGTCTTCAGCAATGCTTCGTCTTTCCTTTCCCTTTACTGGTACTAGGCACACCACCAGTTTCAACCTTAGCTGTAAGAAATTTTACAGGCAAGAGTGAGCAAACAAGGCCCACTTGAAATAACAATAATTAAATCAGTAACTTTTACATCATTTGTCAACATTAAGCTCAATAGAATTTAACAATATATTCTATTAACTTTTGGAAAGCTTTAACCTTTACTGAGGGTCTAATGACCACGAATCATGTCCACAGTTATAAGTAATTTTTCAACTTAAACTTTAACAGTCATAAGACTATAAGGACTTCACGTACTTAGGGGGATCAACCCTTCGTACAATGTATTGTGCACAACCATTTCAAAGCTAAGCGTAACCTCTTATAAAAGAGTTGTTGTTCTCAGTATTTAGAATACAAGTCCGTACCAAAGTGAGTTTGGTTTGGATACATCATGGGGTAATTTAGAATTCAACGGTAATCAACTAAGGTTTAGTTGATTACAACGACATAACTGTATACTATGGAATAATCGTAGTTTAATTGATGTTTATAAATTGACATCATGCTTTAGGGATAATCTAATAGCATACAATTTGAATAATTATAACCTACCTTACTTGAACAATAATAAGACAAGGTTAATTGAATAATAAACATCCACAACATGTATATAATTGTACATGCTAAACCACAAGTTAAGTACAAGAATAACTTGCTCCAAATAAATTTACACCATTATATGATAATCAAAATTGAAATAATAATTAGTTCAATAAAACCAATGATTAGAAAACTTATACAATAAAGAACTTGCTAAATATCAAAAGTTAAGGCTTAGAAACTTGCTCAATGTAAAAGGTAGGTTTAGGAAACTTGCCTTTAGCACAAGCTACACTTTTACCACTTGAATTGATACCCTAAACATATGTCATATTGACATAATTAGTCCTAACCAACATTGTACATTTATATAAACAATTACATTTCTCATATGGGTTGAATTACCCATTCACATAATCAATTATATTTCAAGTAGATAATACTTAATAACATGATATTTCATAGTCTAATAATACTGAAATTATCATTTAACATTATTATAATAAATACATAACATTTATTTTCAAGTTTTGTACATTTAAACAAAACTGTCAGACAGTTCTGCCAAGCCGTGCCGCGGCGCCACAGTTTGTACTGTGGCTCGCGCTGCGGCGCTGAGTCGGCGCTGCGGCTCAGCGATTATACTATAAGCCGGCGCTGCGGCGCAGTGATTGTGCAACAGGCCGCTTACGTCATGGTGATGGCGCTGCGGCGCCAGCAGTGAACTGCTGGGCCGCGTCGCGGCGCGAACTGTCAGCGTCGACTGATAGCTTCGGCAACCATGAAAGAAAAGCCAAATTGGCCAAAAAGCTCGAATCTAATAGACTAGTTACACTCTATTTTGCACATAAACTTCATACAAACACATTGTGACAATTCCTAACGTGTTTCTATTCATAATTTGTCTAAACATCAACTATAAAACACCTAATTTCAAGATTTTTGGCAAAACTCCATTATTGATATTATTTTTCATTAAAATTACCACTGTGATTTTGTTATTCAATCAAAATAGAAATTTCTAACTATCATGATTATGATTCTACCTATTCTAACAATTCTAACAATCAATTTATCAAAACACAACCAATTAAACCTTAATTTCCATTTTAAAAATAACCCATTCTCATTCATAAAATTCTCTGTAAAACAATTTCTTCATAATATATACATACATGAATTAAACTCTATATAATCATGCATAACTCATGAAACACATCTACAATTGCTAATTATATAAACTTATAACCAAAACAACAAAATTTCTTTTCATAAATTTTTCACAGAGACTTTTTGGGAAGAAAAACTTTTAGAGTTTTGTAAAGAAGAAGATGGCCTACCTTGGATTATGAAGAAGATGATGGTCCTAACTCTTTGATTATCACTTTTCTCCAAAACCTGAAAAACAAACACTCAATCTCTCTAAAAAATCTCTTATTTTTTTCTTCTTTTCTTCTTCTTCTTCCTCTGAGTTTTTCTTTCTTTCTCTCTAACCTCTCTCCTCTATCTTACGTATTATAATATAACGTATAAGATATAATGTATATATTAAATATATAATATAACTCTCACATAACTGACATCAGTTATTTTTATTTTGAAAATCAAAAGCCATAAGGCTTGTTTGGTTAAGCTTAATAAAATAACCCATTAATCCTTACTCCTTGTTTGGTAAATTGAATTAAAACAAATGGATTAATCCTTATACCTTGTTTGCCAAAACACTATTAGATTAAAGACTTATTATACAATAAGGCATGTTTGGCAAAACTAAATTAAACTCTTTTAATTTATTTTAATAACTCCTTTATAACAAGGTTATTAATCACCCTTTATTTAATTAAATAAATCAATTAAAACATTAATCTACTAAATTACTTTGACACATAAATCATTATCATATAATTATAATTTCTTTTATAACTATAATTTTATTTAACCAACTAATATTTTAAATTATAATTTCCCATTTAAAATATTATTACCTATTTAAAATCACTATAAGCTCTCTAGCTTATTTATTAAATAAATTTGGTATATAACCTCATAACAATTAATTTATTTAGCTCCTTAATTATTTACTCAACAAATAATTAATTAAATCACATCAACTCAAATTGCCATATAATTCAATAAATATTTAATATTGCCAATAAATATTTAATATTTAATATTTAATTATTTATTCAACAAATAATTAAATAAACCACATCCCTCAAATTGAACAATTATTTATTCAACAACAACAATTTTATTAAATACTTAAATAAATCAATAAATATTTAATATCACACTTTAAAATTATGGAATGTTACATGTGGTACCCCCATAGGTGGTTATAGCTCAGGTATACCCTACGGTATATTCTAATAAAAATATGTACTATGTCACAACACATGCGACATAATACTAACAAAAGGGTTCTATATGTACATGTTGAACCAAATCAAATTATAGTCTCAAAGAGAAGGTAGCAACATGTATACCACTCTACAATTATCAAAAATAAATACTAAAATGATATCCTAATTCAAAGAGTACAAATACGAGTCATGTGTATCAACTCCAAAATAAAACTAATATATTTATTTCACACGAAACAATTATGTGAAATCATAACATAATTCAAAATAAGGAAACAAACTAACAAATAAAATTTAACAAGAGTATCGCTGAAAGAGTACGAAATTCGTACCTGATACTTCCAAACCATTTATAGCACACTCCACCAATTCTTACCCTCAATTGCCAACAATATCAAATACAAAACGTTATTCGTAACCTAAACATATTCACCTCAAATTAAAAATAATCCAAACTAATAATTCCAAAATAATTCATAATCTTTTTAATATGCCTTTAATCATCGTCTTTTATCAGTTACTAATACTCGAAAATTTATATTCCAAAAAATAACTCTTTAAATTTCCTCTGTCCGATCTAATAAAAAGTAATAATAATACAATTATAAGTTACTTACTAATTATAATTTATATAATATGAAATTGATTCTCCAATTACATCAATTTTACAAAATATCCTTAATTAAATTATAATTTATCTTCTAATCATTTTTTTCCTTTTTATTATACTTTAACAAATTAATAACCTAAAGATATTATATATATAATAAACTTTATTCAATTAATAAAGTAATACTGTGATATAAGTATATATATCATGGGTCAGTAGTGGTTAACATGCAGAAAGCTTAATCGTGATTCGGAAAGCTTTTTTTTTTACATGTTCAATATATATATAAATATAATCCAATGTACTCTAATCCAACAATAATCTTGCAAACTTATATATACATATGCATAACTTCTAATCAATCATGTGTACCATCAATAACAGTAAAATTTCTATTAAAACACCTCTAATTTCGTTCCAGAAGAAGTCTGATAACACACACACACACACACACACACACACACACACATATATATATATATATATGAATATTATACTCAATAATTTTAATAAGAAACCACAAACGTCTTACATGTATAACAAAAAGGATTCAATTCCTAATCTTCGCAGTGCCGCATCTTCTTTTTCTTTTAGATGAATAATGACTTGAGTATATAATAGGGTTTGTGTTTTAGTTATTTATTATCAATATTTAATTAATTCTCCTAGTTCTAATAGGATTTATTATCCACATATAATTTAAACCCAATTAATTTTAAAGCCCAATTTTATCAAATTAATTTATCTAAACTTATTAATATTTATTAGCCCATATAAATTAAATGATTAGTTTGACCCAATAAATAACAAAGTTCAAACAATATGTTTTAAGAATATAAATTTAATATTATTTTTTTTCGGAATATTACATAGGCACCCCCCGACATCCGTGTTACCACGGTGACCACCTCTTTTCAAGAAACTGTTATATGAATGTGTGTGTGTGTGTGTGGGTCAATGTGCTATTTATATGGAAGTAGTGCGATGCCTCGTGCGCACCTATATACACAGTGTTTGAATTTGTGTAAAAATTCAGTTTTATACAAGATATGGCAGTGATGTTTTGTAAAAAAAAGTTTTTTAAACCTTTATGCTCAATAGTAATTGAGACCTTTTATAATTCATTTTTTATTAAGTGTTCGACTTGATTGCTTTTAATTTTCGAGATGCGAAGCATCTTCAAAAAAATAATGTACAAAGCAGTGCCGAACTCCTCGTGGGCATGAAAACCATCTGAAGAAATCCAAACACCGTGAATAATTTTACAAGCTGCTTACAACTGAAAATGTCCATCATAGGAATCAAATCGAGATCCAGTAGACTGAATTTGTAATCACATGATTCCTAGGCTCACATGATGCCGCAATTAATATGAAAACAGTAAGCAGTTATATATATCAAAGCTTTATATATATATATATATATATATATATATATATATATATATATATGATCAACCACCACGAAGCACTTTCATGTGGATCATAAATGTAAATAAAGTTGTAAAAGCAATCAACCGCCACTGATTAAACTCCAGGCGGGACAAAAAGTATATATATATATATATATATATATATATATATATATATATATATATATATCCGAAAGTAAGTAAACGCTCCAGACATAAGTCTAAGCTCAATCGAGTTATGCCTGGAGCTTAGACTTATGTCCGGAGCGTTTACTATATTTATATATATATATATATATATATAATATAAACTGAAATGAAACCACAGACCGAAGTCCGGGAATACACACACAACACGACTCTCAACGTGAAGAATGGTGTGTGTAAAGATGAAGATAAAGGCTTTAAAGTGTGTAAGAAGACTTGCAGTGGGTTGCCAAAGAAGACTTCTATAACTTTAAGTGGATGAACATTCGGCTCCTGCCAGTACAAATAGTAGCTATATGTGAGCTCACCAGTGTTTAAAATGAGAAAGCACTCAGTTTAGGGTGTGTACAGAGAAAATTTGACAGGGCTTCCTCGCTTTTTTCTCTTACAAAATGGCCACCCTAAGCCCTCTATTTACAAAATTACCTTTTTCTCTTACCTGCGGCTGCCCGGGGTGCCCCGGGCTCTGCGAGTCTCACCGTCTCGAAGTACGTGCATACATGCACTGTGATGTCCGCTTGAACTTTCAGAATTACAATCTGGGCATCCGACTGAGGTATGTAAGACCTATTTCGGACCGCCGTTGTCGAGAGTTACGCAATGGCATGTGATTAGAGGTTGTACGAAGTCAAGAAGATGGGACCATGCCTTCCGGTCTTCAAGATTCAAATTCTATCCGTTGCCCTGCGCAATAGTCACTCGGGATTGAACCTCCTTGGTTCTTGTGGGACATTGCTGTGTAGAAATGTATGTATGAAATGTTGAGACGGTGCAATGTGGTATCAAGGTGGCAAGATGATGACTTTGCCCCTCACTAGGGTTATCTCTGGTTTGGGCTGATAAAGCAGACGTTGCTCAGGGTTATCTCTGAGATTGGACTGCTGCAAGTGTTGAAGGTCCTCAGTGTCATCTCTGAGGTGTGCCTGTCTTCCGGTGTTATCTCCAGGTCTTGTACTGAGTGCCTCGGTGTGAGTACCGAGGTTAAAGCTGATTGCATTCATTTGAAACAAGCATTTTAGGGTTATCTCCGGAACTACAACTGCACTCCTTGGGGTTATCTCCAAGGTTGGAACTGCTACTCCCAGTGTTATGTCTGGTACTGAGACTGAATATCTTAGGGTTATCTCCGAGATGAATCGGTCTTCTCTGGTGGAATTTTTGGTATTTGAACTGCATGCCTCGGGGTTATCTCCAAGGTTGGAACTGATACTCCCGGTGTGTGTTTCGGGGTTGAGACTGAACTTCCGGTAGTATCCAAACTGGATATGAGTTATCTTCCAGGGTTATCTCTGAAAGATGAATCTGCCCTCCTACAATGTCAGTGATAGGTGTGTAGAAAATTTTGAGTGTCTATAAATGCCCCTCTTTATCATATTCATGCAATACAATGGCATAGATTGGATAAAGAATCCTAGATACTTGAAATGTAACAAGATAAACATGATGATATGTGCAGAAATATGATGCAAATGTATGATACATATGGATTATTGGATTGCTCTCCAATATGGTGGGATGATTGCCGGCTCTCTGTTGCTTCTACCTGGGATTGGCAAAAATGATAAGCTTGGACGTGTGATCCAAATCTTTTAGGATGTTGACATTGGGGCTATCACCAAAGTCTTTAATCCTTGATACATACTTTATTCCGAAGATGTGCCTCTCATATATAAGAGATCTGTGGGGATAAAGATTTGTTTATTTGAGGATGTGTATAACATATTCCATCATCGATCCTCCCCGATGATGTTGATCCTTCCTAGTTTGTATCACCAGGACATATCAATGTTCTATTGGATTTACTGCCAACATAATGTGTTGTCAGGGCTGCTTGACCTTCGCTGACATGTACATCACCAGATAAAACCCCTATTGGGAAGACTGTCAAGGCTACTTGACCTTCGCTGATGTGTGAATCAACGGATAAACACGCGTTGTAACCCCCGCCGGGGATTGGCTTGATCCTCGCTGACGTGTGCATCAACAGAAAATACGTGATACCCCCGCCGGGGATATGTACTTCAACATATGAAAATGTGTGATACCCCCACCGGGGATTTCTATACTTGGACAGATGAAAACGTGTGATGCCTCAGCCGGGGATTTGATTGAGAATGCGTGATGCCCCCGCCGGGGATCTGCTTTGGAATGCGTGATTTCTCCGTCGAGAATTCTTGAGAGGATTAAGGTGACGACCCTGAATTCGCGGTATTGGACCTGCGTCAGGTATTACTGAGTGTGACTTGTAATAGATAAGATCATCGGCATAGTGTATCCTGTGTTCGGGCGAACACCAATGAGTGATGTGCATAGTGGCATATGTATACATGTTACGATATATGGACGAGCTGGATATCGGTGTTATCATGGTAGTGAGAGCTCTCAGGGTCGTACCATCATTCTGATGATTGTGGCGGAGACGCTAAGGTCGACCATGTTTTACAGCACTTACCCTACAGGGGTATTCAAAGGCAGTTTGGTCATGTTGTACGTGTGGTTTATGTCACACTTGAGACTGATTGGACCCTTCCGCCGATACGGGTACTGCTTTATCTATGATATAGCTATGTCTTACTCCTTTTAGCCCTCGGAGTGTATAGATGCTATGTCTTGGTCGGTATTTTTGGCAGAGATCAGTGATCCATTTGGCATTCTATCGTGCACAGGGCTTAGCTCACCCTATAACTTTATTACTCATGCTCCGGGCATGGACTATCTCCCTCTGGCTGGTTTAAGGGGCATGACTACCTATCACCCACTGGCCGCGATGTCGCAGTTTGACCAGTTCCAGGACTTCCATCCTTTTGAGGGGCGTTAGGTTAGCGTTTAGCTTCTTGCCATATATCAGTAGAGGACCGATCCAGGGTGTATGCATGTTGGGATCATCGTGAGATAGCTGCTTTTTCTGTTAGCCATCCGGGCTGTTCGCCAGAGTATTCTGCGTGGATGGAGACAAAGACTTCCTCGGCCGCGGCGGTATCCACAGTGCCGAGTAGTGATTCAAATGATGGAGAGCCCATGGAGGACATTGATTCCCACATCAAAGAGGAGCCATTTACTAGGTTGCCAACATCTCCTTTAGATTCTCCCAGTAGTAGAACTGTTGTGATCCAACATTCAGCACAGTACTTCGAGCAGAGTCTTCATCTGATGACCTTCGAGAGATATTAGGCTAGAGCCTTGATTTTAACTGCTCTTGATAGGAGAGACGCAACTTTGTTAAAGAGAGACGAGGCATTAGCTCGTAGAGATGCCGCTGTTGTTGAGCAAGATGATGCCAGATCAGCCAGAGATGCCGTGACAGTTGAGAGGGATATCGCCATATCTTCCTGGGATGTAGCCGTCATAGATAGTACTACAGTGAGGTCCCTTATTACTGGCATGATTGCAGAGATGAGCACGTATATTGATGAGCACAGAGTCACCATGCAGATGGCTGTAGATCTGTTGGCTCGCATGGATACCCTTGTACAGGAGACCACAACGTTACCTCCATCTGCTGAGAGGGATGCCATGTTGGGCATGATTGCTCACATATACACCGATTTGTAGATGAGCTTCTATTTTCTTGCACAGACTAGCTTAGCCATTTAGTTATTTACAATTTACATTGTGTATATTAAACAACATATATATATATATATATATATATATATATATATATATATATATATCAGGGAAATATATTTTTGATCACTTCCCTTTTAGATATGTCTGGATACTTGCTTGATGTTTTGGCTGCTTCTTCAGGGCTTGTGATCTTGATGTATTCTGAATTCCTCCTTGATGGATGGACATTAAGTTGTCTCTGGACAGTTTAGAATGGATCATTGATATGTGTGTATCCCTACCATATTTGGTGTCTTGGAACTGGTTTTTATATAGAAATGTGGAGAGGAGTGTGGCTTTCCTCTCTAAGATTGACCGTACCACAGATGGTCGCCAATACTCCTATTTAGGAGGAGCCTAGTTAATTCCATTTCTTATGGATTGGTATTGCTCTTTGAGGTACAACTGCAGCTTAGATGGTCGCCGAATCTCCTATTTAGGAGGAGTTCAGGTAATTCCATCCCTTTGGTCTGAAGCTGATGAAATGTGATGGATTGAATGATGATCCCAATACCGTTGACAAGTGTTTATGTTTTGGTAGGGGGTGAGACCGAACCATAAATGGCTGCCTACGTACTCCTATTGAAGAGGAGACCAGGTCTGCATAGTTCGAACCTAGTGTAAGAGGTTCAACGCTATTTGTGGCAGAAAGGGTGTAGGAATGTTTTTGTTATTTTTGTTTTTGTAATGAGAAGGGTGTAGAAATTTTGTTGTTGTTTTTGTTTTATTGTGACCGGGCCATATAAAATGGTTACCTACGTACTCCCGTGTATCAAGGAGATCAGGTCAACGTAGTTCGCCCCTCAAGACGATTTGTAGCCAAAAAACTTGATCCCATGTGCAGGTCAGACTACGGGGAAAAAGAAAGTTTGATCCTAAGTTCAGGATAAACCGCAGGTGTGAAAAAGTTTGATCCCATGTTTAGGACAAACTGCAAGTGTGAAAGTTTCAATCCCTAGTAGGATAACCGAAGTTGTATGAACGGAGTGAAGCCAGGCTGCTGGCTTGAAGAGTATATTTTCCTGAGGGGAAAAGTGTGGAAAAGAGTTGTATGTAGTAAAGGGTTAAGAAACCAGAATGACTGGTGATCTGATGATCCAACACCAGGATGTTTACTTGATGGTAACTTCAGACATAATATCGTTTCACGGTGTCCGAGTTGATGAGTTATGGACATTCATCGCCGTCTATTTCCTGTAATCTGAGAGCGCCTCCTGTCAATACCTCCTTGAAAACAAATGGGCCTTCCCAGTTAGGGGAAAATTTTTCGTTGGACTGATCTTGGTTGTCAATGATCTTCTTTAAAACCAAGTCATGTTGTTTAAACTGCAGTAGCCGAACTTTTTTGTTGTAGGATCTGGAGATCCTTTGTTGATATAACTGACCATGGAAGATAGTCGCGGTTCGCCTTTCGTCTATTAGAGACAATTGGTGATACATGACTTGTACCCATTGGTCTTCATCCAGGTAAGTGTCTATCAACACTCTGAGGGATTCTATTTCCACTTCTACGGGGAGCACTGCTTCTATCTCATAGGTTAATGCGTAGGGGGTTGCCCAGTGGAAGTGCGTATTTATGTTCTGTAGGCTAACAGAGTAAGATGCAATAAGTTAGGCCATCCTTAGTGGTTGGCGGACATCTCTTGCATGATCTTCTTGATGTTTTTGTTAGCTGCTTCAACGGCACCATTTATCTTTGGATGATAGATGATGGAGTTAGGGTGTTTGATGTGGAATTTACTGCATAACTCCTCCATCATTTTGCTGTTGAGGTTCTTAGCATTGTCTGATACAATTACCTCTAGTTGTCCATATCGACAAATGACATTGTTTCTGATGAAAGCAATGATGACTTCTTTGGTAACCCTGGGGAAGGAGGCTGCTTCTACCCATTTGGTGTAGTAGTCGATCATGGTGAATATAAAGCGATGTCCATTACTGGCTTTGGGCTAGATAGGCCCGATCATGTCCATTCCCCACATTGAGAAGGGCCAGGGCAAACTCATATTGTGGAGTTTCTTTGGAGGGGCGTGGATGGCATTTCCATGAATTTGGCATTGATAACACCTCTTGACGTGATCATCACAATCAGCTTTAAGGGTAAGCCATTAATGTCCTGTCCTGAGGATCTTCTTAACAAGTAGGGGGCCGCTCATGTATGGGCCACATACTCCACCATGGATCTCATCCATTAGCCTCTAAGCTTAGTCCTGGTCCGGACATCTGAGGAGACCTAGTCCTACATCTCTTTTGTAGAGTGCATCTCTGCTCAGGTAGAATTTCATAGCAAGTTGATGGATCCGCCTTTTCTCAGTCGGGCTCGCCTCAGCAGGTGTAGATCCATCTTGTAAGTACTCCTTGATGTGCTGATACCAAGGATGCTGGATGGGAGGTAGCTCATCCGATACTTCTCCAACATAATTCCCATAGACTGGTGCCTTGTGTAAGGCAAATGTGACGCTTGGCATATGTTCCTTGTCAGGCATGTGAATCAAGGAGGCCAAAGTTGCTAACGCGTCTACAAAGTCATTCCTATTACGAGGAATGTGTAGAAATGAGATCTCTTCGAACTCCGAAGCCATCTATAAAACTTGCCGATGGTAGGGCAGCAAATGTAGCTCTTTGGTTTGATAGATTTCCGTTGATTGTTTGACTACCAACACCGAATCCCTAAAGACAGTTAACAACCTGATGCGCATTGAACGAGTAAGTTTTATCCCCATGAGACAACCTTCTTACTTAGCTGTGTTGTCGGTGTTGGAAAACTGTAATTTGACTGCGATGGGATACTGGTCCCACATATCGGATACTAGAACTGCTCCAGCTCCAGAACCTTCCATATTAACAGCTCCATCAAAATATATTTTCCATGTATGACATGTATCGTACTAATGGTGTTGCTAAATTGCCATTACCCCTTCATCGAGGAAGTAGGTTTCCAAGGGTTTGAAGTCCCCTGAAGGTGCGGCGGCTAGTTGATCTGCGATTCCTTGACCTGTGATAGACTTTTGAGTCACGTAGACGATGTCAAATTGTTATAGGATCAACTGCCATCTGGACAGCCGGTAATTTATTGAACATGTACTTGAGAGGATCCACGCGGGATATGAGATGGGTTGTGTGACCATGGAGGTAATGCTGTAACCTCATGGAAGCCTATGCTAAAGCACAACAAGTCTTCTCAAACAGAGTGTACTTGTGTTCACTGCTGCTGAATCTTTTGCTGAGGGAGTAGATAACTCGCTCTTGAATGCCCCGAAATCCAGTTTTTCTTCACACCCGGATTCCGTACGTCACGAGTACATCATTCATCCAACATACATCATTATATACTGAAATATAACGACATACACTCTCAAATCCCAGGTTCTGGAAACCTTATAACCTTTTTTATTACAAATATTAATAAATACATTATTCATTTCATCTTACAAGAGTGACTTTTATCCGCCACTAAGGATACATAATAGTTCATTAGAATAATCTATTGTTCAATTTTATCTTTCTACATTACAAGTCTTCATTTGATCTTCTCGCTCATTCACATTCTGAATGGCACTTCATCTGGATACCGTCAGCTTGATCTTTACGGGATCTTTAAGTTCTTCTAACCTTGTTCGCTAAAAATTGTTTTTCATTTAAAGCAAGAGTGAACATTCAATTGCCCAGCAAGTCATAACAGTTGAACAAACAACTTCAGAATTTAAAACATTTCTTTTGAACTTCTATAACCGAACAAAGGTTATGAAGCAACTTGAATAATAGGAATAGTATCGATTCCTATCATCTTAAAACATCTGTCATTTTCACTTTGAAATACTTTCATTCTTCTACCTTTTTCAAACACATCCTATCTGGCTAGAATCATTAGCACAAACTTAACAATAACGGTTCATGTTTAAACAGAACATACTTGTATTGAACATCTCAATCACAGAACAATGCATATCATAGAAACACCGAAGTGTTCAAATTGTGGGTCAAGGCCTCATACGTTCTACCACATTGTACAAATATCGCACATTCGCACATAGAAAGAACTTCTCAAGTACAACATCTGAGAAGTTTAAAAAACTAGCATTCATTTAGAATATGAATGAAGTTAGGAAACTTGTCTTACGCCCAGCTACAGCTTACACTGAACTGCTCATTCCAATTCCTATATAACACATAAGGAGAAAACATAAACACCAATTAGTCATATATTGGACTTACGTATTGGTTTACTTAACTTTACTTCTTAGGGTTCGCGTTCTTGCAATATCAGTTTACGCGACTAACTTCCTTTACCAGTTTATGGCTTTATGACATACGGAGATGTCTTACTCAAAACGTTCATCATCTTGGATGATTTATATTCTTATCTTCTTCTTATAACTTCTCTAGGACTCAGCACACATCGCGTCTCTGCTAGTAGTCCATATGGTACTCTGAGTGGTTTCCGACAAATAACCAACAAACTAGTTCCCGTCTCATTTACACTGCCATCACAGTGAGTTAGATCGGTTGCCAGTTTCATATATACCTTCTCTCTCTGAAGGAATTGTTTAGCCCAGCTCCCATATGTCAACCATAAAAGGTTACGATTGTACCATAACCTAAACTTTATCTTTACTTATCTGAACCATTAAACTTAATGTTCGTTAATCAATTTTTTATTCCTTACGGCTTTCTGGAAACTAAATGACATACCTTAGGATTCATTCCTTATCGACTCACATTCGGATTTCATTAATCTTAGTACTGTTAATTCATTATGGCTTTCTAGATAATTCATATCTTGTTAATACTTTCGGTATCCATTACATGAACCCCATGTTCATTACCCTCATCGCTCAACCTCTAAGGAATAACAACCATAGCAATCCCTTACGTTCGTTCATCGCGACTACGGTCCCCGGATATCTGTTACGTAACCCGCGTTTATATTCTTAATCATTTCATCTTATTTAATCTATATGTTCAACCTTTAATAAAGGTTTACATCACTTGATTAAGTGTTACATTAGTTGAATATTATATTCTTTATCTTCCCTTACATTTCCCCCAAGAGCTGAGCAGTTAAAAGCTCATCTCTGGCTTTCTCCTAACACTGGCGCTGCAACGCCACTCCCTTCTTTAACTCTCGCACTACAGTGTCACTCGCCAGAAGTTTATGGCCGAGCTCGTGCTGCGGCGCCTCCTCCCAAGGTTCAGCTGGCGCTGCAACGCCGAGCCTAAACCCTAGAAAAATTCTCAAAGTGTTAAATTAAGTTTGAGACGCGTACTTTACGATCTCATAACTCCTTCGTTATAACTCAAAACGAGGTCATTCCAAAGTCATTCTCTTCATTATCTTACGTACTTCAATACCCCTCGGATAGAACTTCGTTCTGAATCCGTTAACGTGCCATTAGATTGGCTTAATGTTCACCCTCCGTTCATTTTTATGCTTTTAACGCTCTTCGTTTGTTCGTCCGTAATTCGGTCATCTGAACTCGGAACTCGTTCGTTCTTGAGTCCACGACTCACATTTCCTATGTCATCTTACTTACTTATGAAACCTTACTCATTCGGGTTCACTTACTAACTTTCTAATTCTCGTTTCTCTATTACGAAATTTTTGCCATAACTTTGTTATAGATAAGTTTTAATCCGTTCTTCATGAACGTTTCTACCGTTCCTAACCAAGAAATACACATGTAACATATACGCAATGGTTTTAAACTTGTCCATCAACAACAATTATCCTACGATAGTTTTAAATTTGTCCATCAACAACGTTCTTTGTGTTCTTCGTTTGTTCTTCATTTTAATCGATATTTTGGATTATGATTTCACTTTTTATTGGAATTTGATGTTATAGAACATCATTCCTTACTTATTTCACCTACTTATTCATATAATCCAGTCGGATCGTTCTAATTCATTACGAATCTTATACTTCCTTAAGAAATTTATTTACTAAACTTTAAATTCTTATTTCTTCATTTTCTTATGATTTCAACCATATGAACTCATCTCTCACCTTATCTACTTCTTATCTTTATTAAGTTATGTTTTTAAACATCAAAACTTAAAGAAAAATTATAAGAGACTAGGTTTCGGATTACCGTTCTCCTTTAATCTTCTCCCGTCAGACAAAGTTTGTACATAGGCTAGCCTTTCCTCTTCTTTCTCCTCCCATCCGAACTCTCTCTCTCTCTCTCTCTCAAGTGCCTTAGGATTTTCAAAATCTCAAAACAAAGAAATGAGCTTCCTATTTATAGAAAATCAAAGTTAGGGGTAGTTTAGTCATTTTGCCCCCCTAAACCTCCTTACTATTCCCACCTCCTCATTAGACCTCCTTACTATTAACAAAACTTCCCTTGGAAGTTTCGTGGTTCCGTCTTTCGGGTTTCGTTCGATAATTCGAAAACTACGATTCTCGAAATCCAAATATTTTTAGATATTTCGTCTTTCCTTTACCGACTAATTTTTACGTATTCTTTGGATATTCGAAAAACTGAAAAACACTTATCGGCGTTAAGCATTTTCCTTCACGTTTTACCCTAACGGAGCTAAACGAGTGAAAAGTACATAGCAGTACTTTTCGTCGTTTTTATTTCGTCCAATTTCTGCACGCTTTTTGAGAAAAACTTTTATCGGCTTACTTAACTTTTCACTACATATTATCATCAAATCTTTCGACGAAATGTCATTTCGATATACCGAACTCCCAGAATGGCCTATGTTATTCAAACCCTAACCCTTAGGGTTTCGTCAGTTGAATAGTGCCTATTTCGTCTTTTTTCCCGAAAATATTTTGTTCCCGAAAAAATTTATTTCAGTCTTGAAAATTTTTATTCGTTCAGTCTAGCTCGTAGCCAGAATCCTCCCAATTTATAATTATCCTAGGTTATAGAACGATTAACAAACACATATCACATAATAGTATTAATAAAATTCATTTTATTAATAACTAATTCTTTAAATTTAAATTCTGGACAACTCGAATTTTCGGGTCGTCGCAGCTCTTGGCCTCTATCATCTTTCTGTCCCAGCATACAGCCCATTACATTGTCACTTAGGGACAGGTACATGAATAGGGGAACATCATCCCTGGGTGGTACCAAAATGGGAGCTTAACACTGTTGAAGGCTAATGATAATTTATTCTGCATTATCTCACAATATTTCTTATTGGGCTAGTTGAGCTCACCCTTTCTTTCACTGTTCTCTTCAGGAAATGAGAACGTAGCCGGTACTAGTCGGGGAGCGAAGTGACGGTCCAGATGATAGCATTAGTAGTCCTCACTATTCTATTAAATAGTCTGACAATAAATATAATGAGGACTCCATTAAGTGTGGATATTGCATAGATGACAATATTCTTATTAAAACTCTTAGATTATGTTCTGTCGTATTTTACACGACTGTTGTATAATTAAGTTGTATTTGAATTTTGTACCATGTATTTGGCGACTCAAGATGGGTGATGTATACCTATTTTGGGGGCGTCTCAGTTGGTATCAAAGCTTAGGGATATGATCCCTGGCTAAGATGTGAGACAAGAACTAGGAGGGGAGAGACGGGGAATTCCTTCGTTAGTATGACCTACCTAAGTTTATTTGGTATTTATTTGGTCTGTCAGAGTATATGGATAATATGTGACATGTCAATTAACCCTTGTTTTGTGGTAGTATTTGAAAATGACATTCGAGAATGTTGAGAATAGCAATAGAGCACAGGAGACCGTTGAGTCTCCATAGATCAATAATCAGGATAATGTGCATCAGGAAGGCGATAATCCTCATGCAAACAACAACACTGACCAAATGATGAACGATGGAGTATTCAGAGGCTTTATGAAATTCATGCAACATCAGGCGAGAGCGGCTCCTGTCCAAAATGTAGGTGAAAATACTGGAAACTCTCAGACGGTCACCGCTAAATAGTTCAAAGAGCTGGGACCACCGGAGTTTAATGGAGAGCCAAAATCACTTAAGGCGGAAGCATGGATAAAGCAGATCACCAATATATTTGATATTTTAGGATGCTCTGAGGAGCAAAAGGTTCCATTTACCACCTTTATGTTGCGAGAAGAGGCATATTACTGGTGGGAATTGGTAAAGCGTACTCAACCTACCGCACTGAAGATGTCTTGGGAGAAGTTCCAACAACTATTCAACGACAAGTACTTTCCCAAAAGTATTCGTCACATGAAAGAGGTAAAGTTCATCAAGTTGGAGCAGAACAATATGACCGTGTCACAGTACGAAGCTAAGTTTGCCGAGTTGTCCCGGTTTTCCTCTCACTTGGTTGATAATGAGGAGAGAATGACGCAAATGTTTCTAAGAGGTTTGAAACCCGAGATACGTCAATAATTAATTTCTCACAAACTGTGTTTGTATTCAGATGTTGTTAATAGGGCACAATTATTAGAGCGCGATAACGAGTCAACTCAACTAAGAGAAAGCAGCCGGCAAAATGATAATACCAGTGTTAGCAGTTATCGAAGCGGTGACAACAAATATGGAGGGAATCAACATGCCAGAAATGGTAACCACTTCGGTGGTAATCATGGCCAAGACAGTAAAAATGGAAATTTCAAGAAAAGGAGATTCAACAATGATGAAAAGACGTCAGCACCAGCACCCGTTGTTAAGGAAGGAGAACGACCACCTATCATATGCTTCAAATGCGGAGGGGAGGGACATATCAATTCAAACTGCGCAATGCAGTCCAAAGCGTGTTATAATTGTGGAAGTGAAGGTCACCTAGCCCAATTTTGTCGTGCACCAAAGACAAGTCCAGCTAGGATGGAAGTACCAAAGGCCATCCCAGAAAAGTCAAAGCCGGTAGTTCAAGGGAGAGCATTTGTCATAACCTCCCAGAAAGTAAGGAACCCGAACGAGGTCATCACGAGTAAGCTTATCATAAACTCTAGCGAAGTCTATACCTTATTTGATACCGGTTCTACCTATTCTTTTATTTCTCCTACTTGCGCTCAACGTTTAAATTTGACTCCGGAGAAATTAGACTTTAAATTATCGGTTGAAACTCCGTTGGGGGAAACCTTCATTACATCCACTATTTATAAGTCTTGTTTAATTCAAATCGGTAACCACACGTTATCTGTCGATCTTATTTCTTTAAAAATACTTGCATTGGACGTGATTCTAGGGATTGATTGGTTAACTACTCATCATGCTAAAATTGATTATTTTCGTAAGGTTATTAGCTTTCATATTCCTAATCAACCTATTATGCGAATTCAAGCGACCAAACCATTAAAATCAATCACGGTCATCTCAAGCCATAAAGCTATTCGTTTATTAAAAAACGGATGTCAATCTTTCTTAGCTCATGTCACATATTTAAACAAAAATACGTCAGATTTGAAAGATATTTTTATTGTTAATAAATTTCCTGACGTATTCCCTGAAAAACTTCCTGGCCTACCCCCAGAGCGTGAAATTAAATTTTTTATCGACCTTGAACCCGGTACAAAATCCATTTCTATAGCCCCATATCGAATGACTCCTATTGAACTTCAGGAGTTAAAGACCCAATTGCAGGAATTGTTAGACATCGGTTTCATTCGTCCTAATACGTCTCCTTGGGGTGCTCCTGTTCTATTCGTGAAGAAGAAAGATGGAAGTATGCGACTTTGTATTGATTATCGGGAGTTGAATCATGTCACCATCAAAAATAGGTACCCATTGTCTCTCATTGATGACCTGTTTGACCAGTTGCAAGGCGCCAAATTCTTTTCAAAGATTGATCTTCGTTCCGGATATCATCAGTTGAAGATTAAAACTGATGATATTCCAAAGACTACTTTCAGAACTCGGTACGGGTATTATAAATTCTTAGTCATGTCTTTTGGATTGACTAATACTCCTGCTGCCTTCATGGATATGATGAACCGAGTATTCAAGGATTATTTGGATCACTTTGTGGTCATCTTTATTGATGACATCCTCATATACTCCAAAACCCGTGAAGACCATGAGCAACACTTGAGGCTGATACTCCTAAAGCTTTGTGAAAACAAGCTATATGCCAAGTTAAAGAAATGCGCGTTCTGGCTTGAGGAAGTTTCATTCCTTGGGCACATGATATCAAATCATGGGATATCTGTTGACCCGGTAAAGATTGAAGCAATTCAAAGCTGGGAGCAACCTAAATCAGTGACCGAAGTACGTAGCTTTCTCAGCTTAGCTGGTTATTATCGAAGATTCGTAGAAGGGTTTTCTTGAATCGCTACTCCATTAACTCAGCTGATTCGAAAAGATATAAAATTCGGTTGGAGCGAGGAATGTGAGAAGAGTTTTTAAGAACTCAAGAGGAGACTCATTTCAGCACCTGTTCTGACAATACCATCTGGCTCGAAGGGATTTGTCATCTATAGTGATGCTTCAGGCAAAGGGTTAGGATGCGTTCTCATGCAACATGGGAAAGTCATAGCCTATGCCTCACGACAACTCAAAGAATATGAGAGGAATTATTCTACTCATGATCTAGAGTTGGCAGCAGTCATTTTCGCGCTTAAGATTTGGAAGCATTACCTGTATGGAGAGAAGGTGGAGATTTATACAGATCATAAAAGCCTCAAATATTTCTTCACTCAAAAGGAACTCAACATGCGGCAACAACGATGGCTTGAGTTGTTAAAAGATTACGATCATACCATTCAATACCATCCTGGAAAAGCGAACGTAGTAGCTGATGCATTGAGTAGAAGATCATATGAGGGTACGAGTGCATTATTGTTAACGCAAAGGCCCATTTTATATGACTTACAAAGGATGGAGATAGAGTTAAAGACTCTAGGGACCCATGTGTTGATGGTGAATATACGAGTAGAACCGACTTTAATCGATAAAGTTAAAGTTGCTCAAGCTACAGACCTGGAGCTGATGCGTATGAGGAAGAAAGTGCAAGAAGGTGCTATGCCAGAAGCAAGAATCGATAAAGAAAGAATACTTCGAGTCAACTCCAGACTTTGTGTTCCTAACAACCCTGATTTAAAGTATAAAATCATGATGGAGGCGCATAACACACCGTTTGCAATCCATCCTGGGAGTACCAAAATGTATCGTGATCTTCGACATATATTTTGGTGGAGCAATATGAAGAGAGAGATAGTGGAGTTTATCTCAAGGTGTTTAACTTGTTAACGAGTCAAGGCGGAGCATCAAGTACCAAAAGGTCCATTGCAATCACTTGAAATTCCAAAATGGAAGTGGGAGCACATTACCATGGATTTTGTTACTGGTCTTCCCAAGGTTTCTTAAGGCATAGATGCAATTTGGGTCATTGTTGATAGATTGACCAAGTCTGCTTATTTCCTACCTATACGAGAAACTTATACACTTGAACATCTTGATCGTATGTACATAAACGAGATTGTAAGACTGCATGGTATGCCGGTATTCATAGTTTCTGATCGAGATCCAAGATTCACTTTAATATTTTGGGTTAGTTTGCAAAAAGCTATAGGCATGGATTTACGATTTAGCTCGGCATATCATCCTCAGACGGACGGGCAGTTGGAGAGGACTATTTAAACTCTTGAAGATTTATTAAGACTCTGTGTCCTTGACTTCAAAGGAAGTTGGGACAAGTTCTTACCATTGGTAGAGTTTTTCTACAACAACAGTTATCAAGCAAGTATTGGCATGGGTCCATTTGAGGTGTTGTATGGAACAAAGTATCGTTCTCCAGTATGCTGGGATGAGGTGGGTGAAGCAACGTTGTTGGGACCAGAGTTGGTACGTATGACTATGGAAAATATTCAAACGATCCAACAACGTATAAAAACCTCACAAGATCGACAAAAGAGTTATACTGATCTTCATCGAAAGGACGTGGAATTTGATATTGGAGATCATATGTTGTTACGTGTTGCTCTATGGAAGGGAGTTACGAGATTTGAAAAGAGAGGAAAGCTCAACCCTCGATTCTTTGGCCCATTTTTAATCCTCGATCGAGTAGGAACTGTGGCCTATAGACTCGCCTTACCGTCAAGTATGTCTCGTGTTCATGACGTTTTTCACATATCTATGTTACGTAAATATGTGCAAGACCCGAACCACATTATTGAATTAGAACCAGACGAGATAGAGGAAGATTTAACGTATGAAGAGTTACCTGTTAAAATCTTGAATAAGAAGGATCATATTTTATGCTCTAAAGTTATACCTCAAGTCAATGTTTTGTGAAGAAATCACGATGTTGATGAAATGACCTGGGAGTTCGAATTTAAAATGAAATCAAGGTATCCTCACCTCTTCGATATACCAGGTACGTACCCTAATTTCGAGGATGAAATTTTCTAAGAAGGGGAGGTTGTAAGACCCCAACTTTTATGAATAAAGAATAATTTTCTCGAAATATATTTTTGAATAATATGGTGTGGATTTGATATAATGTTATAGTTGTGGGTAATATTTACAAATTTTGCAAAGTAAGCAAGTGGTTATATAATATTCGATTGGTCGGGGAATATTCGTTTTAACAGGAAATATTCGTACGACGGTACAATCATTGGTGGACCCCACAACGGAAGTATTGTCGTAGTTAAAAAATGACAGAATTATCTTTTTATAAAAATAACGACGAAAGTGTTACCGTTAAAACTGCTGAACTACCCGGTAGTAAAAGTACAGTAATACGCGTGGTTGTATAGTAGCACACGGTATTGATTATTGATGCTTACATGAGAAGTTACTCAGTTATACTCAATTATTACTACAGTAATTGTTGCATCATATCTCTCATATTATTGATTCAGTTATTGTCACAGTATCATCTACATAATATTTATTATTATTAAATCAATAATTGAGACGATAAAGTTTTTCATATTATTATTTGTAATATTGACAATGTCTAGAAGTTCTGTCAAGGAGAGGTTTGGTCACCTAATTGCGCACCAATAAGGAGAAATCCTTATCGAAAAGCTCTCTCTTTCCTAGGAATGACCTGGTTGTTAAATATTATGAGTTATAATATTAATGATGAATAAGTTGTGTTGATTAAAAATGAAATTGATAGTTTCATTGTGTTGGGATTATTAGTGTTAGTGAAAATCGACATTTATTTCGATAATAATTGATGTCTGGAGTTTATATTGACCAATCGGGTAATTAATCAGATAAATGAGTAATTAATTGCTATTATTTCACATGCTTATAACTATTTGTTCACATGTGTATATTATTGATTCACATTCATGTACTATTAGGGGAGGTGGTGCAAGATTGATAATACTTGCATGACTAAATTAAAAATAGAGGTATAGTTGAAGGTACTATACTGTAATTAGTTTTTTCACATGATTATACTATTGAGTCACATGAATGAACTATTAATTCACATTATTTACTATTAGGGGATGTGGTGCAAGTTTAATAATACCTGCAAGACTAAATTAAAAATAAAGAAAAAGAGGAAGGTATTATACTGTAATATTTCGAGCCCCAAAATGTGCAATTATCGAAACTAAATTTTTCTATAAATAGAAGCTCATTTTTCCTTCATTCCTTACCAATTCATAAAAACTTTAGAGCAATTACTATAGAGAGAAATTATAGAGAGAAAGAAGAAGAGAAGTCTGCTACCTCACTATTCCAGTATCCAGTTTTTCTAAGGTAAGGGATATTATTCTTTCGTATTCATGAAGAGAGTTATTTTCTTTCAATACTCGTAAGGGTTGTTATTCCATTATTTATTATTATGTTAGAATAACCTGTCTATGCGAAGTACCGCATACATGGTGAAATTCTCCTGTTATTCCATTATTTATTATTCTGTTGGAATAACCTGTCTGTGCGATCAATCGCATGCCTGGTGAATTCTATTGTTATTCTATTCTTTATTATTCTGTTGGAATATCTAGTCTGTGCGGATTACGCATGACCTGGTTCTATTCTTTATTATTCTGTTGGAACATCCTGTCTGTGCGAATTACGCATGACCTTGTTCCATTCTTTATTATTCTGTTGGAACATCCTATTTGTGCGGATTACGCATAACCTAGTTCCATTCTATATTATTCTCTTGGAATAACCTGTCTGTGCGGATTACGCACGCCTAGTGAATTCTTCTGTTATTTCATTCTTTATTATTCTGTTAGAATAATCTGTCTATGTGGATTACCGCATGACGGTAAAAATCCATTTACGGTTTCATATATTCTATTATACTCAATTGATTAAAGTTTTGACTTCTATACTCCATGAAATTAGTGGAATATCCTTGATATTTGCACTTCATCCAGTATCTTTTCATGAAAATATTCTTCTGAGCATTCTTGAATTTTACTCCACAAAACAGTATCATGTTGACAATTTGGACGTTATTGATTTTGGAATAAATTAAATTATAAATCTTTACAAATTTATCCTTAAACTTATTTTATTGAATTCTTATATCGTTGTCATCATCCTCATGTTTATAATATGTTGAAAGTCATCTGTGGCCTGTAGTGCATAGATGGACTTGGTATGATTATGACCAGGGATTATTCGGTATAATCATGACCGTAATGTTACAAATGATGTGGTAAAAGTCCTCATTGGCCGTAGTGCATTGATGGACAGTTGTTGGTATGATCATGACCATTGATGAATACACGAATATCCTTGGCCTGTAGTGCATGGATAATTTGTGGTTGTGATAATAATGAATATCCTTGGCCATAGTGCAGGGATGATGTGGTTTATTTATTAAGCTGAGTCTCAGCGATAAAAGTGATGAAAAACCTTTTAAATCATAGAAGATAGTAGATTTTATTCTCTACTTGACTCTTCTAATGGATTGCTTGTTCCGCTACAGTTAAACTTGATGTTTATTATATTTTATCAGTTTAACATTGTTGAAGGCTAATGATAATTTATTCTGCATTATCTTTGTCACAATATTTCTTACTGAGCTAGTTGAGCTCACCCTTTCTTTCACTGTTCTCTTCAGGAAATGAGAACGTAGCCGGGACTAGTCGCGGAACGGAGTGACGGTCCAGATGATAGTATTAGTAGTCCTCACTATTCTGTTAAATAGTGTGACAATAAATGTAATGAGGACTCCATTGAGTGTGGATATTGTCTAGATGACAATATTCTTATTAAAACTCTTAGATTATGTTTTGTCGTATTTTACACGACTATTGTATAATTAAGTTGTATTTGAATTTTGTACCATGTACTTGGCGACTCAAGATGGGTGATGTATACCTATTTTGGGGGCGCCACATATATATTTTCGTCCCACCTGGAGTTTACTTCGTGGTGGTTGATTGTTTTTACAGCTTTCTTTACGTTTCGTCCTGCCTGGAGTTTACTTAATGGCAGTTGATCGCTTTTACAGCTTTATTTACGTTTCGTCCCGCCTGGAGTTTCCTCCGTGGCGGTTGATAGCTTTATTTACATTTTTCTGATCTCCCATGGAGGTGCTTCGTGGTGGCTGATTATGTCTGTATATATATATATTTACAGCTTTTATATATATACCTATTTACTGCTTTCATACAAATTGCGGTATCATGTGAGCCTAAGAATCATGTGATCACAGATTCAGCCTGTTGGATCTAGATTCGGTTCCCGTGATGGACATTTTCAGCTGTATGCAGCTTGTAAATTATTATGCGGTGTCTGAATTTCCTCAGATGGTTTTTATACCCACGAGGAAATCGACATTATTTTGTACATTATTTTTCTTATAGATGCTTCGCATCTCGAAAATAAAATCAATCAAGCCGAACACTTAAGAAAATGGAAGTGTAAAAGGTCTCAATTACTATTGAGCACAAGGGTTTGAAAAACCTCTTTTATAAAACATCACTGCCATATCTTGCTAAAATTGAATTTTTACATAAATTCAAATCCTGTGTATATAGGTGCGAACGAGGCCTCACACCACTTCCAAATAAACAGCACATTTACCCCCCCACACACACACACATTCAGATAATAGTTTCTTGAAAAGAGACAGTCACCGTGGTAACACGGATGTCGGGGGGTGCCTAACACCTTCCCTCCGTATAATCAAGTCCCCGGACCCTAATGAATCTCGGTTTCACTGACCCGTTTAGCAGTGTCACATCACTGGGTCAATGTGTAAACCTTTTCTCGGTTGTGTTGGTACAACCATTTAAAAAACCAACTGGTGACCCTTAACAGTCCATCGTCGACATTATACATGTCAGACCTTTTTCACTTGTTTTTTCAAACAAATCTCACTTAACATGAGAACACCAAAGAACAAGTAACGGAAAGGGACAACTAAAAATCCCAACGTCGACAACTACGGGCCAAGGATATTCATTAGTATCACAACCACGAATTATCCATGCACTACGTGCCAAGGATATTCGTGTTTTCACCAATGGTCATGATTATACCAACAACTGTCCATCAATGCACTACGAGCTAATGAGGACTTTTACCACATTATTTGTAACATTACGGTCATGATTATGTCGAATAATCCCTGGTCATAATTATACCAATCAACAGTCCATCAATGCACGTAAGCCAAAGATGACTTTTATCACAATATAAGCATGAGGATGATGACAATGATATAAGAATTCAATTAAATGAAAGCAAATGATAAATTTTTAAAGATTTATTATTTAATTTATCCAGAATTCAAAAACGTTCAAATTGTCAACATGATACTGCTTTGTGTAGTAAATTCAAGAATAATATTGTATCAAAAATGATTTAGACTGAAAAAAATCAAATTTTATCATGAATAGTACCCCCGATGAATAGTAACCGATTGAATAGTACCCCGTGAATAGTATTTCAGGAATAGTACCCCGTGAATAGTACTCCAGCATGAAAAAGTTAAATTTATCAAGAATGCTTAGAATAATTTTTCTATTAAAAGGTACTGGATGAAGCAGAAATTTTAAGGATATTCTACTAATTTCATAGAGTATAGAAGCCAAAACTTAACAAAATGAGCGTAGAATTCGAAATCTGAAACGAAATAATATTACTTACATACTACAAAGTATGGAAAAAAAATATTATTTCTTACGAGTATTGAACAAAAATAATATCTCTTACCTTAAAAAGAAGAGTATTCCAACTGGTATAGCGGGGATATTTTTGAAGAAAACTTTCACTATTTTCTACGCTCAAAACTTCTTAAAACTCTAAAGAAATACGCTCAATATTATAGAAGAAGAATTCTCTAATTCTGGCGTGATTTTCAATTCTAACTAAGCATCCTATTTATAGGAGAATGGAAAGGATAATATTTGAATTTAGAAATCACAGACTGCACAGTACATTCACGAGTTCCGAATCCTTTGGCCGAATTTCTGAAAAAATTTGATTTACTATGCAGCACTATACAATAAAATATTCTAATAAAATGAAAACTTTAAATAAAATATAATATATTCTATTTGTAATCTAATAAAACAAAACTTAATATATATATATATATATATATATATATATATATATATATATATATATATATATATATCATAATAATAAAACTTCCTTCTTGTCCATTTCTTTCCCCACCCCCATTTCCCCCCCTGTGAATCCATTCATTTTATTCTTCCTCTCATTTCATTTTTCTTCCCACATGTGGGCCCCACCCCACATGTCACTTTCACACACATCACACTCACACACAAATATTATATATATATATATATATATATATATATATATATATATATATATATATACTGAATAATTTCCTACCGATTATTTTAAAAAATGAGTAAATAGGGGTCCATATAATAAACAAAATTTACAACAAATACTTCATAAAAATTTCCTCAATATTTTTAACAACATTTATTTATCATTATTTTAACTCGCAATATTAACAACCAGATCGTTCCTAGGAAAGAAGGGGCTTTCCGATAAGGATTTCTTCCTATTGGCGCACAATTAGGCGACCAAACCCCTTTCCACGACAGAACTTTCCAGACATTGTTAATTATGCAGATAATAATATGAATAACTTGTCATCTCAATTATTGATTTAATAATATTAAATACTGACAATAATTAAATCAAATAACGTGAGATACTATATAGTAATTATTGTAGCAATAATTGAGTATAACTGAGTGACTTCTCATGTAAGCATCAATAATCAATATCGTGTGCTACTATGCAACCACACGTATTACTGTACTTTTACCACCGGGTATTCCAACAGTTAATGGTAAAACTTCTGCCGTTACTTTTATAAAAAGACACTTTTGTCATTTTCTCATTCCAACAATAATTCTGTTGTGGGGTCCACCAATGATTGTGCCGTCGTACGAATATTTCTTGTTAAAACAAATATTCCTCGACCAATCAAATATTTTATAACAACTTGCTTACTTTGTAAAATTTATAAATATTTCCAACAACTATAACATTATATCAAATCCACACCATAATATTCAAAAATATAATTCGATAAAAATTAATATTTTTTATGAAAGTTGGGGTCTTACATGGTAAGTTCGTGACTCATAATCATATGGTATGTTTTTGAACTCCTCAGTGAATGGACGCCTATGGTCTGACTATGATAAGTTCTTAAACTCATATTATTATGGCAAGTTCCTGAATTCCCAAACTGTGGTAAGTTTGATGAACTATACTAGGTATAGAAAACTTCTGAGGTAAAAACTAAGAATTTTTGGTATGGTGAGCATTGATAGTGCTAAAGATTAGTAGAATTATTAAGTAACGAAGTAGTGGTGTAAGGATTTAAGATGACGGAGGAAAAATTGGATATTCCAAATCTTCTAGCTATGCTAGTTTTTCGAAATTTATTGACTTCGTGCTGATGTTGCACTTCTTTGTTTTTAAAAAATGTTGGAACATATGATCGAATCAATGGTTTTTAAAACAGTGTTGTTATTCTCGTGTCTATGCTAATTGTTTCGGCTAGATAAAAATGATTTTAAATTATCAAAATATATTTTGTATAATCGTGTACACCATTTGATATGGTGTAGAAATAATAAACGATGGAGTCATCAATGCAATTGAACCTGTTGTTGGATGTGATCATCGGATCGTCAACCCACTATGGTATGATGTAGTATGACGAAGTCACAAAATGACGAAATCCTCAACGTACTATTAAGACGGTACGGTATCATGACATTATACAAAGTTTTTATTTATTTTTTAAAACTATTAAAGGTATACTAATTGAGTTGGTTAAAAATAATATGGATATATATATATATATATATATATATATATATATATATATATATATATATATATATCTCGATTGATGTCCGAGTTATTGCTAGAAGTTTATGCTACTTGATTCAGCTAGACGAATATTGAAAGTTGTTCATGAAATTCATGTGTTCTTTGTCAAACTATACCAAATCAAATTATTTTGGTGTGGATTCAAATGTTAAGAAGCTGAGGTGAACAACCTTGTAAAAGGGGACATGTTATCGGAGACAATGGTTCTGAAAGTAACCCATATAGTCGTTACGATGTTAAGATGTAATACGTTGTGCACGATGTAGGGTACGATAGGCTGATCACCTAGAGTACTTGCAGAGAGTGTTTTAAGTATGTGAGATTGCTAAATACTTTGTTAAAGATGGTTTACAATGGTGATGCACTATTAGACCTGGAGAAGAGTTCAATGTCTTATGACCCCTCAACATGAATTGAAATCTTTTAAATTCCTGTTATTCATATCGCTTCCCAATTATTGAGCAATTGTCGAAGATTCTTATTATTCTGAAAGGTGAAAGTGGAAAGGATGAGAAAATTAAGAAAAACATAATAATCTCAAGAAAGAAATTAAATTCAAGAAAGAAGGGAAATGTGAAACTCTTAGAAGAGGAAGAGGTGAGGAATTTAATGATCTTAAAAAGATCCTTAGAGAAAGAATTTGGTTGTAAAACCTAATGAATAAATAAATATTAACATGAAATCTATTTTGATAAATGGAATGAACGAATATTAGTAAGTCAAAATTTTGATGACAAAATTATTAGACAAAAGAGTGAATGTAATGTCCCGAGAGTTTGAGAATCTAGTACTTGATAATGATCCTTAGAGAAAGATAATGAACGGATTAAAAAATATGTAATACTCAAATATAATCGAGTCTAAGTAAAGGTTGTGAAATAAAACTTACAAGAATTTATTGTGGAGAATGGTTGAAGTGGTAATAAATAAAACATATATTAAGGTAATGTGTTGAAGATATTCAACGATAAATTTTGAAAAGAGATGTGACGCCCCCAAAATAGGTCCACACAACCCATTCTGAGTCGCCAAATACATGGTACAGAAAATAACTACAACTTTATTATTACAATTGTCGTGCAAAATACGACAACACATACTGTGAGTTTAAATACAAATTTTATCTTCTAGACAATATACACACTCAAATAAGTCCTCATTATAATTATTGATACACTATTTTACAAAATAGTGAGGACTGCTAAAACAATTGTCTAGAACCATCATTTCATACCCCGACTAGTTTCCGCTATATTCTCGCCTCCCGAGAAAAAAAATAGAACAAAAAGAAAATGGGTGAGCTAAACTAGCCTAGTAAAGAATATTATGACTAAGATAATGAACAACAAATTATCGTTAGCCTTCAACAAATCATATAAAATATAATGGACAACAAGTTTTAGATCAATATTCGCAGTAAAAATAACAATTAATTAGAAGAGTTAAGTAGAGAATGAAGTCTACTATCTTCTATGATTTAGAAGTCTATCATCAATATTTTATCCATGTAACATCAATCAATATACATGTTGAACCAAATATTCATCTTTTCACTACGGGCCAAAGATATTCATTTGTATCACCAGTCCGTCATGTTCATCTCAACACTTGTCTATCTTTGCACTACAGGCCAAAGATATTCATCAGGTAATCATTCATCTTTGCACTACAGGCCCAAGATATTCATCAAGTATCACCATTTAAGACTGAGGATGATAAAAAATATCTTAAAAAACGAATCTAGTAAGATAAAAGGATAAAGATTAGGGATTCTACTTTAGTTCATCCAAGTTCAAAAATACTCCATAATAATCAATTGTGGAGAAAAATTCAAGAATGAAGATCAAAACATGGATACAATCAAAGATAGTAACTATAATAGGCAACTTGGACAAAGAAAATAAAATTTTAATTTTTCTATGAATAGTGTCGTATACGTGAATAGTAACCTCGGTATGAAAAGGTAAAAATTTTATAATAAAATTCATACCAATATTTTGATATAATGATATTGAAAGAAATAACATCATTTACGAAGAAAATAACATCTCTTACCTCAAAAAAATAGTACTTCTGGCTGAAATATCGGATATAATGTTGAAGAAAACTTACACTGCTTAACAACTCTCAAAGTATCTAAATACTCACAAAAATACACTCGATATTATAGAGAGAGAAAACTTCTGATTCTGATGTGATTTTTAATTCTAACTAAGCACCTTATTTATAGAAAAATGCTAGAACGCCAAAGCGGACTTAACCTACTACCTGATGACTTTACCTGCTGCTATTCACACACACCACCATTAAAACAAATTCTCAGCACACCAACAAGGACAAGAGTGGGGTCCACCCATTCTAGAAAATTTCTAAATATATTTTAAATTTAAACAATATTCAGAAACATCAATAATTCATAATAAATAGCCATTTTATCATAAAAATACGAATTTTATGTTCGTTCCATAGAAAATTTAATTCTCTACAACTTTGTAGAAGAAAGTTTTTCCAAATTCCAAACAGAAAATGACCGAAATCCACATACGGATGATTTTTAATACCTTCATTCTAACAAAATACTAATAAAACATCTCAACATTAATTTCTTCATTTATATCCACATAAAATAAATATTTCCTTATCATATAAATTAATAATTAATTATTCACAAATAATATTACAAAATCACAATAATGACAACCAGGTCGTTTCTAGAAAAGAGGGGGCTTTCCGATAAGGATTTCTCCTTATTGGCGCGCAATTAGATGATCAAACCCCTTTTCTAGACTGAACTTTCTTAGACATTGCCAATAATACTATCTAATAATATTATTCAAATAATATGAATTATTGATCTGATAATAGAAAATATTGTGCAGTGACAATTATTGAAACAATAATAATATAAAATATTAACATAGCAATTATTGAATTAATAAAAAAAAATATTGAACAGTAATTACTGTAGTAATTATTGAGTAGTGCCTTTTTACGTAAGAATCAATAATCCAAAAATACTGTGCAATACCGTGTGCTACTGTGCAACCACGCGCATTACTGTACTTTAACCACCAGGTATTCCAACAGTGTTAACGGTAACAATTACGCCGTTATTTATAAAAAAACTCAAACTTGTCGTTTTCTTCATCCGACCGTTTTCCGTTATGGGGCCCACAAATGGTTGCGCCATCGTACGAATATTTCCCGACAACAAGAATTTTCCACGACCAAACGAATATTCCCCGACAACAATGAATATTTCATAACCAGTTGCTTATTTTGCAAAATTTGCACATTTCACCCATAACCAAAGTATTATATCAAATTAACACCTTATTATTCAAAATAATAATTAGAGAAAATTCAATTTTATTTATAAAAAGTTAGGGTCTTACAACCTCCCCTCATTAAATTTTGTCCTCAAAATTGACGTACGTACCTGGTGTTTTGAAAAGGTGATGGTGCCTCTCTTTCATTTTTGATTCCAACTACTAGGTCATTTTCTCAATAGCACGGTTCCTCCACAAAGTTTTAACTTTTGGTATAACCTTTGTGCGTAGGACATGCTTCTTCCTATCCAAGATCTTGACAGGTACCTCCTCGTACATTAAATCTTCAATTATCTCGTCTGGTTCTAACTCAATAATGTGGTTTGGGTCTTTCACATATTTACAAAGCACATATATGTAAAAAACATTATGTACACAAGACATGCTTGGAGATAATGCGAGTCTATAGACTATATTTCCTACTTGGTCAAGAATCTCAAATGGACCAACAAATCGTGGATTGAGCTTTCCTCTCTTCCCGAATCTTGTAACTCCCTTCCATGGAGCAATACGTAACAATACATGATCCCCCATAATAAATTCCACGTCTTTTTGATGAAGATATGCATAACTCTTTTGTCGATCATGTGCTGTTTGTATACGTTATCAGATCATTTGGATCTTTTCTGTTGTCATGCGTACCAATTCTGGTCCCAACAATGTTGCTTCACCCACCTCGTCCCAGCATACTGGAGAATGACACTTTCGTCCATACAACGCCTCGAATGGAGCCATGTCTATACTTGATTGATAACTATTATTTTAGGAGAATTCTACCAATGGTATGTACTTATCCCAACTCCCTTTGAAGCTAGAACATAGAGTCTCAATAGATCTTCAAGAGTTTGAATAGTCCTTTCTGATTGCCCGTCCGTTTGAGGATGGTATGGCGAACTAAATCGTAAATCTGTGCCCATAGCTTTCTGCAAGCTAACCCAAAATCGTGAATTGAATCTTGGGTCACGATCCAAAACTATGAATACTAACATGCCATGCAATCTCACAGTCTCATTCACGTACATACGAGCAAGATGTTCAAGAGAATAAGTCTCCTGTATCGGCAAGAAATGAGCAGACTTGGTTAATCTATCTACAATAACCCAAATCACATCTATGCCTTGAGAAACCTTGAGAAGACCCGTAACGAAATCCATGGTAATGTGTTCCTACTTCCATTTCAGAATCTCAAGTGGTTGCAATGGACCCTTTGGCACTTGATGTTCCGCCTTTACACATTGACAAGTTAAACACCTCGAGATAAACTCTGCGCTCTCTCTCTCTCTCTTCATATTGCTCCACCAAAATGTATGTCGAAGATCATGATACATTTTGGTACTCCCAAGATGGATTACAAACGGTGTGTTGTGTGCCTCCATCATGATTCTATGCTTCAAGTTAGAATCATTAGGAATGCAAAGTCTGGAGTTGACTCGAAGTATTCCTTCTTCATCGATTCTTGCTTCTGGAATAACACCTTCTTGTACTTTCTTCTTCATACGCATCAGCTCTGGGACTGTAGCTTGAGCAACTTTAACTTTATTGATTAAAGTCGGTTCTACGCGTATGTTCGATATCATCACGTGGGTACTTGGAGCCTTTAACTCTATCTCCATCCTTTATAAGTCGTACAAAATGGGTCTTTATGTTAACAACATCACACTCGTACCCGCATACGATCTTCTACTTAATGCGTCAACTACCATGTTTGCTTTTCCAAGATGATATTGAATGGTATGGTCGTAATCTTTTAATAGCTCGAGCCAACGTCGTTGCCGCATATTAAGTTCTTGGAAGCTCTTCTCACATTCCTCGCTCCATTCGAATTTTTTATCTTTTCGAGTCAGCTGAGTTAATAGAGTAGCGATTCGAGAAAATCCTTCCATGAATCTCCGATAGTAACCAACTAAGCCTAGAAAGCTACGTATTTCGATTACTGACTTATGTTGCTCTCAACTGTGACTCATATCCCAATCTTGGATAGCACATCACAATGACACCTATGAGTTTACCACCGCACCAATATGGCATCTCCTACGGAGAGTCTAGCTTCGGTACATTCCACAAAGGAAGTCACCAGCGAGAGCCTCGGGTACCAACTCCTGTAGTTGGGTTTTTATCTCCTGAAGTTGAATAGGAGCCATTCGATATGGGATTTTAGAAATAGATTTTGTGTGACGCCCCCAAAATAGGTATACATCACCCATTCTGAGTCGCCAAATACATGGTACAAAAACAAATACAACTTCAGTAATACAATTGTCGTGCAGAATACGACAACACAAATACTGTGAGTTTGAATACAAATATTGTCTACTAGAGAGTATACAAACTCAAAAGAAGTCCTCATTACAATTATCACACTATTTCACAGAATAGTGAAGACTACTAATGCAACCATCTGGACCGTCAATCCATTCCCCGACTAGTCCCAGCTATATTCTCATTTTCTGAAGAGAAGAGTGAAAGAAAGGGTGAGCTCAACTAGCCTAGTAAGAAATATTATGACTAAGATAATGTACAACAAATTATTATTAGTCTTCAACAGTGAAAAATCTGATAAAATATAATAGACAACAAGTTTTAGATCAACAACTACAGCGGACAAAAAACAATCTATTAGAATAGTCAAGTAGTGCATTAAACCTACCATCTTCTATGATTTAAATGATTTATCATCAATTTTATTGCTGAGATTCAGCTTAATAAATAATCCACATCATCGAATCATCCCTGCACTACGGGCCAAAGATAATCGTGTTATCATCAACGGTCATGATCATGCCATAAAATAATTCATCTTTGCACCCTTGGCCAAAGAGAATCTATGGTCATAATCATACCAAAAATTATCCATCAACGCACTACGGGCCAATGAGGACTTTTACCATATCATTTGTAACATTACGGTCATGATTATACCGAATAATTCCTGGTCATAATCATACAAAGTCCATCTATGCACTACAGGCCACAGATGACTTTCAACAGAATATAAACATGAGGATGATGACAATGATATAATAATTCAATTAAACAAGTTCAAAGATAAATTTTAAAGATTTATAATTTAATTTATCCAGAAATCAATAACGTCCAAATTGTCAACATGATACTACATAGTGGAGTAAAATTCAAGAATAATACTCAGTTAGTCATGTTCATATCAACACCTGTTCATCTTTGCACTACGGGCCAAAGATATTCATCAGGTAATCATTCATCTTTGCACTACAGGCCAAAGATATTCAGTAATATCATCATTTAGGACTGAGGATGATGAAAAATATCTTAAAGAAACGAATCCAGTGAGATAAAAGAACAAATATTAGGGATTCGTATTACAGTTTATCCAAGTTTAATAATACTCTGAAATAATCAATTTCGAAGCAGAATTCAAAAATAATGATCAAAACATGGATACAATCAAAGATAGTAACCATAATAGCCATCTTGGATAAAAAGAAGAAATTTTTATTTTTCAGTGAATAGTGCCGTATTCGTGAATAGTGTCGTATACGTGAATAGTGCCGTATACGTGAATATAATCCCGACACAAAAAGTTCTAAATTTGATAAAAAGTTCAAACCAATATTTCGACATAATGATATTGAAAGAAGTAATATCATTTACGAAAAAAATAACATCCTTTACTATCCCTTACAATCCCTTACGAATATTAAACGAAAATAATATTCATTACGAATATTAAACGAATATAATATTTTTCGTGAATATTGAACGAAATAAAATTTCTTATGAATATTGAACAGAAATAATATTCATACGAATACGAAAAATAATATCTCTTCAGAATGTGAAATAAATAATACCCCTTACCTCAGAATAACCGTACTTCTGACTGAATTTCGGATATAGTACTGACAGAAACTTGCACTGAATAGCAACTCTCAAAGTATCTAAATACTCACTAAATACGCTCGAGAATATAGAGAGAGAAAACTTATGAATTCTGGTGTGATTTTCAATTCTAACTTAGCCTTCTATTTATAGAAAAATGTTTGCACGCCGAAGCAGACTTAACCAGCAACCTGATGGCTTTACCTGCTACTATTGCCACCCACCACATTTGAAATAAAATTCAGCACATTTCTTCACCAACCACAAGTGGGGTCCACTCAATTCTAGAATTTTCCACCAAAATTATTTATAAACCTAATTTTCGAATCAGTCACCTCTTAAAATTCATAACAAATCATACGTTCATTTTTAACGGTTCAAAATTTGTGGACATATACTCAACTTATATATGTATAACATATCCAAAAATCACAACGATCCAATGGTTGGATTAATAATTATAACTCACGAAGTATATCTAAAAAATACTGATTTAATTTTTAATACCTCCATTCTGACAGAAATACTGATAAAATACCTCAACATTAATTCCTTCAAAAATAACCACATAAATAAATCCATCATTTATATCCACGTCAAATAAATATTTCCTTATCATATAAATCAATAATTAATTATTCACAAATAATATTACAGAATCATAATTATGACAATCAGGCCATTTCCAGGAAAGAGGGGGCTTTCCGATAAGGATTTCTCCTTACTGGCGCGCAATTAGGTGACCAAACCTCTCCTTAGACAGAACTTTCTAGACATTACCAATAATTCTATCTAATAATATTATTCAAATAATATGAATTATTGATCTGATAATGGGAAATACTATGCAGTAATAATTATTGAAACAACAATAATATAAAATTTCAACGCAGCAATTATTGAATCAATAAAATAAAATATTGAACAGTAACTACTACAACAATTATTGAGTAGTGCCTTCTTACGTAAGGATCAATAATTCAAAAATAGTGTGCAAAACTGTGTGCTACTGTACAATCACGCGTATTACTGTATTTTAACCACCGGGTATTCCAACAGTGTTAACAGTAACAACTACGCCGTTATTTATAAAAACTTAATTTTGTCGTTATCTTCATCTGACCATTTTTTATTATGGGTCCCACAAATAGCTGCGCCGTCGTACGAATATTCCCCGACAGAAAGAATATTCCACGACCAAACGAATATTCCCCGACAAAAATGAGCATTTGTTAACCACTTATTTATTTTGTAAAATTTGCACATTTTACCCATAACCAAAATATTATATCAAATTAACACCTTATTATTCACAATAATAATTAGAGGAAATTTAATTTTATTCATTAATAAGTTGTGGTCTTACAACCTCCCCTCCTTATGAAATTTCGTCCCCAAATTTTACGTACGTACCTGATATGCTGAACAGATGGGGATACCTTAACTTCATTTCAAATTCTAACTCTTGAGGTATCTCCTTATACGTTAAATCTTTCGTTATCTCGTCCGATTCTTAATCAATAATGTGGTTCGGATAATCCATATATTTACGTAACATCGATACGAAATAAACGTTATGAGCACGCGACATACTTGGCATTTAAAATGAGTCTATAGGTCACAGTTTCTACTCGATCGAGAATTTCAAATAGACCAATAAAATCGAGGGTTGAGATTTCCTCTCTTCATCGACTCTTGCTCCTAGAATAACGCCCTCTTGAACCTTCTTCTTCACATTCATCAACTCTGAGTCTGTAGCTTGAGCGGCTTTAACTTTATCGATTTAAAGTCGGTTCTAATCGTATATTTGCTATCTTCACGTAGGTTCGTATATTCGCACTCGTAAATGCATACGATCTTCTGCTCAACGCGTCAGCTACCACGTTCGTTTTTCCCACGATGGTATTAAATGGTATAATCGTAATCTTCAACAGCTTGAGCCAACGTCTTTAGCGCATAATACGTTCGTTTTAGGTGAAGAAATATTTTAAGGGTTTTAGAAATGGGTTTTATACTGGGGTCAAATTTAAATGTTGAGCGCAAGTAGGAGAAATAAAAGAATATGTAGAACCGGTATTGAATAAGGTATAAACTTCGCAAGAGTTTATGATTAACTTACCCGTGATAACTTCGTTCGGGTTCCTCGACAAACGCTCTTACTTAAACTACCGACTTTGACTTGTCTGGGACATCCTTTGGCATCACTATCCCCGCTGGACTTGACTTCACTATAGGACAAAATCAAGCTAGGTGACCTTCTCTTCCGTAATTGAAACATACTTTGGGTTGCTGCGCACAATTTGGACGGATGTGTCCTTCTTGTCCGCATTTAAAACATAAGACCGGTGGTCGTTCTTCTTCTTTTGAAACGGGTGCTGGTGTTGCTATCTTTCCATCATTATTGAACCTCCTCTTCTTGAAATTTTCACTTCTATTATCTTGGCCATGATTACCACTGAAGTGGTTACCATTCTTGGCATGATAATTTCCTCCATGATTGTTGTCACCGCTTCGATGACTGCTACCATTGGTATTATTATTTTGTCGACTACTTTCTCTTGGTTGGGCTGACTCGTTATCGCGCTCCAATAACTGAGTCCTATTTACAACATCTGAATACAAACACAGTTTGTGAGAAATTAGGTATTAACGTATCTCGGGTTTTAAACCTCTTAGAAACATCCGCGTCATTCTCTCCTCATTATCAACTAAGTGGGACGCAAACCGGGATAACTCGGCAAACTTAGCTTCGTACTGCAACACGATCATATTGTTTTGCTCCAGCTTGATGAATTCCACTTCCTTCATGTGATGAATACTTTCGGGAAAGTACTTGTCGTTGAACAATTCTTGGAACTTCTCCCAAGACATCTTGAGTGCGTAAAGCTGGGTACGTTTTACAGATTCCCACCAATGATCTACTTCTTCACGCAACATAAAGGTGGCGAATGGAACCTTTTGCTCCTCTGAGCATTCCAAGACATCAAATATCTTGGTGATCTGCTTTATCCATGTCTCTGCCTTAAGTAGTTCTGGCTTTCCCAAAAACTCCGGTGGTCCTAGCTCCTTGAACTGCATAGTGGTGACCAACCGTGGGTTGTTAGTGTTTCCACTTGCATTATGAATAGGAGTCTCTCTCGTTTGTTGTTGCATGAATTCTAAAAAGCTCCAAAACGTACCGTTGTTCGTCATTTGGTCGGTGTCGTTGTTCACCTGAGGGTTGTTGCCTTCCTGATGCACATTATCCTGAGTATTGATCTGTGGTGACTCAACGGTCTCCTATGCTCCATTGCTATTCTCAACATTCTCGGATGTCATTTTCAAATACTGTCACAAAACAAGGGTTAATTGACACGCAACATATTATTCCTATATTCTGACCAACCAAACAAACACCAAATAAACTTAGTCAAGTCATACTAGCGAAGGAATTCTCCGTCTCTCCCCTCCTAGTTCTTGTCTCACATCTCAGCCAGGGATAATATCCCTAAGCTTTGATACCAACTGCGACGCCCCCAAAATAGGTATACATCACCCATTCTGAGTCGCCAAATACATGGTACAGAAACAAATATAACTTCAGTAATACAATTGTCGTGCAGAATACGACAACACATATACTGTAAGTTTGAATATAAATATTGTCTACTAGAGAGTATACAAACTCAAAAGGAGTCCTCATTACAATTATCACACTATTTCATAGAATAGTGAGGACTACTAATGCAACCATCTGGACCGTCAATCCATTCCCCGACTAGTCCCAGCTATATTCTCATTTCCTGAAGAGAAGAGTGAAAGAAAGGGTGAGCTCAACTAGCCCAGTAAGAAATATTATGACTAAGATAATGTACAACAAATTATCATTAGTCTTCAACAGGGAAAAATCTGATAAAATATAATAGACAACAAGTTTTAGATCAACAACTGCAGCGAAAAAAAAATAATCCATTAGAAGAGTCAAGTAGAGCATAAAACCTACCATCTTCTATGATTTAAAAGATTTATCATCAATTTTATTGCTGAGATTCAGCTTAATAAATAATCCACATCATCGAATCATCCCTGCACTACGGGCCAAAGATAATCGTGTTTTCATCAACGGTCATGATCATGCCATAAAATAATTCATCTTTGCACCCTTCGCCGAAGAGAATCCATGGCCATAATCATACAAAAAATTATCCATTAATGCACTAACGGCTAATGAGGACTTTTACCACATCATTTGTAACATTACGGTCATGATTATACCGAATAATCCCTGGTCATAATCATACCAAGTCCATCTATGCAGTACAGGCCACAGATGACTTTCAACATAATATAAACATGAGGATGATGACAATGATATAATAATTCAATTAAACAAGTTCAAGGATAAATTTTAAAGATTTATAATTTAATTTATCTAGAAATCAATAACGTCCAAATTGTCAGCATGATACTACTTTGTAGAGTAAAATTCAAGAAAAATACTCAGTTAGTCATGTTCATCTCAACATCTGTTCATCTTTGCACTACGGGCCAAAGATATTCATCAGGTAATCATTCATCTTTGTACTACAGGCCAAAGATATTCAGTAATATCATTATTTAGGACTGAAGATGATGAAAAATATCTTAAAGAAAACGATTCTAGTGAGATAAAAGAACAAATATTAGGGATTCGTATTACAGTTTATCCAAGTTCTATGATACTCCGAAATAATCAATTTCGAAGCAGAATTCAAAAATAATGATCAAAACATGGATACAATCAAAGATAGTAACCATAATAGCCATCTTGGATAAAAAGAAGAAAATTTTATTTTTCGGTGAATAGTGCCGTATTCGTGAATAGTGTTGTATACGTGAATAGTGTCGTATACGTGAATAGTAACTCCGACACAAAAAGTTCTAAATTTGATAAAAAGTTTAAACCAATATTTTGGCATAATGATATTGAAAGAAGTAATATCATTTACGAAAAAAATAACATCCCTTACTATCCCTTACAATCCCTTACGAATATTAAACGAAAATAATATTCATTACGAATATTAAACGAATATAATATTTCTCGCGAATATTGAACGAAATAAAATTTCTTATGAATATTGAACAAAAATAATATTCATACGAATACAAAAAATAATATCTCTTCAGAATGTGAAATAAATAATACCCCTTACCTCAGAATAACCGTACTTCTGACTGAATTTCGGATTAGTGCTGACAGAAACTTGCACTGAATAGCAATTCTTAAAGTATCTAAATACTCACTAAATACGCTCGAGAATATAGAGAGAGAAAGAGTGAAAACTTATGAATTCTGGTGTGATTTTCAATTCTAACTTAACCCTCTATTTATAGGAAAATGTTAGCACGCCGAAGCAGACTTAACCTGCAACCTGATGGCTTTACCTGCTACTATTGCCACCCACCACATTTGAAATAAAATTTAGCACATTTCTTCACCAACCACAAGTGGGGCCCACTCAATTCTAGAATTTTCCACCAAAATCATTTATAAACCTAATTTCCGAATCAGTCACCTCTTAAAATTCATAACAAATCATACGTTCATTTTTAACGGTTCAAAATTTATGGATATATACTCAACTATATATATATATATATATATATATATATATATATATATATATATATATATATATAACATATCCAAAAATCATAACGATCCAACAGTCGGATTAAAAATTATAACTCATGCAATATATCTAAAAAATACTGATTTGATTTTTAATACCTCCATTCCGACAGAAAAACTGATAAAACACCTCAACATTAATTCCTTCAATAATAACTACATAAATAAATCCATCATTTATATCCACATCAAATAAATATTTCCTTATCATATAAATTAATAATTAATTATTCACAAATAATATTACAAAATCATAATTATGACAACCAGACTGTTCCCAGGAAAGAGGGGGCTTTCCAATAAAGATTTCTCCTTACTGGCGCGCAATTAGGTGACCAAACCTCTCCTTAGACAGATCTTTCTAAACATTGCCAATAATACTATCTAATAATATTATTCAAATAATATGAATTATTGATCTGATAATAGAAAATACTGTGCAGTAACAATTATTGAAACAACAATAATATAAAATATCAACGCAACAATTATTGAATCAATAAAATAAAATATTGAACAGTAACTACTATAACAATTATTGAGTAGTGCCTTCTTACATAAGGATTAATAATTCAAAAATACTGTGCAAAACTATGTGCTACTGTGCAATCACGCGTATTACTGTATTTTAACAACCGGGTATTCCAACAGTGTTAACGGTAACAACTACGCCGTTATTTATAAAAACTCAATTTTGTCGTTATCTTCATCCGACCATTTTCAGTTATGGGGCCCACAAATAGCTGCGCCGTCGTACGAATATTCCCCGACAGAAAGAATATTCCACGACCAAACGAATATTTCCCGACAACAATGAGTATTTTATAACCACTTGTTTATTTTTCAAAATTTACACATTTTACCCATAAACAAAATATTATATCAAATTAACACCTTATTATTCACAATAATAATTAGAGAAAATTTGATTTTATTCATTAATAAGTTGGGGTCTTACATTTTGTATCAGGTTCAAGGTCAATAAAGAATTCAACTTCACGTTCTAGGGATAGACTGGGAATTTTTTTCAGGAAATACGTCAAGAAATTCACTAACAACAGAAATATCATTCAAATCTGACGTATTTTTGTTTAAATCCATGACATGGGCTAAGAAAGCTTAACATCTATTTTTTAATAAACGAATGGCTTTAAAGCTTGTTATGAAAATATTTGACTTTTATGGTTTGGTTGCTAGAATTTACATAACAAGTTGGTTAGGAATATGAAAACTAACAACCTTATGAAAATAATCAATTTTAGCATGATGAGTGGTTAACCAATCAATCCCTAAAATAACATCAAATGCAAGTATCTTAAAAGAGATAAGATCAACAGGTAATGTAATAGTGTTAACTTGAATCAAGCAAGATTTATAAACAGTGGATGTAATGAAGGTTTCTCCTAACGGAGTTTCAACAGATAAGTCAAAGTTTAATTTCTCAGGGGTCAAGTTCAAACATTGAGCATAAGCAGGAGAAATAAAAGAATGGGTAAAATCGGTATCTAATAAGGTATAGACTTCGTAAGAATTTATGATTAACTAACCCGTGATAACTTTGTTTGGGTTACTCACTTTTTGAGAAGTCACGAAAAATGCTCTTCTAGAAACCACCGACTTTATTTTGTCCGTATCCGCCTTTGGTGTCACCGTCCCAGTTGGACTTGATTTCGCAATAGGACAATATCGAGCTATGTGACCGTCTTTTCCACAACTAAAATATACCTTGGAAGGCTATGAACAGATTGGACTTATGTGTCCCTCTTCTCCGCATCTGTAGCATCTAACTGGTGGTCTTTCTTCTCCCCTAGAATTTGTTACTGGTGTTAGTGCTGCTGCCGACGTCTTCCCATTATTGTTGAATCTTCTCTTTTTGAAATTTCCACTTGACTCACCTTTCCTATTATCTTGGCCATGATTACCACCGAAGAGGTTACAATTTATGGCATGATAATTTCCTCCACGATGGCTATCATTGTTTCGATGATCGTTGCCACCGGTACGATTATTATCGTGTTGTTAGTCGTTATCTTTTAGTTGAGCTGACTCATAATCCCGCTCCAATAACTGGGCCCTATTCACTACAACTAAATATAGAGAAAATTTGTGAGAAATGAGGTATTGATGAATTTCAGGTTTTAGACCTCTCAGAAATATCTGTGTCATACAATCCTCATTTTCTATCAAATGAGGTGCAAATCTGAATAACTACGCAAACTTAGGCTCGTACTGGGACACAGTCATGTTGTTCTACTCCAGTCAAATAAACTCTACATCCTTCATACGACGAATACTTTCAAGAAAGTACTTATCAGTGAATAGTTTTTGAAACGTTTTACAAGACATATTGAGTGTGGCTGGCTAGGTACGCTTTACAGATTCCCACCAGTAATCTACCTCACCACGGAACATAAAGGTGGCGAATGGAACTATCTGTTCCTCCATGCATCCCAAGACATCAAATATCTTGATAATTTGTTTAACCCACATTTTCGCCTTGATCGGATCCGACTTTCCCAAAAATTCTGGTGGTCCCAACTCTTTGAACTGCTTGGCTGTGATAAGCCGCGCGTTGCTATTATTTCCACCCGTATTTTGCACACGAGTTTCCCTCGTCTGATTTTGCATGAACTGCAAAAAGCTTCTAAACATCACATCATTCATCGTTTGATAGGTGGTGTTGTTTACAGGAGGAACATTGTCGTCATGTTGCATGTTCTCCTGCTTGGTGATTAAAGGTATCTCCATGGTCTCATTCACTCCATTGTTAACATTTTCAGTTGTCATTCTTAAATATTGTCACAAAATAAAGGTTAATTAAAGAAATTGACATACCACATATTATCCCTATATTCTGACCGACTAATTAAACACAAATAAGCTTAGGTAGGACATGCTAGCAAAGGATTTACCCATCTCTCTCCTCCTAGTTCTATTCCCCGATCTCCGCCAGAGACCATATCCCTAAGCTCTAATACTAACTGTGACACCCCCAAAATAGGTCCACACAACCCATTCTGAGTCGCCAAATACATGGTACAGAAAACAACTACAACTTTATTATTACAATTGTTATACAAAATACGACAAACACATAAGCTGTGAGTTTAAATACAAATATTATCTTCTAGACAATATCCACACTCAAATAAGTCCTCATTACAATTATTGATACACTATTTTACAAAATAGTAAGGATTGCTAAAACAACTGTCTAGAACCATCATTCCATACCTCGACTAGTTCCCGCTATATTCTCGCCTCTTGAGAAGAAAAATGGAACAAAAAGAAAAAGGGTGAGCTCAACTAGCCCAGTAAAGAATATTATGACTAAAATAATGAACAACAAATTATCATTAGCCTTCAACAAATCATATTAAATATAATGGACAACAAGTTTTAGATCAATATTCGCAGCAAAAATAATAATTAATTAGAAGAGTTAAGTAGAGAATGAAGTCTACTATCTTCTATGATTTAGAAGTCTATCATCAATATTTTATCCCTGTAACATCAATCAATATACATCTTGAACCAAATATTCATCTTTTCACTACGGGCCAAAGATATTCATTTGTATCACCAGTCTGTCATGTTCATCTCGACACTTGTCCATCTTTACATTACGGGCCAAAGATATTCAATAGGTAATCATTCATCTTTGCACTACAGGCCAAAGATATTCATCAAGTATCACCATTTAAGACTGAGGATGATAAAAAATATCTTAAAGAAACGAATCCAGTGAGATAAAAAGACAAAGATTAGGGATTCTACTTTAGTTCATCCAAGTTTAGAAATACTCCATAATAATCAATTATGGAGCAAAATTTAAGAATGAAGATCAAAACATGGATACAATCAAATATAGTAACCATAATAGACAACTTGGACAAAGAAAAGAAAATTTTAATTTTTCTGTGAATAGTGTCGTATTCGTGAATAGTGTTGTATACGTGAATAGTGTCTTATACGTGAATAGTAACCTCGACATGAAAAGGTAAAAATTTCATACATATATTTCGGTATAATGATATTGAAAGAAATAACATTATTTACGAAAAAAATAACATCCCTTACCTCAAAAGAATAGTACTTCTGGCTGAAATATAAGATATAACGCTGAAGAAAACTTGCACTGCTTAACAGCTCTCAAAGTATCTAAATACTCATAAAAATACACTCGATATTATAGAGAGAGAAAACTTATGATTCTAGTGTGATTTTCAATTCTAACTAAGCACCATATTTATAGGAAAATGCTAGAATACCGAAGCAGACTTAACCTGCTACCTGATGGCTTTACCTGCTGCTATTCAAACACACCACTGTTAGAGTTTATGCCCTAGAGGCCAATTATTTAATATAATTGCTTAACATTTTGATATTATATTTGATTGAATAAATGGATGATTTTATTATGGTTTTATTTACTGCGTTATATAAATGTTAACATAATAAAAATCCTTAGAATATTGATACAAATTATATAGTTTCAAGTATGTGACTTAAACATGAGATTATATATTTATAATTAGTATCAATGCTCTTAAATGTCCCTAGTCGAGTATCATTGTTGATGGGACAACAATGATGCATTAAGACTAGTATGTGGATTGACTGATGTCCAAATCTCATTGGTCATAAATATATGAGATATTAAGTCAATGCATAGGTGCATGTTAGAGAACGATGTACTGGACAGACCCACCATGAGAATTCTATGTGGAGCAGTATGCGAAGTGTCATTAGCAATTCTCATAGTGACAATGATGTAATGGTCCTCCGACCTGAAATCACTATATTTCTTCACGGAAATTTATGTACTTTGATATCATCAAATGTCACCTTTAATAGGGTGGACTATAAAGGTGATTATTGGGTACATCATGAATCGTGTGAGGAATATGAGTGATCTAGATGGAATTTAACCCTCCTATGTATTAGGGGTGATATCCATAGGCCTCTTGATTGAGTAGGACTATGAAATGCATGGCCATGCTCAAATAGTAATTTGTTTCATATAGTCTACTCATTGATCAAGAAAAACTCAGATTAAATTATGAAGTGTATGACACATTCCATTACTCGAGTTTAATCTAGGATATTAAGGTTAAAAGGATTAAATTACATTGAAACATTGGCCATAAAAAGGTTGCATCGAATCATCGATCTTATTATTACTTGGGTAGCAGTGATGCATTACTATATACCGCTTACTGTTTATAATTTTATAATATGATTTTAAAATTATTGCCAATGTAATAATAACCTATAGGGTCACACACATAGAACGTAATTTAAAAAGAAAATTAATTTAAATTGTAAGCATTTAAATATATCAATATGATTGATTGTATTTTAAATCACGAATTTAAATTAAAAAGGATAATTTGTATATATGTATATTAATTAAGTGAGACTTAATTAAGATATATATAAATTCGGATTTTAATAATATTATGTTTTAATTAATTCCTCCTAACAGCTATATATATGATATATATCAGTCACTTTAGGGATTATGTCAAAAAATACAAAACCCTAGCCGCTCTTAGAGAGAGACTAGAGAAAACAGTTTCAAAAATCCTCATCCTTGGTGGCTAGTACCGCGGTTCCTTCTTCTGCAGATCGTAGGACGATTCGCGGAGCGTTCGTGTGGATACCGTAGAGACGCAGTTCGTTTGGATTGCGTTGGAGATTCGATCTCATCAATTCTAATTGCTTAATCTCGGATTGTGTTGGAGATTCGAATTAATTATTTTTCGCATGGATCCTATTTTAGGGTTTCAGAATTGCCTTTAAATTAGTTTATTTTCGCTACATTTTTGGGTCGAAACCCTACAACAACCATTGAAAAATTTATCAGCACACCAACAAGGACAAGTGTGGGGCCGACCCATTCTAGATAATTTCCAAAAATGTTTTAAATTTAAACAATATTTAGAAACTTTAATAATTCATAATAAATAACCCCTTTATCAGAAAAATATGATTTTTATGTCCATTTCATAGGAAATTTAATTCTCTACAATTTTGTAGAAGAAAGGTTTTGTAAATTCCAAACAAAAAATGACCGAAATTCACATACGGATAATTTTTAATACCTCCATTCCGATAAAATACTAATAAAATACCTCAACATTAATTCCTTCATTTATATATACATAAAATAAATATTTTCTTATCATATAAATTAATAATTAATTATTACAGAATCACAATAATAACAACCAGGTTATTCCCAAGAAAGAGGGGGCTTTCCGATAAGGATTTCTCCTTACTAGCACGCAATTAGATGACCAAACCCTTTCTTAGACACAACTTCCTTAGACATTGCCAATAATGCTATCTAATAATATTATTCAAATAATATGAATTATTGATCTGATAATGGGAAATATTGTGCAGTGATAATTATTGAAACAACAACAATATAAAATATCAACGTAGCAATTATTGAATCAATAAAATAAAATATTGAACAATAATTACTGTAGCAATTATTGAGTAGTGCCTTCTTACGTAAGAATCAATAATCCAAAAATATTGTGTGCTACTGTGTGCTACTGTGCAACCACGCGTATTATTGTACTTTAACCACTAGGTATTCCAACAGTGTTAATGGTAACAATTACGTCGTTATTTATAAAAACTCAAACCTATCGTTTTCTTCATCTAACCATTTTCTGTTATGGGACCCACAAATGGCTGCGCCATCGTACGAATATTTCCCAACAGCAAGAATATTCCACGACCAAACGAATATTCCCTGACAACAATTAATATTTTATAACCACTTACTTATTTTGCAAAATTTACACATTTCACCCATAACCAAAGTATTATATCAAATTAACACCTTATTATTCAAAATAATAATTAGAGAAAATTTAATTTTATTTATAAAAAGTTGGAGTCTTACAAGAGATTTGATGAAAACTGAGTAAGGGAGGTTTCGTTGATTCCGAGGACGGAATCCTTATAAGGAAGGAAGGATGTGACAACTCGAATTTTCAAAAATTGTTAAAATGAGAATTTAATGAATAAAATTCTTATTATGACATATTTTGCATTTAAGTAAATATGTATATTCATATATCGAGATGATGATATTTAATAGTTAATTTAACTATTGAAGAAATTAAATGAATTTGTTGTGAAAAGAAAATTAATTGAATAAGATTAGTAAATTTAATTAAGTTGAAATTATATTATTGAAGAATATAATTTAATTATTATGCCTTGTTGGCAGTAGAATTATTATGAATTAAATTTCATAAATAATGAGAGTAACTAACTTAATTTAAATAGTAAATTAACGTAAATATATTTGTTTTAATAAAATAAGAAGATAATGTGAATGTAATACGATTGTGAATTTCGTATATAGTTAAAATATTTATGGAATGAAATAAATATTTGACGGGAATTTTTATGAAATGTGATAGTATTAATGGAATGAGAAATGTTATAATTTAATTAAATAATTAAATTAGAGGGTTAATAATTTATCAAATAAAATTAGAGTTATATTGGTTAAGTAATTTAATCAAATAAAGTGTAACATTTGTGATTCATATGATAAGGGGGGATATTAAAATAAATTAGTAAAAGGTTGTTTAGGTTCTAGCCAAACATGACCAGAGGCCCTTTGTATTTACAACTGTCGTGACTCTTTGTATTGGTAACTGACCAAGCCACGTCTAAGTTAAGCTTCAGATAAGTTTACGCTATATTCCTAAGGCTAAGTATTTGGAAACAGGGAAGAACAAAGGAAGAGAGAAGTTGAGAGTAAGAGGATTTCTGTTATTCAAGGAAGAGGAAAGAAATTAACCAAGTTTTCTACATCATCTAGATATTTTAAAGAAGAATCAAAGGTAAAATTTTGGAGTTTCTAGTTTTAGTTTTATTTTTCTAAAAGTTCTTCTTTGTAATTGGTTTTGAGGGTTAAATTGTTTAGAGATTGATCATATATGTTAATTGGTATGTATAATTTGTTATATATAATCTATAACAGATTTTCATGTAATCAAATTCGTGGAAACATGTGTTAGAATAAGAAATTTGGTTTATGGCTTAGTATATGTATTTTGGTCTATTTTAAGGCTTAAATTGATGGTTAGGTCATGTATATAATTTGAAATTGATAATAGATGTTGTTACTATGTTGAAAAATGAAAACAACGAAGTTTTAACTGATTGATTTGGTTAGGAATTGAATCCGTGGTGAATGATTACATGAAATATGTTTAAAACATAAAAAATTAGCATGAACACTGAATTGGAACCCTTAAAATGAATATTTAATGCTTTTGAAGTGTTATAATTATTATGTAGATGTGTAGTTTAGTTTTTCACGAGTTCATAGAGTCAAAAACCATCTAATTCTGACTTAAAATGAAGAAGTTATGAAGATTTGAAGTAAAAACATCGCAAAAACTGTAATCTGGTCGAAGCCAAGCGTGGGCGCGCTACCCAGGAGCGAGGGCGTGCAGCTGGGCACTGCTAGATGATGCGGGTGCTTTGGGGTTGTGAAGGAATGGGCGAAGCCACTCCCATAGTGTGTCAGGTGTGACTGTTTTAGTAAAACGGACATAACTTTTTATACGAACACCTATTGGGGCAATTCAAGATGATCCGGAATGAGGACAAATAGACCTACAACTTTTATTCTTTAAGTTTTTCAATTTGAGGTCGTTATAAGGGGTCAAAATGGCTATCTTTGGGACTGTTGTGTTTTTGGAGGCAATCGGAGGGCGTCGGGCATGCACGTATGCAAGTGTAGTGCTTCTGACGATAAAAGATGTTGTTCTAAGTTATAAAACATGAATGTTAGTAAATATAATGATGCTTAACATTAATAAATGATGTATTAGATAAGTTTTATAAGCATACTAAGCATATACAAGAGAGACAAATTGGGCGTGTGACGAATGAACGTCGAAACCCCGTGACAAGTGTTAATGAACGTAAAAAGTGTTTTAAGGCAAATGAAATGAATAGTATAAGATATGAAATTGAGTTAATATAAAACCAATAATGATTCCTAGCAAGATTTAAACACTTGAATGAACTTCGAGTATGAAATATAGTGAGATGTAAGTCAAAAGTTAACACAATCAAATTGAACGTTGTGTATTGATAATAGAAAGGGTTATGAGATATAGAGTAAAGTTTACGTTACAACTACTATACATTGTTATGTGACTAATAGTTGATGTGCATGATTATATAATTATGTAGGGCACGTGAAGTGCAGATAGCTGTAAGCTGTTAAACTATTATTGGTAAACAATGATCAAGGCAAGTCTTTCACTTCCTATTTGCTATGTGAACTTGATGATGAACTATTTTAAATCTTTATTGCTAATAGCATGATGTGTTATATATATGTTGAAAGTATGAAACATTAAAGTCAATTTATGACTACGTTGATTGAGTAATGAATGTTTATTGAGTAAGGAACTCAATCTTTATACTTGTTATATAAACTATAGCATGTATATTATGTTAGTCCAATGTTTATGATGTATAAGATGAGCATGTTATTTATGTGCTACGTGTTGCATGAAAACAGTTAGAATTGCTGGGCTGTCGAGCTCAACCTTGCAAATAACTATTTTTGCAGGTTAAGGATTGACGCTAACACTATGTGCTACTTGAATGATGTGGATCAGAAATAACACACGAATATTAATATTATAGCTAAAGATTATTATTTCTTTAAACCATGATTATGGTTCATGAGGTGTACTCAATGTTTTATGATTTATATTAGATGTTGAGTTATAAAGTTTAAGTTTTGTCCGTTGTATAAAGGTTATTGAACCTGGATGTAAGTTTTATTTATTAACTCTGATAAAGTGAGTAATAAACTAAGTATGGTTCAAAGGTAGGTAAAGATAAAGGTTTTGAGAAATGTACTTGATAAATTACAATAATTATGTAATAATAAACTATAAAGTTTGAGTTATCTGATATGTAAAAATTATCATATTGAAATGTAAGATTTTATATAATAACTTTGATGAAGCGAATAAAAAAAATTGATTCGGAGATGTGTAAATGATAAAGGTTTTGATTCAGGGAATTAAAGTAAGAAGACATAAAAGTTTTAATTATTCCGCATTTTATTAAGTTTAATATTGAATAATGATGTAAAATCAGAAGTTAGACGTATTATTACCGACCGAAGTCGATAGTTGAATTGTATGAGTTTTGGGATCATTACATGACCAAACCCCTTTCCTCGACAGAACTTTCTAGACATCGTTAATAATACAAATAATAATATAAATAACTTTGTCGTCTCAATTATTGATTTAATAATATAAAATATTATGCAGATAATAGTGTGACAATAATTGAATTAATAATATGAGAGATACTATGCAGCAATTATTGTGGTAATAATTGAATAAAACTGAGTGACTTCTCACATAAACATCAATAATCAAAGATATTGTACAATATTGTGTGCTACTATGCAACCACGCGTATTACTGTACTTTTACCACCGGGTATTTCAACAGTCTAACGGTAAAACTTTCGTCGTTATTTTTATAAAAAGATATTTCTGTCATTTTCTAACTCCAACAATAATTTCGTTGTGGGGTCCACCAATGATTGTGTCGTCGTACAAATATTCCCTATTAAAACGAATATTCTCCGACCAATCGAATATTTTATAACAACTTGCTTACTTTTCAAAATTTATAAATATTATCCACATCTATAACATTATATCAAATTCATTCCATAATATTCAAAAATATATTTTGAGAAAAATTAATCTTTATTCATAAAAGTTGGGGTCTTACAACCTCCCCTTCTTATGAAATTTCATCCTCGAAATTAGGGTACGTACCTGGTATGTCGAAGAGGTGAGGATACCTTAACTTCATTTCAGATTCTAACTCCCAGGTCATTTCCTCAACATCGTGGTTTCTCCATAAAACTTTGACTTGAGATATAACCTTAGAGCGTAGAATATGTTCCTTCTTATCCAAGATTTTAACAGGTACCTCTTCATACGTTAAATCTTCCGTTATCTCATCTAGTTCTAATTCAATAATGTGGTTCGGGTGTTCCACATAATTACGTATGTGACGCCCCCAAAATAGGTATACATCACCCATTTTGAGTCGCCAAATGCATGGTACGAAATACAAATACAACTTAATTATACAACAGTCGTGTAAAATACGACAAAACATAAACTGAGAGTTTTAATAGGAATATTGTCATCTAGACAATATCCACACTCAAAGGAGTCATCATTATATTTATTGTCACACTATTTAACAAAATAGTGAGGACTACTAATGCTATCATCTGGACCGTCACTCCTTTCCCGACTCGTCCCAGCTATATTCTCATTTCCTGAAGAGAACAGTGAAAGAAAGGGTGAGCTCAACTAGCCCAGTAAGAAATATTATGACTAAGATAATGCAGAATAAATTATCAATAGTCTTCAACAATGTCAAACTGATAAAATACAATAGACATTAAGTTTAACTGCAGCGGAACAAGCAATCCATTAGTAGAGAATAAAATCTACTATCTTTTATGATTTAAATGGTTTTTCATCACTTTTATCGCTGAGACTTAGCTCAATAAATAATCCACATCATTAAATTATCCCTGCACTACAGGCCAAGGATATTCTTTAGTATCATGACCACGAATTATCCATGCACTACGTGCCAAAGATAATCGTGTTATCATCAATGGTCCTGATCATGCCATAAAATAATTCATCTTTGCACCCTTGGCCGAAGAGAATCCATAACCATAATCATACCAAAAACTGTCCATCAATGCATTACGGGCCAATGAGGACTTTTTCCACATCATTTGTAACATTACGATCATGATTATACCGAATAATCCCTGGTCATAATCATACCAAGTCCATCCATGCACTACAGGCCACAGATGACTTTCAACATAATATGAACATGAGGATGATGACAATATAATTCAATAAAACAAGTTCAAGAATTAATTTATCCAAGAACCAACAACGTCCAAATTGTCAACATGACACTTCTTTGTAGAGTAAAATTCAAGAATGCTCAGAAGAATATTTCCATGAAAAGATACTAGATGAAGCGCAAATATCAAGAATATTCCACTAATTTCATGGAGTATAGAAGTCAAAACTTTAACCAACTGAGTATAATAAAGAATGGAATAACAAAAGAAATCACCATGTATGCGGTACTTCGCCTAGACATGTTATTCCAACAGAATAATAAGTAACGAAACCAGGTCAGGCGAAATTCACACCGACAGGATGTTCCAACAGAATAATAAAGAATAGAATAACAACAGAAATCACCATGCATGCAGTAGTTCGCATAGACATGTTATTCCAACAGAATACTAAATAACAGAACTAGGTCCGGCGTAAAACGCACATACAGGATATTTCAACAGAATAATTAAAACGGAACCAGGTCCGGCGTAAAACGCACAGATAGGATATTCCAACAGAATAATAAAAACGGAACCAGGTCCGACGTAAAACGCACATACAGGATATTCTAACAGAATAATAAAGAATAGAATAACAGAAAAATTTCATCAAGTATGCGGTACTTCGCATAGACATGTTATTCTAACATAATAATAAAGAATGGAATAACAGAAGTTCTCTTCATGAAGACGAAAGAAAGAAACAATACCCCTTACAGGTACACCAAATAATATCCCTTACCTTAGAAAAAAGAGTACTGGATATAGGAGCAGTGAAGTAGCAGAATACTTTTCTTATTTCTCTCTAGAGTTTTAGTGAATTCGTAGAAATAATGAAGGAATGAGTTTCTATTTATAGAAGAATGGACTGCATAGTAACTAATTCATGAACGGTCCAGATTGATTTACTTTTAATCGGACGGTCCATATTTAAAGCAAAATCTTTTAAATAAAATATAATATATTCTATTTATAATCTAATAAAACGAATAACTTTATAAAAGTATTTTGTTTTATATAAAAAGATTTTACTATGCAAAATACTATGCAGGCACTATGCAATACTATGCATAACAAAATATATTATATTCAAATTATTGTCTAATAAAATGAATAACTTTATAAAAGTATTCTGTTTTATATAAAAAGATTTTCTGTTTTATTACATTAATAATACTAATAAAACAAAACTGAGTGACTTATCACGTAAGCCTCAATAATCAATATCGTGTGCTACTATGCAACCACACCTATTACTTTACTTTTACTACCAAGTAGTTCAACAGTATTAACGGTAAAACTTCCGCCGTTATTTTCATAAAATATTTTTGTCGTTTTCTCAATCCGACAATAATTCTGTTGTGGGGTCCACCAATAATTGTGCCGTCGAACGAATATTCCCCGACCAATCGAATATAATACAACAACTTGTATACTTTTCAAAATTTATAAATACTACCCACAACTATAACATTATCTCAAATTCACACCATAATATTTAAAAAAATATTTCGAAAAAATTAAATCTTTATTTATAAAATCTGGGATTTCACAATCTCCCCTCCTTATGAAATTTCACCCTCGAAATTTACGTACGTACCTGGTATGCCGAACAGATAAGGACACTTCGCCAGATTCTAACTCTTGAGGTATAACCTTTGAGTGTTAAATACAATCTAGGATTTTAACAGGTACATCTTCATACGTTAAATTATCCGCTATCTCGTCCGGTTCTAAATCAATAATGTGGTTTGGGTCGTCCACATATTTACGTAACATCAATACGTTAAAAATGTTATGAACACGTGACATACTTGGTGGTAAAACGAGTCTATAAGCCACAGTTCCAACTCGATCGAGAATTTCAAATGGGTCAATTAAATCGAGGGTTGAAATTTTCTCTCTTCATCTATTCTTGCTTCTAGAATAACGCCCTCTTGAACCTTCTTCTTCACATTCATCAGCTCTGAGTATGTAGCTTGAGTGGCTTTAACTTTATCGATTAAAGTCGATTCTAATCATATATTCGTTATCTTCACGTGGGTCCCTAGAGTCTTTAACTCTATCTTCATCATTTGTAAGTTATATGAAATGGGTCTTTGTGTTAACAACATCTCACTCGCATACGATCTTCTACTCAACGCGTCAGCTACTACGTTCGCACTTCCACGATGATATTGAATGGTACGATCGTAATCTTCAATAGCTCGAGCCAACGTCTGTGGCGCATATTACGTTCGTTTTATTTGAAGAAATATTTAAGGGTTTAAGAAATGGGTTTTGTACTGGGGTCAATACAAAATTCGATTTCACGCTCTAAGGGTAGGCTAAGAAGTCTTCAAGAATACGTCAGGAAATTTATTAACAATAGAAATATCATTCAAAACTGTGACTCTCATCCAAGACTTGGATAGTACGTCACATTGATACCTATCAACTTGTCATCTTCATTCACGATGTCTCCTACAGAAAGTCTGGCTTTGGTGCATTCCACGCAAGGAAGTCACCAGATAAAGGCTCAGGGCTCTTTACTTATGGCTTGATATGACAATGATTGACTTTAGTGGTTTGGTTACTTTGAATTTGCATAACATGTTGGTTATGAGTATGAAAGCTAACAACCTTACAAAAAAACATAATGAGTAGTTAACCAATCGATTCCTAAAATCACATCAAAGGCAAGTATTTTTAAAGAGATACGAATGACAGGTAACGTGAAAGTGTTGATTTGAATCAAACAAGATTTATAAATAGTGGAGGTAACGAAGGTTTCTCCCAACAGAATTTCAACAGATAAATCAAAGTCTAACTTCTCCGGAGTTAAGTTCAAACATTGAACACAACTAGGTGAAATAAAAGAGTGAGTAGAACCGGTATCTAACACGGTATAGACTTCAAAAGAGTTTATGACTAACATACCCGTGATAATTTTATTCAGGTTCCTCGTCAAGAAAAAAAATGCTCTCTCTTAAACTACCGGTTTTGGCTTGTCTGGGGCATCCTTTGGCATCACTATCCCAGCTGGACTTGACTTCACCATATGACAAAATCGAGCTAGGTGACCTTCTCTTCCGCAATTAAAACACACTTTAGATTGCTGCGTACAGTTTGGACGGATGTGTCCCTCCTGTCCGAATTTGAAACATACGACCGGTGGTCGTTCTTCTTCCTTTGAAACGGGTGCTGGTGCCGACGTCTTCACGTCATTGTTGAACCTTCTCTTCTTGAAATGTCCATTCTTATTATTTTGGCCATGATTACCACCGAAGTAGTTACCATTTTTGGCATGTTGATTCCTTCCATGCTTTTTGTCACCTCTTTGATGACTGTTACCACCAGTATTATCATTTTATCGGCTGCTCTCTTTTCGTTGGGTTGACTCGTTATCGCGTTCTAATAACTGAGCCCTATTAACAACATCTGAATACAAACACAGTTTATGAGAGATAAGATATTGACGTATATCAGGTTTCAAACATCTTAGAAATATTCGCGTCATTCTCTCCTCATTATCAACTAAATGGGACGCAAATCGGGACAACTCGGCAAACTTGGCTTCGTACTGCGACACGGTCATGTTGTTTTGCTCCAACTTGATAAATTCTACCTCCTTCATGTGACGAATGCTTTCGAGAAAGTACTTGTCATTGAACAACTCTTGGAACTTCTCCCAAGACATCTTCAGTGCATTAGGCTGGGTACATTTTACAGATTCTCACCAGTAATCTGCCTCTTCAAGCAATATAAAGGTGGCAAAGGAAACCTTTTGCTCCTCTGAGCATCCCAAGACATCAAATATCTTTGTGATCTGCTTTAACCATATCTCTGCCTTAAGTGGTTCTGGCTTTCCCAAAAACTCCGGTGGTCCCAGCTCCTTGAACTTCTTAGTGGTGACCAACCGTGGGTTGCCATTATTTTTATCTGCATTATGAACAGGAGCCGTCTTCACCTGATGTTGCATGAATTCTAAAAAACTCCTAAACGTACCGTCGTTCGTCAATTGATCAGTGTTGTTGTTTACAGGAGGATTATCGCCATCTTGTTGCACATTGTCCTGATTATTGATCTGTGGAGACTCAACGGTCTCCTGTGCTCCATTGCTTATCTCAACATTTTCAGATGCCATTTTTAAATAATGCCACAAAAAAGGGTTAATTAACATATCACATATTATCTCTATACTCTGACCGACCAATTAAATACCAAATAAACTTAGGTAGGTCATACTAGCGAAGCAATTCCTCATCTCTCCCCTCCTAGTTCTTATCTCACATCTCAGCCAGTGATCATATCCCTAAGCTTTGATACCAACTGTGACCCGCATCCAAAAATAGGTATACATCATGCATCTTGAGTCGCCAAATATATGGTACGAAATACAAATACAACTTAATTATACTACAGTCGTGTAAAATACGAGAAAACATAAATTGAGAGCTTTAATAGGAATATTGTCATCTAGACAATATCCACACTCAAAGGAGTCCTCATTACATTTATTGTCACACTATTTAACAGAATAGTGAGGACTACTAATGCTATCATCTGGACCGTCACTCCTTTCCCGACTCGTTCCAGCTATTTTCTCATTTCCTGAAGAGAACAGTGAAAGAAAGGGTGAGCTCAACTAGCCCAGTAAGAAATATTATGACTAAGATAATGCAGAATAAATTATCAATAGTCTTCAATAATGTCAAACTGATAAAATACAATAGACATCAAGTTTAACTGCAGCGGAATAAGCAATCCATTAAAAGAGTCAAGTAGAGAATAAAATCTACTATCTTTTATGATTTAAAAGGTTTTTCATTGCTTTTATTGCTGAGACTCAGCTCAATAAATAATCCACATCATTAAATCATCCCTGCACTACAGGCCAAGGATATTCTTTAGTATCATGACCACGAATTATCCATGCACTACGGGCCAAAGATAAACGTGTTTTCATCAATGGTCCTGATCATGCCATAAAACAATTCATCTTTGCACCCTTGGCCGAAGAGAAGCCATAGCCATAATCATACCAAAAACTGTCCATCAATGTATTACGCGCCAATGAGGACTTTTTTCACATCATTTGTAACATTACGGTCATGATTATACCGAATAATCCCTGGTCATAATCATACCAAGTCCATCTATGCACTACAGGCCACAGATGACGTTCAACATAATATAAACATGAGGATGATGACAATGACATAATAATTCAATAAAACAAGTTCAAGAATTAATTTATCCAAGAACCAATAATGTGACGCCCCCAAAATTAGGTATACATCACCCATCTTGGGTCGTCAGATACATAGTACAAAATACAAATACAACTTACTAATACAACTGTCGTGTACAATACGACAAAACATAAACTGTGACTTTGAATACAAATATTATCTTCTAGAGAGTATTCATACTCAAAAGGAGTCCTCATTACATTTATTAACACACTATTACATAGAATAGTGAGGACTACTAACTAATACTATCATTCGAACCATCACTCCGTTCCCCGACTTGCCCCAGCTACGTTCTCATTTCCTGAAGAGAACAGTGAAAGAAAGGGTGAGCTCAACTAGCCCAGTAAGAAATATTATGACTAAGATAATGCAGAATAAATTATCATTAGCCTTCAACAATGTTAAACTGATAAAATATAATAGACATCAAGTTTAACTGCAGTGGAACAAGCAATCCATTAAAAGAGTCAAGTAGAAAATAAACTCTACTATCTTTTATGATTTAAAAGGTTTTTCAACACTGTTATCGCTGTGACTCAGCTTAATAAAATAATCTACATCATCGAATCACCCCTGCACTACGGCCAAGGATATTCGTGTATTCATTAATGGTCATGATCATGCCAACAACTGTCCATCAATGCACTACGGGCCAATGAGGACTTTTACCACATCATTTGTAACATTACGGTCATGATTATACCGAATAATCCCTGGTCATAATCATACCAAGTCCATCTATGCACTACAGGCCACAGATGACTTTCAACATTTTATAAACATGAGGATGATGACAATGATATAAGAATTCAATAAAACAAGTTCAAGAATTAATTTATCCAAGAATTAACAACATCCAAATTGTCAACATGATACTGCTTTGTGGAGTAAAATTCAAGAATACTTAGAAGAATATTTTCATGAAAAGATACTGGATGAACCGCAATTATCAAGGATATTTCACTAATTTCATGGAGTATAGAAGTCAAAACTTAACCAATTGAGTATAATAAAGAATGAAATAACAAAAGAAATCACCATGCATGCGATAGACCGCACAGACAGGTTATTCCAACAGAATAATAAATAATGGAACCAGGTCCGGCATAAACGCACAGACAGGATATTCCGACAGAATAATAAATAATGGAACCAGGTCCGGTGTAAAACACACAGACAGGATATTCCGACAGAATAATAAATAATGGAACCAGGTCCGGTGTAAAACACACAAACAGGATGTTCCAACAGAATAATAATAAAAACGGAACCAGGTCCGGTGTAAAACACACAGACAGGATGTTCCAACAGAATAATAATAAAGACGGAACCAGGTCCGGTGTAAAACACACAGACAGGATGTTCCAACAGAATAATAATAAAGACGAAACCAGGTCCGGTGTAAAACACACAAACAGGATGTTCCAACAAAATAATAGAAGAATGTCACCAAGTATAGGGTAGACCGCATATACTGGTTATTCCAACAGAATAATAAGAAATGGAATAACAACAGTTCTCTTCATGAATAAGAAAGAATAACACCCCTTACCGTTTTAAAGAAGAGCTGAAATAAGGAAGTAGTTAAGTAGCAGAATACTCTTCTTCTCTCTCTCTATAGTTTCTCTCTATAGTTTCTCTCTCTAGAGTTCAGTGAATTCGTAAGAAATAATGAAGGAATGAGCTGCTATTTATAGAAAAATAGAATGCATAGTAACTAATCCATGAACGGTCCAGATTGATTACTTTAATCTGACGGTCCATATTTAAAGAAAAATCTTTTAAATAAAATATAATATATTCTATTTATAGAATAACTTTAATAAAGTATTCTGTTTTATATAAAAAGATGTTTCTGTTTTATTACGTTAATAATACGAATAAAACAAAACGTCATTATCGCTAAATAATTCATATTATTAACTGACAATAATTGAATCAAACTGAGTGACTTCTCACATAAGCATTAATAATCAATACCGTGTGCTACTATGCAACCACACGTATTACTGTACTTTTACTACCGAGTAGTTCAACAGTAACAATGGTAAAATTTCCGCCGTTATTTTTAATAAAATATTTTTATCGTTTTCTCAATTCGACAATAATTCCGTTGTGGGGTCCACCAATGATTGTGTCGTTGTACGAATATTCCCTGTTAAAACGAATATTCCCCGACCAATCGAATATTATATAACAACTTGCGTACTTTGCAAAATTTATAAATATTACCCACAACTATAACATTATATCAAATTAATTCCATAATATTCAAAATTGATATTTATAGAAAATTCATCTTTATTTATAAAAGTTGGGGTCTTACAACCTCCCCTTCTTATGAAATTTCGCCCTCGAAATTAGGGTACGTACCTGGTATGTCGAAGAGGTAAGGATACCTTGATTTCATTTCAGATTCTAACTCCCAAGTCATTTCCTCAACATCGTGGTTTCTCCACAAAACTTTGACTTGAGGTATAACCTTGGAGCGTAGAATATGTTCCTTCTTATCCAAGATTTGAACAGGAACTTCTTCATACGTCAAATCTTCCGCTATTTCGTCCGGTTCTAACTCAATAATGTGGTTCGGGTCTTTCACATATTTGCGTAACATGGATATGTGAAAAACGTTATGAACACGAGACATACTTGGCGGTAAAGCGAGTCTATAAGCCACAGTTCCTACTCGATCGAGGATTAAAAATGGACCGATGAATCGAGGATTGAGCTTTCCTCTCTTTCCAAATCTTGTAACTCCTTTCCATGGAGCAACACGTAAGAACACATGATCTCCTACATCAAATTCCACGTCCTTTCGATGAAGATCAGCAAAACTCTTTTGTCGATCTTGTGAGGTTTTTATACGTTGTCGGATCGTTTGAATCTTTTCTGTAGTCATACGTACCAACTCCGGTCCCAACAACGTTGCTTCACCCACCTCATCCCAGCATACTGGAGAACGACATTTTCTTCCATACAATGCTTCGAATGGAGCCATGCCAATACTTGCTTGATAACTGTTGTTGTAGGAAAACTCCACCAATGGTAAGAACTTGTCCCAACTTCCCTTGAAGTCAAAAACACAGAGTCTTAATAGATCTTCAAGAGTTTGAATAGTCCTCTCTGATTGTCCGTCCGTCTGAGGATGATATGCTGAACTAAATCGTAACTCCGTGCCCATAGCTTTTTGTAAACTAACCCAAAATCGTGAAGTGAATCTTGAGTCGCGGTCAGAAACTATGGATACTGGCATACCATGCAGTCTTACAATCTCGTTTATGTACATACGAGCAAGACGTTCAAGTGTATAAGTTTCTCGTATCGGTAAGAAATGAGCAGACTTGGTCAATCTATCAACAATGACCCAAATCGCATCAATACCTTGAGAAACCCTAGGAAGACCGGTAACGAAATCCATGGTAATGTGCTCCCACTTCCATTCTGGAATTTCAAGTGGTTGCAATGGACCTTTTGGTACTTGATGCTCCGCTTTGACTCGTTGACAAGTTAGACACCTTGAGATAAACAACGCTATCTCTCTCTTCATATTGCTCCACCAAAATGTATGACGAAGATCATGATACATTTTGGTACTTCCAGGATGGATTGTAAACGGTGTGTTGTGCGCCTCCATCATGATTTCATACTTTAAATCAGGGTTGTTAGGAACACAAAGTCTGGAGTTGACTCGAAGTATTCCTTCTTCATCGATTCTTGCTTCCGGCATAGCACCTTCTTGCACTTTCTTCCTCATACGCATCATGTAGCACCCCCTGACCGCCGCGGATCCGGTTCGATCATTCTATATAACTGTAACTGTTTGCGAAAGATATAAACATAGATTGTTTATACAGTACACTTTACACACTATTCCCAAAATCGAATAACCTTAACTTATACACAATTCATAAACTATCTGACATATAACACATTATCAAACTATACCATTACAATCTAGCTGCACATTCTATCCCAAGCTGAACTTGGCATTATTCTTTTTCCTGTATCTGAAGCATTCGCCTTATCTGCAATATTTATCATGATATAGCAAGGGTGAGCATGAAAGTTGCCCAGCAAGTTTTAAAACAATTTAAAGATATATCATGATTGAAAGAGTCTGAATAATAAGCTGGTTATCCTTCACAATGTATTTGTGAATTAGCATGAACAAAATTTTGACTGAACAAGTATTGAACAGGAATAATAATATATCTGGACAAACTGGTAATGAAGGTGATCAGCCTTTCATACCTGACTTATACATGCAAGATGTACAGAGTACAATTCAACATGGCAATCAGAGATGATTAACCATAAGTATAACCGAATGAACAACTCTTAGTAGAGTTAAGTAAAAGGAAACTTGCCTGAACCATTGATTACCGTAACGTAATATAATAAGCTTCGTTTGGGACCTAATATTAATAATATAGATCTCCAATATTAGAATAGTATCATCATAGTATAAAATAACCTAAACACATTACCACATAATCCTATCAGTCTATTATACACATAAGACATAGTATCAAGTCAAACTATTGCAGTCCGAGTTGAAACCGGCACAATTCTATCATCCCGACGGTCTAGTCGGATGATTGACGAGTTTAAGTTTAATTAAACTTTACTTAAACACATATACATATATTTCATACACAAAAAATATTTTTCCATAATTTTCCAACTTCTTTTAATATTTTTCAAAAATCGTTTTTAGTTAATTCCTTAAGAAATTAGCTACCTCGTGCCTAACTCCAAAAATTCTCATATCTTGGCACAATCTTATACATGTTAACGTGACACTCCAGTTTAAATTTCGTGGCCATCGGAGTTGTAGAACTCCGGTTATAGCAATTTTCGTCGGAAAATCATAAAAATTGAAATGGTCATAACTTGGTCATTTTAAGTGGGAATGAGCTCATTTTTGGACACGAGATACTTAATACCATATATTTTCATGTCCCCAAAAGGCCACAATTTTTCTGGCAAATTAAGTGGCCGAAACAGCCCTTACAATTTCTTTCGCAGCTTGTTTTTGTTATTTTGATGCTTTGGAGTCCTTTGCTAAAACTAGTCCATACGGAAATCTACGAGTCTAATTTGGGCCCACTTGGTATCGTTAGAACCGTGACTTCCCGAGCTACGTTTTAGGCTCAAGAAATAGTCCATTTGGCCCAGTATAGCACCCTGAAAACAGGCCACTACCGACTGACCATTACATGCCTTGTAAACATTTTCAGTTTTGGAACCTTTTATAGAAACACTTGTATTATGAGATCCACAACTCCGATTGAGGCCCGATCGGACTCGTTGGATCCGTATCTTCTTGAACTACAATTTTCATTTACCAAACACCAAATCCAATCTGTCTAGGTGGTGGAAATCAGGCCCAAAGTGACTGGTCAGTAAGGTTTTCGTTAACAGTTTTCATCTTTTTCCCAGATTTACCTTCTTTCGCTAAAACAGTCATAACGTTTTCGTTTTAAAACATTTTTAGGCGATTCTTGAGCCCACGCGAAGCTAACTTCCGGGACTACAACTCTTACCTACTAATATTTTCCCAGATTCCGAACATATCAACCCAGAAATTCCGTTCAAGTGGACTGCACCGCACTTGTTGGACAGTTTTGACACTACTACTTTGAAATGTCATAACTCTCTCCTCCGATGTCGGATTTAGTCCGTTTCGGAGTCTATGGAAAACTTATTCAGTGTACTACAACATATAAAAAATCCAGAATTTTCTAAACAATCTAGCTAATCCCGAATTTTCATTTTTGGATCAGTAGTCCACTAGTTTTTCGAACTTCTCGTCTTGGCATCCAAAACTCGCCTCGACTCGTTCCAACACAATTTCTTTACAAATAAGTCTTATTTAACATAATTAGACTCGTCTAAGGTCTCAGCTCCATATCTCTAATTACAATCATTAGAACTCATTTACATAATCAATTCCAAGCCAAAATAAACGTAGTAAACTAACTAGTTTATTAACAAAGCTAACTAAACTTCAAAAATTCAAACTTTAACTAACAACTAAATACAATATTTAAAATAATAACATTACCAAAAATTAAATATGAAACATACCTAAAAATACGAATTCGACAAACTGAATACGTACTCGACCAAGATTTAACTAAGGAGATCTTTATAAAAAGTCCTCCCACAACAAAGCATTTCTCAAAATTGGATGCCTTATTGTTGGTGAATGAAACAAAGGTCAAGCCCTTCTATTTATAGGTTTAGAAAAGGGTGAAGTTCTCAATTTAGTCGATATGGGACTTGGTTTATACTATTTTTTTATATTTTTAACATGCTAAGTGTATTAATTCATTACGAATTCGTTTCTTAACCAATTCGATCCGTTCAAGTTGCGTTGTTTTCATTTTATAGCGGAGAACAACAATCATCCATCAATTTAAAGTTTCAATCACGAATTCATCATCAATTTTAGTCTCAAAGTACACCAAAATACACATTACCATCAAAACCCAAATTCCTTTTCTTTAGCATAAATACATGAATTTGAATTCTAAAAAAATCATTTTTAGATGACCATTATGAAATTATAAAATCTAATAACATATATAGCATCATAACCCACAAATTCATTAACTAAAACTCTAATTTTTAAAAGAAACTCAAGAACACATAACACACACGAATCTAGGAGGTCTGACATATGGCTGTCAGACCACATTTTTCTACTTTTTCAGATTTTTGAAAACATTAAATTCGTGCATCTAGATGTTATAGATCCTTGATCTAACAACCTAGATCACTTATAGACACCCTATTACACAATTTTAACCAATCAATTGCAACATCTAACATCAAATCGTAGGATTTCAAAATTTTAGGGTTCTTACCTTTTTGAACTTGATTTTTGATTTCTGACTTCTTGATCTGTTCTAGGCTTGCTATGAACTGATCTTAGCTTCTCTCCTCACCCTCTCACACTTCCATTTCTCGAATTCTAAAGAGAGGATGGCTTGGGAGAAAATAAAATTGTAAGTAATTTTTTTTTCTCTCTCTTTAATCTTATAAAATGTAACAATGAAATGATTTGGATGATGCTAGTGGGGCTGATATGTTGGACATATGTCACATGGACTAGAATTATTGCCCAACTCAATTATTTTGCTAGATTCCTCCAACAATGCTCAAATAATATAAAAGGGTAAAATGATAATTTCCCTTTATTTCTAGAATTTCCATTTAATTTAATGGCAATTTGGACAATTACTCAAACCCTTAAGGTTTAGGGTTTGGTTTAGGGTTTAAGCCAATTTAGTACTTAGGGTTTGAAACCCTTAGGATTTACACAATTAATTTTCTAAAATTTCCAATTTAAATTTTAAAAATATGAAATTAATATTTTTAAATTATAATTAGAATTTTCTAATTATATTAAAATTTCTTAATCATACTTTAATTAGGATTAATAATTCCCAATTAAATATCGCTAATTTAGCAATTAACCCAAAATCGCGGATTAGGGTTTTCAATCCACTAATTAGGGTTTTTAATACCGAAATTAGGATTTTATAAATTCGAAATTAGGGTTTTGCTAATTAACCAAACTTTACCCTAATTAAAATTATAAGTATTTACACTTACGCAATTAAGCTCCCGATTTAGGGTTTCATGCACCGAATTAGGGTTTCGAATTCTCGAAACCGAAATTAAGGTTTCTAGAACCGATTTTAGGATTTCTTGTCAAACGCTAGGGTTTTCTAACCGAATGTTGACGTTCTTAATATACGATTAGGGTTTGACTTTGATAAAATTTATCTGGTCAACTCTTGACCCTTAACCACATTCTATACACATAATCACTGACTATACTCACGTATAGACTTAATCATGAATAATTCTCCAAAAGAAATTTTAAATTCTCAAAATTTCATCCTGAAAATATCAAACACATACACTTATTTTCTGTCTAGGTTCTAATTTTGAACCTTCAATCAATTAATAAAAATTTTAAAATTATTCCAAATTTTCGGGTTGTCACACATCAGCTCCAGGTCTGTAGCTTGAGCAGCTTTAACTTTATCGATTAAAGTCGGTTCTACTCGTATATTCGCCATCATCACATGGGTCTCTGGAGTCTTTAACTCTATTTTCATCCTTTGCAAATCACACAAAATGGGTCTTTGTGTTGACAATATCGCACTCGTACTTGTATATGATCTTCTACTCAATGCGTCAGCTACCACGTTCGCTTTTCCAGGATGATATTGAATGGTATGATCATAATCTTTCAACAGTTCAAGCCAACGTCGTTGTCGCATGTTGAGTTCCTTTTGAGTGAAGAAATATTTGAGGCTTTTATGATCCGTAAAGATCTCTACCTTCTCCCCATACAAGTAATGCCTCCAAATTTTAAGTGCAAAAACAACAGCTGCCAACTCTAGATCATGAGTAGGATAATTCCTCTCATATTCCTTGAGTTGTCTTGATGCATAGGCTATGACTTTTCCATGTTGCATGAGAACGCATCCCAACCCTTTGCTCGAAGCATCACTGTAGATGACAAATCCCTCCGAGCCAGATGGTATTGTTAGAACAGGTGCTGAAATGAGTCTCCTCTTGAGTTCTTGAAAACTCTGCTCACATTCTTCGCTCCAACCGAACTTTGTATCTTTCCGAGTCAGCTGAGTTAATGGAGTAGCGATTCGAGAAAATCCTTCCACGAATCTCCGATAATAACCAGCTAGACCGAGAAAGCTACGTACTTCGGTTACTGATTTAGGTTGCTCCCAGCTTTGAATAGCTTCAATCTTTGCCGGGTCAACAGATATTCCACGACTTGATACTACGTGCCCAAGGAATGCTACCTCTTCCAGCCAGAACTCGCATTTCTTCAACTTGGCATAAAGTTTGTATTCACGAAGCTTTTGGAGTACCAGCCTCAAGTGTTGCTCATGATCTTCACGACTTTTGGAATAAACAAGGATGTCATCGATAAAGACGACCACAAAGTGATCCAAATATTCCTTAAATACCCTGTTCATCATATCCATGAAGGCAGCAGGAGCATTAGTCAATTCAAAAGACATAACTAAGAATTCATAATGCCCATACCGAGTTCTGAAGGCAGTCTTTGGAATATCCTCAGTTCTAACCTTCAGCTGATGATATCCAGAACGAAGATCGATCTTTGAAAAGAATTGTGCTCCTTGCAACTGGTCAAACAGGTCATCAATACGTGGCAATGGGTACCTATTTTTGATGGTGACATGATTCAACTCCCGATAATCAATACAAAGTCACATACTCCCATCTTTCTTCTTCACGAACAGAACAGGAGCACCCCAAGGAGAAGTACTAGGACGAATAAAACCAATGTCTAACAATTCCTGCAGTTGGGTCTTTAACTCCTGAAGTTCAATAGGAGCCATTCGATATGGGGCTTTGGAAATGGGTTTTGTACCGGATTCAAGGTCGATACAAAATTCAATTTCACGCTCTGGGGGTAGGCCAGGAAGTTCTTCGGGAAATACGTCAGGAAATTTATTAACAACAGAAATATCATTCAAAGCTGACGTATTTTTGTTTAGATCTGTGACATGAGCTAAGAAAGCTTGACATCCGTTTTTCAATAAAAGAATAGTTTTATGGCTTGAGATGACAGCAATTGATTTTAATGGTTTGGTTGCTTGAATTCGCAAAATAGGTCGATTAGGAATATGAAAGCTAACAACCTTACGAAAACAATCAATTTTTGCATGATGAGTAGTTAACCAATCAATCCCTGGAATCACGTCAAATGCAAGTATTTTTAACGAAATCAGATCGACAGGTAATGTGTGGGTACCAACTTGAACCAAACAAGACTTATAAACCGTGGATATAATGAAAGTTTCTCCCAATGGAGTTTCAACAGCTAAGTTAAAGTCTAATTTCCCCGGAATCAAATTTAATCGATGAGCGCAAGTAGGAGAAACAAAAGAATGGGTAGAACCGGTATCAAATAAAGTATAGACTTCGTTAGAGTTTATGATAAGCTTACCCGTGATGACCTCATTCGGGTTCCTTGCTTTCTGGGAGTTCACAACAAACGCTCTCCCTTGCACAACCGGTTTTGACTTTTCTGGGACGGCCTTTGGTGCCTCCATCCTAGCTGAATTTGTCTTCGGTAAATGATAAAATTGGGCTAAATGACCTTCTCTTCCACAATTATAACATGCTTTGGACGGCATCGCGCAGTTTGGACTGATGTGCCCCTCCCCTCCGCATTTGAAACATCTGATAGGTGGTCGTTCTCCTTCCTTAACGACAGGTGCTGGTGCTGACGTCTTTCCATCATTGTTGAATCTCCTCTTCTTGAAATGCCCATTCTTATTGTTTTGGCCCTGATTACCACCGAAGTGGTTACCATTTCTGGCCTGTTGATTCCCTCCACGCTTGTTGTCACCGCTTCGATGACTGCTCTCACTGGTATTATCATTTTGCCGGCTGCTCTCTTTTGGTTGCGTTGTCTCGTTATCGCGCTCCACCAACTGAGCCCTATTTACAACATCTGAATACAAACACAATTTATGAGAAACAAGATGTTGACGTATCTCCGGCTTCAAACCTCTTAAAAACATTCGCGTCATTCTTTCTTCATTATCCACCAGGTGGGACGCAAACCGGGATAACTCCACAAATTTTGCCTCGTACTGCGACACGGTCATATTATTCTGCTCCAATTTGATGAACTCCACCTCCTTCATGTGACAAATACTCTCGGGAAAGTATTTGTCGTTAAACAGCTCTTGGAACTTCTCCCAGGATATCTTCAGTGCGGCAGGTTGAGTACGCTTTATCGATTCCCACCAGTAATCTGCCTCTCCTCGCAACATAAAGGCGGCAAAGGGAACCTTTTGCTCCTCGGAGCAACCCAAGACATCAAATATCTTGGTGATCTGCTTTATCCATGTTTCAGCTACAAGTGGTTTGGGTTCTCCCTTAAACTCCGGTGGTCCCAGCTCCTTAAATTGTTTAGCGGTGACCGCTAGAGAGTTTCCAGTATTTCCACCTACGTTGTGGACAGGAGCCGCTTTCACCTGTTGTTGCATGAATTGCATAAAGCCTCTGAACATTTGATCATTCATTATTTGGTCAGTGTTGTTGTTTGCATGAGGATTGTCACCTTCCTGATGCACATTATCCTGATTATTGATATGAGGTGAATCAACAGTCGCCTGTGCTCCATTGCTATTCTCAACATTCTCAGATGTCATTTTCAGATACTGCCACAAAATAAAAATTAATTGATATGTCATATTTTATCCTTATATTATAACCGACCAATTAAATACCATGCAAATAAACTTAGGTAGGTCATACTAGCGAAGGAATTCCCCGTCTCTCCCCTCCTAGTTCTATTCTCACATCTTAGCCATGGATCATATCCCTAGGCTCTGATACTAACTGTGACGCCCCCAAAATTAGGTATACATCACCCATCTTGGGTCGTCAGATACATAGTACAGAATACAAATACAACTTACTAATACAACTGTCGTGTACAATACGACAAAACATAAACTGTGAGTTTGAATACAAATATTATCTTCTAGAGAGTATTCATACTCAAAAGGAGTCCTCATTACATTTATTAACACACTATTACATAGAATAGTGAGGACTACTAACTAATACTATCATTCGAACCATCACTCCGTTCCCCGACTTGCCCCAGCTACGTTCTCATTTCCTGAAGAGAACAGTGAAAGAAAGGGTGAGCTCAACTAGCCCAGTAAGAAATATTATGACTAAGATAATGCAGAATAAATTATCATTAGCCTTCAACAATGTTAAACTGATAAAATATAATAGACATCAAGTTTAACTGCAGCGGAACAAGCAATCCATTAAAAGAGTCAAGTAGAAAATAAACTCTACTATCTTTTATGATTTAAAAAGTTTTTCAACACTGTTATCGCTGAGACTCAGCTTAATAAAATAATCCACATCATCGAATCACCCCTGCACTACGGCCAAGGATATTCGTGTATTCATTAATGGTCATGATCATGCCAACAACTGTCCATCAATGCACTACGGGCCAATGAGGACTTTTACCACATCATTTGTAACATTACGGTCATGATTATACCGAATAATCCCTGGTCATAATCATACCAAGTCCATCTATGCACTACAGGCCACAGATGACTTTCAACATTTTATAAACATGAGGATGATGACAATGATATAAGAATTCAATAAAACAAGTTCAAGAATTAATTTATCCAAGAATTAACAACGTCCAAATTGTCAACATGATACTGCATTGTGGAGTAAAATTCAAGAATGCTTAGAAGAATATTTTCTTGAAAAGATACTGGATGAAACGCAACTATCAAGGATATTTCACTAATTTCATGGAGTATAGAAGTCAAAACTTAACCAATTGAGTATAATAAAGAATGGAATAACAAAAGAAATCACCATGCATGCGATAGACCGCACAGACAGGTTATTCCAACAGAATAATAAATAATGGAACCAGGTCCGGCATAAACGCACAGACAGGATATTCCGACAGAATAATAAATAATGGAACCAGGTCCGGTGTAAAACACACAGACAGGATATTCCGACAGAATAATAAATAATGGAACCAGGTCCGGTGTAAAACACACAAACAGGATGTTCCAACAGAATAATAATAAAAACGGAACCAGGTCCGGTGTAAAACACACAGACAGGATATTCCAACAGAATAATAATAAAGACGGAACCAGGTCCGGTGTAAAACACACAGACAGGATGTTCCAACAGAATAATAATAAAGACGGAAACAGGTCCGGTGTAAAACACACAGACATGATGTTCTAATAAAATAATAGAAGAATGTCACCAAGTATAGGGTAGACCGCATACACTGGTTATTCCAACAGAATAATAAGAAATGGAATAATAACAGTTCTCTTCAAGAATAAGAAAGAATAACACCCCTTACCGTTTTAAAGAAGAGCTGAAATAAGGAAGTAGTTAAGTAGCAGAATACTCTTCTTCTCTCTCTCTATAGTTTCTCTCTATAGTTTCTCTCTCTAGAGTTCAGTGAATTCGTAAGAAATAATGAAGGAATGAGCTGCTATTTATAGAAAAATAGAATGCATAGTAACTAATCCATGAACGGTCCAGATTGATTACTTTAATCTGACGGTCCATATTTAAAGAAAAATCTTTTAAATAAAATATAATATATTCTATTTATAGAATAACTTTAATAAAGTATTCTGTTTTATATAAAAAGATGTTTCTGTTTTATTACGTTAATAATACGAATAAAACAAAACGTCATTATCGCTAAATAATTCATATTATTAACTGACAATAATTGAATCAAACTGAGTGACTTCTCACATAAGCATTAATAATCAATACCGTGTGCTACTATGCAACCACACGTATTACTGTACTTTTACTACCGAGTAGTTCAACAGTAACAATGGTAAAATTTCCGCCGTTATTTTTAATAAAATATTTTTATCGTTTTCTCAATTCGACAATAATTCCGTTGTGGGGTCCACCAATGATTGTGTCGTTGTACGAATATTCCCTGTTAAAACGAATATTCCCCGACCAATCGAATATTATATAACAACTTGCGTACTTTGCAAAATTTATAAATATTACCCACAACTATAACATTATATCAAATTAATTCCATAATATTCAAAATTGATATTTATAGAAAATTCATCTTTATTTATAAAAGTTGGGGTCTTACAAATAACGTCCAAATTGTCAACATGATACTTCTTTATAGAGTAAAATTCAAGAATGCTCAGAAGAATATTTCTATGAAAAGATACTGGATGAAGCGCACATATCAAGGATATTCCACTAATTTCATGGAGTATAGATGTCAAAACTTTAACCAAGTAAGAATAATAAAGAATGGAATAACAAAAGAAATCACCATGTATGCGGTACTTCGCATCGACAGGTTATTCCAACAGAATAATAAGTAACGGAAACAGGTCAGGCGAAATTCGCACTGACAGGATGTTCCAACAGAATAATAAAGAATGGAATAACAACAGAAATCACCATGCATGTGGTACTTCTCATAGACAGGTTATTCCAACAGAATACTAAATAACGGAACCAAGTCCGGCGTAAAACGCACAGACAGGATATTCCAATAGAATAATTAAGACGGAACCAGGTCCGGCGTAAAACGCACAAATAGGATATTCTAACAGAATAATAAAAACGGAACCAGGTCTGGCGTAAAACGCACAGACAGGATATTCCAACAGAATAATAAAGAATGGAATAACAGAAGAATTTCACTAAGTATGCGGTACTTCGCATAGACAAGTTATTCCAACATAATAATAAAGAATGGAATAACAGAAGTTCTCTTCATAAAGACAAAAGAAAGAAACAATACCCCTTACAGGTACAACAAATAATATCCCTTACCTTAAAAAGAAGAGTACTGGATATAGAAGCAGTGAAGTAGCAGAACACTTTTCTTATTTCTATCTAGAGTTTCAGTGAATTCGTAAGAAATAATGAAGGAATGAGTTTCTATTTATAGAAGAATGGACTGCATAGTAACTAATTCATGAACAGTCCAAATTGATTTACTTTTAATCGGACGGTCCATATTTAAAGTAAAATCTTTTAAATAAAATATAATATATTCTATTTATAATCTAATAAAACGAATAACTTTATAAAAGTATTTTATTTTATATAAAAAAATTTACTATGCAAAATACTATGCAGGCACTATGCAACACTATGCAATACTATTCATAATAAAATATAATATATTCTTATTATTGTCTAATAAAACGAATAACTTTATAAAAGTATTATGTTTTATATAAAAAGATTTTATGTTTTATTACATTAATAATACTAATAAAACAAAACTGAGTGACTTATCACGTAAGCCTCAATAATCAATATCGTGTACTACTATGCAACCACACGTATTACTGTACTTTTACTACCGAGTAGTTCAACAGTATTAACGGTAAAACTTTCGTCGTTATTTTCATAAAATATTTTTGTCGTTTTCTCAATCCGACAATAATTCCGTTGTGGGGTCCACCAATAATTGTGTCATCGTACGAATATTTTCCGACAAAAATAATATTCCCCGACCAATCGAATATAATACAACAACTTACATACTTTGCAAAATTTATAAATACTACCCACAACTATAACATTATCTCAAATTCACACCATAATATTTAAAAAAATATTTCAAAAAAATTAAATTTTTATTCATAAAATCTGGGGTTTCACAACGTAATATAGATATATAAAAAATATTATGAACACGAGAGATACTTGGCGGTAAGGCGAGTCTATATGCCACAGTTTCTACTCGATCGAGGATTTCGATTGGCTCAATGAATCGAGGATTGAGCATTCCTCTCTTTCTAAATCTTGTAACTCCTTTTCATGGAGCAACACGTAACAACACATAGTGTTTGACAACATGGATATTTGCTCAACTGTTATAAGGTATAGTGATGTGGAGCAGATGGAGAAAAATATAGTGTTTATAATGTGCAAGCTCGAAATGATCTTACCACCGGGGTTCTTTAATAGCATGGAGCATTTTCATATTCATCTACTACATGAACTTAAGCTTGGAGGACCGGTGCAATATCGATGGATGTATCCTTTTGAGAGGTAATATCACATACATTGTGCAATATTCGCCATCTTTATAATTAACTTATCCGATACTGCATGTCATATTTCAGGTATATGCGACAATTAAAGCAGAAAGTTAAAAATAAAGCTCGTGTAGAGGATTCTATTGTTGAACTCTATACGGAGGAAGAGCTTGTCAACTTCTTCTCGTTGTACTTTGACGATGTAGTCGCAACGAAGCACAACCATTTAAGTCGGAATGAGGTCGTCGATTCGTCTGGTCGTGCTGATGAGTTGGTTGTATTCACTTATGTAGGACCCTAACTTTAATAAATAAATATTAATTTTCTCAAAATATATTTTTGAATATTATGGTGTGGATTTGATATAATGTTATAGTTGTGGGTAATATTTATAAATTTTGCAAAGTAAGCAAGTTGTTATAAAATATTCGATTGGTCGGAGAATATTCGTTTTAACACGGAATATTTGTACGACGTCACAATCATTGGTGGACTCCACAACGAAATTATTATTGTACTTAGAAAATGATAGAAATATCTTTTTATGAAAATAACGGCGAAAGTTTGACCGTTAAACTGTTAAAATGTCCGGTGGTAACAGTACAGTAATACGCGTGGTTGCATAGTGACACACAATATTGTACAGTATCTTTGATTATTGATGCTTACGTGAGAAGTTACTCAGTTATACTCAATTATTGCTACAATAATTGGTGCATAATATCTCTCATATTATTGATTCAATTATTGTCATATTATCATCTGCACAATATTTTATATTATTAAATCAATAATTGAGACGACAAAGTTATTCATATTATTATTTGCATTATTGACGATGTCTAGAAAGTTCTGTCAAGGAAAGGGGTTTGGTCACCTAATTACGTGTCAATAGGGAGAAATTCTTATCGGAAAGCCCCCTCTTTCCTGGGAATGATCTGGTTGTTAAATATTGTGAGTAATAATATTAATGATGAATAAGTTCATGTTGATTAAAGATGAAATTGTTGATAAAAATATTTTTATTGTGTTGGGATTATTAGCGTTAGTGGAAATCGACATTTATTTCGATAATAATTAATTTTTTGATGTTAAATTGAGCAAACAGGCAATTAATCGGATAAATGAACAATTAATTGCTATTAGTTTACATGCAAATTACTGTTGGTTCATATGTATGGAACTATTGATTCACATGTATGTACTATTAGGGTAGGTGGTACAAGATTGATAATACTTGAAGGACTAAATTAAAAATAGATTTAAAGATGATGGTACTATACTGTAATAATTCGAGTCCCTGATCATGCAATTATCGAAACTATATTTTTTTTATAAATAGAAGCTCATTCTTCTTTCATTCTCACCAATTCACTAAGACTCACAAGAGCAATTATAGAGAGGAAAGCTATAGAGAGAAAGAAGAAAAGTATTTTACTATTTCACTATTGCAGCATCCAGCCTTCTACTAAGGTAAGGGATACTATTTTTTTCAATATTTTGATAAAATAATATTTTCTTCAACACTTTATAGTATGTAAATAATATTATTTCGTTTTGTATTCCTAATTCTACACTCATTTTGTTAAAGTATTGATTCTATACTCCGTGAAATTAGTAGAATATCCTTGAAATTTGAGTTTCATCTAGTATCGTTTCACAAAGATATTTTTCTGAACATTCTTGTTAAATTTTAAGCTTTTCATGCCGAAGTACTATTCATGGGTACAATTTACAAAGTACTATTCACGGGGTACTATTCACAGGATATTATTCACAAAGTACTATTCACGAAGTACTATTCACGGGGTACTATTCACTCAGATACTATTCATCCGGGGTACTATTCACGATAAAGAATTGATTCTTTTCTGTCCAAATCATTTTTGATACAATATTATTCTTGAATTTAACTCCACAAAGTAGTATCATGTTGACAATTTGAACATTATTGAGTTCTAGATAAATTAAATTATAAATCTTTAAAAATTTATCATTTGCTTTCTTTCAATTGAATTCTTATATCATTGTCATCATCCGCGTGCTTATATTGTGATGAAAGTCATCATTGGTCGTAGTGCATAGATGGATTGTTGATTGGTATGATTATGACCAAGGATAATTCGGTATAATCATGACCCGTAATATTACAAATAATGTGATAAATATCCTCATTGGCCCGTAGTGCATTGATGGACAGTTGCTGGTATGATCATGACCATTAGTGATTACACGAATATCCTTGGCCCGTAGTGCATGGATAATTTGTGGACATGATACTAATAAATATTCTTGGTCCGTAGTGCATGGATAATTCAGTGATGTGGATTATTTATTGAGCTGAGTCTCAGCGATAAAGTTGATGATATACTTTTTAAATCATAGAAGATAGTAGATATCATGCTCTACTTAACTCTTCTAATAGATTGCTTGTTCCGTTATAGTCATAATATTTCTTACTAGGCTAGTTGAGCTCATCCTTTTGCTTTCATTGTTCTCTTCAGGAAATGAGAACGTAGCCGGGACTAATAGGGGATTGGAGTGACGGTCCGAGATGGTTGTTTTAGTAGTTCTCACTATATAGTTTGATAATAAATGTAATGAGGATTGAATTTGAGTTTGGATATTGTCTATGAGACAATATTCGTGTAAAAACCCAGCTATGTTTTGTCGTGTTTTACACGACAGTTGCATTAATTAAGTTTGTATTTGAATTCTGTACCATGTATTTGGTGACTCAGAATGGGTAATGTATACCTATTTTGGGGGTGTCACAGTTGGTATTAAAGCTTAGGGATATGATCCCTAGCTGAGATGTGAGACTAGAACTAGGAGGGGAGAGATGGGTTAATCCTTCGCTAGTATGACCTACCTAAGTTTATTTATAATTTAATTGGTCGGTCAGAGTATAGGGATAATATGTGACATGTTAATTAACCCTTGTTTTGTGGTAGTGTTTGAAAATGACATATGAAAATCAAGAGATGAACTCATACATAGTTTCAAGTGATGAATCGAGGAGATTCATTTAAAGAATAAATATTGGAGTGCAATATTTTATTATAACAATGATTTGTTTGGGGAGTACTAATTAAGTTATTAAACTTGATTGTAGGATGTTAGGCGAAGAAGAAATTAGAGATATCCATGTGATGAGTGAAGAAATAATAGTTGCAACCGAGCTAGTCGCAGAGGTAGCAGCTGAGAGTGAGGAAGAAAAGAAACCTGAGGAGAATTTATTAGGAGAACTTTATGATCGAAATGTAGAACTGTAAAATCGTATTCATGAGTTAGAATAGCAGGTTGAAGAATGGCATGCGGTCGTTAAGCAAATGGATGCAACAATTCCAGATTGCGTTACCCGATATGTGATGCTTGAACAGAAGCACTCTTTGGTAGAGTATAAGATGATAAAGCTGGAATCTGAGAATTCAAATGTCAAGGATCAGGTAAAAGAAGAAACAACTGAACGAGTGAGAATGAAGGATGCATGGGTAAAAGCTGCACAAAGCATTGATATTGTGGAAAGAGAAGTCCGATCCAAGAAGGCAAAAATAGATGATATGTATTTCTCTTTTTGGACAACAATTGGGAGGACCCAACATCGAGTTTTGAATTACCATTTACATTGCGGTCAATCCCAATTCGATATGGATCGAAGATTAATGATTCAGATCATGGATCAGGAGTACGACAAAGCAGTTCAGGGTGGAATATGCCCTATAACGAAAGTTAATTCCAGCAGTAATGATTACACCAAAGGTTGTCTCAGATAAGTCAAAGTCAGTGGTTCGAGTGAGAGCGCTTTTCGTAACTTCCTAAAAAGCGAGGAACCGAACGAAGTTATCACAGGTAAACTAATCATAAACTCTTACAAAGTCTATACCTTATTTGATACATGTTCTACCCATTCTTTTATTTCTCCTACTTGTGCTCAACGATTAAATTTAACTCTGGAGAAATTAGATTTTGACTTATCTGTTGAAACTCCATTGGGAGAAACCTTCATTACATCCACTGTTTATAAGTCTTGTTTGATTCAAATCGGCAACCGCACGTTATCTTTCGATCTTATCTCTTTGAAAATGCAATCTCTTTGAAAATACTTGCATTCGATGTGATTTTAGGAATTGATTGGTTAATTACTCATTATGCTAAAATTGATTATTTTTCGTAAGGTTGCAAGCTTTCATATTCCTAACCAACCTATTATGCGAATTCAAGCAACCAAACCACTAATATGACTCCCCCAAAATAGGTATACATCACCCATTCTGAGTCGCCAAATATATGGTACATAAATCAAATACAAACTTCTTTTATACAATACGACAACTGCGTAGCTTAAAGTTTTTACACGAATATTATCTCATAGACAGTATTCAAACTCAAATGAAGTCCTCATTACATTTATTATCACACTATTTCATAAAATAGTGAGGACTACTATAGCCACCATCTCGGACCGTCACTCTGTTCCCTGACTAGTCTTGGCTACGTTCTCATTTCCTGAAGAGAACAATGAAAGCAAAAGGGTGAGCTCAACTAGTCCAGTAAGAAATATTATGACTAAGATAATGCAGAATAAATTATCGTTAGCCTTCAACAGTGTTAAACTGATAAAATATAATAAACATCAAATTTAACTGTAGTGAAACAAGCAATTCATTAGAAGAGTCAAGTAGAGCATGATATCTACTATCTTCTATGATTTAAAAAGTTTTTCATCAACTTTATCGCTGAGACTCAGCTTAATAAATAAACCACATCATCGAATCATCCCTGCACTACGGGCCAATGATATTCATGTAATCATCAATGATCATGATCATACCAACAACTGTCCATCAATGCACTACGAGCCAATGAGAACTTTTATCACATCATTTATAACATTGCGGTCATGATTATATCGAATAATCCCTGGTCATAAGCATACCAATCAATAGTACATCTATGCACGTAAGCCACAGATGACTTTTATCATAATTTAAGCATGAGGATGATGACAATAATATAAGAATTCAATTAAAAGAAAGCAAAGGATATATTTTTAAAAATTTATAACTTAATTTATCCATAATTCAATAATATCCAAATTGTCAACATCATACTGCTTTGTGGAGTAAAATTCAAGAATAATATTGTGACGAACGAGAATTTTGTAAATTATTTTAAATATTTATTGAAGTAAATAAATATTTTTCGACGATTTAATTATTAGATTTAATAATTAATTGATGCAATTGTGGTAGATTAATTTAATTATATGTGTTGCATTTACTAAATTAATATAGAGAATTTTTATTATTCAAGTATGTGATTAATTGAGCTTATTGAATTAAATGAATATTTAATTAAGCATGATGTTATTTTAATTAAATTAAATTATTAATTAGAAATTTAATAAATTGACATTATTTATTAATGAGATATTTATTTATGTGACTATGTGAATTTATGAGAAATTATTATATTTTATTTATATTAAATTAAATAAGATATATGAATTATTGTGCAATTGGGTGTGACACTTATTAAACTATATAATAAAAGAATTTATTAAATTAATTGAGTTTAAGCCTTTAAGGCTAGCCAAACATGGCCTTAAGGGGGGGTTACTAGCAGTTACCCATGACTGGGTTAACTGACTAGTATGCTCGTCAGTTCTTCGCAATTATATTACGTATTCTTTTTCTATTTCTTTGTCTAAGTCTGATAAGCATCACAGAGAGAAAAGATTGAGAATTACAGAGAGGATTGAGAAGTCTGGGAGATAAAGTGAGTGTGTAATCAACAGGCTTTTGAAAAATGGACATTTGGAATCACTCTTCTAGTTTGTATTCTGGGTAATTTCTCCCAAACCCAATTTCTACATTTACGTCATTTAGTTTTTATAAAATGGCTTTCAAAGTTTGGTTTAACGTCTGTAATTGGGATAGGAATAATGATTATGGGTTTTGGTTATGTTATGGCATATCAAATCGTATTTTATTACATTTAGTTTGCAAACCATAACATCAGTATTGTGAAAACATGACGTACATATGTTATTTCAAAATAAACAGAGTACGTGATATGGCCATATGGCCATATATGTGATAATTGATGTATTGATTATATATTATCCCTAAAATTTACACCCTTATATTATTGAGCATGTTAATACGAAGAGATCAAGCCTTAAACGAATGGATTCGGTGTTATAACGAATCCGTACGGCTAAATTATGTGTTTTGTTCAAAAACTTCAAGAACATCAAGAACAGTCCAATTTTACATGATTTAAATATGTGATTATATGTTTTAATGGGTTAAAATCACTTTATAGATGTTGTATTATGAATATACATGAACTATAACTTGTGGGTATGTCTAATTTTGAGTAGAAAATAAGAAATTGGGAGAAATTGGCATGTTCTGCGATTTTTCGCGAACAGCCATTTCGGTGTCTGGTATGCCGCGCCGCAGCTCCGGCTACCAGTTCATTTCCCGCGCCGCAGCGCCCCGTGCCGTAGCGCCATAACTCGAGCCACAGCGCCACGGCGCCGCAGCTCCAAGTGTCCGGCCGCAGCGCCATCGCGCCGCAGCGCGAAGCCTTAGTACAAACGTGGCGCCGCAGCGCCACTCTCCAGAAAACTCAAAATGAGTTATTTTAAAAAATGTTTAAGTCTAACAATGTGTTAGTGGATTATTGTAATGAACATATAAACATGTTAGAAGAATAATGTGATGATAAAATAGTTGTATACCATGTAAATAACATAATTACATGTGGATTAAATTATTAATTTCATAATTAGATTATTATTCGTGAAGTGGTATTATGTGGCAGTAAATGTGATAAAGTGATTAAGTATAGTCAATAATCAAAGTACACAAAGAGAATGGGTTTATGTTGATTAGTTAAGTTGTAATTAACTGGTATTGAATGTAAATGGTATGTAGGATTTAATTCAAAGCATGTGCTTAGTTAAAGTGTAATCTACGCACGAGGCAAGTATCCTATCCCTAACTCCATTCTATTGAGCAAGTTTATTTAAACTTAAACGTTACTTTTATGTCGAGCAAGTTTCCCTAACTCCACTTGTCATTATTGTTCAAGTTTATTATTTACCTTGAATAAATTATCCTTGTTATTATTCAAGTTCAAGCATGATATTAAAGATTAATTATCTTTCCAAAGCATGATTCAGTTATACAATAATTGTCCTATTGTATACTTTTGAGATTATTATTCTATTCAAATATCAATTATTGTTGAACCTTATTAGACTAGTGAACCTTATTAATTCAACTAGTCCATAGTTGATGAGCGTTCTAAATTTCAGAACCCTTGATGAATTTATCCAAACCAAACTTCCTTTGGTGCGGACTCGAATGTCAAACTGAGATGAACAACCCTGTATAGGGGATTATTTACGCTTTAGCGTTAAGATATTGTGCACAGTATGGTACTAAGGGCTGATCCCCCTAAGTACGAGAAGAAGGTACATAGTCTTATGACTGTTAAAGGTTTCAAGTATAACCCTTGTTAACCTAGGACATAGTTCAAAGTCTTATGACCCTCAGAATTCTTTTGATTCATGTTATTTATTCTTGATTCAAAAGTTGAGCTTTATTCAGATGTCGTTGATTATTCGCATGTTATTATACTGTTGTTTCATTTTTTTTATACTTGTGGGCATTTGTGCTCACTCTTGCTTAATAATAACATTGCAGTTAAGAATGAAAGAAGCGATGAACCCTCCACTAGTAAAGGCAAGGGCAAAGTTAGCAAGTGATGAAGACTTGTTATTTTAATTGATGATGTATTTATGTTTAAGACTTATGATGTTGTTTAAGACTTATTTGTTTAGAATTCCGCACAGATGTTTTAAGGTTAGAGTAACCTGGGATTTATTTATGATTCAGTTGATGTAACCCTTAAGGGAAGAGATTTATTTATGATTTCTATCTATTGTATGGTTTGATATTATTTATGGGTAGATAGATTGATGATGCTTGTACAGTGAACACCAAATCCCGTGGAATCGAAGTACCCGGATTTGGGGGTGTCACAGGTTGGTATCAGAGCTGTAGGTTATGAACCTTAGGTGGGGGAACAACCTTAGGTAGTAGCCTTATAGAAGAAGATAGTAATTGAAAACTCTTATCGAGTTCTAAGAAATGAATTTTTGAAATTCATTGAAGATAATAAAATACATTATGTGTCTATGTGTTAATTTATGTGCTCGTTAGTACGACTTAGTAACTAAAAACTTAAAATATTGTTGTCAGGATGACGAATGTTGGTGAAGCTAGTCAAGCTGAGGAGGGACCCCATTTACCTATAGTACCTATTGAGGAGGGATCTCGTGTACTTGTAGGACCGACTGAGGAGGAGCCCCGAGACATTCTTGTCGATAGGGAGCAGCTGGTGCTGAGGGTTTCATCTCCATTGATCACCGTTGTTGGTCAGGAGCATGAACCTGAGATTGATCCTGAGGAGGGTCCTGAGGAGGAGTTTGATGAGGAGGAAGAAGAAGAGGAGCTACCATGGTACACTGTTGATGCTGAGATGTATGACACACTATACGATCGTAACGTGGAGTTAAAAGATGAGGTTCAGGAATTGACTGAGCGAGCGACTGTTCAGCAGTCTACTTTAGAGGAGAAGGATAGAGAGATTGTGACCCTTCATACACGTTTAGGAAACGTGGAGTGGGATCTGGTTCATGAGAAGGGTCAAACCGAAAATAAGACCGAGGAGATAGAGAAGCTGAAGAAGGAACTGAAGGAACCCTCCGGAAGACTGAAGATAGCAGAGGAAGGATGGGTAAGAGAATCACATCGAGCTGATCGTGCAGAAGATGATAGTCGTGCAAAGAAGGCAAAGCTTGAAGACACGTACGCCACACTTAATCATGCGATGGATGAGGTTCAAGAGCGAGTGTTAAGGTACCCCATCCAGTTTGAAGGACTTCCATCGTATATGTTGGATCGCAGGACGATGTCTCGTATCATGAATGAGGAGCGTGACAAGGCTATTGAGCACCTTGGAAGACAGGAATAGAATCTGTTTATCTATGTGAAAGACTTATATAGTTTTATGTAAATTCCGATGTGTTTATGAACTAAGGAATATGTTAATATTTGAATGTTTTAAATCCTGTGGATTCTTTATTCCAGGATAGATGATGTAAATAATAGTATGCTATAGTTTAATGTTAAAACTTTTTATTTGAATGAAAAGATATCAAGTTGTTTGAAATGATGTGTTAAATGAGTATGTTAAATTGTTAAGTAATGCCTTAACTATGTAGAGAAATAAATAAAGTTCTAATAAACGTTTATTTAACAGAAAAATGCCGCCAAGGAGAAGACAACAACGTCAACCGGCTCAGGAAGAGTCAACCAATAATAACATTAACGCCAACGCTAATCCTGTTCAGCAGTTGGTGAATCTACTGGCTGGAGCAATGAATAACCAACCGCATGCTCCACCTAGCACAACGTTTAAGGACTTCAAGGCGGTGGGACCGCCAGAGTTCAAAGGTTCTAGAAACCCGATCGAGGCTCAAACGTGGGTGATGAAAATGGAGAAGGTTTTCGAAGTTGCTAGAGTTCGAGAAGATCAGAAGACCGTTTTTGCGACTTTTATGCTGAAGTATGAGGCTAGCTACTGGTGGCAGGCAAACAAGATGCGAGGAAGTGAATGTGTAATTACGTGGGAGAGAAGACTGGATACTAGAATAGTGAAGTAGCAGACTTCTCTTCTTCTTTCTCTCTATAGCTTCTCTATCTATAATTACTCTTGTGAGTCTTAGTGAATTGGTGAGAATGAAAGAAGAATGAGCTTCTATTTATAGGAAATATAGTTTCGATAATTGCACGTTTTGGGGCTCGAAATATTACAGTATAATACCTTCATCTTTTCCTTCATTTTTAATTTAGTCCTGCAAGTATTATCAAACTTATACCACATCCCCTAATAGTATATCATGTGAATCAATAGTACATTCAAGTGAATCAATAGTTCTATACATGTGAAAAAATAATTACAGTATAGTACCTTCATCTATACCTCCATTTTTAAGTTAGTCATGCAAGTTTTATCAATCTTCCACCACCTCCCCTAATAGTACATCCATGTGAATCAATAGTACACACATATGAACAAATAGTTATAAGCATGTGAATTAATAGCAATTAATTACTCATTTATCCGATTAATTACCCGATTGGTCAATATAACCTCCAGACATTAATTATTATCGAAATAGATATCGATTTACATTAACACTAATAATCTCAACACAATAAAAATATGAATTTCATCTTTAATTAATACGAAGTTATTCATCATTAATATTATAACTCACAATATTTAACAACTATATCATTCCCATGAAAGAGGGGACTTTTCGATAAGGATTTCTCCTTATTAGCGCGTAATTAGGTGACCAAATCTCTCCTTGGTAGAACTTTCTAGACATTGTCAATATTACAAATAACAATATGAATAACTTTGTCGTCTCAATTATTGATTTAATAATAATAAATATTATTCAGATGATACTGTGATAATAATTGAATCAATAATATGAGAGATATTATACAGCAATTACTGTAGCAATAGTTGAGTATAACTGAGTGACTTCTCACGTAAGCATCACTAATCAATACCGTGTGCTACTATGCAACCACGCGTATTACTGTACTTTTACCACTGGGTAGTTCAACAGTTTAACGGTAAAACTTTCGCCGTTATTTCTATAAAAAGATAATTATGTCATTTTCTAACTACGACAATACTTCCGTTGTGGGGTCCACCAATGATTGTGTCGCCGTACGAATATTCTCTATTAAAACGAATATTCCACGACCAATCGAATATTATATAACCACTTGCTTACTTTGCAAAATTTGTAAATAATACCCACAACTATAACATTATATCAAATCCACACCATAATATTCAAAAATATATTTCGAGAAAAAATAATCTTTATTCATAAAAGTTGGGGTTTTATAACTAAAGTCAATCATGGTCATATCAAGCCATAAAGCTATTCGTTTATTGAAAAGCGGATGTCAAGCTTTCTTAGCCCATGTCACACATTTAAACAAAAATACGTCAGATTTGAATGATATTTCTATTGTTAATAAATTTTCTGACATATTCCCTGAAGAACTTCTTGGCCTACCCCCAGAGCGTGAAATTGAATTTTATATCGACTTTGAACTCAGTACAAAACTCATTTCTAAAGCCCCATATCGAATGACTTTTATTGAACTTCAGGAGTTAAAAACCCAACTGTAAGAATTGTTAGACATCGGTTTCATTCGTCCTAGTACATCTCCTTGGGGTGCTCCTATTCTATTCGTAAAGAAGAAAGATGGAACTTTGCGACTTTGTATTAATTATCGGGAGTTGAATCATGTCACCATAAAAAATAGGTATCCGTTACCTCGCATTGATGACCTGTTTGACCAGTTGCAAGGCACCAAATTCTTTTCAAAGATCGATCTTCGTTCCGGATATCATCAGTTAAAGATTAAAATCGATAACATTCCAAAGACTGCTTTCAGAACTCGGTACGGGCATTACGAATTCCTAGTTATGTCTTTTAGATTGACTAATGCTTCTACTACCTTCATGGATATGATGAACCGAGTATTCACGAAATATTTGGATCACTTTGTGATCGTTTTTATTGATGACATCGCCATTTACTCCAAAAGTCGTGAAGATCATGAGCAACACTTGAGGCTGATACTCCAAAAGCTTCGTGAAAACAAGTTATACCTCAGGTTGAAGAAATGCGAGTTCTGGCTTGAGGAAGTTGCATTCCTTGGGCATGTGATATCAAATCACAAAATATCTGTTGACCCGACAAAGATTGAAGTAATTCAAAGCTAGGAACAACCTAAGTCAGTGACCGAAGTACGTAGCTTTCTAGGCTTAGCTGGTTATTATCGGAGATTCGTGAAAGGATTTTCTCGAATCGCTGCTCCATTAACTCAGCTGGCTCGAAAAGATACAAAATTCGGTTGGAGCGAAGAATGTTAGAAGAGTTTTCAAGAACTCAAGAGAAAACTCATTTCAGCACATGTTCTGACAATACCATCTGGTTCGGAGGGATTTGTCATATACAACGATGCTTCAGGCATAAGTTTAGGATGTGTTCTCATGCAACATGAGAAAGTCATAGCATATGCCTCACAACAACTCAAAAAATATGAGAGGAATTATCTTACTCATGATCTAAAGTTGGCAGCTGTCATTTTTGTGCTTAAAATTTAGAGGCATTACCTGTATGGGGAGAAAGTGGAGATCTATACGGATCATAAAAGCCTCAAATATTTCATCACCCAAAGGAGTTCAACATACGGCAATGACATTGGCTTGAGCTATTGAAAGACTACGATCATACCATTCAATACCATCCTGTAAAAGCGAACGTGGTAGCTGACACATTGAGTAGAAGATCATATGCGGGTATGAGTGCGATATTGTCAACGCAAAGGCCCATTTTGTATGACTTACAAAGGATGAAAATAGAGATAAAGACTCCAGTAACCCACTTGATAATGTCAAATATACGAGTAAAACTAACTTTAATCGATAAAGTTAAAGCTGCTCAAGCTACAAACCTGAATCTGATGTGTATGAGGAAGAAAGTACAAGAAGGTGCTATTCCGGAAGCAAGAATCGATGAAGAAGGAATACTTTGAGTCAACTCCAGACTTTGTGTTCCTAACGACCTTGATTTAAAGTATAAAATCATGATGGAGGCGCACAACACACCATTTGCAATCCATCCTGGGAGTACCAAAATGTATCAGGATCTTTGACATACATTTTGGTGGAGCAATATGAAAAGAGAGATCGCAGAGTTTATCTCAATGAGTTTAATGTGTCAACGAGTCAAGGAGGAGAATCAAGTGCCAAAAGGTCCATTGCAACCACTTGAAATTCCAGAATGGAAGTGGGAGCACATTACCATGGATTTCGTTACTGGTATTCCCAAGGTTTCTCAAGCCATAGATGCGATTTGGGTCATTGTCAATAGATTGACCAAGTCTGCTCATTTCTTACCTATACGTGAAACTAATTCACTTGAACGTCTTGCTCGTATATATATAAATGAGATTGTAAGACTGCATAGTATGCCAGTATCCATTGTTTCTGATCGAGACCTAAGATTCACTTCACGATTTTGGGTTTGTTTAAAAAAAGCTATGGGCACGGATTTACGATTCAGTTCGGCATATCATCCTCAAACGGACGGGCAGTCAGAGAGGACTATTCAAACTTTTGAAGATCTATTAAGACTCTATGTCATTGACTTCAAGGAAAGTTAGGACAAGTTCTTGCCATTAGTAAAATTCTCCTATAACAACAGTTATCAAGCTAGTATTGGTATGGTTCCATTCAAGGCATTGTATGGACGCAAGTGTTGTTCTCCAGTATGCTGGGATGAGGTGGGTGAAGCAACGTTGTTGGGTCCGAAATTGGTATGCATGATAATGGAAAAGATTCATCGAAAGGACGTAGAATTCAATGTTGGAGATCATGTGTTATTTCGTGTTGCTCTATGGAAAGAAGTTACAAGATTTGGAAAGAGAGGAGAGATCAATCCTCGATTCATTGGGCCATTCAAAATCCTTGATCAAGTAGAAACTGTGGCCCATAGACTCACCTTACCACCAAGCATGTCTCGTGTTCATAATATTTTTCACATATCTATGTTACGTAAATATGTGAAAGATCCAAAACACATTACTGAATTCGAACCGGACAAGATAGAGGAAGATTTAACGTATGAAGAGGTACCTGTTAAAATCTTGGATGAGAAGGATCATATTCTACGCTCCAAGGTTATACCTCAAGTCAAAGTTTTGTGGAGAAACCACGATGTTGAGGAAATGACCTGGGAGTTAGATTCTGAAATGAAGTCAAGGTATCCTCACCTCTTCGACATACTAGGTGCGTACCCTAATTTTAAGGGCAAAATTTCATAAGAATGGGAGGTTGTAAGACCCCAACTTTTATGAATAAAGATTAATTTTCTCAAAATATATTTTTGAATATTATGGTGTGGATTTGATATAATGTTATAGTTGTGGGTAATATTTATAAAGTTTGCAAAGTAAGTAAGTTGTTATAAAATATTCGATTGGTCGGGGAATATTCGTTTTAACAGGGAATATATATACGACGGCACAATCATTGGTGGACCACACAACGAAAGTATTGTAGTAGTTAGAAAACGACATAAATATCTTTTTTATAAAAATAACGGCGAAAGTTTGACCTTTAAACTTTGAAATACCCGGTGGTAAAGGTACAGTAATACACGTGGTTGCATAGTAACACACGGTATTGTACAATATCTTTGATTATTGATGCTTATGTGAGAAGTCACTCAGTTATACTCAATTATTGCTACAATAATTACTGCATAATATCTCTCATATTATTGATCCAATTATTGGTATAGTATCATCTACACAATATTTTATTTTATTAAATCAATAATTGAGACGACGAAGTTATTCATATTATTATTTGCATTATTGACGATGTCTAGAAAGATCTGTCGAGAAAAGGGGTTTTGTCACTTAATTACGCGCCAATAGGGAGAAATCCTTATCGGAAAGCCCCCTCTTTCTTGGGAATGATCTGGTTGTTAAATATTGTGAGTAATAATATTAATGATGAATAAATTTCGTGTTGATTAAAGATGAAATTATTGATAAAAATATTTTCATTGTGTTGGGATTATTAGTGTTAGTGGAAATCGACATTTATTTCGATAATAATTGATTTTTTGATGTTAAATTGACCAAATGGACAATTAATCGGATACATGAGTAATTATTTGCTATTAGTTCACATGCAAATTGCTGTTGGTTCACATGTATGAAACTATTGATTCACATGTATGTACTATTAAGGGAGGTGGTGCAAGATTGATAATAGTTGAAGATCTAAATTAAAAATGGAGGTAAAGATGATGGTACTATACTGTAATAATTCGAGCCCCTAATCGTGAAATTATCGAAACTATGTTTTTCTATAAATAGAAGCTCATTCTTATTTCATTCTCACCAATTCACTAAGACTCACAAGAGCAATTATAGAGAGAGAAGCTATAGAGAGAAAGAAGAAGAAAATTTTGGTACTTCACTATTGCAGTATCCAACCTTCTACTAAGGTAAGTGATATTATTTTTTTCAATATTCGTATGAAATAATATTTTCTTCCACACTCTATAATAAATAAGTAATATTATTTTATTTCGTATTCCTAATTCAACACTCATTTTGTTAAAGTATTGCTTCTATATTCCGTGAAATTAGTAGAATATCCTTGAAATTTGTGCTTCATCTAGCATCGTTTCACAAGTATATTTTTTTGAACATTCTTGTTATATTTTAAGCTTTTCATGCTGGAGTACTATTCACGGGTACTTTTCATAAATTACTATTACGGGGTACTATTCACAAATTACTATTTACGGGAAACTATTCACAAAGTACTATTCACGAAGTACTATTCACGGGGTAATATTTATAGAGTACTATTCCCGAAGTACTATTCATGAAGTACTATTTATGGGATACTATTCACTCGGATACTATTCACCCGGGGTACTATTCACGATAAAAAATTGATTCTTTTCTGTCCAAAATATTTTTGATACAATATTATTCTTGAATTTTACTTCACAAAGCAGTATCATGTTGATAATTTGGACATTATTGAGTTCTAGATAAATTAAATTATAAATATTTAAAAATTTATCATTTGCTTTCTTTCAATTGAATTCTTATATTATTGTCATCATCCGCGTGATTATATTGTGATGAAAGTCATCTTTGGTCGTAGTGCATAGACGGACTGTTGATTGGTATTGCAAGACCCCAACTTTTATGAATAGAGATTAATTTTTCTCGAAATATATTTTTGAATATTATGGTGTGAATTTGATATAATGTTATAGTTGTGGGTATTATTTACAAATTTTATAAAGTAAGCAAATGGTTTTATAATATTCGATTGGTAGAGAAATATTCATTTTAACAGGAAATATTCGTATGATGACACAATCATTGGTAGACCCCACAACATAAGTATTGTCGTATTTAAAAAACGACAGAATTATCTTTTTATAAAAATAACTGCGAAAGTTTTACCGTTAAACTGTTGAACTACCTGGTGGTAAAAGAACAGTAATACGCGTGATTACATAGAAGCACACGGTATTGATTATTGATGCTTACGTGAGAAGTCACTCAGTTATACCCAATTATTGCTACAGTAATTGCTGCATAATATCTCTCATATTATTTATTCAATTATTGTCACAGTATCATCTGCATAATATTTATATTATTAAATCAATAATTGAGACGACAAAGTTATTCATATTATTATTTACAATATTGACAATGTCTAGAAAGTTCTGTCAAGGAGAGGTTTGGTCACCTAATTGTGTGATAATAGGGAGAAATTCCTATCGGAAAGCCCCCTCTTTCCTGGGAATTTTCTGGTTGTTAAATATTGTGAGTTATAATATTAATGATGAATAAGTTCGTGTTGATTAAAGATGAAATTGATATTTCCATTGTGTGAGGATTATTAGTGTTAGTGGAAATCGACATCTATTCCGATAATAATTGATGTCTGGAGGTTATATTGACCAATCGGGTAATTAATCAGATAAATGAGCAATTAATTGCTATTAATTCACATGCTTATAACTATTTGTTCACATGTGTGTACTAGTGTTTCACATGCATGTACTATTAGAGAAGGTGGTGCAAGATTGATAATACTTGTATGACTAAATTTTAAATGGAGGTAGATAAAGGTACTATACTGTAATTATTTTTTTCACATATATAGTGATGAGTGAGTTTTATACCCATAATTGAGTGCGTTCGGGCTTAATTTATTGTTGTTCTCGAGTCTTTTAGAATATTTTATAAGTGTTTGTGTCTATTCATGCATGCTTTATGTTGTCTTATAGGAATTGGGACAAAAGTTACTTGGATCGAAGTTTGGGGTGGCTAGATTCGCGTTTTCGGCTTGCCATTTACACAACAGTCACTTCAGAGCCAATTTGAGTATTTCTCTAGACCTTATTTTGAAAAACTTAAAAAATGAAAGTTGTAGACATACGACTCCTCTTTCTGGAACATCTTCATCGAAATCGGAGTTCGGACGAAGAAGTTATGGCCATTTTCCTAAAGGAAATCGGAGCAGAAAATTTCCAAAAAAGGGACCAGCGCCGGGGCACACAAACAAGACTCATTTCCAGCGCCGGGGTGCTAGGGGGCAGAATCCCAGTGCCGTGCCCAGCGCTGGAGCACTGGGGAAGGGTTTGGTCAAGCCTGGACGCGTTTTGGGGCGAATTTTGACACATTTCTGATTCCAAATTGGATTGGGTTTGTTCCTAAGCTAAAAATTAGACTTGTAACCTATAAATACATGATGTAAGGCATAAAATAAAGGGGGATTACATAAATTAGATTAGAGATACACTCCATTAGATTAGACATTAACCCTAGTTCTTATTAGTTTTGGAGATTGAAGCAACTTGGAGATCATTGAAGATCAAGAGCAGGAGTAAGAGGGGAGCATCAGATTTGCTGACAACAGATTCTATTCTTTTCTCTTATCATACTTTTATCTTTTAATGTCTATTCAGTTATGGATTCTTGGTTTTAATTCATTAATTATGAACTAACTCTTTTATTAAGATTTCAATTGAACCTTTTATGGCTATAACTTAGTTATTCAATTTATTCTAATTATTTGTGTCAAAGTGAATTGTTTGTCTTGTCTTGTGCGTGTTGCTTAATTATTTGGCCAATAATTACCTTGTTACTCTGAAAAGAATTGGAAGAGAAATTTTAGGGTTAGAACTGGGCATGATAACATGTGACTTAGTTATTTGCATGGTGAATAATTAGGTTTGTGAGTTGAATGGAAATATCTGTTCACCGCATGTAACACATAAGGAATTAGAATTGAAGGAGTTTAATTTAATTGTTTTGCAATGGAATATAGCAAGATTAATCTGGATTAAATAGAAGTCAATTGATCACTTGGAAAAGGACTTTTGGCATTTGAGAATTCCTGTTAACAATTCAGTAGACATAATAAATGGGATAATTGGATAATTAATTTATAGTTCATAATTGGGGATATTGAAGTCTTAATCTTTATTTATTTGAATTAATTTTAGAGTAATCTAGTTTTAATTGATTAATTTAGTTTTCTTAGTTAGAAAAATCACAATTTATGGTTGTTTAAATAAAATTGATTTGGTTAAGAGTTAGTACTTGGTAATTTTTATTAAATAATTCCTCGTGGGAATGATACTTTTCTTATCACTTTATTACTTGTTGACCGTGTATACTTGCACGTATTCATTGATTGCGAAATCGACCAACAAGTTTTTGGCGCCGTTGCCGGGGAATTAGTTTAATAATTTTGCCAATATTAATTTTTATCAAATTAGTTTTAATTTAAACGTTTTTTTTTCTTTAATTCTCTTTCAATTTTTTTTTCTTTCTCTCTTTTCAGGCACCATGGATGACTTTGCATATCAATGGCCATACACAAACATGACTCAACCAAGGGAAACATGGATTGATGGATTTAATACATCTTCTATAGAGCCAATACAAATTGAGGCAAATTCGAAGACGTTAGAGGTTATCGCAACCCAACGGAGTCGAAGGATGGCAAGAATGACTCAGCCAAGGGGAGCGAATATTAACAGACTCGAGAAACTTTCTGCATTGTCAACACAGATTGAGACACTTTCGAGAATGTTTGAAGCTTTTGAACCTCAACGTCGTCAAAGTGTGGCGGTTACTTATTATAATTGTGCTGGAAATCATATGAGTCATCAATGCGCCATCAGTTTCGAGTCGGTACAATATAGTGGTGATTACCCCAATAATTATGTCTATCCCAACAACTATCATCAAGATCGGGGGTATCACCCGAATTTTTCATGGAGTAACAATCAAGCTCAAGCACCTAGACAGCAAAACACATCCGAATTCCAAAATCAGACTCAACAACAACCAGAGAGAAAATCAAGTTTGGAAGAAACTTTAGAGAAATTTATTAAAGTTTCTGGAAAAAAAAATGAGGAACGTGAAAAGAAATTTAATCAAATGGAGCTGAATATGCAAAGCCAAGGTGCGTCGATCAAGAATCTGGAAAATCAATTGGGTCAGATAGCACATGCATTGAACAACCATCCTCAATACACTTGGCTCTATGACATGGATTCCGAGACCGATGGAGAGCCCAAACAAAATCTACAACTAGATGGGCCACAAGATGTTGAAAGAGAGGAAATAATTGGGAACCAAGAAAAGGAGATCGACGAAGAGTTAACTGTAAGATTCAACGAAGATGAGCTGATTTCATTAGTATTCCATGTGCCTCCTCCACCAAAGTGCAAGAATTCGGGCAGTTTTGCAAAACCATGCCCAAATTGGCAGTCATGTCGTAGGCAAAGCTCTTTGTGACATAAGAGCTAGTACAACTGTGGAGTCATGGTGGGTTGAAAAGGAGAAGATAGAGGAAGATCTCATTATGTTTACTAAGCTTCAATGCCCCAATATGATCATAGACATAATGGAGAAAACACCTAGTTTTTGGATGTTCTTAATGGGGAACATATATACAAAGAGCTTGCTTGATGACTTTCATTCAAGGGTCATTACTAATGGGAACCTACCAAAAGTTATATTATTTTCGATGGATGGAGGGTTCCTCAATTTTCGTACGGAAATTGGATAGAGAATTGAAGAAGTCAGGCTGAGACTATAAAACAAGCGCTTATTGGGAGCCAACCCAAGTTTAATTTTTAGTTTTTAATTTTTATTAGGTTTTATATTAGTAGTTTTAAATTTGCATTTATTTAGGATTTAATAAAATTGCTTCTATCATGGTTTACAGGTTATTCAAGTTCAACTCAAGTGTGGTGCTCAATTCATTTCAATGTGCCTAACCTATTCTCCAGACTTCGCAGACAAGGAGATAAATTGCTATATGTCAGGGAAGTCCTCTCTTTTAATTTTTCCTATCTTAGCCATTGAGGACAATGTCTGTTTTAAGTTTGGGGGTATTTATTATGTTTAGTATTTACTTGGGCAATGTTTTAATGGAATTTAATTTTGGCCAATGATAAGTGGGTGGTTGATATTGTTAACTCTTGGAGAATTAATGAGCATGCTTAGTCGATATTTTAACTCATTAGTTGGTTTTCACATTACTTGCGAAATTTTTGAAAAATTTTACACATCCATTTGTTTAGCCAGTTGGGATTGACATTTTTTTGGCTAAATGCTTATGAAAGATACCATTGCAACTTTGAGAAATCTGATTTGAGCATCATTTGAAGTGAAAATTAGGCACTCACATAAGTTTGGGTGAAATCTTGGGGTATTTTTGAAAAAAAAAAATATTGTAACCTTCCCGAGTTGAATAATTGAAGTATGTGGTGGGTCGAGATGGAGCGTAAAATGCATTCCCCATAAACACAGGCACGAGATAGAGCGTAAAATGCACTCGTTCAATGAAAAGTGAAAAACGAGATGGAGCGTAAAACGCACTCGTTCATGAAAAGTAGAAAGTGAGATGGAGCGTAAAACACACTCACTAAATAGAGAAAAGAAAACATGTATGTTTGAAATACTTGGGAAGGGTTCATATTGTAACGACCCCAAAATTTATACAATTTAATTCTCGACTTCGGTCGTTAATAATACATTCAACCTCTAATTTTACATCATTAAACGATAATACAACCATTGAAATTTGCGGAATAATTAAAATTTTCTATTACAAACTATCCTCGTTCCCAAAACCTTCAACCTTTACATCTAAATATCTCAGAATCATTTTAATACTACAATAGTTTACATTCGCAAAACAATATTACAATTCAACATTAATACATTATTCAAAACCTTAAACATGGTTCAAATAATAACACAACCAAAGTATATAAATCTTCAAGTATCACATCTGATTCATGTCTTTCAAGTAACGCATAACTTTACCTTGAATCTTGAACCTGTAAAAGTGGTTATTTGCAAGGTTGAGCTCGACAGCCCAGCAAATTTAACAGTCTATCATGTTTCACATAGCACACAATTCATGCATTCAACATTTCTAATTTATCAAGTTACATTATACAACATGCATGTGCTATCACATATCACATACAAATTGAGTTCCATAACCCAATTAACTTGGTCATATTTTGACTTTAACAATTCATAAAGCATGGTATGTAACTCACCACATAATCACATTTAATCCACAAACATAATAGAACTGAAAAACTTGTCTTGGATGTTGTTTGATGTTTATAACTTATCTGCGCTGTGATGATCCTACACAAATTGAGGATACATACATGTACATATTAGTTTCACATACAAAATTCACGTACTCAATGTAAACTAATTTTATTTAACTATAATATTTTGTTCTTGTCTTAAAACCATTCTATGTTTTTTTAGAAACTTTTGTCCGTTATAACCTTTTTACGCCCAAAAGGTTCTCTCATGGATTTAGTATGTAAATACTTTACGTATCAAAACATAAACCATTTATATCCCCTTCGTTTTATATTACTAGGTTCAATATAATTTCACAAGGCAGCAGCCCCTTACCTTTGACACCCATTTCGCGGTTTAATAGCTTGCAATTTACTTATCTAATCGTAAGGCATTTTTTTTAGTATGTTTTTCATGGCATACAAGACTATTTTTAAGAAATACAAACCTCTCATTTCGGGTTTGTTAAGTAGTCTAAAAAGCGTGCCAAAAATTGACGTTCATAGCAGTCTTCAATTTTTTTTCCCAGCTTTACTCTCTCTCGTTAAAACAGTCATAACTAATTCGTTTCAAAACATTTTTGAGCGATTCTTGAGCCCACGCGAAGCTAACTTCCGAGGCTACAACTTTCATTCTTTGACCATTTCCAAATTCAAAACACAGAATTCCGAAAAATTCGTTCAAGGTGACTGCCCCGAGTTGGTTAGACAGTTTTGACGCGACTACTTTGAATGGTCATAACTCTTTGCTCCGAAGTCAGAATTAGTCCGTTCTGGAGTCTATGGAAAGCTAATTCAGTGTACTATAACATACCAAAAGCCCAGAAGTTTGTGCAAACATTAACTGATCGAAACAGTGTCCCGAATAGCACATCCCGCTGCTGACTTTCAGTTTGACAAATTCAACACATTTCTTTCCAATCACCGTAACTCCCTCATCCGAGGTCGGAATGAGGTCATTCCAAAGCCTATGGCTTCCTAACTCAGTGCACTACAACTACCCAGAAACTCAGAATTTTTTAGGGAACATAGCTATTCCAGAATTTGACACTATAGTCACTGTTCATTCAATTTTCATTTCTAGACATGGTTTACTAAAATCTTCGCCACGGATTCATTTTAACTCCGTTTTGGTTCATTCAAGTTAGGAAATCTTCAGAACTTAGAGGGATATAACATACAATCATCAAATTAAGCTTTTAGACATAAATCAAAAGCACAAAGGGTCCTCAAGCTCAGTCCCAAAAACTGCCCAACAAAGTTCTTTGTAAATCTTTTATTTTGTGAGTTTTGGTTACACTTGGATGATGTTAAGGTTTCATATCTCTAATTACAATCATTATAACTCATTTACATAATCAATTACAAGCCAAAATAAACATAGTAAACTAACTAGTTTTCTAACAAAACTAACTAAACTTCCAAAATACAAACTTTAACTAACAAACTAAATACAATATTTAAAATAATAACATTACCAAAAATTAAATAAGAAACATACCCGAAAATACGAATTTCACAAACTGAATACGTACTCGACCAAAATTTAACCAAGAGAAGATCTTTATAAAAAGTCCTCCCACAACAAAGCCTTTCTCAAAATTGGAGGCCTTATTGTTGGTGAATGAAACAAAGGATCAAGCCCTTCTATTTATAGGTTTAGCAAAGGGTAAAGTTCTCAATTTAGTTTATGTGGGACTTGGTTTATACTAATTCTAATTTGTTTATACTAATTTTTCCTATTTTCAACATACTGAGTGTATTCATTCATCAAGAATTCGTTTCTTAACCAATTCGATCCTTTCAAGTTGCGTTGTTTTCGTTTTATAGAGGAGAACAACAATCATCCATCAATTTAAAGTTTTCATCATGAATTCATCATCAACTTTAGTCCCAAAGTACACCAAAACACACATTACAATTAAAATCCAAATTCCTCTTCTTTAGTATAAATACATGAATTTGATTTCTGAAAATTTATTTCTGGATGACCACTATCAAATTATAAATATCTAATAACATATATAACATCGTAACCCACAAATTCATTAACCAAAACTCCAATTTTAAAAGAAACTCAAGAACACATAAACTAGAAATATAAACTAGATTATGTACCTTTAATTCCTTAAGAAATAAAATTAACCTTATTAGTAAAATTATAATTTCTATTCAACCATTATAATCATAACATTATTTAACAAATTCTCACTCCTCTAATTTAATTATTTAATTAAATTAGAATATCACAATTATACTTGCGTAATAAAATACGTATAAATCTCATCTATTTTATCACACTTAAATAAACTATCTCATACCAATTTTCATCAAATATTTATTTAATATCATAAATATTCATCTAATTCCATAAAGTTTCCAACTAAAATATTTAATGTACTTAATAAATATTTTACTCGCATTATACTAATATTTACATTTTCATGCAATATATTACATTCTCACTTTATTAAATCAATTATACTTGTATTAATTTACTATTTTAATTAAGTGAATTATTCACACTATTTATGAAACTTAACTCATAATAATTTTCATTGCCCACAAGGCATAATAATTAAAATTATATTATCTCATAACATAATTTCAACTTAATTAAATTAACTAATATTATTTAATTTCTTTAATAGTTTAATTACCTATTAAATCTCACATTCTCCAACATATGAATATATAATTCTCTTCACACCAAATCATATAATTCAAAATATATACACCTCATAATAAGAATTTTAATTATTAAATTCTTATTTTAATAACTTATAAAAATTCGGGTTGTCACATCCTTCCCTCCTTATAAGGATTCCGTCCTCGGAATCAAAGAAACCTCCCTTACTCGGTTTTCACCAAATCTTTTTTCAAAATTTACTCGGAATATTACATACACCCTTTCTTCTAAGAATTTCGTCCTCGAAATTTTATCTATTAATCTTTATTCATTCAATCTATCAAAATAGATTTTACGTTAATAATTTGTTCAATCATTGGGTTCTATAATCACTTTCTTTCCACAAAGATCTTTCTACAATTATTAACTTTTCTATTAAAAGTTTTACATTATTCTTTGATAACTCATCTCCTTCTCATATCAACACTTCTTTTCTCACTTATTCAATATATTCATCATTCAGTGTCGCATTCTACGACTTACTTCTTTCTAAGGAATATCATCCTTACCACATTCGCCTTTTAGAATAGCAAGAATCTTCCATAATTGCTCAATAATTAGGAAGTAGTATGAATAACTCAGGAATTTAAAAGATTCAAATCATGTTGAGGAGTCACAAGACCGTGAATTTATTCTCGGTTTACTAGTGCTTCAACTCAATCCTTCACACTGCAAACCAGAGTGTTTATCAATCACAAAGACTGAAAACACCCTCCTTACGTACACTAGGTGGCCAGCCTATTGTACCACTACGTTGGGCCGCAACGTAGTATTTTGTAACGACTATATGCGTTACGCTCGGAACCATTGTCCCCAAAAAACATGTCCCCTTATAGGGTTGTTCACCTCAGCTTTTCAACATCTGAATCCGCACCAAAATAATTTAGTTTGGCATAACTTTTCAATAAACACTTGAATTTCATGAACATCTTTCAATATTCGTCTAGCTGAATCAAATAGCATAAACCTCTACAACAATTCGAACATCAACCGAAATATACATATACATACATACATATGAATTCTCATATCTCAAAGAAATCTCAAAAATCTTTTTATGACGTCATGATACCGCACTGTATTTACAGTCCGTTGAGGATTCCGTCATTTGGTGATTTTATCATACTACATCATACCATAGTGGGCTGACGATCCTTAGATCACATCCAACACTAGGTAATATTATATTGATGACTCCATCGTTTTTATCATCCTTGTACCGGGTTACATGATGCATTAATGATATAAAATACATTTTGATATATTGTAAATAATTTTTGTCTAGTCGAAGCAATTAGCATAGACATACGAATAACAGTATTGTTGTTAAAACTCACTGGTTCCATCATTTGATCCAATGTTTTTCAAGAAAATAGAAGTGTAAACATCAGCACGAAGTCAATAAATTTCGAAAGTCTAAGCATAGCTAGTAGATTTAGATTACCTATGCTTCCACCATCAACTTCACTTTCTATAATGATCCATTGCTTAATAGGTCTATCTATTCCTATCATCCTCAATACTCCATTTACACTTATCTATACCCAGTTCGTCAAACTTACCACACGTTATGAGTTCAGGAACTTTCCACAATCATATGAGTTTAAGAACTTATCCTAGTCAGACCATAGGCGTCCATTCGCTGAGGGGTTCAAAATCATACCATATAATTATGAGTCACGAACCTACCATAAGTATGAGTTTTAAGAACTCGCACTTAACCTTATAATATTCACTAACTATACTCTACCTATCTGTTATACACATGAGAAAAGAATCACCTTCTCAACAAGCATATAACAAATAGCGCGACACAAACATTCCAATGATTATCAATGTGATAAACTGAGTGCAAGCACAAAATACTCGCCCATACAAAGGTTTGTACAACTCAGCCATCACATGAGACCTCAATTGAAATCCCACCTAACTCTATCTTGCTTATAACTTGCCCTTTGCTCGATACGAAATCCTCGTATCACATCATCTATAACTCCTCATGAGTTATCTCGTACTATTTCATAGTACTCCATCTTCATAGCATTAAGCTATAATTATTCAAACATTATAGACCATCTTTCTTTTATAACTTAAACAGACCACGTCGTGATCTTATTCTATAATCATCTCCCTTAAAATTCTTTTCTTAACTCGTGATCGTTTTGTTTTACGGTCCTCTTTCTTTCTCTTTTTCATCATTTACTACATTACTCGTTATTCTGGCTTTTGGAGTTAGGAAACTCCCATTTCTTATCTTTATATCTCTTAGATTCTTCTTTGAATCTTCTTGTTTATATAAAGAAAAAAAAATTTCCTTTAAGAATTTCTAACATCATTTACATCGCTCAAAATTTCATTCGAGTTCTACACTTTCATCATACGTATCCATTTCTACACTTGGTACACATCGAGTCTCTAACAGTTTCAATATGGTACGCTGAGTGGTTTCCCACAAACAACCAACAAACTAGGTTCTGAGTTACTAGTTCGTATATACCTCCGCTCTATGAAGGAATCGTTTAGCCCAGATACCATACACCAACTACTAAAGAGTACAACTGTACCATACTTAACTATAACTCTCTATTCTTAACTTCATTACCATTCTCTTCTTATAGACATTGTCTATTTGTTATCTCCTTACATCCTTATTATTGGAGTTGGGTAACCCCACATTCATATTCTTTATAACTCTGCGAGATTCTTCTTTGAATCATTTCACGCAAGTTTTATCCCTTCTTTATACGTTTCTTACATTACTTCTTATTGTTCAAACTCTATTTGAGCTTATTCTTTCATTATCTTCACCTTCCTTCCCTAAGGTTATAGCCTAAGGTACTCCTACCTAAGGTTTATAACCTACAGCTTTGATACCAACTGTAACGACCCCAAAATTTATACAATTTAATTCTCGACTTCGGTCGTTAATAATACATTCAACCTCTAATTTTACATCATTAAACGATAATACAACCATTGAAATTTACGGAATAATTAAAATTTTCTATTACAAACTATCCTCGTTCCCAAAACCTTCAACCTTTACATCTAAATATCTCATAATCATTTTAATACTACAATAGTTTACATTCGCAAAACAATATTACAATTCAACATTAATACATTATTCAAAACCTTAAACATGGTTCAAATAATAACACAACCAAAGTATATAAATCTTCAAGTATCACATCTGATTCATGTCTTTCAAGTAACGCATAACTTTACCTTGAATCTTGAACCTGCAAAAGTGGTTATTTGCAAGGTTGAGCTCGACAGCCCAGCAAATTTAACAGTCTATCATGTTTCACATAGCACACAATTCATGCATTCTACATTTCTAATTTATCAAGTTACATTATACAACATGCATGTGCTATCACATATCACATATAAATTGAGTTCCATAACCCAATTAACTTGGTCATATTTTGACTTTAACAATTCATAAAGCATGATATGTAACTCACCACATAATCACATTTAATCCACAAACATAATAGAACTGAAAAACTTGCCTTGGATGTTGTTTATTGTTTATAACTTATCTGCGCTGTGATGATCCTACACAAATTGAGGATACATACATGTACATATTAGTTTCACATACAAAATTCACGTACTCAATGTAAACTAATTTTATTTAACTATAATATTTTGTTCTTGTCTTAAAACCATTCTATGTTTTTTTAGAAACTTTTGTCCGTTATAACCTTTTTACGCCCAAAAGGTTCTCTCATGGATTTAGTATGTAAATACTTTACGCATCAAAACATAAACCATTTATATCCCCTTCGTTTTATATTACTAGGTTCAATATAATTTCACAAGGCAGCAGCCCCTCACCTTTGACACCCATTTCGCGGTTTAATAGCTTGCAATTTACTTATCTAATCGTAAGGCATTTTTTTTTAGTATGTTTTTCATGGCATACAAGACTATTTTTAAGAAATACAAACCTCTCATTTCGGGTTTGTTAAGTAGTCTAAAAAGCGTCCCAAAAATTGACGTTCATAGCAGTCTTCAATTTTTTTTCCCAGCTTTACTCTCTCTCGTTAAAACAGTCATAACTAATTCGTTTCAAAACATTTTTGAGCGATTCTTCAGCCCACGCGAAGCTAACTTCCGAGGCTACAACTTTCATTCTTTGACCATTTCCAAATTCAAAACACAGAATTCCGAAAAATTCGTTCAAGGTGACTGCCCCGAGTTGGTTAGACAGTTTTGACGCGACTACTTTGAATGGTCATAACTCTTTGTTCCGAAGTCGGAATTAGTCCGTTCTGGAGTCTATGGAAAGCTAATTCAGTGTACTGTAACATACCAAAAGCCCAGAAGTTTGTGCAAACATTAACTGATCAAAACAGTGTCCCGAATAGCACATCCTGCTGCTGACTTTCAGTTTGACAAATTCAACACATTTCTTTCCAATCACCGTAACTCCCTCATCCGAGGTCGGAATGAGGTCATTCCAAAGCCTATGGCTTCCTAACTCAGTGCACTACAACTACCCAGAAACTCAGAATTTTTTAGGGAACATAGCTATTCCAGAATTTGACACTATAGTCACTGTTCATTCAATTTTCATTTCTAGACATGGTTTACTAAAATCTTCGCCACGGATTCATTTTAACTCCGTTTTGGTTCATTCAAGTTAGGAAATCTTCAGAACTTAGAGGGATATAACATACAATCATCAAATTAAGCTTTTAGACATAAATCAAAAGCACAAAGGGTCCTCAAGCTCAGTCCCAAAAACTGCCCAACAAAGTTCTTTGTAAATCTTTTATTTTGTGAGTTTTGGTTACACTTGGATGATGTTAAGGTTTCATATCTCTAATTACAATCATTATAACTCATTTACATAATCAATACAAGCCAAAATAAACATAGTAAACTAACTAGTTTTCTAACAAAACTAACTAAACTTCCAAAATACAAACTTTAACTAACAAACTAAATACAATATTTAAAATAATAACATTACCAAAAATTAAATAAGAAACATACCCGAAAATACGAATTTCACAAACTGAATACGTACTCGACCAAAATTTAACCAAGAGAAGATCTTTATAAAAAGTCCTCCCACAACAAAGCCTTTCTCAAAATTGGAGGCCTTATTGTTGGTGAATGAAACAAAGGATCAAGCCCTTCTATTTATAGGTTTAGCAAAGGGTAAAGTTCTCAATTTAGTTTATGTGGGACTTGGTTTATACTAATTCTAATTTGTTTATACTAATTTTTCCTATTTTCAACATACTGAGTGTATTCATTCATCAAGAATTCGTTTCTTAACCAATTCGATCCTTTCAAGTTGCGTTGTTTTCGTTTTATAGAGGAGAACAACAATCATCCATCAATTTAAAGTTTTCATCATGAATTCATCATCAACTTTAGTCCCAAAGTACACCAAAACACACATTACAATTAAAATCCAAATTCCTCTTCTTTAGTATAAATACATGAATTTGATTTCTGAAAATTTATTTCTGGATGACCACTATCAAATTATAAATATCTAATAACATATATAACATCGTAACCCACAAATTCATTAACCAAAACTCCAATTTTAAAAGAAACTCAAGAACACATAAACTAGAAATATAAACTAGATTATGTACCTTTAATTCCTTAAGAAATAAAATTAACCTTATTAGTAAAATTATAATTTCTATTCAACCATTATAATCATAACATTATTTAACAAATTCTCACTCCTCTAATTTAATTATTTAATTAAATTAGAATATCACAATTATACTTGCGTAATAAAATACGTATAAATCTCATCTATTTTATCACACTTAAATAAACTATCTCATACCAATTTTCATCAAATATTTATTTAATATCATAAATATTCATCTAATTCCATAAAGTTTCCAACTAAAATATTTAATGTACTTAATAAATATTTTACTCGCATTATACTAATATTTACATTTTCATGCAATATATTACCTTCTCACTTTATTAAATCAATTATACTTGTATTAATTTACTATTTTAATTAAGTGAATTATTCACACTATTTATGAAACTTAACTCATAATAATTTTCATTGCCCACAAGGCATAATAATTAAAATTATATTATCTCATAACATAATTTCAACTTAATTAAATTAACTAATATTATTTAATTTCTTTAATAGTTTAATTACCTATTAAATCTCACATTCTCCAACATATGAATATATAATTCTCTTCACACCAAATCATATAATTCAAAATATATACACCTCATAATAAGAATTTTAATTATTAAATTCTTATTTTAATAACTTATAAAAATTCGGGTTGTCACATCCTTCCCTCCTTATAAGGATTCCGTCCTCGGAATCAAAGAAACCTCCCTTACTCGGTTTTCACCAAATCTTTTTTCAAAATTTACTCGGAATATTACATAATAACATTACCAAAAATTAAATAAAAAACATACCCGAAAATACGAATTCCACAAACTGAATACGTACTCGACCAAAATTTAACTAAGAGAAGATCTTTATAAAAAGTTCTCCCACAACAAAGCCTTTCTCAAAATTGGAGGCCTTATTGTTGGTGAATGAAACAAAGGATCAAGCCCTTCTATTTATAGGTTTAGCAAAGGGTAAAGTTCTCAATTTAGTTTATGTGGGACTTGGTTTATACTAATTCTAATTTGTTTATACTAATTTTTCCTATTTTCAACATACTGAGTGTATTCTTTCATCAAGAATTCGTTTCTTAACCAATTCGATCCGTTCAAGTTGCGTTGTTTTCGTTTTATAGAGGAGAACAACTATCATCCATCAATTTAAAGTTTTCATCCCGAATTCATCATCAACTTTTGTCCCAAAGTACACCAAAACACACATTACAATCAAAATCCAAATTCCTCTTCTTTAGTATAAATACATGAATTTTGTAACGACCCCAAAACAGGTCCATTCCACCCAACCCATTCTGAGTCGTCAAATACATGGTACAGAAAACATCTACAACTTTATTACAACAATTGTCGTGCAAAATACAACAACACATATGCTGTGAGTTTGGATACAAACATATACCAAATATGACTCATGTTCCAACCGTGGATAGCACCTCACAATGACACCTTACATAAAGGTATAGTCAAAAACTGTTTTAGAAATTAGAATCTTTGGGAAGTGCTCAAGGAAACCTTCGTACATGGGAGGCCACGCGTCTAGGTTATGATAGATATCATATGGCCACAGAATTATCCTTGGTTGACCCAATAGACCCCAAAGAAAAACGAGAAGATTACCATCATATTCTTCCCAATGGTGAGTCTTCTCTTGACTTATCATTATCTCCACTGTCTCTAATTGAGAATTATACTTCAAACAAACACCAAGATTATATAGGTAGTGCCCATAGATATACTCAACAAGTGGATGAGCACAACCCTGTCTTATGATGACACGAGGTTGTATGTCATTAGACATCTTGTATGATAGTGACAAAACACCCTTCCAACGTTGGGTTCGCCTCACCCTATTTCCTTCACCAAATATAACTACTAAATGATGACCACCGTTCTATTCCCTTGTTACCCCCGCTCGACCCAGCTACACTCTTATTACCTGAAAGGAATTGTGAAGCAAAAGGGTGAGCACAACTAGCTCAGTAAAGAATATCATGACTAAAGATAATTAAATTATCAATAGCCTTCATCAATAATAAATCAGAGATTTAGAACATATGGTAAATGATAAAAATTTCAACCATAGTTGCAGCGGAACGAGCAATCCATTAGAAGAGTCAAATAGACTATAAAGTCTATTATCTTCTCCATGTTAAAAATCCACCAACAATGTTTTATCCATGTAACATCACTCAACAGTTCCTTTCCACAATCATATGAATAACTCATAATCATAATTATGACTATAAAGTTTTCTTCGCACCCAGGACGAAGAATATTTTCATCACCTGTCTTTACCTAAAACATCAAAGATCATGGTTATACCAAATCACAGTTCCTGTTCATAATCATACTAATAAAACCATCTTTGCACTACGGCCAAAGATATTCAACAACAGTTCATCTTTGCACTACAGGCCAAAGATATTCATCAATAATTCATCTTTGCACTACAGGCCAAAGATATTCTTCAACAATTCATATTTGCACTACAGGCCAAATATATTCATATCTCAAAGAAATATATAATCATTTCAGAATTTATATAAACAATAATTATAACCATGTTGATCAATTCACTTTTTCACTTAAGCTTAAGATATTCAATTATAAATTCAATGGTCATGATCATACCAGTCACAATTCAACTTTGCACTACAGGCCAAAGAGAACCCTAGTCATGATCATACCAATAATCTACCCATCTTTACACTCCAGTGAAAGAGAATTTCAACATCAGGGTTATAAAAATGTTATATATGATAATAAAATCAATATAATCAACATATAGATTTAATCTCAAGAGTAATATTCATAAATCAACTATAATTTGGTTAGTAAAAGAAACCAATTTTGTCGTGAATAGTAACTCGTGAATAGTAACTCGTGAATAGTAACTCGTGAATAGTAACACCGACTCAAAAAGGTAGAAATTCCACAATAAAATCCATACCAGTATTTCGGTATAATGATATTGAAAGAATAATATTTCTTAAGCTTATAAACAATTTATTTAAATTGTTTACACTTTACTAAATAATGCATTTAATCATTCTAAAATACCAAACTCATAAGATTTTATCACCAATAATCAAAACCCTCATCAAAAATCTGCATATACCTCATATAGGATTCTCAAGCCATAAAATCCTATTTTCCAATTTTCTTACTTCACATAACATAATTAATTCATTTACTCATAACTAGTCCATTTTCATGAAAAATACCAAATCCGTTCCAAAAATATTTCTTTTCTGGGATTTAGCATAATATAGTCCCATATTGAACATATATTTTTCTCAGAATTTTTAAAACTCATTTACTATTTTTCATATGGCCAAAACCACCGAATATTTAGACATTTATCAAAAATTATACTTTTGTCCAAAAATTCTGAAATTTACAGAGTATACTTCTATCATACACATGTACTCCCAATAAAAATTTCATCAATTTTGGAGTTAACCACAAGGAATTATAAGCTGTTACTTCTAAAATAGTCTTTTCTCATAAAATTCATAACTCTCAATCTATACATCCAAAAATCACCATTTTTGGACACAATCAAGAAAACTCATCAAAATATCATTTCAAATTTTTCCAAAATTTTTGAAGATCAGAAAAATTACGAAACTGAAAATCATAACAACCCTTAAAATCCCTTACTATCCCTTACTATCCCTTACCTCAAAAGAGCAGTACTTCTGATCGGTATGCAAAGCTGAAGGAAACTTGCACTGAATAGAAACTCTCAAAGTATCTAAATACTCACAAAATATGCTTCATAATATAGAGAGAGAAAGAGAGAAAGCTTATGTTTCTGGTGTGATTTTCAATTCTAACTTAGCCCTCTATTTATAGGAAAATTTTGGTAGGTTTGACCTGCAACCTGATGGCTTTACCTGCTACTATTCCCACCCACCACATTTGAAATATAATTCAGCACATTTCTTCACCAACCACAAGTGGGGCCCACCAATTCTAGAATTTTCCACCAAAATGATAAACTCCGAAAATTCAACAATTTCTGAACCAGTCATCTCGTAAAATTCATAATAAATCATACGTTCATTTTTAACGGTTCAAAATTTGTGGACATATACTCAACTTATATATGTATAACATATCCAAATATTACCACGATCCAACGGTCGGATTAAAAATTATAACCCCCGCAAAATATCTCAAAAACCCTAATTTTTAATACCTCCATTCCGACAAAAATACTGATAAAAACCTCAACATTAACTCCTTCATTTTTTAACCACAAAAATATATCCCTCATTTATATCCACATAAAATAAATATTTTCTTATCATATGAATCAATAATTAATTATTCACAAATAATATTACAGAATCACATTTATGACAACCAGGCCGTTCCCAGGAAAGAGGGGGCTTTCCAATAAGAATTTTTCTTACTGGCGCGCAATTAGATGACCAAACCTCTCCTTAGACAGAACTTTCTAGACATTGCCAATAATGTTATCTAATAATATTATTCAAATAATATGAATTATTGATCTGATAATGGGAAATACTGTGCAGTGACAATTATTGAACAACAATAATATAAAATTTCAACGTAGCAATTATTGAATCAATAAAATAAAATATTGAACAATAATTACTGTAACAATTATTGAGTAGTGCCTTCTTACGTAAGAATCAATAATTTCAAAAATACTATGCAATACCGTGTGCTACTGTGCAATAACGCGTATTACTGTATTTTAACCACCGGGTATTCCAACAGTGTTAACGGTAACAACTACGCCGTTATTTGTAAAAACTCAAATTTGTCGTTTTCTTCACCCGACAGTTATTCTGTTATGGGCCCACAAATAGCTGCGCCGTCGTACGAATATTCCCCGACAGAAAGAATATTCCACGACCAAACGAATATTCCCCGACAACAATGATTATTTTATAACCACTTGCTTATTTTAAAAAAAAAATCATATTTCACCCATAACTTTAAACTTTTATCAATTTAACCATTTACTAAATAGAAAAATTGAATAATTTTATTTCATAAAATTCGGGGTCTTACAATCTCCCCTCCTTATGAAATTTCGTCCCCGAAATTTACGTACCTGGTATTTCAAAGAGTTGAGAATACCTTGCTTTCATTTCAGATTCCATCTTCCCTGTCATCATGATTTCTCCATTGCTCATCTCCTGTATTTCAGATATCATTCTAGAATACAGCTTCAAAACAAGGGTTAATTGAACAAATTAACATATCACATAATATCCCGATATTATGACTGACCAACAAATAAGCTTAGGTAGGACACACTAGCGAAGGATTTACTCAACTCTCCCCTCCTAGTTTTATTCCCCGATCTCCGCCAGAGATCATATCCCTAAGCTCTGATACCAAATGTAACGACCCCAAAATAGGTCCATTCCACCCAACCCATTCTGAGTCGTCAAATACATGGTACAGAAAACAACTACAACTTTATTACAACAATTGTCGTGCAAAATACAACAACACATATGCTGTGAGTTTGGATACAAATATATACCAAATGTGACTCATGTTCCAACCGTGGACATCACCTCACAATGACACCTTACATAAAGGTATAGTCAAAAACTGTTTTAGAAATTAGAATCTTTGGGAAGTGCTCAAGGAAACCTTCGTACATGGGAGGCCACGCGTCTAGGTTATGATAGATATCATATGGCCACAGAATTATCCTTGGTTGACCCAATAGACCCCAAAGAAAAACGAGAAGATTACTATCATATTCTTCCCAATGGTGAGTCTTCTCTTGACTTATCATTATCTCCACTGTCTCTAATTGAGAATTATACTTCAAACAAACACCAAGATTATATAGGTAGTGCCCATAGATATACTCAGCAAGTGGATGAGCACAACCCTGTCTTATGATGACACGAGGTTGTATGTCATTAGACATCTTGTATGATAGTGACAAAACACCCTTCCAACGTTGGGTTCGCCTCACCCTATTTTCTTCACCAAATATAACTACTAAATGATGACCACCGTTCTATTCCCTTGTTACCCCCGCTCGACCCAGCTACACTCTTATTACCTGAAAGGAATTGTGAAGCAAAAGGGTGAGCACAACTAGCTCAGTAAAGAATATCATGACTAAAGATAATTAAATTATCAATAGCCTTCATCAATAATAAATCAGAGATTTAGAACATATGGTAAATGATAAAAATTTCAACCATAGTTGCAGCGGAACGAGCAATCCATTAGAAGAGTCAAATAGACTATAAAGTCTATTATCTTCTCCATGTTAAAAATCCACCAACAATGTTTTATCCATGTAACATCACTCAACAGTTCCTTTCCACAATCATATGAATAACTCATAATCATAATTGTGACTATAAATTTTCTTCGCACCCAGGACGAAGAATATTTTCATCACCTGTCTTTACCTGAAACATCAAAGATCATGGTTATACCAAATCACAGTTCCTGTTCATAATCATACTAATAAAACCATCTTTGCACTACGGCCAAAGATATTCAACAACAGTTCATCTTTGCACTACAGGCCAAAGATATTCATCAACAATTCATCTTTGCACTACAGGCCAAAGATATTCATCAACAATTCATATTTGCACTACAGGCCAAATATATTCATATCTCAAAGAAATATATAATCATTTCAGAATTTATATAAACAATAATTATAACCATGTTGATCAATTCACCTTTGCACTTAAGCTTAAGATATTCAATTATAAATTCAATGGTCATGATCATACCAGTCACAATTCAACTTTGCACTACAGGCCAAAGAGAACCCTAGTCATGATCATACCAATAATCTACCCATCTTTACACTCCAGTGAAAGAAAATTTCAACATCAGGGTTATAAAAATGTTATATATGATAATAAAATCAATATAATCAACATATAGATTTAATCTCAAGAGTAATATTCATAAATCAACTATAATTTGGTTAGTAAAAGAAACCAATTTTGTCGTGAATAGTAACTCGTGAATAGTAACTCGTGAATAGTAACTCGTGAATAGTAACACCGACTCAAAAAGGTAGAAATTCCACAATAAAATCCATACCAATATTTCGGTATAATGATATTGAAAGAATAATATTTCTTAAGCTTATAAACAATTTATTTAAATTGTTTACACTTTACTAAATAATGCATTTAATCATCTAAAATACCAACTCATAAGATTTTATCACCAATAACCAAAACCCTCATCAAAAATCTGCATATACCTCATATAGGATTCTCAAGCCATAAAATCCTATTTTCCAATTTTCTTACTTCACATAACATATTTAATTCATTTACTCATAACTAGACCATTTTCATGAAAAATACCAAATCAGTTCCAAAAATATTTCTTTTCTGGGATTTAGCATAATATAGTCCCATAGTGAACATATATTTTTCTCAGAATTTTTAAAAGTCATTTACTATTTTTCATATGGCCAAAACCACCGAATATTTAGACATTTATCAAAAATTATACTTTTGTCCAAAAATTCTGAAATTTACAGAGTATACTTCTATCATATACATGTACTCCCAATAAAAATTTCATCAATTTTGGAGTTAACCACAAGGAATTATAAGCTGTTACTTTTAAAATAGTCTTTTCTCATAAAATTCATAACTCTCAATCTATACATCCAAAAATCACCATTTTTGGACACAATCAAGAAAACTCATCAAAATATCATTTCAAATTTTTCCAGAATTTTTGAAGATCAGAAAAATTACGAAACTGAAAATCATAACAACCCTTAAAATCCCTTACTATCCCTTACTATCCCTTACCTCAAAAGAGCAGTACTTCTGATCGGTATGCAAAGCTGAAGGAAACTTGCACTGAATAGAAACTCTCAAAGTATCTAAATACTCACAAAATATGCTTCATAATATAGAGAGAGAAAGAGAGAAAGCTTATGTTTCTGGTGTGATTTTCAATTCTAACTTAGCCCTCTATTTATAGGAAAATTTTGGTAGGTTTGACCTGCAACCTGATGGCTTTACCTGCTACTATTCCCACCCACCACATTTGAAATATAATTCAGCACATTTCTTCACCAACCACAAGTGGGGCCCACCAATTCTAGAATTTTCCACCAAAATGATAAACTCCGAAAATTCAACAATTTCTGAACCAGTCATCTCGTAAAATTCATAATAAATCATACGTTCATTTTTAACGGTTCAAAATTTGTGGACATATACTCAACTTATATATGTATAACATATCCAAAAATTACCACGATCCAACGGTCGGATTAAAAATTATAACCCCCGCAAAATATCTCAAAAACCCTGATTTTTAATACCTCCATTCCGACAAAAATACTGATAAAAACCTCAACATTAACTCCTTCATTTTTTAACCACAAAAATATATCCCTCATTTATATCCACATAAAATAAATATTTTCTTATCATATGAATCAATAATTAATTATTCACAAATAATATTACAGAATCACATTTATGACAACCAGGCCGTTCCCAGGAAAGAGGGGGCTTTCCAATAAGAATTTTTCCTTACTGGCGCGCAATTAGATGACCAAACCTCTCCTTAGACAGAACTTTCTAGACATTGCCAATAATGTTATCTAATAATATTATTCAAATAATATGAATTATTGATCTGATAATGGGAAATACTGTGCAGTGACAATTATTGAACAACAATAATATAAAATTTCAACGTAGCAATTATTGAATCAATAAAATAAAATATTGAACAGTAATTACTGTAACAATTATTGAGTAGTGCCTTCTTACGTAAGAATCAATAATTTCAAAAATACTATGCAATACCGTGTGCTACTGTGCAATAACGCGTATTACTGTATTTTAACCACCGGGTATTCCAACAGTGTTAACGGTAACAACTACGCCGTTATTTGTAAAAACTCAAATTTGTCGTTTTCTTCACCCGACAGTTATTCTGTTATGGGGCCCACAAATAGCTGCGCCGTCGTACGAATATTCCCCGACAGAAAGAATATTCCACGACCAAACGAATATTCCCCGACAACAATGATTATTTTATAACCACTTGCTTATTTTAAAAAAAAAATCATATTTCACCCATAACTTTAAACTTTTATCAATTTAACCATTTACTAAATAGAAAAATTGAATAATTTTATTTCATAAAATTCGGGGTCTTACAATCTCCCCTCCTTATGAAATTTCGTCCCCGAAATTTACGTACCTGGTATTTCAAAGAGTTGAGAATACCTTGCTTTCATTTCAGATTCCATCTTCCCTGTCATCATGATTTCTCCATTGCCCATCTCCTGTATTTCAGATATCATTCTAGAATACAGCTTCAAAACAAGGGTTAATTGAACAAATTAACATATCACATAATATCCCGATATTATGACTGACCAACAAATAAGCTTAGGCAGGACACACTAGCGAAGGATTTACTCAACTCTCCCCTCCTAGTTTTATTCCCCGATCTCCGCCAGAGATCATATCCCTAAGCTCTGATACCAAATGTAACGACCCCAAAACAGGTCCATTCCACCCAACCCATTCTGAGTCGTCAAATACATGGTACAGAAAACATCTACAACTTTATTACAACAATTGTCGTGCAAAATACAACAACACATATGCTGTGAGTTTGGATACAAATATATACCAAATGTGACTCATGTTCCAACCGTGGATAGCACCTCACAATGACACCTTACATAAAGGTATAGTCAAAAACTGTTTTAGAAATTAGAATCTTTGGGAAGTGCTCAAGGAAACCTTCGTACATGGGAGGCCACGCGTCTAGGTTATGATAGATATCATATGGCCACAGAATTATCCTTGGTTGACCCAATAGACCCCAAAGAAAAACGAGAAGATTACTATCATATTCTTCCCAATGGTGAGTCTTCTCTTGACTTATCATTATCTCCACTGTCTCTAATTGAGAATTATACTTCAAACAAACACCAAGATTATATAGGTAGTGCCCATAGATATACTCAGCAAGTGGATGAGCACAACCCTGTCCTATGATGACACGAGGTTGTATGTCATTAGACATCTTGTATGATAGTGACAAAACACCCTTCCAACGTTGGGTTCGCCTCACCCTATTTCCTTCACCAAATATAACTACTAAATGATGACCACCGTTCTATTCCCTTGTTACCCCCGCTCGACCCAGCTACACTCTTATTACCTGAAAGGAATTGTGAAGCAAAAGGGTGAGCACAACTAGCTCAGTAAAGAATATCATGACTAAAGATAATTAAATTATCAATAGCCTTCATCAATAATAAATCAGAGATTTAGAATATATGGTAAATGATAAAAATTTCAACCATAGTTGCAGCGGAACGAGCAATCCATTAGAAGAGTCAAATAGACTATAAAGTCTATTATCTTCTCCATGTTAAAAATTCACCAACAATGTTTTATCCATGTAACATCACTCAACAGTTCCTTTTCACAATCATATGAATAACTCATAATCATAATTGTGACTATAAAGTTTTCTTCGCACCCAGGACGAAGAATATTTTCATCACCTGTCTTTACCTAAAACATCAAAGATCATGGTTATACCAAATCACAGTTTCTGTTCATAATCATACTAATAAAACCATCTTTGCACTACGGCCAAAGATATTCAACAACAGTTCATCTTTGCACTACAGGCCAAAGATATTCATCAATAATTCATCTTTGCACTACAGGCCAAAGATATTCTTCAACAATTCATATTTGCACTACAGGCCAAATATATTCATATCTCAAAGAAATATATAATCATTTCAGAATTTATATAAACAATAATTATAACCATGTTGATCAATTCACTTTTTCACTTAAGCTTAAGATATTCAATTATAAATTCAATGGTCATGATCATACCAGTCACAATTCAACTTTGCACTACAGGCCAAAGAGAACCCTAGTCATGATCATACCAATAATCTACCCATCTTTACACTCCAGTGAAAGAAAATTTCAACATCAGGGTTATAAAAATGTTATATATGATAATAAAATCAATATAATCAACATATAGATTTAATCTCAAGAGTAATATTCATAAATCAACTATAATTTGGTTAGTAAAAGAAACCAATTTTGTCGTGAATAGTAACTCGTGAATAGTAACTCATGAATAGTAACTCGTGAATAGTAACACCGACTCAGAAAGGTAGAAATTCCACAATAAAATCCATACCAGTATTTCGGTATAATGATATTGAAAGAATAATATTTCTTAAGCTTATAAACAATTTATTTAAATTGTTTACACTTTACTAAATAATGCATTTAATCATTCTAAAATACCAAACTCATAAGATTTTATCACCAATAATCAAAACCCTCATCAAAAATCTGCATATACCTCATATAGGATTCTCAAGCCATAAAATCCTATTTTCCAATTTTCTTACTTCACATAACATAATTAATTCATTTACTCATAACTAGTCCATTTTCATGAAAAATACCAAATCCATTCCAAAAATATTTCTTTTCTGGGATTTAGCATAATATAGTCCCATATTGAACATATATTTTTCTCAGAATTTTTAAAACTCATTTACTATTTTTCATATGGCCAAAACCACCGAATATTTAGACATTTATCAAAAATTATACTTTTGTCCAAAAATTCTGAAATTTACAGAGTATACTTCTATCATACACATGTACTCCCAATAAAAATTTCATCAATTTTGGAGTTAACCACAAGGAATTATAAGCTGTTACTTCTAAAATAGTCTTTTCTCATAAAATTCATAACTCTCAATCTATACATCCAAAAATCGCCATTTTTGGACACAATCAAGAAAACTCATCAAAATATCATTTCAAATTTTTCCAAAATTTTTGAAGATCAGAAAAATTACGAAACTGAAAATCATAACAACCCTTAAAATCCCTTACTATCCCTTACTATCCCTTACCTCAAAAGAGCAGTACTTCTGATCGGTATGCAAAGCCGAAGGAAACTTGCACTGAATAGAAACTCTCAAAGTATCTAAATACTCACAAAATATGCTTCATAATATAGAGAGAGAAAGAGAGAAAGCTTATGTTTCTGGTGTGATTTTCAATTCTAACTTAGCCCTCTATTTATAGGAAAATTTTGGTAGGTTTGACCTGCAACCTGATGGCTTTACCTGCTACTATTCCCACCCACCACATTTGAAATATAATTCAGCACATTTCTTCACCAACCACAAGTGGGGCCCACCAATTCTAGAATTTTCCACCAAAATGATAAACTCCGAAAATTCAACAATTTCTGAACCAGTCATCTCGTAAAATTCATAATAAATCATACGTTCATTTTTAACGGTTCAAAATTTGTGGACATATACTCAACTTATATATGTATAACATATCCAAATATTACCACGATCCAACGGTCGGATTAAAAATTATAACCCTCGCAAAATATCTCAAAAACCCTAATTTTTAATACCTCCATTCCAACAAAAATACTGATAAAAACCTCAACATTAACTCCTTCATTTTTTAACCACAAAAATATATCCCTCATTTATATCCACATAAAATAAATATTTTCTTATCATATGAATCAATAATTAATTATTCACAAATAATATTACAGAATCACATTTATGACAATCAGGCCGTTCCCAGGAAAGAGGGGGCTTTCCAATAAGAATTTTTTCTTACTGGCGCGCAATTAGATGACCAAACCTCTCCTTAGACAGAACTTTCTAGTCATTGCCAATAATGTTATTTAATAATATTATTCAAATAATATGAATTATTGATCTGATAATGGGAAATACTGTGCAGTGACAATTATTGAACAACAATAATATAAAATTTCAACGTAGCAATTATTGAATCAATAAAATAAAATATTGAACAATAATTACTGTAACAATTATTGAGTAGTGCCTTCTTACGTAAGAATCAATAATTTCAAAAATACTATGCAATACCGTGTGCTACTGTGCAATAACGCGTATTACTGTATTTTAACCACCGGGTATTCCAACAATGTTAACGGTAACAACTACGCCGTTATTTGTAAAAACTCAAATTTGTCGTTTTCTTCACCCGACAGTTATTCTGTTATGGGGCCCACAAATAGTTGCGCCGTCGTACGAATATTCCCCGACAGAAAGAATATTCCACGACCAAACACATATTCCCCGACAACAATGATTATTTTATAACCACTTGCTTATTTTAAAAAAAAAAATTCATATTTCACCCATAACTTTAAACTTTTATCAATTTAACCATTTACTAAATAGAAAAATTGAATAATTTTATTTCATAAAATTCGGGGTCTTACAAATTTGATTTCTAAAAATTTATTTCTAGATGACCACTATCAAATTATAAATATCTAATAACATATATAACATCGTAACCCACAAATTCATTAACCAAAACTCCAATTTTAAAAGAAACTCAAGAACACATAAACTAGAAATATAAACTAGATTATGTACCTTTAATTCTTTAAGAAATAAAATTAACCTTATTAGTAAAATTATAATTTCTATTCAACCATTATAATCATAACATTATTTAACAAATTCTCACTCCTCTAATTTAATTATTTAATTAAATTAGAATATCACAATTATACTTGCGTAATAAAATACGTATAAATCCCATCTATTTTATCACACTTAAATAAACTATCTCATACCAATTTTCATCAAATATTTATTTAATATCATACATATTCATCTAATTCCATAAAGTTTCCAACTAAAATATTTAATGTACTTAATAAATATTTTACTCGCATTATACTAATATTTATATTTTCATGCAATATATTACCTTCTCACTTTATTAAATTAATTATACTTGTATTAATTCACTATTTTAATTAAGTAAATTATTCACACTATTTATGAAACTTAACTCATAATAATTTTCATTGCCCACAAGGCATAATAATTAAAATTATATTATCTCATAACATAATTTCAACTTAATTAAATTAACTAATATTATTTAATTTCTTTAATAGTTTAATTACCTATTAAATCTCACATTCTCCAACATATGAATATATAATTCTCTTCACACCAAATCATATAATTCAAAATATATACACCTCATAATAAAAATTTTAATTATTAAATTCTTATTTTAATAACTTATAAAAATTCGGGTTGTCACATCCTTCCCTCCTTATAAGGATTCCGTCCTCGGAATCAAAGAAACCTCCCTTACTCGGTTTTCACCAAATCTTTTTTCAAAATTTACTCGGAATATTACACATATGAGCTTAAAAGTTGAATATCCGGTTGATCCTCAAGAAAAAAAATGTGCTTTGTCTATTTTAGCGGTGATTGATGTGATAAGAAGTTTTGAGGGTTGTTTTAAAAATATTTTATGAGTGTTGGTTAATCTTAGCTAAATCATGACTAGTTTGAACATATGGATGCACACACGCACTTAAAGGATCATGAGTAGATGTGAAGCTAACTAAAGTTGTTGAAATTTTAGACATGACATTGTTTTGAAATTTTCTGCGGGTCATCATTTGTTGTAACCTTTGAGGCCATCGTGCGAATTCATATTGATTCATTGTGTGGGTGGATCATTGCTAGAGGTTGATTTTTTTAAAATTGTGCTTTTGCTTGAGGACAAGCAAATATTTAAGTTTAGGGGTATTTGATGAGTGAGTTTTATACACATAATTGAGTGCGTTCGGGCTTAATTTATTGTTGTTCTCGAGTCTTTTAGAATAGTTTATAAGTGTTTGTGTCTATTCATGCATGCTTTATATTGTCTTATAGGAATTGGGAGAAAAGTTACTTGGATCGACGTTTGGGGTGGCTAGATTCGCGTTTTCGGCTTGCTATTTACACAACAGTTACTTCAGAGCCAATTTGAGTCTTTCTCTGGACCTTATTTTGAAAAACTTAAAAACTAAAAGTTGTAGATCTACGTCTCCTCTTTCCGGAACATCTTGAATCATCAAAATCGGAGTTCGAACGAAGAAGTTATGACCATTTTCCTAAAGGACGTCGGAGCAAAAAATTTCCAAAAAGGGGACCAGCGCCGGGACGCACAAACAAGGCTCATTTCCAGCGCCGGGGCACTAGGGGGCAGAATCCTAGTGCCGTGCCCAGCGCTGGAGCACTGGGGAAGGGCTTGGTCAAGCCTGGACGTGTTTTGGGGCGAATTTTGACACATTTCTGACTCCAAATTGGATTGGATTTGTTCTTAAGCTAAAAATTAGACTTGTAACCTATAAATACATGATGTAAGGCATAAAATAAAGGGGGATTACATAGATTAGATTAGAGATACACTCCATTAGATTAGACATTAACCCTAGTTCTTATTAGTTTTAGAGATTGAAGCAACTTGGAGATCATTGAAGATCAAGAGCAGGAGCAAGAGGGGAGCATCAGATTTGCTGACAACAGATTCTATTCTTTTCTCTTATCATACTTTTATCTTTTAATGTCTATTCAGTTGTGGATTCTTGGTTTTAATTCATTAATTATGAACAAACTCTTTTATTAAGATTTCAATTGAACCTTTTATGGCAATAACTTAGTTATTCAATTTATTCTAATTATTTGTGTCAAAGTGAATTGCTTGTCTTGTCCTGTGCTTGTTGCTTAATTATTTGGCCAATAATTACCTTGTTACTCTAGAAGGAATTGGAAGAGAAATTTTAGGGTTAGAACTGGGCATGATAACATGTGACTTAGTTATTTGTATGGTGAATAATTAGGTTTGTGAATTGAATGGAAATATCTGTTCACCGCATGTAACACATAAGGAATTGGAATTGAAGGAGTTTAATTCAAATGTTTTACATAGGAATATAGCAAGATTAATCCGGATTAAATAGAAGTCAATTGATCACTTGAAAAAAGACTTTTGGAATTTGAGAATTCCTATTAACAATTCAGTAGACATAATAAATGAGATAATTGGATAATTGATTTATAGTTCATAATTGGGGATATTGAAGTCTTAATCTTTATTTATTTGAATTAATTTTAGAATAATCTAGTTTTAATTGATTAATTTAGTTTTCTCAGTTAGAAAGATCACAATTTATGGTTGTTTAAATAAAATTGATTTGGTTAAGAGTTAGTACTTGATAATTTTATTTAAATAATTCCTCGTGGAAATGATACTTTTCTTATCACTTTATTACTTGTTGACCGTGTATACTTGCACGTATTCATTGATTGCGAAATCGACCGACATATAGAACTATTGATTCACATGAATGTTGTAAGACCCCAACTTATTAATGAATAAAATCAAATTTCCTCTAATTATTATTGTGAATAATAAGGTGTTAATTTGATATAATATTTTGGTTATGGGTGAAATGTGCAAATTTTATAAAATAAACAAGTGGTTATAAAATATTCATTGTTGTCGGGGAATATTCGTTTGGTCGTGAAATATTCTTTCTGTCGGGAAATATTCGTACGACGGTGCAGCCATTTGTGGGCCTCATAACAGAATAACTGTCGGATGAAAAAAACGACAAAATTGAGCTTTTATAAATAACGGCGTAGTTGTTACCGTTAACACTGTTGGAATACCTGGTGGTTAAAATACAGTAATACATGTGGTTGCACAGTAGCACACGGTTTTGCTCAGTATTTTTGAATCAGTGATCCTTACGTAAGAAGGCACTACTCAATAATTATTATAGTAGTTACTGTTCAATATTTTATTTTATTGATTCAATAATTGCTGTGTTGATATTTTATATTATTGTTGTTTCAATAATTGTTACTGCACAGTATTTCCCATTATCAGATCAATAATTCATATTATTTGAATAATATTATTAGATAGCATTATTGGTAATGTCTAGAAAGTTCTGTCTAAAGAGAGGTTTGGTCACCTAATTGTGCGCCAGTAAGGAGAAATCCTTATTGGAAAGCCCCCTCTTTACTGAGAACGGTCTGGTTGTCATAATTGTGATTCTGTAATATTATTTGTGAATAATTAATTATTGATTTATATGATAAAAAAATATTTATTTGATGTGGATATAAATGATAGATTTATTTATGTGGTTATTATTAAAGGAATTAATGTTGAGGTGTTTTATCAGTATTTCTGTCGGAATGGAGGTATTAAAAATCAAATCAGTATTTTTCAGATATATTGCGTGAGTTATAATTTTTAATCCGACCGTTGGATCGTTGTGATTTTTGGATATATTATACATATATAAGTTGAGTATATGTCCACAAATTTTGAACCGTTAAAAATGAACGTATGATTTGTTATGAATTTTAAGAGATGACTGATTCAAAAATTAGGTTTATAAAAGATTTTGGTAGAAAATTCTAGAATTGAGTGGAACCCACTTGTGGTTGGTGAAGAAATGTACTGAATTTTATGGGTGGCAATAGTAGCAGGTAAAGCCATCAGGTTACAGGTCAAGTCTACTTCGGCGTGCTAACATTTTCCTATAAATAGAGGGCTAAGTTAGAATTAAAAATCACACCAGAATTCATAAGTTTTCTCTCTTTCTCTCTCTATATTCTCGAGCGTATTTAGTGAGTATTTTGATACTTTGAGAGTTGCTATTCAATGCAAGTTTCTGTCAGCACTATATCCGAAATTCAGTCAGAAGTACGGTTATTCTGAGGTAAGGGGTATTATTTATTTCACATTCTGAAGAGATATTATTTTTCGTATTCGTATAAATATTATTTATGTTCAATATTTATATGAAATTTTATTTCGATCAATATTCGCGAGAAATATTATATTCGTTTAATATTCGTAATGAATATTATTTTCGTTTAATATTCGTAAGGGATTGTAAGGGATAGTAAGGGATGTTATTTTTTTCGTAAATGATATTACTTCTTTCAATATCATTATGCCGAAATATTGGTTTGAACTTTTTATCAAATTTAGAACTTTTTGTGTCGGGGTTACTATTCACGTATACGACACTATTCACGTATACGACACTATTCACGAATACGGCACAATTCACTGAAAAATAAAATTTTCTTCTTTTTATCCAAGATGGCTATTATGGTTACTATCTTTGATTGTATCCATGTTTTGACCATTATTTTTGAATTTTGCTTCGAAATTGATTATTTCGGAGTATTCTTGAACTTGGATAAACTATAATACGAATCCCTAATATTTGTTCTTTTATCTCACTGAATTCGTTTTCTTTAAGATATTTTTCATCATCCTCAGTCCTAAATGATGATATTATGGAATATCTTTAGCCTGTAGTGCAAAGATGAATGATTACCTGATGAATATCTTTGGCCCGTAGTGCAAAGATGAACAGGTGTTGAGATGAACATGACCAACTGAGTATTATTCTTGAATTTTACTCCACAAAGTAGTATCATGTTGACAATTTGGAAGTTCTTGATTTTTGGATAAATTAAATTATAAATCTTTAAAATTTATCCTTGAACTTGTTTAATTGAATTATTATATCATTGTCATCATCCTCATGTTTATATTCTGTTAAAAGTCATATGTGGCCTGTAGTGCATAGATGGACTTGGTATGATTATGACCAGGGATTATTCGGTATAATCATAACCGTAATGTTACAAATGATGTGGTAAAAGTCCTCATTGGCCCGTAGTGCATTGATGGACAATTTTTGGTATGATTATGGCCATGGATTCTCTTCGGCCAAGGGTGCAAAGATGAATTGTTTTATGGCATGATCATGACCGTTGATGAAAACACTATTATCTTTGGCCCGTAGTGCAGTGATGATTCGATGATGTGGATTATTTATTAAGCTGAATCTCAGCAATAAATTTGATGATAAATCTTTTAAATCATAGAAGATAATAGGTTTTATGCTCTACTTGACTCTTCTAATGGATTATTTTTTCCGCTACAGTTGTTGATCTAAAACTTGTTGTCTATTATATTTTATCAGATTTTTCCCTGTTGAAGACTAATGATAATTTGTTGTACATTATCTTAGTCATAATATTTCTTACTGGGCTAGTTGAGCTCACCCTTTCTTTCACTGTTCTCTTCAGGAAATGAGAATATAGCTGGGACTAGTCGGGGAATGGATTGACGGTCCAGATGGTTGCATTAGTAGTCCTCACTATTCTGTGAAATAGTGTGATAATTGTAATGAGGACTCCTTTTGAGTTTATATACTCTCTAGCAGACAATATTTGTATTCAAACTCACAGTATATGTGTTGTCGTGTTCTGCACGACAATTGTATAACTGAAGTTGTATTTGTTTCTGTACCATGTATTTGGCGACTCAGAATGGGTGATGTATACCTATTTTGGGGGTGTCACAGTTGGTATCAGAGCTTAAGGATATGATCCCTGGCTGAGATGTGAGACAAGAACTATGAGGGGAGAGACGGGGAATTCCTTCGCTAGTATGACCTGACTAAGTTTATTTGGTATTTGTTTGGTCTGTCAGAATATAGGGATAATATGTTGCATGTTAATTAACCCTTGTTTTGTGACAGTATTTGAAAATGACATCTGAGAATGTTGGGAATAGCAATGGAGCACAAGAGACCGTTGAGTCACCACAGATCAATACTCAGGATAATGTGCATCAGGAAGGCAACAATCCTCAGGTGAACAACGGCACCGACCAAATGACGAACGACGGTACGTTTAGGAGCTTTTTAGAATTCATGCATGTAACGACCCCAAAATCTATACAATTTAATTCCCGACTTCGGTCGTTAACCATACATTCAACCTCTAATTAATACATCATTATTCGATGTTAAACTTAATAAAATTGCGGAATATTTAAAACTTTTATACATTTCCTTCTTTCTTGCCCTGAATCGCAACCATTACATTACATCTCTTTGATTCAATCTTATATCATGAATCGTTACAACAAAATGACTATACAAAGTCTTACAGCATAACTAAATATCCATATACATTGGATAGCTCAACTTACAATTCAACAACATGTTACGTTCAAAATATGAAATACATTTCTCATAAAACATAAGTAATCTTCGTGAATATAGATCTCTATAACTCACATAGCACGTATCTTTACTTTAAAATCTTGACCTGCAAAAGTGGTTATTTGCAAGAGTGAGCTCGACAGCCCAGCAAAATCTAACAGTTTTCATGCATCACATAACACATAATAACATGCTCGATATACATCTCATTAAAGTAACATGGCATACATGCTTTTAATTCACATAGCAAATATAAAGATTGAGTTCCTTACTCAATCATCATTACGTAGCCAAAACAATGTAGTCATATATTGACTTTAACATTTCATGATTCAACATGCTTAACATATCATGCAATTTAAAACAGTTCATCAAGTCCACGTAGAAAATAGGAACCGAAAGACTTGTCTTGATCGTTGTTTACCAATAATAGCTTAACAGCTTACAGTTATCTACACTTCACGTGCCCTACACAATTATATAATCATACACATCAACTATTAGTCACATAACAACACATAGCAATTGTAATGTAAACTCTACTCCACATCTCAAAATCTTTCCTATTAATTAGCACACAATGTTCAATTATATTGTGTTAACTTTCAACTTATATCTCACTGTATTTCATATTCGCAGTTCATTCAAGTGCTTAAGTCTTGCTAGGACTACTTATTGGTTTTATATTAAACCCATTTCATATCTTATAATATCCATTTCAATTGAATTGAAACACTTTTTAAGTTCATTAACACTTGGCACGGCGTTTCGACGTTCATTCGTCACACGCCCGATTTGCCTCTCTTGTGTATGCTTACTATGCTTCTATAACTTATCTAATACATTATTTATTAATGTTAAGCATCATTATATTTACTAAGATTATTGTTTTATAACTTAGGAAATCATCTTTTACGGTCTGGAGCACTACACATGCATATGTGCATGCCCGACACCCTCCGATTGCCTCCGAAAACACAACAGTCCTAAAGATGACCATTTTGACCCATCTTAATGACCTTGAATTGAAAAACTTAAAGAACAAAAGTTGGAGGTCTACTCGTCCTCTTTCCGGATCATCTTGAATCACCTCAATCGGAGTTCGTATGAGGAAGTTATGGCCATTTTACTACAAGAGGTCAAAACTGTCCAAGTCAGACCACAAATCCGGCGCTGGGGCGCGGATAGTGGCGCCGGGGCGCGAGTACCAGCGCCGGGGCGCGAGTTCTGGTGCTGGGGCGTGAGTTCTAAGCTAGCCAGCGGCGCCAGTGGCGCCAGGGTGCGAACTTTGACGTCGGGGCGCGAATTTTGGCGTTGGGGCTCTAGTTTTGGCGCTGGGGCGCCAAAAACTAACAGAACCAAGCACGAAGACCATTTTTGGTCTGTTTAAGAAATTCTAGCAACTAATTATATACGTATAATTGATGTAATTTATACATAAATGCTAACAATCATTTATATCCCAATTACCCACCACTAATCAACAATATCATAAACTAATTCTTTGAAAACGCTATTTTTTTTTTTAAAACAAAAACTCCATTTTTGATATTTTTCATAAAAATCAACACTGTGATTTTGTTATTCAACCAAAACAAAAATTTCAAAGCATCATAATTATGTTTTTACATACTCTATCAATTCTAACAATCAATTTATCCATTTAACAACAATTAAAACCTTAATTTCTATTTTAAAATAGTCATATTCATACATATTGTCATATGAACACTCTGTAATATATTTTCTTTCACAAAACACATATATGCATGAACTAATTTCTCTATAATCATATATAAGTTCATAGAACAACCATATAGTCAATAATCATGCCAAACCATATACATAACAACAATTTATCTTCTATAAAATTTTCACAGAGACTTTTTGGGAAGAAGAAAACTAAATTTTTAAAGAAAGAGCTAGAGCTCCTACCTTGGATTATGAAAGATGATGACACTATCCCTTTTTCTCCAAATCTTTTCTCCAAAACCTGTAAAATTCTCTTAATTCTCTCAATTTTTCTCTTAGTTTTCTTCTTTTCTTCTTCTTCTTCCTCTGAGTTTTTCTCTTTTTCTCTCCTTTCTCTCTCCTCTAATCTTACGTAAAATATTATAACGCATATAAGATATAATTATAATAATTATATAATATAAGTACTGAAATAAGTTATGTCAGTTACATAAGTTTTAAAAATCAAAAGCCTTAAGACTTGTTTGGCTAGCATAATAAAAATAACCCATTAATCATTATACCTTGTTTGGTAAACTGAATTAAAACAAATTGATTAATCCTTATACCTTGTTTGACAAAACTAAATTAAACCATTTTTTTATTTATTTTAATAACTCCTTTATAGCAAGGTTATTAGTCACACCTTTATTAAATTAATAAATCAATTAAACATTAATCTATTAAATTACTTTAACACATAAATCATTATCACATAATTATAATTTCTTTTATAATTTTATTTAACCAACGAATATTTTAAATTATAATTTCCCATTTAAAATATTATAACTTATTTAAATCACCATAAGCTCTCTAGCTTACTTATTAAATTATATTATTATATAATCTCATAACAATTAATTTACTTAGCTCCTTAATTATTTACTCAACAAATAATTAAATCACATCAACTCAAATTGCCATATAATTCAATAAATATTTAATATTGCCAATAAATATTTAATATTTAATATTTAATTATTTATTCAACAAATAATTAAATAAACCACATCACTCAAATTGAACAATTATTTATTCAACAATAACATATCCATTAAATACTTAAATAAATCAATAAATATTTAATATCACGCTTTAAAATTATGGAATGTTACATCATTCCCTCCTTACAAGGATTCTGTCCTCAGAATCACAATTCAAATAAATCATTCGTTACATTCTTCCCTACTTACAAAGATTCTGTCCCCAGAATCACCGAAACCCTACCTTACTCAGGTTTTCCTCAAATCTATTCATTGAATAACTTCAACACATTACCTTAATATAGGTTTTATATTTTCTACTCTCACCATTCTTGATAATAAATTCTTATAAGTTTTATTTCATAACATTTACTTAGACTCAATTATATTTGAGTATTATATATTCTTTGACCCGTTCATTATCTTTCTCTAAGGATCATTATCATATATTATATGATCAAACTCTCGGGACATTACATTCACCCTTTCTTCTAAGAATTTCGTCCTCGAAATTTTTATTTACTAATCTTTATTCATTCAATCTATCAAAAATAGATTTTACGTTAATACCTTATTCATTCATTGGATTCTATAACCACTTCTTTTCCACAAAGATCATTCTATAATTATTAAACTTTTCTATTAAAAATTTCACATTATTCTTTAATAACTCATATCCTTCTGACTTCAAAATCTCTTTTCTCACTTATTCAACATATTCATCATTCAGTGTCGTATTCTATGACTCACTTCTTTCTAAGGAACGTCATCCTTACCACATTCACCTTTTAGAATTTCAAGAATCTTCCACAATTGTTCAATAATTAGGAAGTAGTATGAATAACTCAGGAATTTAAAAGATTCCAAATCATGCTGAGGGTCACAAGACCTTGAACTACGTCCCCAGGTTGTCAAGTATATCTTGACTTGAACCTTTAACAGTCATACGACTATATGGACCTCCGTACTTTGGGTGTTAAGCCCTTCGTACAATATATTGTGCACAAACATTTCAGCGCAAAGTATAAACTAAGCGTAACCTCTGATAAAAGAGTTGTTCATCTCAGAATTTAGAGTGCAAGCATTCAACTGAGGGTCTAATGACCACGAACCATGTCCACAGTTATAAGTAATCTTTCAACTTTAACTTTAACAGTCATAAGACTATAAGGACTCCAAAGTACTTAGGGGGATCAATCCTTCGTACATGTATTGTGCACAAATATTTCAGCGCAAAGTATAAACTAAGTGTAACCCCTAATATTAGGGTTGTTCATCTCAGCTTTTCAACATCTGAATCCGCACCAACACAATTTGGTTTGGCATAACTTTTCAATGAACGTTTGAATTTCATGAACATCTTTCAATATTTGTCTAGCTGAATCAAATAGCATAGACCTCTATAACAATTCGGACATCGACCAAAATATACATATACATACAATAATACATATGTATTCTAATATCTAAAAGAAATCTCAAAAATCTTTTTATGACGTCATGATACCGCACTGTATTTACAGTCCGTTGAGGATTCCGTCATTTGGTGATTTTATCATACTACATCATACCATAGTGGGCTGACGATCCTTAGATCACATCCAACACTAGGTGATACTGCATTGATGACTCCATCATTTTTTTTTTCATCTTTGCACCAGGTTACATGATGCATTAATGATATAAAATACATTTTGATATATTGCAAATCATTTTTGTTTAGCCGAAGCAATTAGCATAGACATACAATAATAGTATTGTTGTTAAAACTCATTGGTTCCATCATTTGATCCAATATTTTTCAAAAAATAGAAGTGTAAACATCAGCACGAAGTCAATAAATTTTGAAAGTCTAGCATAGCTAGTAGATTTAGAGTACCTATGCTTCCACCATCAACTCCACTTTCTATAATGATCCATTACTTAATAGGTCTATCTATTCCTATCATCCTCAATACTCTATTCACACTTATCTATACCCAGTTCGTCAAACTTACCACACGTTATGAGTTCAGGAACTTGCCACAATCATATGAGTTTAAGAACTTATCCTAGTCAGACCATAGGCGTCCATTCGCTGAGGGGTTCGAAAACATACCATATAATTATGAGTCACGAACCTACCATAAGTATGAGTTTTAAGAACTCGCACTTAATCTTATAATATTCTCTAACTAGACTCTACCTATCTGTTATACACATGAGAAAAGAATCACCTTCTCAACAGGCATATATCAAATAGCGCGACACAAACATTCCAATGATTATCAATGTGATAAACTGAGTACAAGCACAAAACCCTCGCCCATACAAAGGTTTGTACAACTCAGCCATCACATGAGTCCTCAATTGAAATCCCACCTAACTCTATCTTGCTTATAACTTGCTCTTTGCTCGATACGAATTCCTCGTATCACATCATCTATAACTCCTCATGAGTTATCTCGTACTATTTCATAGTACTCCATCTTCATAGCATTAAGCTATAATTATTCAAACATTATAGACCATCTTTCTTTTTTAACTTAAACAGACCACGTCGTGATCTTATTCTATAATCATCTCCCTTAAAATTCTTTTCTTAACTCGTGATCGTTTTGTTTTACGATCCTCTTTCTTTCTCTTTTTCATCATTTACGACATTATTCGCTATCTTGGCTTTTTTTTTTTTATCTTTATATCTCTTCAAGATTCTTCTTTGAATCTTCTTGTTTATATAACAATTTTTCCTTTAAGAATTTCTAACTTCATTTACATTGCTCAACATTTCATTCAAGTTCTACACTTTCATCATACGTATCCACTTTCTACACTTGGTACACATCGAGTCTCTAACAGTTTCAATATGGTACGCTGAGTGGTTTCCCACAAACAACCAACAAACTAGGTTCTGAGTTGCTAGTTCGTATATACCTCCGCTCTATGAAGGAATCGTTTAGCCCAGATACCATACATCAACTACTAAAGAGTACAATTGCACCATACTTAAATATAACTATCTATTTTTAACTTCTTTATCCTTCTCTTTTTTATAGACATTGTCTATTTATTATCACCTTACATCCTTATTATTGGAGTTAGGTAACCCCACATTCACATTCCTTATAACTCTGCGAGATTCTTCTTTGAATCATTTCACGCAAGTTTTAATCCCTTATTGTTCAAACTCTATTTGAGCTTATTCGTTCCTTATTTTCACCTCTTTTCTCTAAGGTTATAGCCTAAAGTACTCTTACCTAAGGTTTCTAACCTATCAGCTCTGATACCAACTGTAACGACCCCAAAATCTATACAATTTAAATCCCGACTTCGGTCGTTAACCATACATTCAACCTCTAATTAATACATCATTATTCGATGTTAAACTTAATAAAATTGCGGAATATTTAAAACTTTTATACATTTCCTTCTTTCTTGCCCTGAATCGCAACCATTACATTACATCTCTTTGATTCAATCTTATATCATGAATTGTTACAACAAAATGACTATACAAAGTCTTACAGCATAACTAAATATCCATATACATTGGATAGCTCAACTTACAATACAACAACATGTTACGTTCAAAATATGAAATACATTTCTCATAAAACATAAGTAATCTTCGTGAATATAGATCTCTATAACTCACATAGCACGTATCTTTACCTTAAAATCTTGACCTGCAAAAGTGGTTATTTGCAAGAGTGAGCTCGACAGCCCAGCAAAATCTAACAGTTTTCATGCATCACATAACACATAATAACATGCTCGATATACATCTCATTAAAGTAACATGGCATACATGCTTTTAATTCACATAGCAAATATAAAGATTGACTTCCTTACTCAATCATCATTACGTAGCCAAAACAATGTAGTCATATATTGACTTTAACATTTCATGATTCAACATGCTTAACATATCATGCAATTTAAAACAGTTCATCAAGTCCACGTAGAAAATAGGAACCGAAAGACTTGCCTTGATCGTTGTTTACCAATAATAGCTTAACAGCTTACAGTTATCTGCACTTCACGTGCCCTACACAATTATATAATCATACACATCAACTATTAGTCACATAATAACACATAGCAATTGTAATGTAAACTCTACTCCACATCTCAAAATCTTTCCTATTAATTAGCACACAATGTTCAATTATATTGTGTTAACTTTCAACTTATATCTCACTGTATTTCATATTCGCAGTTCATTCAAGTGCTTAAGTCTTGCTAGGACTACTTATTGGTTTTATATTAAACCCATTCCATATCTTATAATATCCATTTCAATTGAATTGAAACACTTTTTAAGTTCATTAACACTTGGCACGGCGTTTCGACGTTCATTCGTCACACGCCCGATTTGCCTCTCTTGTGTATGCTTACTATGCTTCTATAACTTATCTAATACATTATTTTTTAATGTTAAGCATCATACTCAATCATCATTACGTAGCCAAAACAATGTAGTCATATATTGACTTTAACATTTCATGATTCAACATGCTTAACATATCATGCAATTTAAAACAGTTCATCAAGTCCACGTAGAAAATAGGAACCGAAAGACTTGCCTTGATCGTTGTTTACCAATAATAGCTTAACAGCTTACAGTTATCTGTACTTCACGTGCCCTACACAATTATATAATCATACACATCAACTATTAGTCACATAACAACACATAGCAATTGTAATGTAAACTCTACTCCACATCTCAAAATCTTTCCTATTAATTAGTACACAATGTTCAATTATATTGTGTTAACTTTCAACTTATATCTCACTGTATTTCATATTCGCAGTTCATTCAAGTGCTTAAGTCTTGCTAGGACTACTTATTGGTTTTATATTAAACCCATTCCATATCTTATAATATCCATTTCAATTGAATTGAAACACTTTTTAAGTTCATTAACACTTGGCACGGCGTTTCGACGTTCATTCGTCACACGCCCGATTTGCCTCTCTTGTGTATGCTTACTATGCTTCTATAACTTATCTAATACATTATTTATTAATGTTAAGCATCATTATATTTACTAAGATTCATGTTTTATAACTTAGGACATCATCTTTTACGGTCTGGAGCACTACACATGCATATGTGCATGCCCGACACCCTCCGATTGCCTCCGAAAACACAACAGTCCTAAAGATGACCATTTTGGCCCATCTTAATGACCTTGAATTAAAACAGTTAAAGAACGAAAGTTGTAGGTCTACTCGTCCTCTTTCCGGAACATCTTGAATCACCTCAATCGGAGTTCGTATGAGGAAGTAATGACCATTTTACTACAGGAGGTCAAAACTGTCCAAGGCAGACCACAAATCCGGCGCTGGGGCGCGGATAGTGGCGCCGGGGCGCGAGTACCAGTGCCGGGGCGCAAGTTCTGGTGCTGGGGCGTGAGTTCTAAGCTAGCCAGCGGCGCCAGTGGCGCCAGGGCGCGAACTTTGACGCCGGGGCGCGAATTTTGGCGCTGGGGCTCCAGTTTTGGCGCTGGGGCGCCAAAAACTAACAGAACCAAGCACGAAGACCATTTTTGGTCTGTTTAAGAAATTCTAGCAACTAATTATATACGTATAATTGATGTAATTTATACATAAATGCTAACAATCATTTATATCCCAATTACCCACCACTAATCAACAATATCATAAACTAATTCTTTGAAAACGCTATTTTTTTTTTAAAACAAAAACTCCATTTTTGATATTTTTCATAAAAATCAACACTGTGATTTTGTTATTCAACCAAAACAAAAATTTCAAAGCATCATAATTATGTTTTTACATACTCTATCAATTCTAACAATCAATTTATCCATTTAACAACAATTAAAACCTTAATTTCTATTTTAAAATAGCCATATTCATACATATTGTCATATGAACACTCTGTAATATATTTTCTTCCACAAAACACATATATGCATGAACTAATTTCTCTATAATCATATATAAGTTCATAGAACAACCATATAGTCAATAATCATGCCAAACCATATACATAACAACAATTTATCTTCTATAAAATTTTCACAGAGACTTTTTGGGAAGAAGAAAACTAAATTTTTAAAGAAAGAGCTAGAGCTCCTATCTTGGATTATGAAAGATGATGACACTATCCCTTTTTCTCCAAATCTTTTCTCCAAAACCTGTAAAATTCTCTTAATTCTCTCAATTTTTCTCTTAGTTTTCTTCTTTTCTTCTTCTTCTTCCTCTGAGTTTTTCTCTTTTTCTCTCCTTTCTCTCTCCTCTAATCTTACGTAAAATATTATAACGCATATAAGATATAATTATAATAATTATATAATATAAGTACTGACATAAGTTATGTCAGTTACATAAGTTTTAAAAATCAAAAGCCTTAAGGCTTGTTTGGCTAGCATAATAAAAATAACTCATTAATCCTTATACCTTGTTTGGTAAACTGAATTAAAACAAATTGATTAATCCTTATACCTTGTTTGACAAAACTAAATTAAACCATTTTTTTATTTATTTTAATAACTCCTTTATAGCAAGGTTATTAGTCACACCTTTATTAAATTAACAAATCAATTAAACATTAATCTATTAAATTACTTTAACACATAAATCATTATCACATAATTATAATTTCTTTTATAATTTTATTTAACCAACGAATATTTTAAATTATAATTTCCCATTTAAAATATTATAACTTATTTAAATCACCATAAGCTCTCTAGCTTACTTATTAAATTATATTATTATATAATCTCATAACAATTAATTTACTTAGCTCCTTAATTATTTACTCAACAAATAATTAAATCACATCAACTCAAATTGCCATATAATTCAATAAATATTTAATATTGCCAATAAATATTTAATATTTAATATTTAATTATTTATTCAACAAATAATTAAATAAACCACATCACTCAAATTGAACAATTATTTATTCAACAATAACATATCCATTAAATACTTAAATAAATCAATAAATATTTAATATCACGCTTTAAAATTATGGAATGTTACATCATTCCCTCCTTACAAGGATTCTGTCATCAGAATCACAATTCAAATAAATCATTCGTTACAATGCAACACCAAACGAGAGAGACTTCTGTTCATAATGCAGGTGGAAACACTGGAAACCCACAGTTGGTCACCGCTAAGCAGTTCAAGGAGCTAGGACCACCGGAGTTTTTGGGAAAGCCAAAACCACACAAGGTAGAGACATGGATAAAGCAGAGCACCAAGATATTTGATATCTTGGAATGCTCAGAGGAGCAAAAGGTTCCATTCGCCACCTTTATGTTGTGTGAAGAAGTAGATCATATTAGAATCTGTAAAACGTACCCAGCCTGACGCACTCAAGATGTCTTGGGAGAAGTTCCAAGAATTGTTCAACGACAAGTACTTTCCCGAAAGTATTCGTCACATGAAGGAAGTGGAATTCATCAAGCTGGAGCAAAATAATATGACCGTGTCGCAGTACGAAGCTAAGTTTATCGAGTTGTCCCGATTTGCGTCCCACTGAGTTGATAACGAGGAGAGAATGACGCGGATGTTTCTAAGAGGTTTAAAACCCGAGATACGTCAATACCTAATTTCTCACAAACTGTGAATGTTGTAAATAGGGCTCAATTATTGGAGTGCGATAACGAGTCAACCCAACCAAGAGAAAGCAGCCGGCAAAATCATAATACCAATGGTAACAGCCATCAAAGCGGTGACAACAATTGTGGAGGAAATTATCATGCCAAGAATGGTAACCACTTTGGTAGTAATCATGGCCAAGATAATAGAAGTGGAAATTTCAAGAAGAGGAGGTTCAATAATGATGAAAAGACATCAACAATAGCACCCGTTTCAAAAGAAGAAGAACGACCACCGGTCGTATGTTTCAAATGCGGACAGGAGGGACACATCCGTCCAAACTGTACGCAGCAACCCAAAGATGAATGATTACCTGATGAATATCTTTGGCCCGTAGTGCAAAGATGAACAGGTGTTGAGATGAACATGACCAACTGAGTATTATTCTTGAATTTTACTCCACAAAGTAGTATCATGTTGACAATTTGGACGTTATTGATTTCTGGAAAAATTAAATTATAAATCTTTAAAATTTATCCTTGAACTTGTTTAATTGAATTATTATATCATTGTCATCATCCTCATGTTTATATTATGTTGAAAGTCATCTGTGGCCTGTACTGCATAGATGGACTTGTTATGATTATGACCAGAAATTATTCGGTATAATCATGACCGTAATGGTACAAATGATATGATAAAAGTCCTCATTGGCCCGTAGTGCATTGATGGATAATTTTTGGTATGATTATGGCCATGGATTCTCTTCGGTCAAGGGTGCAAAGATGATTTGTTTTATGGCATGATCATGACCGTTGATGAAAACACGATTATCTTTGGCCCGTAGTGTAGAGATGATTCGATGATGTGGATTATTTATTAAGCTGAATATCAGCAATAAAATTGATGATAAATCTTTTAAATCATAGAAGATAGTAGGTTTTATGCTCTACCTGACTCTTCTAATGGATTGCTTTTTCTGCTGCAGTTGTTGATCTAAAACTTGTTGTCTATTATATTTTATCAGATTTTTCCTTGTTGAAGACTAATGATAATTTGTTATACATTATCTTAGTCATAATATTTCTTACTGGGCCAGTTGAGCTCACCCTTTCTTTCACTATTCTCTTCAGGAAATGAGAATATAGATGGGACTAGTCGGGAAATAGATTGCCGGTCCAGATGGTTGCGTTAGTAGTCCTCACTATTCTGTGAAATAGTGTGATAATTGTAATGAGGACTCCTTTTGAGTTTGTATACTCTCTAGCAGAAAATATTTGTATTCAAACTCACAGTATATGTGTTGTCGTGTTCTGCACGACAATTGTATTACTGAAGTTGTATTTGTTTCTGTACCATGTATTTGGCGACTCAGAATGGGTGATATATACCTATTTTGGGGGCGTCAGAAATGTACTATTGATTCACATGATGTACTAGTAGGGGAAGTGGTACAAGTTTGATAATACTTATAGGACTAAATTAAAAATGAAGGAAAAAATGAAGGTATTATACTGTAATATTTCGAGCCCCAAAACGTACAATTATCGAAACTATGTTTTCCTATAAATATAAGCTCATTCTTCTTTCATTCTCACTAATTCACTAAGACTCATAAGAGCAATTATAGAAAGAGAAGCTATAGAGAGAGAAGTTATAGAGAGAAAGAAGAAGAGAAGTCTGCTACTTCACTATTTCAGTATCCAGTCTTCTTCTGAGGTAAGAGATTATTTTTCAGTATTCATAAGGAATAATATTTTCTTCCATACTATGTAGTATATGAGTAATATTATTTCGTCTCGTATTCCTGATTATACCCTCATTTTGTTAAAGTATTGCTTCTATACTCCGTCAAATTAGTAGAATATCCTTAAAATTTGCGCTTCATCTAGTATCGTTTCACAAGGATATTTTCTGCACATTCTTGTTAAATTTTAAGCTTTTCATGCCAGAGTACTGTCCATAAGTAGTATTCATTTTTACGGTACTATTCACAAAGTACTATTCACGGGGTACTATTCACAAAGTACTATTCATGAGTACTATTCACAAAGTACTATTTACGAGTACTATTTACGAAGTACTATTCACGGGATACTATTTACTCGGGTACTATTCTCCCGAGGAATTATTCATGACAAAAATTTATTTTTTTGCTGTCCAAATCATTTTTGATACAATATTATTCTTAAATTTTACTCCACAAAGCAGTATCATGTTGACAATTTAGACATTATTAAATTCTGGATAAATTAAATTATAAATCTTTAAAAATTTATCATTTGCTTTCTTTTAATTGAATTCTTATACCATTGTCATCATCATCGTGCTTATATTGTGATAAAAGTCATTTGTGGCTTACGTGCATAGATGTACTATTGGCTGGTATGATTATGACCAGGAATTATTCGGTATAATCATGACCATTGATGATTACATGAATATCATTGGCTCGTAGTGCAGGGAAGATTCGATGATGTGGTTTATTTATTAAGCTGAGTCTCAGCGATAAAATTGATGATAAACTTTTTAAATCATAGAAGATAGTAGATATCATGCTTTACTTGACTCTTCTAATGGATTGCTTGTTCCGCTGCAGTTAAACTTGATGTTTATTATATTTTATCAGTTTAACACTGTTGAAGGCTAACGATAATTTATTATGCATTATCTTAGTCATAATATTTTTTACTGAGATAGTTGAGCTCACCCTTTGTTTTCATTATTCTCTTCAGAAAATGAGAATATAGCTGGGACTAGTCGGGGAACGGAGTGACGGCCCAGATATTTGCATTAGTAGTCCTCACTATTCAATGAAATAGTGTTATAATAAATGTAATGAGGACTCCATTTGAGTTTGAATATTGTCTAGAAGACAATATTCGTATTAAAACTCTCAGCTTATGTTTTGTCGTATTTACACGAGAGTTGTATAATTAAGTTGTATTTGAATTTTGTACCATGTATTTGGCTACTCAAAATGGGTGATGTATACCTATTTTGGGGGCGTCACAGATTGTATCAAAGCTTAGGGATATGATCCCTGGCTGAGATGTAAGACTAGAACTAGGAGAGAAGAGACAGGAAATTCCTTCGCTAGTATGACCTACCTAAGTTTATTTGGTATTTATTTGGTCGGTCAGAGTATAGGGATAATATGTGACATGTCAATTAACCCTTGTTTTGTGGCAGTATTTGAAAATGGCATTCGAAAATGTTGAGATAAGCAATGAAGCACATGAGACCGTTGAGTCACCAACGATCAATACACAGGATAATGTGCATCAGGATGGCAATAATCCTCAGGAAAACAACAACGTTGACCAAATGATGAACGATAGGATGTTTAGAGGCTTTATGAAATTCATGCAACATTAGGCAAGAACGACTCCTATTCAAAATGCAGATGGAAACACTGGCAACTCTTGGAAGGTCACCGCTAAACAGTTCAAGGAGTTAGGACCACCGGAGTTTATTAGAGAGCCAAAATCACTTAAGGCGGAGACGTGGATAAAGAATATCACCAAGATTTTTGATGTCTTGGGATGCTCCGAGGAGCAAAAGGTTCCCTTTGCCACCTTTATGTTGCGAGGAGAGGCAGATTACTGGTGGAAATCGGTAAAGCGTACTCAACCTGCCGTACTGAAGATGTCTTGGGTGAAGTTCCAAGAACTGTTCAATGAAAAGTACTTTCCCGAAAGTATTCGTCACGTGAAGGAGGTAGAGTTCATCAAGCTAGAGCAAAACAATATGACCATGTCGCAGTACAAAGCTAAGTTTGTCGAGTTGTCCCGGCTTGCGTCCCACTTGGTTCATAATGAGGAGAGAATAACGCGGATGTTTCTAAGAGGTTAGAAACCCGAGATACGTCAATATCTAATTTCTCACAAATTGTGTTTGTATTCAGATGTTATAAATAGGGCTTAGTTATTGGAGCGCGATAACGAGTCAACCCAACCAATAGAGAGCAACCGGCAAAATGATAATACCAGTGGTAGCAGTCATCGAAGCGATGACAACAAACGTGGTGGAATTCAACATGTCAGAAATGGTAACCACTTCGGTGGTAATCATGGTCAAGACAATAAAAGTGGGAATTTCAAGAAAAAGAGATTCAATAATGATGGAAGGACGTCAGCACCAACATCTATTATTAAGGAAGGAAAACGACCGCAGGTCGTATGTTACAAATGCAGAGGGGAGGGACACGTCAGTCCAAACTGTACGCAGCAGTCCAAAGCATTTTACAATTATGAAAGAGAAGGTCACCTAGCCCTATTTTTTCATGCACTGAAGTCAAGTCTAGCTGGGATGTAGGCATCAAAGGTCGTCCCAAACAAGACAAAATCGGTAGTTCAAGGGAGAGCGTTTGTCGTAACCTCCCAAAAAGTGAGGAATCCAAACGAGGTGATCACGGGTAAGCTAATCATAAACTCTAGCAAGTTTATACCTTATTTGATACCGTTTCTACCCATTCTTTTATTTCTCCTACTTGCGCTCAATGTTTAAATTTAACTCCGGAGAAATTAGACTTTGATTTATTTGTTGAAACTCCGTTGGGAGAAACATTCATTACATCCACTGTTTATAAGTCTTGTTTGATTCAAATCGATAACTGCATGTTACCTGTCGATCTTATATCTTTGAAAATATTTGCATTTGATGTGATTTTAGGGATTGATTGGTTAACTACTCATCAAGTTAAAATTGATTATTTTCGTAAGGTTGTTAGCTTTCATATTCCTAACCAACCTATTATGCGAATTCAAGCTTTCTTAGCTCATGTCACGGATTTAAACAAAAATACGTCAGATTTGAATGATATTTATATTGTTAATAAATTTCCTGACGTATTCCCTGAAGAACTTCTTGGCCTACCCCTAGAGCGTGAAATTAAGTTTGGTATTGACCTTGAACCCGGTACAAAATCCATTTCTAAAGCCTCATATTGAATGGCTCCTATTGAACTTCGGGAGTTAAAAACCCAACTACAGGAATTGTTAGACATCGGTTTCATTTGTCCTAGTACATCTCCTCGGGGTGCTCCTGTTCTATTCGTGAAGAAAAAAGATGGAAGTATGTAACTTTGTATTGATTATCGGTAGTTAAATCATGTCACCATCAAAAATAGGTACCCGTTACCAGTTGTAAGGCGCCAAATTCTTTTCAAAGATCGATCTTCGTTCTGGATATCATCAGTTGAAGATTAAAATTGATGACATTCTAAAGACTGCTTTCAGAACTCAGCACGGGCATTTCGAATTTCTGATCATGTCTTTTGGATTGACTAATGCTCCTGTTTCCTTCATGGATATGATGAACCGAGTATTCAAGGAATATTTGAATCACTTTGTGGTCGTCTTTATTAATGACATCCTCATTTACTCCAAAAGCCGTGAAGATCATGAGCAACACTTGAGGCTGATACTCCAAAAGTTTCGTGAAAACAAGTTATATGCCAAGTTGAAGAAATGCGAGTTCTGACTTGAGGAAGTAGTATTCCTTGGGCACGTGATATCAAATCATGAAATATCTGTTGACCCGGCACAGATTGAAGCAATTCAAAGCTGGGAACAATCTAAGTTAGTGACCAAAGTACGTAGCTTTTTGGGCTTAGCTGTTTATTATCGGAGGTTCGTGGAAGGATTTTCTCGAATCGCTACTCCATTAACTCAGCTGACTCGAAAAGATATAAAATTCAGTTGGAGCGAGGAATGTGAGATGAGTTTTCAAGAACTCAAGAAGAGGCTCATTTCAGCACTTGTTCTGACAATACCAGCTGGTTCGGAGGGATTTGTCATATACAGCGATGCTTCAGGCAAAGGTTTAGGATGTGTTCTCATGCAACATGGGAAAGTCATAGCCTATGCCTCACAATAACTCAAAGAATATGAGAGAAATTATCCTACTCGTGATCTAGAGTTGGCAGCTGTCGTTTTTGCACTTAAGATTTGGAGGCATTACCTGTATGGAGAGAAGGTGGAGATCTATACGGATCATAAAAGCCTCAATTATTTCTTTACTCAAAAGGAACTCACCATGCAGCAACGACGATGGCTTGAGCTATTGAAAGATTACGATCATACCATTCAATACCATCCTAGAAAAGTGAACGTAGTAGCTGACGCATTGAGTAGAAGATCATATGCGGGTACGAGTGTGATATTGTCAATGCAAAGGCCCATTTTATATGAATTACAAAGGGTGGAGACAGAGTTAAAGACTCCAAGGACCCATGTGATGATGGCAAATATACAAGTAGTACCGACTTTAATAGATAAAGTTAAAGCTGCTCAAGCTACAGACCTGGAGCTGATGCGTATGAGGAAGAAAGTGCAAGAAGGTGTTATTCCAGAAGCAAGAATCGATGAAAAAGGAATACATCGAGTCAACTCCAGACTTTGTGTTCCTAACGATTCTGACTTAAAGTATAAAATCATGATGGAGGCGCACAACACACCGTTTGCAATCCATCCTGGGAGTACCAAAATGTATCGTGATCTTCGACATACATTTTGGTGGAGCAATATAAAGAAAGAGATAGCGGGATTTATCTCAAGGTGTCTAACTTGTCAACGAGTCAAGGCAGAGCATCAAGTGCCAAAAGGTTCATTGCAACCACTTAAAATTTCAGAATGGAAGTGGGAGCACATTACCATGGATTTCGTTACTGGTCTTTCCAAGGTTTCTCAAGGCATAAATGCGATTTGGGTCATTATCGATAGATTGACCAAGTCTGCTCATTTCTTACCGATACGAGAAACTTTTATACTTGAACGTCTTGCTCGTATGTACATAAACGAGATTGTAAGATTGCATGGTATGCCAATATCTATAATTTCTAATCAAGACCCAAGATTCACTTCACGATTTTAGGTTAGTTTGCAAAAAGCTATGGGCACAGATTTATGATTTAGTTCAGTATAACATCCTCAGACGAACGGGCAGTCGGAGAGGACTATTCAAACTCCTAAAAATTTATTAAGACTCTATGTCCTTGACTTCAAAGGAAGTCAGGACAAGTTCTTACCATTGGTGGAGTTTTCCTATAACAACAGTTATCAAGCAAGTATTGGCATGGTTCCATTTGAGGCTTTGTATGGAAGAAAGTGTCGTTCTCTAGTATGTTGGGATGAGGTGGGTGAAGCAACATTGTTAGGACCGGAGTGGGTACGTATGACTACGGAAAAAATTTAAACGATCCGACAACGTATAGAAACCTCACAAGATCAACAAAAGAGTTATGCTGATCTTGATCGAAAGGACGTAGAATTCAATATTGGAGATCATGTGTTGTTACGTGTTGCTCCATTGAAAGGAGTTACGAGATTTGAAAAGAGAGAAAAGCTCAATCCTCGATTCATTGGCCCATTTTTAATCCTCGATCGAGTAGGAACTGTGGTCTATAGACTCGCCTTATCGCCAAGTATGTCTCGTGTTCATAACGTTTTTCACATATCTGTGTTACGTAAATATGTGAAAGACCTGAGCCACATTATTGAATTAGAACCGGACGAGATAGCGGAAGATTTAACGTATGAGGAGGTACCTGTTAAAATCTTGGATAAAAAGGATCATATTCTACGCTCCAAGGTTATACCTCAAGTTAAAATTTTGTGGAGAAACCACGATGTTGAGAAAATGACCTAGGAGTTAGAATCTGAAATGAAGTCAACGTATCCTCACCTCTTCGACATACCAGGTACGCACCCTAATTTCAAGGACGAAATTTCATAAGAAGGGGAGGTTGTAAGATCCCAACTTTTATGAATAAAGATTAATTTTTCTCAAAATAAATTTTTAAATATTATGGTGTGTATTTGATATAATGTTATAGTTGTGGGTATTATTTATAAATTTTACAAAGTAAGCAAGTGGTTTTATAATATTCGATTAGTCAGGAATATTCGTTTTAACAAGAAATATTCGTACGAGGACACAATCATTGGTAGATCCCACAACAGAAGTATTGTCGTATTTAGAAATCGACAGAATTATTTTTTTATAAAAATAACGGCGAAAGTTTTACCGTTAAACTGTTGAACTAACCGGTGGTAAAAGAATTGTAATACACGTGGTTGCATAGTAGCACACGGTATTGATTATTAATGTGTACGTGAAAAGTCACTCAGTTATACTCAATTATTGCTACAGTAATTGCTACATAATATCTCTCATATTATTGATTCAATTATTGTCACAGTATCATCTGCATAATATTTATTATTATTAAATCAATAATTGAGACGACAAAGTTATTCACATTATTATTTGTAATATTGACAATGTCTAGAAAGTTCTGTCAATGAGAGGTTTGGTCACCTAATTGCGCGCCAATAGGGAGAAATCCTTATCGGAAAGCCCCCTCTTTCCTGGGAATTTTTTGGTTGTTAAATATTGTGAGTTATAATATTAATGATGAATAATTTCGTGTTGATTAAAGATGAAATTGATATTTTCATTGTGTGGGATTATTAGTGTTAGTGGAAATCGACATCTATTCCGGTAATAATTGATGTCTGGAGGTTATATTGACCAATCGGGTAATTAATCAGATAAATGAGCAATTAATTGCTATTAATTCACATGCTTATAACTATTTGTTCACATGTGTGTACTATTGATTCATATGCATGTACTATTAGGGGAGGTGGTGCAAGATTGATAATACTTGCATGACTAAATTTTAAATGGAGGTATAGATGAAGGTACTATACTATAATTATTTTTTTCACATGTATAGAACTATTGATTCACATGATATACTATTAGGGGAGGTGGTGCAAGTTTGATAATACTTGCAGAACTAAATTAAAAATGAAGGAAAAGATGAAGGTATTATACTGTAATATTTCGACCCCCAAAATGTACAATTATCGAAACTATGTTTTCCTATAAATAGAAGCTCATTCTTCTTTCATTCTCACCAATTCACTAAGACTCACAAAAGCATTTATAGAGAGAGAAGCTATAGAGAGAAAGAAGAAGAGAAATCTTTTACTTCACTATTCTAGTATCCGGTCTTCTTTTGAGGTAAGGGATAATATTTTTTCAGCATTCATAAGGAATAATATTTTCTTCTATACTCTGTAGTATGTGAGTAATATTATTTCTTCTCGTATTCCTGATTATACCCTCATTTTGTTAAAGTATTGCTTCTATACTCCGTCAAATTAGTAGAATATCCTTGAAATTTACGCTTCATCTAGTATCGTTTTACAAAGATATTTTCTGCACATTCTTGTTAAATTTTAAGCTTTTCATGCCGGAGTGCTGTCCATGAGTAGTATTCATTTTTACGGTACTATTCATAAAGTACTATTCACGAGATACTATTCACAAAGTACTATTCACAGGTACTATTCACAAAGTACTATTCACGAGTACTATTCCTGAAGTACTATTCATGGGGTACTATTCACTCGTATACTATTCACCTGGGGAATTATTCATGACAAAAATTGATTTTTTTGCTGTCCAAATTATTTTTGATATAATATTATTCTTGAATTTTACTCCACAAGGCAGTATCATGTTGATAATTTGGACATTATTGAATTCTGAATAAATTAAATTATAAATATTTAAAAATTTATCCTTTGCTTTCTTTTAATTAAATTCTTATATCATTGTCATCATCATCATGCTTATATTGTGATAAAAGTTATTTGTGGCTTACGTGCATATATGTACTATTGGTTGGTATGATTATGACCAGGGATTATTCGGTATAATCATGACCGTAATGTTACAAATGATGTGATAAAAATCCTCATTGGCCTGTAATGCATTAATTGACAGTTGTAGGTATGATTATGACCAGAGATTATTCGGTATAATCATGACAATTGATGATTACATGAATATCATTGGCCCGTAGTGCAGGGATGATTCGATGATGTGGTTTATTTATTAATTTGGGTCTCACCGATAAAATTGATGATAAACTTTTTAAATCCTAGAATATAGTAGATATCATGCTCTACTTGACTCTTCTAAAGGATTGCTTGTTCCGCTGCAATTAAACTTGATGTTTATTATATTTTATCAGTTTAACACTGTTGAAGGCTAACGATAATTTAATCTGCATTATCTTAGTCATAATATTTCTTACTGGGCTAGTTGAGCTCACCCTTTATTTTCATTGTTCTCTTCAGGAAATGAAATATAACTGGGACTAGTCGGGGAACGGAGTGACGGTCCAAATGTTTGCATTAGTAGTCCTCACTATTCAGTGAAATAGTGTGATAATAAATGTAATAAGGACTCAATTTGAGTTTGAATACTATCTAGAAGACAATATTCGTATTAAAACTCTCAGCTTATGTTTTGTCGTATTTTACACGACAGTTGTATAATTAAGTTATATTTGAATTTTGTACCATATATTTGACGACTTAGAATGGGTGATGTATACCTATTTTGGGGGCATCACATGTATGATTATGACCAGGGATAATTTGGTATAATCATGACATGTAATGTTATAAATGATGTGGTAAAAGTCCTAATTGGCCCATAGTGCATTGATGGACAGTTGCTGGTATGATCATGACCATTGGTGATTACACGAATATCCTTAGCCCGTAGTGTATGGATAATTCGTGGATGTGATACTAATGAATATCATTGGCCCATAGTGCATGGATAATTCAGTGATGTAGATTATTTATTGAGCTGAGTCTCAGAGATAAAGTTGATGATAAACTTTTTAAATCATAGAAGATATTAGATATCATGCTCTACTTGACTCTTTTAATAGATTGCTTATTTCGCTACAGTTAAACTTGATGTTTATTATATTTTAACAGTTTAACACTGTTGAAGACTAACGATAATTTATTCTGCATTATCTTAGTCATAATATTTCTTACTGGGCTAGTTGAGCTCACCCTTTTATTTTCATTGTTCTCTTCAGGAAATGAGAACGTAGTTGGGACTAATCGGGGAATGGAGTGACGGTCCGAGATGGTTATTTTAGCAGTCCTCACTGTTTAGTTCGATAATAAATGTAATGAGGATTGAATTTGAGTTTGGATATTGTCTATAAGACAATATTTGTGTAAAAATTAAGCTATGTTTTGTCGTGTTTAACACGACAGTTGCATTAATTAAGTTTGTATTTGAATCCTGTACCATGTATTTGGCGACTCAGAATGGGTGATGTATACCTATTTTGGGGGCATCACAACTTATCCGGCTAAACCATTTCGACATGAGACGGAGACTTACCTAACCGATAAAGATTTAAAGATTATATCTACATACGTGCTTCTAAATATGCCAGAAGTAACGTCGTACATCAATTATGTATTATTATAAGTTGAAGCTTTAATATCTAACCTTAATCAACAATTAAATAATATTATATTATTGTACGCAATTCATTCGAAGCGGAAGTGCATGCTTCTAACCCGGGGTTGACTACAGCACAGATGGAAGCATTCACTAATGAAAATTTCCAACAGTGGTTTAAGAGAAGGGTCGAAGAAGAAAACGCTTCTGAGCATTTTAGAGATGTCATTTTTGGCTCGTACAAGCTTATTAGTTCATTTCCAGGCTGCATCGTTAATGTGTATAGATTCAAGGTTAATGACTTGAATGAACTGATATCAGTCAACTCTGGCGTTGTCGTGTTGGGAAGTTGTTACGGAGATTCTGAGTCCAATTACTATGGACGATTGGAGGAAGTTGTTGTGCTCAATTATCTCGGGGGTAAAAAGGTCGTTACATTTTAAGTGTCTCTGGTTTGATACTGTAAAGGGTGTTAAAGTTGATCGTAATAGAATCGTCACAGTAGATATAAAGTCGAAGTTACAGTATGATAACGTATTTGTGTTAGCCAGCCAAGAAACTCAAGTGTACTACGCCCTTAATGTCGTAAATTATAGAACTCCCTGGTATACAGTTGTCACAAAGAAGACTCGAGCATTTGATGGTACTAATCTTTCTGGAATGGATGACCCATTGTAAGAACAAGTTAGCAATCACAACCATGTATTGCTATATGATGACGATGTGGTGGGGGTTGATGTCGTTGACGTACCCGATGTTGACGAAGTGGAGGAAGATGTGGTTGTCAGTCCGTATGTGGTCGTAGACGATGATAGTGAGGAAGAAATTGATACGCAAGAGGAAGAGACAGAATCAGAGGATGAAAATGATTTTGATTTTGACGGGATTCATGACGTACTACTTCTTAACTGCTCGTAGTTTTGTAAATAAATTACTACTAAAATCAATCATTAGAATTAATTAAATGAAATTTAATGTCATTTATGTCTTTTATTTTAGTAGTATAGCTATGCTTAGACATAGCGGTGGCCGTGGTGGCAGCCGTACAGGATCGGGTGACGGCTCCCAGGGCGGGTCGTCTTCATCAGGTAGTGAGTTAATTTTGTTTTGGCCCAATAACACTTATTTTCATAAAAAACGTTCATTTACTATTTTTTTTAATAAAAAACTATATTATACATACAAATGCTAGGCGTCGGCGTCAGTGAGGGCCTAACCTTAGTCGATTAGGTCGTCCGCTAGTAGTTCCTGACACGATTCATGTTGATGTCGGCTCGTCGGTGTAGGTTTCAACTATATAATATTATGTTCAATTAAAATGATATTATTATGTGCTTAATAAATTAAAATAATCCATGAAAATTTTGTTTTCTAGTATTATGGATGTGATCGCTAAGGCGACCGTACACGCCATATGCCTGCAGCATCTCTCGATTGACTGCATGCGATTTAGCCACTACGCGTGGTACGATACCGACTTTATGGTGACAGTGTTGCGCGAGTTTCATGCAAGTCATCGAATTACATATATTAAATCATAAATTTAGTTATAGTAATTGACATATTGTTCAAATATTATTGATACGTACGTTATGTTCGTGTAATAGAGGTATTATAGATATGAGGCTGGCATCACTGACGCTGTAAGACCCCAACTTATTAATGAATAAAATCAAATTTCCTCTAATTATTATTGTGAATAATAAGGTGTTAATTTGATATAATATTTTGGTTATGGGTGAAATGTGCAAATTTTACAAAATAAACAAGTGGTTATAAAATATTCAATGTTGTCGGGAAATATTCGTTTGGTCGTGGAATATTCTTTCTGTCAGGGAATATTCGTACGACGGCGCAGCCATTTGTGGGCCCCATAACAGAATAACTTTCGGATGAAGAAAACGACAAAATTGAGTTTTTATAAATAACGGCGTAGTTGTTACCGTTAACACTGTTGGAATACCCGGTGGTTAAAATACAGTAATACGTGTGGTTGCACAGTAGCACATGATTTTGTACAGTATTTTTGAATTAATGATCCTTACGTAAGAAGGCACTACTCAATAATTGTTATAGTAGTTACTGTTCAATATTTTATTTTATTGATTCAATAATTGTTACTACACAGTATTTTCCATTATCAGATCAATAATTAATATTATTTAAATAATATTATTAGATAACATTATTGGCAATGTCTAGAAAGTTCTGTCAAGGAGAGATTTGGTCACCTAATTGCGCGCCAGTAAGGAAAAATCCTTATCGGAAAGCCCCCTCTTTCCTGGGAACTGCCTAGTTATCATTATTGTGATTCTGTAATATTATTTGTGAATAATTAATTATTGATTTATATGATAAGGAAATATTTATTTGATGTGGATATAAATGATGGATTTATTTATGTGGTTATTATTGAAGGAATTAATGTTGAGGTGTTTTATCAGTATTTCTGTCGGAATGGAGGTATTAAAAATCAAATCAATATTTTTCAGATATATTGTATGAGTTATAATTTTTAATCCGACCGTTGGATCGTTGTGATTTTTGGATATGTTATATATATATATATATATAAGTTGAGTATACGTCCACAAATTTTGAACCATTAAAAATGAACGTATAATTTGTTATGAATTTTAAGATGTGACTGATTCGAAAATTAGGTTTATAAATGATTTTAGTGGAAAATTCTAGAATTGAGTGGGCCCCACTTGTGGTTGGTGAAAAAATGTGTTGAATTTTATTTCAAATGTGGTGGGTGACAATAGTACCAGGTAAAGCCATCAGGTTATAGGTCAAGTCTGCTTCGGCGTGCTAACATTTACCTATAAATAGAGGGCTAAGTTAGAATTGAAAATCACACCATAATTCATAAATTTTCTCTCTTTCTCTCTCTACATTCTCAAGCGTATTTTGTGAGTATTTTGATACTTTAAGAGTTGCTATTCAGTGCAAGTTTATGTCAGCACTATATCTGAAATTCAGTCAGAAGTACGGTTATTCTGAGGTAAGGGATGTTATTTTCTTCTTAAATTATATTATTTTCTTCAATATCGTTATGCCGAAATATTGGTTTGAACTTTTTATTAAATGTGAAACTTTTTGTGTCGGGGTTACTATTCACGTATACGGTACTATTCACGTATACGACACTATTCACGAATACGGCACTATTCACGAATACGGCATTATTCACCGAAAAATAAAATTTTCTTCTTTTTATCCAAGATGGCTATTATGGTTACTATCTTTGATTGTATCTATGTTTTGATCATTATTTTTGAATTCTTCTTCGAAATTGGTTATTTCGGAGTATTATTGAACTTGGATAAACTGTAATACGAATCCCTAATATTTATTCTTTTATCTCACTGAATTCATTTTCTTTAAGATATTTTTCATCATCCTCAGTCCTAAATGATGATATTACTGAACATCTTTGACCTGTAGTGAAAAGATGAATGATTACCTGATGAATATTTTTGGCCCGTAGTGCAAAGATGAACAGGTGTTGAGATGAACATGACCAACTGAGTATTATTCTTGAATTTTACTCCACAAAGTAGTATCATGTTGACAATTTGGAAGTTCTTGATTTTTGGATAAATTAAATTATAAATCTTTAAAATTTATCCTTGAACTTGTTTAATTGAATTATTATATCATTGTCATCATCCTCATGTTTATATTCTGTTAAAAGTCATATGTGGCCTGTAGTGCATAGATGGACTTGGTATGATTATGACCAGGGATTATTCGGTATAATCATAACCGTAATGTTACAAATGATGTGGTAAAAGTCCTCATTGGCCCGTAGTGCATTGATGGACAATTTTTGGTATGATTATGGCCATGGATTCTCTTCGGCCAAGGGTGCAAAGATGAATTGTTTTATGGCATGATCATGACCGTTGATGAAAACACTATTATCTTTGGCCCGTAGTGCAGTGATGATTCGATGATGTGGATTATTTATTAAGCTGAATCTCAGCAATAAATTTGATGATAAATCTTTTAAATCATAGAAGATAATAGGTTTTATGCTCTACTTGACTCTTCTAATGGATTATTTTTTCCGCTACAGTTGTTGATCTAAAACTTGTTGTCTATTATATTTTATCAGATTTTTCCCTGTTGAAGACTAATGATAATTTGTTGTACATTATCTTAGTCATAATATTTCTTACTGGGCTAGTTGAGCTCACCCTTTCTTTCACTGTTCTCTTCAGGAAATGAGAATATAGCTGGGACTAGTCGGGGAATGGATTGACGGTCCAGATGGTTGCATTAGTAGTCCTCACTATTCTGTGAAATAGTGTGATAATTGTAATGAGGACTCCTTTTGAGTTTATATACTCTCTAGTAGACAATATTTGTATTCAAACTCACAGTATATGTGTTGTCGTATTCTGCACGACAATTATATTACTGATGTTATATTTGTTTCCGTACCATGTATTTGGCGACTCAGAATGGGTGATGTATACCTATTTTGGGGGCGTCACAGTTGGTATCAAAGCTTAGGGATATGATCCCTGGCTGAGATGTGAGACAAGAACTAGGAGGGGAGAGACGGGGAATTCCTTCGCTAGTATGACCTGACTAAGTTTATTTGGTATTTGTTTGGTCGGTCAGAATATAGGGACAATATGTTGCATGTCAATTAACCCTTGTTTTGTGACAGTATTTGAAAATGACATCCGAGAATGTTGAGAATAGCAATGGAACACAAGAGACCGTTGAGTCACCACAGATCAATACTCAGGATAATGTGCATTAGGAAGGCAACAATCCTCAGGTGAACAACGACACCGACCAAATGACGAACGACGGTACGTTTAGGAGCTTTTTAGAATTCATGCAACACCAAACGAGAGAGACTCTTGTTCATAATGCAGGTGGAAACACTAGCAACTCACGGTTGGTCACCGCTAAGCAGTTCAAGGAGCTAGGACCACCGGAGTTTTTGGGAAAGCCAGAACCACTTAAGGCAGAGACATGGATAAAGCAGATCATCAAGATATTTGATGTCTTGGAATGCTCAGAGAAGCAAAAGGTTCCATTCGCAACCTTTATGTTGCGTGAAGAAGCGGATCATTGGTGGGAATCTATAAAATGTACCCAGCCTGACACACTCAAGATGTCTTGGGAGAAGTTCCAAGAATTGTTCAACGACAAGTACTTTCCCGAAAGTATTCGTCACATGAAGGAAGTGGAATTCATCAAGCTGGAGCAAAATAATATGACCGTGTCGCAGTACGAATCTAAGTTTGTCGAGTTGTCCCGGTTTGCGTCCCACTTAGTTGATAACGAGGAGAGAATGACGCGGATGTTTCTAAGAGATTTGAAACCCGAGATACGTTAATACCTAATTTCTCACAAACTGTGTTTGTATTCAGATGTTGTAAATAGGGCTCAATTATTGGAGCGCGATATTGAGTCAACCCAACCAAGAGAAAGTAGCTGACAAAATGATAATGCCAATGGTAACAGTCATCGAAGCGGTGACAACAATCGTGGATGAAATTATTATGCCAAGAATGGTAACCACTTCGGTGGTAATCATGGCCAAGATAATAGAAGTGGAAATTTCAAGAAGAGGAGGTTTAATAATGATGGAAAGACAATAACACCAGCACCGATTTCAAAAGAAGAAGAGCGACCCCCAGTCGTATGTTTCAAATGCGGACAAGAGAGACACATCTGTCCAAACTGTGCGCAGCAAACCAAAGTGTGTTTCAATTGCAGAAGAGAAGGTCACCTAGCTTGATTTTATCATGTAGTGAAGTCACGTCCAGCGGGGATAGTGATGCCAAAGGATCTCCCAGACAAGTCAAAGTCGGTAGTTTAAGTAAGAGCGTTTGTCGAGGAACCCGAACGAAGTTATCACGGGTAAGTTAATCATAAACTCTTGCGAAGTTTATACCTTATTCAATACTGGTTCTATATATTCTTTTATTTCTCCTACTTGCGCTCAACATTTAAATTAGACCCCAGTATAAAACCCATTTCTAAAACCCTTAAAATATTTCTTCACCTAAAACGAACGTATTATGCACTGAAGACATTGGCTCGAGCTGTTGAAGATTACGATTATACCATTTAATACCATCGTGGGAAAAGCGAACGTGGTAGCTGACGCGTTGAGCAGAAGATCGTATGCATTTATGAGTGCAAATATATGAACCTACGTGAAGATAGCAAATATATGATTAGAACCGACTTTAAATCGATAAAGCTAAAACTGTTCAAGCTACAGACTCAGAGCTGATGAATGTAAAGAAGAAGGTTCAAGAAGGCGTTATTCTAGGAGCAAGAGTTGATGAAGAGAGGAAATCTCAACCCTCGATTTTATTGGTCTATTTGAAATTCTCAATCGAGTAGGAACTATGACCTATAGACTCGCTTTAAACGCCAAGTATATCGCGTGTTCATAACGTTTATTTCGTATCGATGTTACGTAAATATATGAATGATTCGAACCACATTATTGATTAAGAACTGGACGAGATAGCGGAAGATTTAACATATAAGGAGATACCTCAAGAGTTAGAATCTGAAATGAAGTCAACGTATCCCCATCTGTTCGGCATATCAGGTACGTACGTAAATTTTAGAGACGAAATTTCATAAGGAGGGGAGGTTGTAAGACCCCAACTTATTAATGAATAAAATTAAATTTTTTCTAATTATTATTGTGAATAATAAGGTGTTAATTTGATATAATATTTTGGTTATGGGTGAAATGTGCAAATTTTACAAAATAAACAAGTGATTATAAAATATTCATTGTTATCGGGGAATATTCGTTTGGTCGTGAAATATTCTTTCTGTCGGGGAATATTCGTACGACAGTGCAGCCATTTGTGGGCCCCATAACAGAATAACTGTTGGATGAAGAAAACGACAAAATTGAGTTTTTATAAATAACGACGTAGTTGTTACCGTTAATACTGTTGGAATACCCGGTGGTTAAAATACAGTAATACGCGTGGTTGCACAGTAGCACACGATTTTGTACAGTATTTTTGAATTATTGATCCTTACGTAAGAAGGCACTACTCAATAATTGTTATAGTAGTTACTGTTCAATATTTTATTTTATTGATTCAATAATTGTTACTGCACATTATTTTCCATTATCAGATCAATAATTCATATTATTTGAATAATATTATTAGATAGCATTATTGGCAATGTCTAGAAATTTCTGTCAATGAGAGGTTTGGTCACCTAATTGCGCGCCAGCAAGGAGAAATCCTTATCGAAAAGCCCCTTCTTTCCTGGGAACTGCTTGGTTGTCATTATTGTGATTCTGCAATATTATTTGTGAATAATTAATTATTAATTTATATGATAAAGAAATATTTATTTGATGTGGATATAAATGATGGATTTATTTATGTGGTTATTATTGAAGGAATTAATGTTGAGGTATTTTATCAGTATTTCTTTCGAAATGGAGGTATTAAAAATCAAATCAGTATTTTTCAGATATATTGCGTGAGTTATAATTTTTAATTCGACCGTTGGATAGTTGTGATTTTTGGATATGTTATATATATATATATAAGTTGAGTATATGTCCACAAATTTTGAACCGTTAAAAATAAATTTATAATTTGTTATGAATTTTAAGAGGTGACTGATTCGGAAATTAGGTTTATAAATGATTTTGGTAAAAAATTCTAAAATTAAGTGGGCCCCACTTGTGGTTGGTGAAGAAATGTGCTGAATTTTATTCCAAATGTGGTGGGTGGCAATAGTAACAGGTAAAGCCATCAGGTTGCAGGTCAAGTCTGCTTCGGCGTCCTAACATTTTCCTATAAATAGAGGGCTAAGTTAGAATTGAAAATCACACCAAAATTCATAAGTTTTCTCTCTTTCTCTCTCTATATTCTCGAGCGTATTTTGTGAGTATTTTGATACTTTAAGAGTTGCTATTCAGTGCAAGTTTCTGTCAGCACTATATCCAAAATTCAGTCAGAAGTACGGTTATTCTGAGGTAAGGGATGTTATTTTTTTTCGTAAATGATATTACTTCTTTCAATATCATCATGCCGAAATATTGGTTTGAACTTTTTATCAAATTTAGAACTTTTTGTGTTGGGATTACTATTCACGTATACGGCACTATTCACGTATACGACACTATTCACGAATATGGCACTATTCACTAAAAAATAAAAAATTTTTTTATCCAAGATGACTATTATGGTTACTATCTTTGATTGTATCCATGTTTTGATCATTATTTTTGAATTCTGCTTCAAAATTGATTATTTCGGAGTATTATTGAACTTGGATAGACTGTAATACGAATCCCTAATATTTGTTCTTTTATCTCACTGAATTCGTTTTCTTTAAGATATTTTTCATCATCCTCAGTCCTAGATGATGATATTACTGAATATCTTTGGCCTGTAGTGCAAAGATGAATGATTACCTGATGAATATCTCTGGCCCGTAGTGCAAAGATGAACAGGTGTTGAGATGAACATGACCAACTGAGTATTATTCTTGAATTTTACTCCACAAAGTAGTATCATGTTGACAATTTGGAAGTTCTTGATTTTTGGATAAATTAAATTATAAATCTTTAAAATTTATCCTTGAACTTGTTTAATTGAATTATTGTATCATTGTCATCATCCTCATGTTTATATTCTGTTAAAAGTCATATGTGGCCTGTAGTGCATAGATGGACTTGGTATGATTATGACCAGAGATTATTTGGTATAATCATGACCGTAATGTTACAAATGATGTGGTAAAAGTCCTCATTGGCCCGTAGTGCATTGATGGATAATTTTTGGTATGATTATGGTCATGAATTCTCTTTGGCCAAGGGTGCAAAGATGAATTATTTTATGGCATGATCATGACCGTTGATGAAAACACGATTATCTTTGGCCCGTAGTGCAGGGATGATTTGATGATGTGGATTATTTATTAAGCTGAATCTCAGCAATAAAATTGATGATAAATCTTTTAAACCATAGAAGATGGTAGGTTTTATGCTCTACTTGACTCTTCTAATGGATTGTTTTTTTCCCGCTGCAGTTGTTGATCTAAAACTTGTTGTCTATTATATTTTATTAGATTTTTCCCCGTTGAAGACTAATGATAATTTGTTGTACATTATCTTAGTCATAATATTTCTTACTGGGCTAATTGAGCTCACCCTTTCTTTCACTGTTCTCTTCAGGAAATGAGAATATTGTTGGGACTAGTCGGAGAATGGATTGACGGTCCAGATGGTTGAATTAGTAGTCCTCACTATTATGTGAAATAGTGTGATAATTGTAATGAGGACTCCTTTTGAGTTTGTATACTCTCTAGTAGATAATATTTGTATTCAAACTCACAGTATATGTGTTGTCGTATTCTGCACGACAATTGTATTACTGATGTTGTATTTGTTCTGTACCATGTATTTGGCGACTCAAAATGGGTGATGTATACCTATTTTGGGGGCGTCACAGACACGGATGGAGGCCTTGTTATTATCGCACACATTTCGAAGAATTATGTCGGCTGGCTATACGAGATGCGACAGAAGGCAGTCCGGGCAGTTGAAGAATCGCACGAGACTACTATACGGGATCATCAGTCGTCGGCATTATCAGATGTAGCGTGGGTTGTCATGTGTACGTACTGGGATGATGATGTCTTCAAGACCAAGTCAGTGAAGATGAAGAAGAATCAAGGCCAGTTGCGGATTGTACATACTTCTGGCTCGTAGTCGTTTCAGAAGGTTAAGTCGGTATGTATTTATATTTAGTTTAGTTTAATATTAAATTGCATCTATAGTAAAGTAAGGTGATGTTAATTAATGTATGATTTAGGCCATGCGAAGTAGCTTGGGCCGACCTCCTACTATGATGGAGTTTTGGGATATAGGCCATATGCCGAAGGATTTGACTTCGGGGTCGACGATGTCTCCCACAGCATTAGCTATACGGGTACTACATTTACTACACAATGATTATAATTTAGGATCATATTACGTAATTAATATGATGATACCGAGTTAACTCACATATACATATATTAAATTACAAGACCGATTTGAGAAGCTCTGGGCCATGCGTGTAGCTGAGTTGCAGGCTGCTAGGGGCGATCCCAAGACGTTAGATTCTACTATCTCTCCGCCTGAAATTAGTTTATCTCAAGATAAGGAGATGGCTCTTTGGGTCGTGTCTCAAGATCCTCCTAGTAGCACTACCGGTCGGTATATTGAAAGTAGTATGCACACAAGCCAATCATGTTTGATGATAAAGCATATACTTTGTAACAATCTTATTCATTTATTAATAAAAAGTATTAATTTATTAAAGGCTTTTAATTATCTACATGATGTTATTTTGTTTGGTTTCGACACATAAAACGCAGCGAAAATATAACAATTTAAAAGTAATTTTGAAACCCTAAACAGGATCCATGCGAAAAATCAATCAACTCGGAGGTTAGAAATTATACTGATTATTAAATCTAGAATCGATGCGGTCGAATCTTCAATGCAATTCAAACGAACTGCGTCTCTACGGTATCCACACGAACGCTCCGCGAATCATCCTACGATCTGCAGAAGAAGGAACCGCGGTACTAGCCACCAAGGATGAGGATTTTCGAAACTGTTTTCTCTAGTCTCTCTCTAAGAGCGGCTAGGGTTTTGTATTTTGACGTAATCCCTAACTGACATATATATATATATATATATATATCATATATATAGCAGTTAGGAGGAATTAATCAAAACCTAATTTTATTAAAATCTGAATATATATATATATATATATATATATATATATATATATATATATATATATATATATATATATATATATATATATATTAATTAAGTCTTACTTAATTAATATACATATATACAAATTATCCTTTTTAATTTAAATTCGTGATTTAAAATACTATCAATCATATTGATATATTTAAATCCTTACAATTTAAAATAATTTTCTTTTTAAATTACGTTCTATGTGTGTGACCCTATAGGTTATTATTACATTGGGAATAATTTTAAAATCATACTATAAAATTATAAACAGTGAGCGGCATCTAGTAATGCATCACTGCTACCCAAGTAATAATAAGATTGATGATTCGATGCAACCTTTTCGTGACCAATATTTCAATGTAATTTAATCCTTTTAACCTTAATATCCTAGATTAAACTCGAGTCATGGAATGTGTCATACTTTTCATAATTTAATCTGAGTTTTTCTTGATCAATGAGTAGACTATATGAAACAAATCACTATTTTAGCATGGTCATGCATTTCATAGTCCTACTCAATCAAGAGGCCTTTGGATATCACCCTTAATATATAGGATGGTTAAATTCCATCTAGATCACTCATATTCCTCACACGATTCATGATGTACCCAATAATCACCTTTATAGTCCACCCTATTAAAGGTGACATTTGATAATATCAAAGTACATAAATTCTCATGTAGAAATATAGTGATTTTAGGTCGGAGGACCATTACATCATTGTCACTATGAGAATTGCTAATGACACTTCGCATAATGCTCCACATAGAATTCTCATGGTGGGTCTGTCCAGTACATCGTTCTCTAACACGTACATATGCATTGACTTAATATCTCATATATTTATGACCAATGAGATTTGGTCATCAGTCAATCCACATACTAGTCTCAATGCATCATTATTGTCCCATCAACAATGATACTCGACTAGGGACATTTAAGAGCAATGATACTAATTATAATTATATAATCTCATGTTCAAGTCACATACTTGAAACTATATAATTTGTATCACTATTCTAAGGAATTTTATTATGTTAATATTTATATAACGCAGTAAATAGAACCATAATAAAATTATTCATTTATTCAATCAAATATAATATCAAAATATTAAGCAATTATATCAAATAATTGGCCTCAAGGGCATAAACTCTAACAATTTTATAATATGTGATAAACTCATAGTTTTAAGCAATGCTTTTAGAATAATAATGATGATCATTCTAATGAGATCTAAATTCTTAGAAAGCTTAAAACTAAAATAGTTTCCAATCATTGGATTACTAAATTAGGGATTAGTGAATCCGGATAAATTGGTGCATACGTTGCTTGCTCATTAGATGAGGATGATTGATCTCATGATCATTTATGAGGAGACACTAAAGCAAGTATGTAGGTGCTTATTAGAGAATAAGTTCACTGAACGTGGCTCGCTAAGGAATACCTAATGGAGTTTTACTTACATGTCAATAGAAATTCCTGTAGTGATAGTTGTAACACCCCCTTTCCGAAAAGTAAATGGAGGTCACGTGCAAAGCACAACAAACCTCAAAATAAGTAAACAGAACACTAATAACTTCAAAATATTAATAGTGGTGATCCATTAACAAAGTACTAAATACAATTTTCCAACTAGAGTCAAAATAATTAAAACCAAAAATTGAATCAACCTAAATGGTCAAAGGTAACACTCTCATCACACTAGCCCTGAATCACCCCTGCAAACCTGCCGAAAGAAAAACACAGCATGAGCCAATTGCCCAATACAGATACAGATATACAAAAGATATACAATTGATATACGAAATCAACTGAGACAAAATACTGAACAAAACCTCAAGTGTATATACTGACAAAAATATAATCTCCAAAGATATGAATGGAATATATCTGAATCAACAGAATTGACGAAACCAATAGAAGAGTAAAGAAATAACGAACTAGAGTAACTAAATCAATGAATTGAACTGAACAGAAACAAACAAAACTAATACAATGAAATAATAGGCTGAATCAAATGGTTGAGTGTTATTTCATACCGAATGAGCTTAGAATTATACATTGCCACATAGGCTAGTCAAAACAATGCCACATAGGCAAGTCAAAATAATGTCACGCAGGCAAGTCAAAATAATGTCACACAGGCAACCAAAATAATGCCACACAGGAAAATCACACATTGGACAGCGAATCCAAATGTATTCAAATCGGATAGGTGTGTTTGGCACAACATCACAAATCCGCAGAACAGAAAACTAGGGTTAACCCATACGCCTCCCACAACAAAACACCAAATGGTCCACTTCCTCCGAAGCCCAAAACGGAGACGTCGTGGACTAATCACACCGCCACGGAAAGTGTCATGCCTCTCATGCCAAGACGACATGCATGTGGTACCCCCACAGGTGGTTATAGCTCAGGTATACCCTATGGTATATTCTAATAAAAATACTATGTCACAACACATGCGACATAATACCAACAAAAGGGTTCTATATGTACATGTTGAACCAAATCAAATTATAGTCACAAGATCTCAAAAAGAAGGTAGCAACATGTACCGCTCTACAATTATCAAAAATAAATACTAAACATGATATCATAATTCAAAGAGTACAAATACGAGTCATGTGTATCAACTCCAAAATGAAACTAATATATTTATTTCACATGAAACAATTATGTGAAATCATAACATAATTCGAAATAAGGAAACAAACGAACAAATCAAATTTAACAAGAGTATCGCTGAAAGAGTACAGAATATGTACAAATTGTAATAGAAAAAAAAGAATTCAATTTACTGAATAAAGCCAAAGTATCAAAGATCAAATTTCTATTTAAAAGTGTCAATAGAATTATAAAAAAATGAAATGAAAGACAAGATATCACGAGATATAAAGAATACAACAATAATCAAAAGAGTGGAGTACGGAATCTGTACCTGAAATAAGCAATGTACGTAATACCCAAAATTATATTCCTATTATAACTCGTTAGACCCCTCCGTTTGATCTAGTCACAAAAAAATATATATATTGCTTAATTAAATTTATACATATTATTATATAACTTATTATTTATTTATTATTAGTAGTACTATTATATATTATTATTATTATTATTTTAAAATAATTTGCTCGTTAATTCACACTTATATACAATAATATTATAAAATATCATTAATGTTAATCTGTGTTAACAAGAAACATGGCTGCAGACTACATTATAATTGCACAAAATAGAATTTAATACACCATTCAATTCCACATACTCTAAATGCAACCAAGTTCCATATAACTAATAAAATACTTGATTCTTATTTTATGCCAATTTAATAATTGCCAATAGGCATACTCAGACTATTTGTATAAAGCCCACAAATGTAACCATATACATATAATAAATCAATGATTACATAATTTAGTTAAATCTAATTTTTATTGTTACCATCTCTCTCTCTCACTTTGTGTGTGTATATACACTTCCACCGAACACTTATCTATTAGGTTTGACCATGAGATTATTTACGATTATAATCATTTCTATTGAATATACACCATGAAAAAAAACAACAAAGTTTCATATATTAGACAAACCTGATTGTCAAAGTTATTCCCTTTCATAACCCTCGAAGACCTTTTAGTTTTCTTTTCCTTCTTTTCCAAGCGGCCGCTGTTGTTCCGATTTCTCCCCTCAATTAATTTGTATCAGATATATTGTGAGAAGATTAGGTTTTACATATTATTTTATTAAATATTAACTCTTCTAATTTAAATAGGATTTATTATTACCCACAAATATAAATTAAACACAATAAATTTTAAAACCCAAATTGTACTAAATTAATTTGCTAATCACTTATTAATATATATTAGCCCACATAAATTAAATAACTAATTTGACCCAAATAAATGACAAAGTTTAATTAATACGTTTTAAAACAAAATAATTTTATTTTTATTTTTTTTTTATTTTTATTTTTATTTTTTCTTCTGCGTATTACATCACCTACCCCTTAAAAAGGATTCCGTCCTCAAAATCAAAATAATGGAACACACCTAATTATCAAAAGATGGGAATACTCCGCTCGAATAGACTCCTCTATCTCCTAAGTAGCTTCCCACTCCAAATGATTTTATCACAAGACTTTAACAAAAGGAATTATCTTCCTCAATTTTAATTTAATCACACTACAAAAAAATGGGGCTTCAGCAACAACTGATTTTCGTTGCTAAAGGTGCCAAATTTCGTTGTTAAAGGTTTATGGCAACGACTTTACTGTTGTTGCGTCTTTCGTTGCGCAATGAGCGTTGTTAATTATTCCGCAACGAACGTATTTTTTTCGTTGCCAAAAGTAAAACATTTGCAACGAAATTTGGCTTTCGTACAGATACATCGATCCTTTAGCAACAAAATGTATTGTTGTAGAATAATTAAATTTTTGTTACTAAAAACCCCATTTTGTTTCAAAAGCCTACTAATTGGCAACGAAATGAACTCTTTTTTTTTTTGCAACGATCATGCATTTTCGTTGCAATTGACACCATTTTGCAACGACATTTTTCGTTGCAATAAATTATGAAATTTGTTGTCTATGCTTGCTTTCGTTGCGGAATGTAAACTGTTTAGCAACAATTTTCGTTGCTGATTATATTATTTGGCAACGACATTATGCTGAATCGGCAATGAAAATGTTTGTTGCTGGTTATTTTTCAATAGCAACAAAAGTCGTTAATTAGCAACGACATTATATGTTGTCCTTTCTTTATATGTGCAACGAAAATTGATATGATTTGCAACGATAAAAAATATTGTCTTTTATTTTAGTATTAGCAACAATATCATCTTCGTTGTTATTAGGTTAATTTTTCGTTGCCAAATATTATATTTTTAATGCCATTAGCAACGAAAAATTGTTGCTAAATGTATAAAAAAATGTTGCTATATTAAAACTTGTTCAATACTTTGGTAACGAATTATATTGTTGCCAAATTAAAATTTGACATTCTTTTTGTGTACCTGGCTGGCTCAATGTCCCCATAGCAAATAATGGTAAAAATATAAAAAACTTAAATATTATTAACTTAATAAAATCATCCACTACATAATCATTTATTATCTTTATAATTAACCATCTAAAGCTACCACAGTTCAAAGTATATATCTACATATATAGAGAGAGTACACTTCATAATTTCGTCCCTTGTCTTCCGTAAACGTAGCACGGAAATTTGATACTCAGTATTGTAAGGCAGGTCGTAGAAGCAGTCTTCCTGCACATATTTAAAAATAATAGCAAGTCAGGAAAATGAAGTAAATAGATCACTAGAGGCACATAATTTAACTATAGCCTTTTTATAGTTAAAAAAAATTAATTGAACAAACAAATACAATATAAAATAAAACATTAAAAAAATTATATATATCATTTAATGTTATTCACATCACAATACACCATCTAAATACTTAACATCTAACATATTAAAGAAAGTTTAAGTCCATATAGTAGACAAATTTTGTAAAGGAAGAACATCCAAGTTGAGCTGAAACAGGTGTCATGAGTGTTTTGAGCATCTACTAATGCCATTTGTTGTACTACAACCAAACCTACAAGAGAGTTTCATAAGAACCCTTTCTTGTTGTGATCAAAATCCATCCAGCACAGTAGGAGATACAATGTACAAGCACAAATCCACATCTAAGCTTATATACCTTGTTCTTCTTTTTCAAAGAATACAGGATAACCTTAGACCAGACATAACCAAAACTTATGAAAGAGTCAACATATATAAGTTGATATGACCGGTCAAAAAAATATTTAAGTTTTTGCACAGAATGTCAGCATTAGATATAACATTTTGCAAAAAAAAAATAAAGACAAAATGGATAACAAATAAAAAAAGAAAAAAAACATATAAGATTCGGTAAATTTTCTAATAACTTGTAGACTAATCAGATAATAAACCATTTATGCTAGTTATGCAATCTTTCCAAGCACCAGTATAACTGTTTTAACAATTTGCCTTCATGCTTTTGATTTTTATATGCTATATAATAACAGATCAAAGCATACTCATTCTCGGCTCAGTCAAGTAAGAAATAACTACATCAGGCTATAGCACTAAGCGTCACAATCACCTATTCTTTCTCTTTTTTTGGCCACACAAAGAACCTAGACACCAATTAGGAAAAAAATGACTGACTAAGAAATCTTTATATATCGATGTGCATCATAATCTCCGACCCTACTGAAAAACATTAAAATATACCTTCTACACAAAGTATGTGATTTCCTTTACAACCCTGTAATCTCCTTTTGATGCTAAAACGACAAAAAACAAATGCTAGCTAAAACAAAGAATACTAGCTCTTTCGATAATCATTTCATTACAAAATGGATACCACATTATACTGATTACTTTCCAAATTTTACATGAATTGACTATAAAAACATAATATTATGGAGTGACTAGTAAGAGTCAAACTACACCTATTGAGCTACCACGACATCTCGTGGATTATCAGGTTCAGGAAAAGAAAGTAATGCCTGTATTAAAAGGAGAGTTGTCTTAATGGTGAGTGTTGGGCTCCATTAGTGCTTCAGGATATCTAGGCATATAGCTCCACTTTGACTACTGATATTAGGGTGCCTTCAACAAGGAAAACACAGACAAACATATTCAAGGAATAATTATCCAGGATCTCAATTGGCCAAATTTCAATTACTATAATAAAATCGATCGTGTTTAGTATGAAATTTTTAGAAGCAACAGATTGTAAATGACTCTAATATTTTAAATGGAACACATAAAAGTAATATAATCTTGTACATAATTGAGAATTATTCATGTATATTTATGCTTATTATAAATCAACAAAAAATAATTTATTAGAAATAGAGAGAAGATACATAAGATGAGACTAGCCCTCCTGCAAAACATCATGCAAGAATGCCCTCCAATCTTTATATACATCTGATCTGTCACACAAGGAAGAAAAAAAAAGTGACTTGTCCCAAAATAGATAAAGGATAAATAAATTCTTGAAAAAGTTAGATTCATTGGGCACCAAACAGGGAAATAGTCTATATCAAAATCTTAAAATTAAATCTAGTGATGAGATAATTCAGATGTTCAGTAATATATACACAAACGCGCACACACACACTCACACACACACACACACACACTATATAAATGTCCAGCAGTAACATTATGTTGCAAAACGCCAAAACCATGGATTGTGAGTTAGATAAAAGTGTCATTTCAGTTTAACAGAGATATAAATTGCAAACAAGGTCAAAGAAAATGTCGAATGTTCCCTGGTGTGATATGTTATCTTCTCATTCTAGTACAAACAGAAGTTTTCCTTCAGAAGATAACTTAATCTCTCTTGGCGAATGTTTGATTGCCTCTTTTTCAGCAACTTCTTTTTCATTTTATATAATGCTAGGAAACTTAAATTTGAAAGTCAGAGCAGCATATTAGCAAGATTTCATACAAAGATTAAAACTAAAGTAAAAATTGTTTGTTATATGACAAAAGTTGAGACAATTGTTACATAATTTTAACATATTTATTTACACTGACATACATAGGATGATAGGACATAGTTGTGTAGAGTAGTCATCATTGAAATCCTATACATCCACAAAATATAGAACAATAATATATATAATGCAAGTTAACCTTAACATAACAGTAAGGATAAGCCAAGTGACCCTCTAAACAAAAACCATAATCATAATGTTAACCACCTAAACAAAAAAGAGACATAATCATGAAAGACAAACTCACTGCTAGAGAGAAAACACGAAATCAGCAGATGATTTTATTCTAAACATTGCCTCAAAGCCAACATTCTTAGAATTCAAAAGACAGTATGAACTTCAATTCTTCAGCCTTAACATTGAGCAATCAAAGTTCAGTCATAAAGGTTTCTGTTCTTAACACACTGAAATCAATAAATATACTTCGACCATTTAAATTCCAACATAATGAATCAGAAAAGACAGAAAACAGAGGTTCAACTCACAACCATTGCTTTCAAAATTGTCCGAATCTCAACCACATCAGTTCTGTTCACAGAGGACTGATACTTTACAAGAACCGCATTAGAGTTCTGGTCAAATTTCACAGCATTCTCCATAAACCTTACAAGCACCTCTTGAATCTACAAACCCAAATCCAATTCCTCTAAATCGCAAACTCAACAAAAATCACCACAAAATCACTACCAATAAATAAATAAGTAAATCTAATAATAGGCAAACTTAAGGTAACTAAAACAACATAATTATGTTTATTGAGTTCACACGCATGAATTATTCAGTTAAACTCCTAAATTAAATTACCATCCAAAATTTGTAAAGAAAGCAAAAAAACAAAGTCTGAAGACAAACTAAAACATGAAAAATTACTTTTCCCTCGATATTCTCAGCACTCAAACAGAATTCGAGTTCACCAACCTCTACGAAGCACTCCATCCACTCCTTCCTCAATAAGCGAAAAACCACTGGCTCTCTCCCCTCTTCCTCCTCCCCAGCATTGTCTCGAATTCGCAACGCAGGCCTTCAATTCTCTCACCGCCTCCGCTGCCTCAACCACTCTTCCGCCCTAAGCTCCTCCTTAGTAAATTTCAGCTTCTCAGTCAATTCCAAAATTAACTTCATCAATTCCAACAACTCCTTCTTCTCCTTGGCCTCTTTCCTCTTAGTGCTAATCTCTCCAATTACGTCTCGGATCTCGGCGTCGATCGGATGGTTCGAAATCAGCCGAAGAAGGTCGGTAACTTGAACGGAGATGTGTTCGGACCTAAACGGCGTCGGAGCATTGAGAGAAGAGAGAATAAAAGTCATTGTGGTGAGAGAGAATATAATGTTGGACTTTAGACTTGATGTGGAGAGAACAGACTTGTAGTCGGTCGATCAGGAGGCGGAGATCAGGTGCGGACAGCGGCGACGAGCCCTTAATAAGAGCATTCTGCTCCTCGACATCGTAATCGAGCGAAAGATACTTGGAAACAAAGCTCAATTGAGGCTCAACCACTTCTCCCTTGCTGTTGTTCTGAAATGTTAGCTTCAGTTTCGCCAGATTCTCCAACAACATGCACGATATCGTGTGAAAATACACCGAGTTGTCACTGTCAAACTCCGACGTCACCCTGAGGGTCGTCTCCTTAGCAATTATTGACACTAATCCTCCACCTCCGCCGCCGCGAACTCCAGCTGTGGGTCGTGGTGGCTGGACGCCTCTTCTAATTTAGGTTTATCAGATCCCCAAATTTTTTGTATATTAGGAGAAAGTATATCAAGAGAAAGCAGAATTGCCTAAATTATATTTAACTTTCAGAATTATATTTTTTTATTCAATTTTTCTTGGAATATACTCTTCTTTTAACCAAATTATATAATTTAAGAATAATTTTTATAAATTAAAAAAAACTTTATTTTTTTTTAAAAAAGCTTTAATTTTTTTTAAAGATTTTATTTTTAAATTAATATTTTTTAAAAAATACAAAATTTCAACGACTACCATTGGGAATAAAGGCTCTCACATTTAATTTGGGAAAAACTACTAAATGCTTGAATTTTTGAATTTTTTTTTTGCCTAAAAATTAGAAAGGCAACCAACGCCATTTTAATTTTTTTTTTTAAATTAATTAAAAAAAATTATCTTAATTTTTAAAACGATTTTATTTTTTAAAAGAAATTTGAAAAAAATTAAAATGCGATCAAATGCGTAACTTTTTTTAAATTTTTTTATAAAGCAAATTTGTAAAAAAAAAAAAAAGTAAGATGTAACATCACTTTAATTGACGTTGGAATCTCTCTTTTTTTAATTTCTTTGATATATTGTTCTTGTTTACAAATATCAATATTTTTTAATGTTTATTCTATGTCATCGGCGTTAGAAATGAATGAGTATATAAGACTTCAGCTATAAAAAAATAAAAATAAAACTTCTAACGCCAATTAAAGTGACGTTGCATCTTACTCTTCTTTTTTATAAATTTGTTTTTTTATAAATAAATAAATAAAATAGGGATAAAATTGATATTACATTAATATGGGTCAAACAAACTTATTAGGAATGACTTATAAGTCATTTTAAATAACTTTATTCAGTTTTAGTTCATAAAACATAATAAATTTTTCTTCATCTTTTATGTTTTCTCTTAGAACTGATAGTATTATAATTTAATTTTATAATATATTTAAAAAAAAAAGATAAAAGGAGAACTAGGAATAGCTAGGGGTATACCATTACTATTCTTCTTTTAATGCTTTATTTTTGGACTTAAAAATATGTTCATGATTTAAGTTACTCCCTCCGTCTAAGAATAAAAATTCTTATTATTTTATGTAATCTAAAGTTAAATATTTATTTATATTAAATAATCTATTTTTTTATAATAATTTATGTGTAATATTCTTAGTCTTAAATGTCATATTTTTATTATTTATATAATATCACTAATCATGTATAGAAAAATATGCAATTAGATGAGAATTTAAATATGAATAATTTTATCATTTGACATTTTTTTTAAAATTCGCATAAAATCAATCATCACTTTCATTCTCGGAGTAAGAGAGTACTTGTAAGTATATCCTACTTCTATCTAGAAATAGGAAACATTGGGAAGCATAGTTATAATAATTAGTTTGATTAGGTTGTGTTTATTTGGGTCGAAGGACCGGAACTAACATGCTTGGCAATCGATTGTCACGAGTACTATTTCAACAACCATAATTTATACAGTTGATCGCAACATTGGATGACACGGATTGAAATAGATTTTTTCATGCCTCTACAAGCTGTAGAGACATGAGAAATTACTCATTTGCTTATGTTCTGCACTGTCTACCGCTAATAGTTATGGCGGAAATTTAGTTAACTAATAAATTAGAATGGCTCAGTGGTAGCTTAATGCCCCAATAACCCATAGGTCTTATGTTCAAAATCTAGTTGTGATATTTTTATTTTTTATGTTATATTTTTTGTGTATTAGATAAATAATATTACCATATATATATATATAAATTTATCTCTAAATATTCATATAAGTATTTATAAACAAATATTCATATAAATTTATCTTTAAAATTTATAAATTTATAAATATTTCATCTAAAAATTACTTTAATGTTGAGATTTATTTAGTTAACTAATAAATTAGAATGACTCGGTGGTAGTTTAATTGTAGCGCCCCCAAATCCGGGTATCTTCCAACCCGACAGATGGTGCTATACTGTACAATCATTCATACCTTCATTCAATTGAAAGTCTCAAAGAACGAGCACAACTTCTATATATTTAAAGTAATATTTACATTTTCCAGGTTCTATACCCATTACAAAGGTTATTTGTCATAATATTAGTTACATTACAATATTAGACCTATTCTATTACAAGATAGCTTAACAATCTGCCTTAGCTTTTTCTTTATCCTTTTTCGATCCTTCGGGACGTTCAGTCTTAGCTACATTCATATGGTTCAAGCAAGAGTGAGCATAACTAGCTCAGCAAATATAACAATTCAATAACAACATGCTTGACACATACGAATCGTATATCTTCAATAACTGAACAATAGTTATGAAGTACTATTATTAATTCAAAATAGCACTTCATCTTTCCTTTCAAACTATTTTACAATCATAACAATATTTAGTAAAACATTTACTCAGGTCAAAGACCTCGAGCATTCATTATTTATTGAAAAAGGACAACCCGGAAACAAGTCCGTAAGCCCGATATTACTTACGAGCACTTCTAGGTGATATGCCTATTGTACTCTATGTTGATCAACACTACATCCATTAAACGTATGTACGTTTAATCATTTGGAAACCTCACGTGCCTGTCGTTTTACCGACAAAACATTTGTTTTAACATTTCAGTCCTCTTTTGAAAACCATATTGAGTAGTTGACAAAAGACAACATCATTTGATAATAGATGAATAAATTACCAAGTCTAGCCAAGGGATTGGCTTTAACTTCAACATACCTTAATTCATGCGAAAGAATACATGAACCTCAAAAACTGTAACGACCCCAAAATCCATATAATTTAAAATCTCAACTTCGGTCGTTAACCATACATTAAATCTCTAATTTTACATCATTATTCGATATTAAAAACACTGAAATAGCGGAATATTTAAAACGTTTATACATATCCTTCTTTCTTTTCCTGAATCGCAACCTTTACACTACATCTCTTTGATTCAATCTTATATCATGAATCGTTACAACCAAATAACTATACAAAGTCTTACATCATAACTAATTATCCATATACATTGGATAGCTCAACTTACAATTTAACAACATATTACGTTCAAAATATGAAATATATTTCTCATAAAACATAAGTAATCTTCGTGAATATAGATCTCTATAACTCACTTATCACATATCTTTACCTTAAAATCTTGACCTGCAAAAGTGGTTATTTGCAAGAGTGAGCTCGACAGCCCAGTAAAGTCTAACAGTTTTCATGCATCACATAACACATAATAACATGCTCGATATACATCTCATTAAAGTAACATGGCATACATGCTTTTAATTCACATAACAAATATAAAGATTGAGTTCCTTACTCAATCATCATTACTTAGTCAAAATAATGCAGTCATATATTGACTTTAACATTTCATGATTTCAACATGCATAACATATCATGCAATTTAAAATAGTTCATTAAGTCCACGTAGAAAATAGGAACCGAAAGACTTTCCTTGATCGTTGTTTACCAATAACAGCTATCTAAACTTCACGTGCCCTACGCAATTATATAATCATACACATCAAATATTAGTCACATAATAACATATAGTAATTGTAATGTAAACTCTACTCTATATCTCATAATCTTTCCTATTAATAAATACATAATGTTCAACTTAATTGTGTTAACTTTCAACTTATATCTCACTGTATTTCATATTTGCAGTTCATTCAAGTGCTTAAGTCTTGCTAGGACTACTTATTAGCTTTATATTAAATCCACTCCATATCTTATAATATTCATTTCAATTGAATTGAAACACTTTTTTAAGTTCATTAACACTTGGCACGACGTTTCGACGTTCATTCGTCACACGCCCGATTTGCCTCTCTTGTGTATGCTTACTATGCTTCTATAACTCATCTAATACATCATATAATAATGTTAAGCATCATTATATTTACTATTATTCATGTTTTGTAACTTAGGACATCATCTTTTATGGTCAGGAGCACTACACATGCATATGTGCATGCCCGACGCCCTCTGATTGCCTCCGAAAACACAACAGTCCTAAAGATAACTATTTTGAACCATCCTAATGACCTCAAATTGAAACACTTAAAGAACCAAAGTTGTAGGTATACTCGTTCTCGTTCCAGATCATCTTGAATCATCTCGATCGGAGTTCGTATGAGGAAGTTATGTCTATTTTACTACAGGAGGTCAAAACTGTCCAAGTCAGACTACAAATCCGGCGCTAGGGCGCGAGGACTAGGCTATACAGTGGCGCCGGGGTGTGAGATTGGCGTTGGGGCTCGAATCTCAGTGCTGGGGCACGAACTTCTAGCGCTGGGGCGCGAATTTTGGCGCCGGGGCGCGAATTTTGGCGCTGGGGCGCCGAAACTTGCAGAACCCAACCACGAAGAACATAACAAAGCTACTGTCTTTATTTTTAACTGCAATTAACCCCAATTAACATGTATAACTTATATAAATTACACATATACACACTACCCAACATGCATATACTAGTTTAAATTACTAAACGATAATCACAAAAAACTAAATTCCTTGGAAACCATATTTTAAAACAAAACTCCATGTTTGACATTTGTTAAACCCAGTAAGCATTGTGATCATAGTTAGAAAATAATTTGATTTATTCTAACTATATCCTATTTAATTCTTACTCAATTCATATAATCACAGTTCAATTTCATAATTAGCATACAAATCAATTACTAATTATGGTACTCCTACAAATCACTGCAACACATGTGTTCACTGTAAAAACTCTCTCTGGACTTTTCTCAGTCAAACTTCTATTTTCCTTAGGCTTAAGCCAAAAACAAAATACCTAAACTAAAAACCAACACACTTTTCAAACGTTTAAAACCTAAACGTAACTGCCATATACTATGATCCTATTAAACTATCAGTTACCAAATATATTATATATTATTTATATTTTATTTAATTTAATTTATATTATTAATAAATCAAATTTAAAAATCCAAAAGCTATTGGCTCCGTTTGGCAAAAACTCTTTAAAATTAAAGACTTAATATATTTAAGCCTTGTTTGGCAAAATATATTAAAACTACTTTAATTTATTTTAATAACCACTTATAATATAGTTATTTGTCACACTTCTAATTAATTAAGTTTTCATACTTAATTAATTAATTCAAATAACAATTTATTAATTAAATTATTTAATCACATAACTCAATACCACTAATTATCCATCAAATTAAAATATCACTATAATAATTTTCTTAACTTATTAATTAATTATTTAACAAATAATTAACCAACTTAAATCAAATTAAACAAATACAAATATGTATTAATCAATAACACATCCAATAAATATTTATATAATTTAATAAATAATTATAAATTACATTTAAAATTCTAAAATTTTGAAATGTTACATCATTCCCCTCTTATAAGGATTCTGTCCCTAGAATCACAATTCAAACCACTCATTCATTACAATCTTCCCTACTTACAAAGATTCTGTCCCCAGAATCGAAGACACAAATTAAATCCAACACTAGGTAATACTGCATTGATGACTCCATCGTTTTTATCATCTTTGCACCAGGTTATATGATGCATTAATGATATAAAATACATTTTGATAAATTACAAATCATTTTTGTCTAGCCGAAATAATTAGCATAGACATACGAATAACAGTATTGTTGTTAAAACTCATTGGTTCCATCATTTGATCCAATGTTTTTCAAGAAAATAAAAGTGTAAACATCAGCACGAAGTCAATAAATTTCGAAAGTCTAGCATAGCTAGTAGATTTAGAATACCTATGCTTCCACCATCAACTCCACTTTCTATAATGATCCATTGCTTAATAGGTCTATCTATTCCTATCATCCTCAATACTCCATTCACACTTAATTATACCCTAGTTCATCAAACTTACCACACGTTATGAGTTCAGGAACTTGCCACAATCATATGAGTTTAAGAACTTATCCTAGTCAGACCATAGGCGTCCATTCGCTGAGGGGTTCAAAAATATACCATATAATTATGAGTCACGAACCTACCATAAGTATGAGTTTTAAGAACTCACACTTAACCTTATAATATTCTCTAACTATACTCTACCTATCTGTTATACACATGAGAAAATAATCACCTTCTCAACAGGCATATAGCAAATAGCGCGACATAAACATTCCAATGATTATCAATGTGATAAACTGAGTGCAAGCACAAAACCCTCGCCCATACAAAGGTTTGTACAACTCAGCTATCACATGAGTTCTCAATTGAAATCCCACCTAACTCTATCTTTCTTTTAACTTGCTCTTTGCTCGATACGAATTCCTCGTATCACATCATCTATAACTCCTCATGAGTTATCTCGTACTATTTCATAGTACACCATCTTCATAGCATTAAGCTATAATCATTCAAACATTACAGACCATCTTTCTTTTATAACTTAAACAGATCACGTCGTGACCTTATTCTATAATCATCTCTCTTAAAATTCTTTTGTTAACTCGTGATCGTTTTGTTTTACGATCCTCATTCTTTCTCTTTTTCATCATTTACGACATTATTCGTTATCTTGGCTATTGGAGTTAGGAAACTACCATTTCTTATCTTTATATCTTCAAGATTCTTCTTTGAATCTTCTTGTTTATATAACAATTCTTCTTTTAAGAATTTCTAACTTCATTTACATCGCTCAAAATTTCATTCAAGTTCTAAACTCTCATCATACGTGTCCATTTCTACACTTGGTACACATCGAGTCTCTAACAGTTTCAATATGGTACGCTGAGTGGTTTCCCACAAACAACCAACAAACTAGGTTCTGAGTTGCTAGTTCGTATATACCTCCGCTCCATGAAGGAATCGTTTAGCCCAGATACCATACATCAACTATTAAAGAGTACAATTGTACCACACTTAGACATAACTCTCTATTCATAACTTCTTTATCATTCTCTTTTTATAGATATTGTCTATTTATTATCACCTTACATCCTTATTATTGGAGTTGGGTAACCCCACACTCATATTCCTTATAACTCTGCGAGATTCTTCTTTGAATCCTTTCACGCAAGTTCTAATCCCTTATTGTTCAAACTCTATTTGAGCTTATTCGTTCATTATCTTCACCTCTCTTCTCTAAGGTTATAGCCTACGGTACTCCTACCTAAGGTTTATAACCTACAGCTCTGATACCAACTGTAACGATCCCAAAATCCATATAATTTAAAATCTCAACTTCGGTCGTTAACCATACATTAAATCTCTAATTTTACATCATTATTCGATATTAAAAACACTAAAATAGCGGAATATTTAAAACGTTTATACATATCCTTCTTTCTTTCCCTGAATCGCAACCTTTACACTACATCTCTTTGATTCAATCTTATATCATGAATCGTTACAACAAAATAACTATACAAAGTCTTACATCATAACTAAATATCCATATACATTGGATAGCTCAACTTACAATTTAACAACATATTACGTTCAAAATATGAAATATATTTCTCATAAAACATAAGTAATCTTCGTGAATATAGATCTCTATAACTCACTTAGCACATATCTTTACCTTAAAATCTTGACCTGCAAAAGTGGTTATTTGCAAGAGTGAGCTCGACAGCCCAGTAAAGTCTAACAGTTTTCATGCATCACATAACACATAATAACATGCTCGATATACATCTCATTAAAGTAACATGGCATACATGCTTTTAATTCACATAACAAATATAAAGATTGAGTTCCTTACTCAATCATCATTACTTAGTCAAAATAATGCAGTCATATATTGACTTTAACATTTCATGATTTCAACATGCATAACATATCATGCGATTTAAAATAGTTCATCAAGTCCACGTAGAAAATAGGAACCGAAAGACTTTCCTTGATCGTTGTTTACCAATAACAGCTATCTAAACTTCACGTGCCCTACGCAATTATATAATCATACACATCAAATATTAGTCACATAACAACATATAGTAATTTTAATGTAAACTCTACTCTATGTCTCATAATCTTTCCTATTAATAAATACATAATGTTCAACTTAATTGTGTTAACTTTCAACTTATATCTCACTGTATTTCATATTCGCAGTTCATTCAAGTGCTTAAGTATTGCTAGGACTACTTATTAGCTTTATATTAAATCCACTCCATATCTTATAATATTCATTTCAATTGAATTGAAACACTTTTTAAGTTCATTAACACTTGGCACGACGTTTCGACGTTCATTCGTCACACGCCCGATTTGCCTCTCTTGTGTATGCTTACTATGCTTCTATAACTCATCTAATACATCATATATTAATGTTAAGCATCATTATATTTACTATGATTCATGTTTTGTAACTTAGGACATCATCTTTTATGGTCAGGAGCACTACACATGAATATGTGCATGCCCGACGCCCTCTGATTGCCTCCGAAAACACAATAGTCCTAAAGATAACCATTTTGACCCATCCTAATGACCTCAAATTGAAAAACTTAAAGAACCAAAGTTGTAGGTCTACTCTTTCTCGTTCCGTATCATCTTCAATCATCTCGATCGGAGTTCGTATGAGGAAGTTATGGCTATTTTACTACATGAGGTCAAAACTGTCCAAGTCAGACTACAAATCCGACGCTGGGGCGCGAGGACTAGGCTATACAGTGGCACCGGGGCGTGAGATTGGCGCTGGGGCTCGAATCTCAGCGCTGGGGCATGAACTTCTGGTGTTGGGGCGCAAATTTTGGCGCCGGGGCGCGATTTTTGGCGCTGGGGCTCAAATTTTGGCGCTGGGACGCCGAAACTTGCAGAACCCAACCACGAAGAACATAACAAAGCTGCTGCCTTTATTTTTAACAGCAATTAACCCCAATTAACATGTATAACTTATATTAATTACACATATACACACTACCCAACATGCATATACTAGTTTAAATTACTAAACAATAATCACAGAAAACTAAATTCCTTGAAAACCATATTTTAAAACAAAACTCCATGCTTGACATTTGTTAAACACAGTAAGCACTGTGATCATAGTTAGAAAATAATTTGATTTATTCTAACTATATCCTATTTAATTCTTACTCAATTCATATAATCACAGTTCAATTTCATAATTAGCATACAAATCAATTACTAATTATGGTACTCCTACAAATCACTGCAACACATGTGTTCACTGTAAAAACAAATTCCCTTCATTTAATACGTAATTAGCATGCATACATACATACATACATACATATATATATATATATATATATATATATATATATATATATATATATATATATATATATATGCTAGTTTAAATTACAAATACATGTAATATCATAACCAATTATAAAAACATGATTTACATACAATTTTTGTAAAAACCTTATACACAATGAATTTCAAGAATACATACTTTAAGTATTATACTGTAAAAAATATATACGTGTAAAGATTATGCAACATACCTTTTAATTGCTCAGACAACACTTGTTAATCAAATAGCTTCGACGAACTCAGAACTTGTTTTGGGAATCACATCCTTTTTTATCTCAAACTCTCTCTGAATTTTTCTCAGACAAACTTCTATTTTCCTTAGGCTTAAGCCAAAAACAAAATACTTAATCTAAAAACCAACGCACTTTTCAAACGTTTAAAACCCAAACGTAACTGCCATATACTAATGATCATATTAAACTATCAGTTACCAAATATATTATATATTATTTATATTTTGTTTAATTTAATTTATATTATTAATAAATCAAATTTAAAAATCCAAAAGCTATAGGCTCCATTTGGCAAAAACTCTTTAAAATTAAAGACTTAATATATTTAAGCCTTGTTTGGCAAAATATACTAAAACTACTTTAATTTATTTTAATAACCACTTATAATGTAGTTATTTGTCACACTTCTAATTAATTAAGTTTTCATACTTAATTAATTAATTCAAATAACAATTTATTAATTAAATTATTTAATCACATAACTCAATACCACTAATTATCCATCAAATTAAAATATCACTATAATAATAATTTCCTTAACTTATTAATTAATTATTTAACAAATAATTAACCAACTTAAATCAAATTAAACAAATACAAATATGTATTAATCAATAACACATCCAATAAATATTTATATAATTTAATAAATATTTATAAATTACATTTAAAATTCTAAAATTTTGGAATGTTACAAAAACTTGTTCAGATTGAACTGAGACAAGAGTGAGAATACTTTTCTTTAGCGTCTGCTACCATAAATTAACTTTATGTTTAAGTCTTTCAAGTCTCTGCAATTCATGATCACATAATGCCTTATATTAGGTCACATATAATCAAGTATGTATATGACTATATCTTACCCTTCTTCTCAATCTAATTGTGTATTAGATTCAGTTATTATTCGTTCCGGTTTACCATTATCCTTACATTTATATTCGACTAAGTTATCTCAACTTTCATACAACATCCTTAAGGTTTAACAAAGTTTAAACAAAGTTACATTACATTCCTTAAGTTGTGTTTACTTTCAAAACAATTAGCTTTCCTTTCTGTGTACTTAGAAACATTAATTACTATCTTTGTTCTGAGACTGGCACTCCAGCGCCAGCTTTATGCTTACATCTCGTGCTGCAGCGCGAGCCTTATACTAGCATTTTCCCGGACTTGGCGCTGCGGCGCGAGTCCTTACTTAATGGGCCGCGCTGCGGCACAACACTCCAGAAACTTTTCGTACTGTACATGGCGCTGCGACGCCACAAATTGTACTACGGTTTGCGCTGCGGTGAACTCTTGCAGTGTGCTCGGCTACTGTTACGCGCTGCGGCATGACTCATTTAGCCTAGGGTTGGCGCCGCGGCGCCAACTCTGTGCACCAAAAAATAATTTCAGTTTTTAAATTTTATGAACTTCCCGGTCGCATAACTTCTTCGTTATAAGTCCGAATTGGCTCGTTCAAAAGCCTACGATTCACAATTTACGTAATCTACGCATTCATACAAGAATTTTATCTATTTGACTTTGGTTGCTAAAACTTCACCTATTGATTCATTTTTAACGAAAATGATAAACGTTCGTGAACGTTCAACGCTCGTTTCTTCGTTCTAAGTTGGAATCCGGTCATTTTTGAGTCCGCAACTCTTAAATGCCAAATATGACTTGTCTCCATTAGAAAACAACGATTCCGAGTTTAAACACAAAATTTGACTTCTATTCTGAGAATTTCACGAATTTGACGATTATCGTCCAATCGTGCAATTTCTAGCAAATCTTCATTCTTATGATTTGTTCCACATTACCAATGAATTCCATTCATCATGTGAACATCTTAACATACGTATTACAACAACTTATATTCATTGTTGGATTTTAGATTTATTTCTTCATGAGCTTATAACTTTATCAAATTATAAACTACTTAAGATTTCATTGTTCATGACTTATGAAAATTAAAGTTTCTTAGTCATCATACCTTATATGTTCTTAACATATATCTTTACTTATGTATACATGATACATATGATCATACAATTTCTTTTACATCCATATCATTTCTCTTAATAAACTCATTACATGTTCATAATACTTTCACATAAGTTTATAACTTATGCTAGCTTAAATGACTTATTACCAACTTATGTGACTTAAGTTCATTGCTTATTCATTCTTCTTACTTTTTAACATTCATGTTCCTTAATACAAACTTTTCTTATTAACCTATCATGGCAGAGATAGAAGATAATGGAGAAGAAGTCTTACTTTTGAAGTCTTGGTAAGTAGCTTCTTCTTCTTCTTCTTCTTCTTCTTCTTCTTACTTATGGAAGTGACTTATTTGTAACTTAATCTCTCTAACACTTAAGCACTTTGTAATAAGTTGGATTATTTGAACAAGTGTTAAATGACTAGCAAGCCTTCTCTATTTATAGAATTTGCAAGGTTAGGGTAGTTTGGTCTTTGAAACAATCCCACCTCCTTACTATTCATTACTCGTAAGGCACAACATTTGTCCTATGCTTGGCCATTACTCTTATTAATTGGTCACCACCTTAACTTGGTCACCACATTACTTGGTCACCACATTCAACCATATAAATATGGTTTGCCCCATGGGTCATACCACTCATGGATTCTAGCTTGGGCTTGGATTAAATAAATCCTTGGACTTTATATTAACAAACACTAACTTGTTTATTAACCAATAATTGGGCCTTAACATTTAATTTACTTGGACTTTAATAATTGTTAATCAATCTTCCAAGTCCATTAACATTATCTAGTACATATAATTTATGTATTATTTTCGTATTCCAATTCATATCGAATTTATATACGATAATTCATTCTTCATACTAACTCGTATAATACTTCGTATTATACTCTTTTCATTACTTTGTACAATACCTAAGTATCATACCATTACTACTTACTCATTACTATTTCGACTTCCGTAACGATTATAAATTAAGTCCACAAGCGAAATATTACATTTTTCATAATTAGATTTTTATTACATAATCCATCTTACCTTGTTATTCCATCATTACGTATTTTTCGGAAATTCAAAATTATATCCCAAGCAAATCCCGATGAATAGTGTTTTTTTCGAAAAAAAATTCGAAAAACTTTTATTTTCGTCTTGGAAATTCAAACACTTTAATTCATCCACGTAGCTCAAATACTACGACATTCTAACATCAATAGGTTATATAACAACAACCATCTTGATAACACATAGAATAAAATTTTATTATTATTTAATTTAATAAAATCATTTTATAATAAGATCCGAATTTTTCGGTCGTTACATTCTTCCCCCCTTATAAAGATTCTGTCCCCAGAATCTCGTTCTACTCTAACCAAATAGATGGGAAAAAATTTTCTTCATCTGTTCTTCTAGCTCCCACGTTGCTTCCTCAACATCGTGGTTCTTCCATAATACCTTTACTGATGGTATTACCTTGTTCCTCAGAACTTGTTCCTTTCTATCAATAATTTGTATCAGTGATTCCTCATATGTTAAGTCCTTCTCGATATGAATCAGCTCATACTCGATTACATGCTTATAGTCCGGCTTATATGGACGTAATACCGATACGTGAAACACATTATGTATACGTTCTAGGTCTGGAGGTAATGCTATCATATAAGCTACCTCTCCCACCCGTTTTAATACTTCAAAAGGTCCTATAAACCTTGGACTTAACTTTCCTTTCTTTCCAAAATGTATCTTTCCTTTCCAAGGAGATACCTTTAGAAACACATACGAGCCCACCTCAAACTCTCGATTTAGTATATGTGAGTCCGCATACTTCTTCTATCTGTCCTGAGCTGTGATGAGACGCATTCGAATTAACTTTACCACATCCGCTGTCTGCTGCACCAATTCTGGTCCTAGCATACGGCGTTCTCCCACCTCATCTCAACACAACGGTGTTCTGCACTTTCTTCCATACAGAGCTTCATAAGGCGGCATACCTATGCTTGCATGATAACTGTTGTTATACGCAAATTCTACTAGCAGTAGATGATCATCCCAACTACCCTTGAAATCCATGACGTAAGACCTCAACATGTCTTCTAACGTCTAAATTGTTCTCTCGCTCTGCCCATCAGTCTGAGGATGATACGCTGTGCTTAACTTCAGCTGTGTTCCCAACTGTTCTTGCAAACTCTTCCAAAAGTTCGATGTGAATCGTGGATCACGATCAGACACAATCGATACCGGTACTCCATGTCTGAAAATAATTTCCTTAACATAAAGTTTAGCTAATTGGTCTAAGTTATACTTGACCCTGATTGGCAAAAAGTGAGCCGACTTCGTCAACCGGTCCACTATTACCCAAATTGCATCGTACCCATTATTTGTCGTCGGAAGTCCCACCACGAAATCCATCGTAATATGCTCCCACTTCCATTTTGGAATCTCCAATGACTGTAATAAGCCACTGGGTCATTGATGTTCAGCCTTAATTTTTTGACAAGTCAAGCACCTACTCACATACTCTGCTATTTCTCTCTTCATGTTTGGCCACCAAAAACTCTGTCGAAGGTCTTGATACATCTTAGTGCTACCAGGATGTATTGAGTACCTCGAACTATGAGCTTCTTGTAACAGTTGCTCCTTTAATTTCGTCTCAATCGGAACCTAAATTCTTCCTTCAAATCTTAATAATCCCTCATTATCAAAACTATACTTAGTATCTTCCTTCTCGGATAACCGCTTCTTCATTTGGTTACACTCGTCTGTCTTGAGTTGTACCTCCTTAACTCTTTCTACGATGGTAGATTGCATCTCCGTCTCAAAGAGTATCTGCTTCGAATCACTCGGCATCTTTACTTCTATTTCCATACTAGCCATCTCTATTATTAACTCATCTTGAGCCGTTAACATAGACAACTTTTCCCGACCCTTCCGACTTAAGGCGTTGGCAACTACATTGGCTTTTCCAGGGTGATACAGGATTTCATAATCATAATCCTTTATCAACTCTAGCCATCTTCTTTGCCTCATATTCAACTTCTTCTGAGTGAAGATATACTTTAGACTCTTATGGTCCGTATATATCTCATATTTTTCCCCATAAAGATAATGTCTCCATATCTTTAGGGCAAACACTACTGCGACCAGTTCCAGATCATGAGTAGGATAAACTTTCTCATAATCCTTCAACTGTCGAGACGCATACGCAATGACTTTGCCATATTGCATAAGCACACAACCAAGTCCCCTATACGAAGCATCATTATACACTACAAAATTTTCTGTGTCATCTGGTAATGACAAAACAGGCGCTTCACTTAATCTTTTCTTCAGTTCTTGAAAACTGTCTTCACATTTATCCGTCCATACGTATTTTACCATCTTCCTTGTTAAATTAGTCAACGAGGTAGCTATCTTCGAAAAATCTTGGATAAATCTTCGATATTACCCTGTTAACCCTAGGAAACTCCGCACCTCAGTCGGCGTTTTCGGCTGTTCCCAATTCATCACTGCTTCTACCTTCGCTGGATCTACTGAAATTCCCTCTTGGTCAATGACATGACCTAAAAACTACACCTTTTCTAGCCAAAATTTACATTTAGTGAATTTCGCATATAACTTCTCTTTCCTTAGTGTCTCCAGCACTAATCTTAAGTGTTCAGCATAATCTTCTGGCGTCTTAGAATAGACTAGAATATCATCGATAAACACAACGATAAACTTGTCCAAATATGGTTTGAAAACTCTATTCATCATATCCATAAATGCAGCTGGTGCATTCGTCAATCCAAATGACATTACTAGAAACTCATAATGACCATAACGAGTTGTGTGACCCCAGATTTTATGAATAAATATTTAATTTTTTTCTCGAAATAATTTTTTTTTATATTATGGTGTGGATTTGATATAATAGTTATGGGTAGTATTTTGCAAAGTATGCAAGTTGTCATATTATATTCGTTTGGTCGGGGAATATTCTTTCTGTCGAGAAATATTCGTACGACGGCACAATCATTGGTGGACCCCACAACAGAAGTATAGTCGTAGTTAGAAAACGACAAAATTATCTCTCTATAAAAATAACGGCTGAGGTGTTACCGTTAAAACTGTTGAACTACCCGGTAGTAAAAGTACAGTAATACGCGTGGTTGCATAGTAGCACACGGTATTGATTATTGATGCTTACATGAGAAGTCACTCAGCTATACTCAATTATTGCTACAGTAATTGCTGCATCATATCTCTTAAATTATTGTCATAGTATCATCTGTATAATATGTTATATTATTAAATCAATAATTGAGACGTTGTGGTAAGTTTGGTTATTTTTATGGGGGGCCATATGTCATCATCTAAGAGTCTCTTCGTCAATAGTAATTACCGTCGTCAATAGTAATTATCGTCGTCAATAGTATTTACCTTGGTCAATAGTATTTACCTTGGTCAATAGTAATTACCTTGGTCAATAGTATTTACCTTGGTCAATAGTATTTACCTTGGTCAATAGTAATTACCTTCGTCAATAGTATTTACCTTGGTCAATAGTAATTACTTTCGTCAATAGTAGTTGTCCCTTCAATATTACCAAGAGTCATTTGACCCTTCGTTAAGACCAAGAGTCATTTGACCCTTCGTTAAGACCAAGAGCCACCCTCAGTTTTTCTATAAATAGAGGCCTAGGGCTTCATTATTTTTCACGAATTCATTCAAGCTATAGAGAGAGAAAGTATAGAGAGAATAAGAGAGAGAGAATAAAAGTATTCTGCTACTTCACTTTTCCAATATCCAGTTATTTTAAGGTAGGGAATATTATTTCTTTTATATTCATGAAGAGAACTTCTGTTATTCCATTCTTTATTATTCTGTTGGAATAACCAGTATACGCGGTCTACCCTATACTTGGTGACATTCTTCTATTATTCTGTTAAAACATCCTATCTGTGTGTTTTACACCGGACCTGGTTCTATTTTTGTTATTATTCTGTTGGAACATCATGTCTGTGTGTTTTACACCGGACCTGGTTCTATTTTTATTATTATTCTGTTAGAACATCCTGTCTGTGTGTTTTACACTGGACCTGGTTCCGTCTTGTTATTATTCTGTTGGAACATCCTGTCTGTGTGTTTTACACCGGACCTGGTTCCATTATTTATTATTCTGTCGGAATATCCTGTCTGTGCGTTTACGCCGGACCTGGTTCCATTATTTATTATTCTGTTGGAATAACCTGTCTGTGCGGTCTATCACATGCATGGTGATTTCTTTTGTTATTCTATTATTTTTGTACTCAGTTGTTTAAGTTTTGACTTCTATACTCCATGAAATTAGTGGAATATCCTTGACATTTGCGCTTCATCTAGTATCTATTCATGAAAATATTCTCCTGATCAGTCTTGAAGTTTACTCCACAAAGTAGTATCATGTTGACAATTTGGACGTTATTAATTCCTGGATAAATTAATTCTTGAACTTGTTTTATTGAATTCTTATATCATTGTCATCATCCTCATGTTTATATTCTGTTGAAAGTCATCTGTGGCCTGTAGTGCATAGATGGACTTGGTATGATTATGACTAGGGATTATTCGGTGTAATCATGACCGTAATGTTACAAATGATGTGGTAAAAGTCCTCATTGGCCCGTAGTGCATTGATGGACAGTTGTTGGCATGATCATGACCATTAATGAATACACGAATATCCTTAGCCGTAGTGCAGGGGTGATTCGATGATGTAGATTATTTTATTACGATGAGTCCCAGCGATAACAGTGTTGAAAAACCTTTTAAATCATAAAAGATAGTAGAGTTTATTTTCTACTTGACTCTTTTAATGGATTGCTTGTTCCGCTGCAGTTAAACTTGATGTCTATTATATTTTATCAGTTTAATATTGTTGGAGGCTAATGATAATTTATTCTGCATTATCTTAGTCATAATATTTCTTACTGGGCTAGTTGAGCTCACCCTTTCTTTCACTGTTCTCTTCAGGAAATGAGAACGTAGCTGGGGCAAGTCGGGGAACGGAGTGATGGTTCGAATGATAGTATTAGTTAGTAGTCCTCACTATTCTATGTAATAGTGTGTTAATAAATGTAATGAGGACTCCTTTTGAGTATGAATACTCTCTAGAAGATAATATTTGTATTCAAACTCACAGTTTATGTTTTGTCGTATTGTACACGACAGTTGTATTAGTAAGTTGTATTTGTATTCTGTACTTTGTATCTGACGACCCAAGATGGGTGATGTATACCTAATTTTGGGGGCGTCACAGTTGGTATCAGAGCTTAGGGATATGATCCCTGGCTAAGATGTGAGAATAGAACTAGGAGGGGAGAGACGGGGAATTCCTTCGCTAGTATGACCTACCTAAGTTTAGTTGCATGGTATTTAATTAGTCGGTCATAATATAAGGATACTATATGACATATCAATTAACTTTTATTTTGTGGCAGTATCTGAAAATGGCATTTGAGAATGTTGAGAATAGCAATGGAACACAGGCGACTGTTGATTCACCACATATCAATAATCAGGATAATGTGCATCAGGAAGGTGACAATCCTCATGCAAACAACAACACTGACCAGATGATGAATGATGGAATGTTCAGAAACTTTATGCAGTTCATGCAACAGTAGGCGAGAGCGGCTCCTGTCCAAAATATAGGTAGAAACACTGAAAACTCTCGGACGGTCACCGATAAACAGTTCAAGGAGCTGGGACCACCAGAGTTTAAGGGAGAGCCAAAATCACTTATAGCGAAAACATGGATAAAGCAGATTACCAAGATATTTGATGTCTTGGGATGCTCCGAGGAGCAAAAGGTTCCCTTTGCCGCCTTTATGTTGCGAGGAGAGGCAGATTACTGGTGGGAATCGATTAAGCGTACTCAACCTGCCGCACTAAAGATGTCTTGGAAGAAGTTTCAAGAGCTGTTCAATGACAAATACTTTCCCGAAAGTGTTCGTCACATGAAGGAGGTGGAGTTCATCAAATTGGAGCAGAATAATATGACCGTGTCGCAGTATGAGGCTAAATTTGCTGAGTTGTCCCGATTTGCGTCCCACTTGGTGGATAATGAAGAGCGAATGACGCAAATATTTTTGCGAGGTTTGAAACCTGAGATACGTCAACATCTTATTTCTCATAAACTGTGTTTGTATTCAGATGTTGTGAATAGGGCTCAGTTAGTGGAGCGCGATAACGAGTCAACGCAACCAAAAGAGAGCAGTCGACAAAATGATAATACCAGTGAGAGCAGTCATCGAAGCGGTGATAACAAGCGAGGAGGGAATCAACAGGCCAGAAATGGTAACCACTTCGGTGGTAATCAGGGCCAAAACAATAAGAATGGTCATTTCAAGAAGAGGAGATTCAATAATGATGGAAAGACGTCAGCACCAGCACCCGTTGTTAAGGAAGGAAAACGACCACCTATCATATGTTTCAAATACGGAGGGGAGGGGCACATCAGTCTAAACTGCGCGATGCCGTCTAAAGCATGTTATAATTGTGGAAGAGAAGGTCATTTAGCCCGATTTTGTCGTTCACCGAAGACAAGTTCAGATAGGATGGAGGCACCAAAGACCGTCCCAGAAAAGCCAGAGCCAGTAGTTTAAGAGAGAGCATTTTTTTCGTGACGAGGAACCTGAATAAAATTATCACGGGTATGTTAGTCATAAACTCTTGCAAAGTCTATACCGTGTTAGATACCGGTTCTACTCACTCTTTTATTTCACCTAGTTGTGTTCAATATTTGAACTTAACTCCGGAGAAGTTAGAGTTTGATTTCTCTGTTGAAATTCTGTTGGGAGAAACCTTTGTTACCTCCACTATTTATAAATCTTGTTCAAATCAACACTTTCACGTTACCTGTTGATCTTATCTCTTTGAAAATACTTGCATTGATGTACTGCTCATCATGCTTTTCGTAAGGTTATTAGCTTTCATATTCCTAACCAATCTGTTATGCAAATTCAAAGTAACCAAACCACTAAAGTCAATCATTGTCATATCAAGTCATAAGTAAAAATTCCCGTTCCTTTCGTTGTTGACTTCCTGGTGTGGAATGCATCGAAGCTAGACTTTCCGTAGGAGACGTTGTAAATGACGATGGCAAGTTGATAGGTATCAATGTGACGTGTTATCCAAGTCTTGGATGAGGGTCACAGTTTTGAACGATATTTTTATTGTTAATAAATTTCTTGACGTATTCTTGAAGACTTCTTAGCCTACCCCAGAGCGTAAAATTGAATTTTGTATTGACCCCTGTACAAAACTCATTTCTTAAACCCTCAAATATTTCTTCAACTAAAACGAACGTATTATGCGCCAAAGACGTTGGCTCGAGCTGTTGAAGATTATGATCGTACCATTCAATAACATCGTGAAAAAGCGAATGTGGTAGCTGACGCGTTGTGTAGAAGATTGTATACGGTTACAAGTGCGAATATACGAACCCACGTGAAGATAACGAATATACGATTAAAATCGACTTTAATCGATAAAGTTAAAGCTGCTCAAGCTACATACTCAGAGCTAATAAATGTGAAGAAGAAGGTTCAAGAGGGCGTTATTCTAGAAGCAAGAATCGACGAAGAGAGGAAATCTCAACTCTCGATTTAATTGACCCATTTGAAATCCTCGATGAAGTAGGAACTGTGGCCTATAGACTCATTTTACCGTCAAGTATGTTGCGTGTTCAGAACATTTTTTTTACGTATCGATGTTACGTAAATAGGTGGACGACCCGAACCACATTATTAGTTTAGAACCGGACGAGGAGATACGTGTTAACATCTTGGATAAGAAGGATCATATTCGATGCTTAAAGGTTATACCTCAAGAGTTAGAATTTGAAGTGAAGTCAAGGTATCCTCACATGTTCGGCATACCAAGTACGTACGTAAATTTCGAGGGCGAAATTCTATAAGAAGGGGAGATTGTGAGACCCCAGATTTTATGAATAAATATTTAATTTTTTTCTCGAAATAATTTTTTTTTATATTATGGTGTGGATTTGATATAATAGTTATGGGTAGTATTTTGCAAAGTATGCAAGTTGTCATATTATATTCGTTTGGTCGGGGAATATTCTTTCTGTCGGGGAATATTCGTACGACGGCACAGTCATTGGTGGACCCCACAACAGAAGTATAGTCGTAGTTAGAAAACGACAAAATTATCTTTCTATAAAAATAACGGCTGAGGTGTTACCGTTAAAACTGTTGAACTACCCGGTAGTAAAAGTACAGTAATACGCGTGGTTTCATAGTAGCACACGGTATTGATTATTGATGCTTACGTGAGAAGTCACTCAGCTATACTCAATTATTGCTACAGTAATTGCTGCATCATATCTCTTAAATTATTGTCATAGTATCATCTGTATAATATGTTATATTATTAAATCAATAATTGAGATGTTGTGGTAAGTTTGGTTATTTTTATGGGGGGTCATATGTCATCATCTAAGAGTCTCTTCGTCAATAGTAATTACCGTCGTCAATAGTAATTATCGTCGTCAATAGTATTTACCTTGGTCAATAGTATTTACCTTGGTCAATAGTATTTACCTTGGTCAATAGTAATTACCTTCGTCAATAGTATTTACCTTGGTCAATAGTAATTACCTTCGTCAATAGTATTTCCTTTCATATAATTACTTTCGTCAATAGTAGTTGTCCTTTCAATATTATCAAGAGTCATTTGACCCTTCGTTAAGACCAAGAGCCACCCTCAGTTTTTCTATAAATAGAAGCCTAGGGCTTCATTATTTTTCACGAATTCATTCAAGCTATAGAGAGAGAAAGTATAGAGAGAATAAGAGAGAGAGAATAAAAGTATTCTACTACTTCACTTTTCCAATATCCAGTTATTTTAAGGTAGGGAATATTATTTCTTTTATATTCATGAAGAGAACTTCTGTTATTCCATTCTTTATTATTCTGTTGGAATAACCAGTATACGCGGTCTACCCTATACTTGGTGACATTCTTCTATTATTCTGTTGGAACATCCTGTCTGTGTGTTTTACACCGGACCTGGTTCTGTTTTTATTATTATTCTGTTGGAACATCCTGTCTGTGTGTTTTACACCGGACCTGGTTCCATTTTTATTATTATTCTGTTGGAACATCCTGTCTGTGTGTTTTACACCGGACCTGGTTCCATTATTTATTATTCTGTCGGAATATCCTGTCTGTGCGTTTACGCCGGACCTGGTTCCATTATTTATTATTCTGTTGGAATAACCTGTCTGTGCGGTCTATCGCATGCATGGTGATTTCTTTTGTTATTCCATTCTTTATTGTACTCAGTTGGTTAAGTTTTGACTTCTATACTCCATGAAATTAGTGGAATATCCTTGACATTTGCGCTTCATCTAGTATCTATTCATGAAAATATTCTCCTGATCAGTCTTGAAGTTTACTCCACAAAGCAGTATCATGTTGACAATTTGGACGTTATTAATTCCTGGATAAATTAATTCTTGAACTTGTTTTATTGAATTCTTATATCATTGTCATCATCCTCATGTTTATATTCTGTTGAAAGTCATCTGTGGCCTGTAGTGCATAGATGGACTTGGTATGATTATGACTAGGAATTATTCGGTGTAATCATGACCGTAATGTTACAAATGATGTGGTAAAAGTCCTCATTGGCCCGTAGTGCATTGATGGACAGTTGTTGGCATGATCATGACCATTAATGAATACACGAATATCCTTGGCCGTAGTGCAGGGGTGATTCGATGATGTAGATTATTTTATTACGCTGAGTCCCAGCGATAACAGTGTTGAAAAACCTTTTAAATCATAAAAGATAGTAGAGTTTATTTTCTACTTGACTCTTTTAATGGATTGCTTGTTCCGCTGCAGTTAAACTTGATGTCTATTATATTTTATCAGTTTAACATTGTTGAAGGCTAATGATAATTTATTCTGCATTATCTTAGTCATAATATTTCTTACTGGGCTAGTTGAGCTCACCCTTTCTTTCACTATTCTCTTCAGGAAATGAGAACGTAGCTGGGGCAAGTCGGGGAACGGAGTGATGGTTTGAATGATAGTATTAGTTAGTAGTCCTCACTATTCTATGTAATAGTGTGTTAATAAATGTAATGAGGACTCCTTTTGAGTATGAATACTCTCTAGAAGATAATATTTGTATTCAAACTCACAGTTTATGTTTTGTCATATTGTACACGACAGTTGTATTAGTAAATTGTATTTGTATTCTGTACTTTGTATCTGACGACCCAAGATGGGTGATGTATACCTAATTTTGGGGGCGTCACACGAGTCCTGAATGCCATTTTTGGTACATCTTCCTTTCTGACCTTCAACTGATGATACCCCGTCCGCAAATCTATTTGAGAAAAATACTTTGCCCCTTTCAATTGATCAAAGAGATCATCGATCCTGGGCAATGGGTATTTATTCTTTATCGTTAACTTGTTCAACTCCCGATAGTCGATACAAAGTCTCACCGATCCGTCTTTCTTCTTGACAAACAACACTGGTGCCCCCCACGAAGAAACTCTTGGTTGAATGTACTTTCTGTCCAATAGTTCCTGTAGCTGAACCACTAGCTCTTTCATTTCCACAGGCGCCATACGGTATGGTGCCCTTGAGACTGGTGCCGCTCCTGGCACAACGTCTATCATAAATTCGATCTCCCTATCCGGCGGTAACCCCGGTAACTCACTTGGAAATACATCCATGAACTCATTTACTATAGGTATTTGTTCCATGGTTGCTCCCATTCTCTGGGTATCCACAACATGGCATAGGTAACCTACACAACACTTCCTTAATAATTTTCTAGTTTGTGTCATCGTAAGGCAACACGGACGTCCCGACAACTTACTACCGTAAAATACTACAGGAGGTTGCTTCAACGTCTTGATGCTCACACACTTCTTTTGGCAATCTATAATTGCTCCATGATTAATTAACCAATCCAATCCGAGAATTACGTTGAATTCTCCTAACTTTATCGGTATTAAATCTACCGATAACTTACAACCCCATACATCTACGCAACAACTCCTATGAATATTTTTAACAGGAATTATCTCTTCAATTGCTACCTTAATGTTCAAAGGTATAGGTAATTTTTCGGGAAATAATTCTAGTCGTCTAGAAAAATCACATGCTATAAACGAACAAGTAGCACCAAAATCAAAAAGCACGTATGCATTTATGTTATTGATCAGAATATTACCTGCAACTACATCCCCTGACGCCACAGCATCTTGGACCATCATATTAAAAGTGCGAGCCATTGATTTACCTGGCTGAGATGGGCCACTAATAGCTAACTTACCGCTATTAGTTCCCTTATTTCCTTCCGTCCCTTCTTCGGGCAGTTCTTCGCTATGTGGTCAGTTGATCCACATACAAAACATCCGTGATTTTTCTTCGGATTTGGACAGTTAGGCGAAATGTGCCCTTCCTGTCCACAATTATAACATACTGCCTTTCCTTTGAGACAGACTCCTAAGTGAGTCTTCCCGCAGGTTTTACAGGCCTCCATCCTTCTATTAGAATCCCCTTGTTTTACTCCGGTATTCCCAGAGTTAAAGCCCTTCCTCTTTTGACCGTTGCCACTTCCACTGGCTCCCTCGGTCTTGATTCCTCCATCAACCTTGCCCTTGTTTTTCTTATCCTTGTGGTACTGGCTGAGAGCCTCATTCCCACCTTCAGCAATTATTGCCTTTTCTAATATGGTTCCAAAGGAAGTACTTTGGAACACAGAAATTCGGCTATAGAGCCAAGGTTTCAAGCCCTGCTCGAACCTTCTAGCCTTTCTCACTTCAGTGTCCACTTGATGTGGAGCAAATAGTGCCAGTTCATTAAACTTGGCGACATACTGGGGAACTGTCATATCCCCTTGTTTCAATTCAAGAAACCTCATTTCCATCCTCCCTTGCATACTCATGGAAAAATATTTCTCGAAGAAAATCTCCTTAAACCTCTCCCACATTAGATTTCCTATATCGGCCCTAGCCTGGTTTGCCTCCCACCAGAAGTTGGCCTCTCCTTTCATCAAATAGGTTGCAAAGGCAACCTTTTGACCCTCCTCAACATTTACTATTACAAATGCTTTCTCAATTTTTTTTACCCAAGTCTGGGCTTCTATAGGGTCCGTAGTTCCTTTGAACTCCGGCAGACCTATACTTTTAAAATCCTTAAAAGTAGTAGCTCGTACTACTCCCGGAATCACAGGTACATTAGCCCCCGTTCTATTAAATGCAGTCGTTAAAAGATTAACGAACTCCTGCATTGGATTAATTGGACCACCCTCCTGTTGGTTAACATTAGTGCCTTGATTTCGTTGTCTCCTTCTTGGCGGCATTTTGCTGTTAAGAAAATAACACATCATTATTACTTTATTCTTGTTGGTTTGTTATTATTTGTAATAAAACAATAACTCATACTCATTACTCAATATATTCCATAAAAAGACTTATATTGATTCATAACTTGTAGTATAACACTACATTGTTTACATTACTCAGCCTTAGCTGATTACATTACCATCCCGCAATTACTTTCTAAAAATTGGGATTTTACAAAAGACTACCCTTTGTTATACAAAAGAGGGTTTTACGTCACTACTAGATACATAATATTTACATATCTAAGCTACTCTAGCTATTGCTAGGTTACATCTGCCTTAGGGCATTTTCAAAATCTTTGCTGGCCAGACCGGCAATAACATCTCTACTGATAGTATGTCGGGTCTGTCCTGCTTCTATTGGATACCCAGCTACCTACTGCTGGAAATCCACATGAGAACTCCTATGTATATAGGACATCCTCTCCAACTTCTGCTGTTTAGTCTTTAGCTCCTGCTTGAGCTCAAAGACTTCACATTTCAGCTCTCAGACCTTCTCCTTAGCTAGAATTCTATCATCATGCTCCTCTTCCCACATTCCCTCCATGCTAGTCTTGTCCTCATGGACAGCTTGGAGTTCCTCTTTCAACTCCTTAACCTCTTGGCAGTAATGGATATTCCTATCCAATACTGATATAAACAATGCCCTCATCGATTCCCCCATAGACAATTCCTCTGTAGGTGGAACCTGATCAAAGGACATCACGTCCACCTCCTCCTCTAGCATACCATCAAATATAGACATGTAGTCTAAATCGTCTGAATCTCCAGACTCGATTGTCACCACCTCTGGTTCTACGACTACAGGATTTGGTAGTATCTCTACCCGATTAACCGAATCCTTGCTCACTACATGTATGTCTCTATACATATCATTTTCTCCTGACATCTACAATAAAACAATATAGTTTGATTAGTACACGTCAGTAAAATAATAGAAACACATAACATAATATAATGCATTTTTATAGGGTTTCTTTCCATCTTTTACTTCTTTATTCTTTCTTAAGGTTATAACTTAAGGTTCTATTTTCCCCCTTAAGTTTTATAACCTAGGCTTGGATACCAACTTGTAGCGCCCCCAAATCCAGGTATCTTTCAACCTGACAGATGGTGCTATACTGTACAATCATTCGTACATTCATTCAATTGAAAGTCTCAAAGAACGAGCATAACTTCTATATATTTAAAGTAATATTTACATTTTCCATGTTCTATACCCATTACAAAGGTTATTTGTCATAATATTAGTTACATTACAATATTAGACCTATTCTATTACAAGATAGCTTAACAATCTGCCTTAGCTTTTCCTTTATCCTTTTTCGATCCTTCGGGACGTTCAGTCTTAGCTGCATTCATATGGTTCAAGCAAGAGTGAGCATAACTAGCTCAGCAAATATAACAATTCAATAACAACATGCTTGACACATACGAATCGTATATCTTCAATAACTGAACAATAGTTATGAAGTACTATTATTAATTCAAAATAACACTTCATCTTTTCTTTCAAAATGTTTTACAATCATAACAATATTTAGTAAAATATTTACTCCGGTCAAAGACCTCGAGCATTCATTCTTTATTGAAAAAGGACAACCCGGAAACAAGTCCGTAAGCCCGATATTACTTATGAGCACTTCTACGTGATCAGCTTATTGTACTCTATGTTGATCAACACTACATCCATTAAACGTATGTACGTTTAATCATTTGGCAACATCACGTGCTTGTCATTTTACCGACAAAACATTTGTTTTAACATTTCAGTCTTCTTTTGAAAACCATATTGAGTAGTTGACAAAAGACAACATCATTTGATAATAGATGAATAAATTACCAAGTCTAGCCAAGGGATTGGCTTTAACTTCAACATACCTTAATTTATGCGAAAGAATACATGAACCTCAAAAACTTGTTCAGATTGAACTGAGACAAGAGTGAGAATACTTACCTTTAGCGTCTACTACCGTAAATTAACTTTATGTTTAAGTCTTTCAAGTCTCTGCAATTCATGATCACATAATGCCTTACATTAGGTCACATATAATCAAGTATGTATATGACTATATCTTACCCTTCTTCTCAATCTAATTGTGTATTAGATTCAGTTATTATTCGTTCTGGTTTACCATTATCCTTGCATTTATATTCGACTAAGTTATCTCAACTTTTATACAACATCCTTAAGGTTTAACAAAGATTAAACAAAGTTACATTACATTCCTTAAGTTGTGTTTACTTTCAAAACAATTAGTTTTCCTTTCTGTGTACTTAGAAACATTCATTACTATCTTTGTTCTAAGACTGGCGCTGCAGCGCCAGCTTTATGCTTATATCTCGCGTTGCGGCGCGAGCCTTATACTAGCATTGTCCCGGACTTGGCGCTGCGGCGCGAATCCTTACTTAATGGGCCGCGCTACAGCGCCACACTCTAGAAACTTTTCGTACTGTACATGGCGCTGCGGCGCCACAAATTGTACTACGGTTCACGCTGCGGCGAACTCTTGCAGTGTGCTCAGCTACTGTTACGAGCTGCGACGCGACTCATTTAGCCTAGGGTGGGCGCCGCGGCGCCAACTCTGTGCACCAGAAAACAATTTCAGTTTTTAAATTTTATGAACTTCCCGGACGCATAACTTCTTCGTTATTAGTCCGAATTGGCTCGTTCAAAAGCCTACGATTCACAATTTACGTAATCTACGCATTCATGTAAGATTTTTATCTATTTGACTTTGGTTGCTAAAACTTCACCTATTGATTAATTTTTAACGAAAACGATAAACGTTCGTGAACGTTCAACGCTCGTTTCTTCGTTCTAAGTCAGAATCCGGTCATTTTTGAGTCCGTAACTCTTAAATGCCAAATATGACTTGTCTCCATTGGAAAACAATGATTCCGAGTTTAAACACAAAATTTGACTTCTATTACGAGAATTTCACGAATTCGACGATTATCGTCCAATCGTGCAATTTCCGGCAAATCTTCATTCTTATGATTTGTTCCACATTACCAATGAATTCCATTCATCATGTGAACATCTTAACATACGTATTACAACAACATATATTCATTGTTGGATTTTAGATTTATTTTTTCATGAGCTTATAACTTTATCAAATTATAAACTACTTAAGATTTCATTGTTCATGACTTATGACAATTAAAGTTTCTTAGTCATCATACCTTATATGTTCTTAACATATAACTTTACTTATGTATACATGATACATATGATCATACAATTTCTTTTACATCCATATCATTTCTCTTAATAAACTCATTACATGTTCATAATACTTTCACATAAGTTTATAACTTATGCTAGCTTAAATGACTTATTACCAACTTATGTGACTTAACTTCATTGCTTATTCATTCTTCTTACTTTTTAACATTCATGTTCCTTAATCCAAACTTTTCTTATTAACCTATCATGGCAGAGATATAAGATAATGGAGAAGAAGTCTTACTTTTGAAGTCTTGGTAAGTAGCTTCTTCTTCTTCTTCTTACTTATGGAATAATCTCTCTAACACTTAAGCACTTTGTAATAAGTTGGATTATTTGAACAAGTGTTAAATGACTAGCAAGCCTTCTCTATTTATAGAATTTGCAAGGTTAGGGTAGTTTGGTCTTTAAAACAATCCCACCTCCTTACTATTCATTACTTGTAAGGCACAACATTTATCCTATGCTTGGCCATTACTCTTATTAATTGGTCACCACCTTAACTTGGTCACCACATTACTTGGTCACCACATTCAACCATATAAATATGGTTTGCCCAATGGGTTATACCACTCATGGATTCTAGCTTGGGCTTGGATTAAATAAATCCTTGGACTTTACATTAACAAACACTAACTTGTTTATTAACCAATAATTGGGCCTTAACATTTAATTTAGGGTCCTTTACATAAGTATACAACAAATAGAAAGTAATTACAAGAAAAGTGCATCAACTAAATAATTACAAAAAGAGTGTAATTAAGACTCATATTACAAAAATAGTACAATTCACATTAATAAAATAACCTAAAATCAAGGACAACTAACTGCCATAATTAATAATTCAAATTCAAATCTTTTGTCTCTAACAACAATTTCAAATCTATATTTCAAAATTCAAATGAAAATGAGAAAATTAAAAATAAAAAATTATGAAGGAGCTAATGTTCATCATCCTCCTCTCTCGTCGCCACCGCTGCCGCCACCGCCGCCGCCACCACCGGAGTTGCTATTCTGAATTTCTTTTGACGATTTGGTTATCAACAAAAATTGAAATGGTTACCTTTATACGAATTTTGACTAGTAACTGCATCACATTTAAAATAAAATTGGTAATCAAATAAAATTGAATTGGTTACCTTATCAAATGGTTTGGTAACCAACTACATGAAATTTGGTTACCAACTGCATCACATTCAAAATAAATTAGTAACCTAATAAAACTAAATTGGTTACCTTATCGGAAGGTTTAGTAACCAACTGCATAAATTTTGGTTACCAACTGCATCACATTCAAAATAAATTAGTAACCTAATAAAACTGAATTGGTTACCTTATCAAATGATTTGGTAACCAACTACATGAAATTTGGTTACCAACTGCATCACATCTAAAATAAATTAGTAACCTAATAAAACTGAATTGGTTACCTTATCGGAAGATTTCGTTACCGGTGAAAATAAAGAATGGACAGGTGGCGGTGGGAGGCGGAGGGATCGAGGAGAGGGAGGGGCGGGAGGAGGAGGAGGGGGTGGGGCGTGGGGTGTGGGGGGAGGAGGGTAGAGGAGAAAGGGGGGCGGGAAGAGGGGGAGGAGAAAGGGAGGCGGGAGGAAGGGGGGAGGCGGGGAGGGGAGGTGGTGAGGTGGAGGCGGGGGCAGGAGGAGGGGGAAGGCAAAGGGAGGCGGAAGCAGGAGGGGGAGAGGGAGGGGGAGGGGGCGGGAGGAGGGGGCGACAGTGGGAGGAGAAAGGGCGGGAGGAGAGGAGAGGGAGGGGGGTGGGGAGGGAGTGGCGGGAGGAGGGAGGAGGGGAGGAGGGGAGGCGGAGGGAGGGAGGGAGGGAGGAGGGAGGAGGGAGGAGAAGAAGGGAAACAGAAATGGAGTGGGAAAAAATCGTGGGAGAGATGGAGAGAAATTCGTGTGCATAATTAAAGGGATAAGATTACACTCTTTTTGTAATTAAGTATTGCATTTGATTAATTTTGTAAATATTTTATTCATGCACTTTTTTTGTATTATTTTATTAAAATGTACTATTATATGTAATTGTTCCTTTAATTTACTTGGACTTTAATAATTGTTAATCAATCTTCCAAGTCCATTAACATTATCTAGTACATATAATTTATGTATTATTTTCGTATTCCAATTCATATAGAATTTATATACGATAATTCATTCTTCATACTAACTCGTATAATAACTCGTATTATACTCTTTTCATTACTTTGTACAATACCTAAGTATCATACCATTACTACTTATTCATTACTATTTCGACTTCCGTAACGTTTATAAATTAAGTCCACAAGCGAAATATTATATTTTCCATAATTAGATTTTTATTACATAATCCATCTTACCTTGTTATTCCATCATTACGTATTTTTCGGAAATTCAAAATTATATCCCAAGCAAATCCCGATGAATAGTATTTTTTTCGAAAAATTTCTCGAAAAACTTTTATTTTCGTCTTGAAAATTCAAACACTTTAATTCATCCACGTAGCTCAAATACTACGACATTCTAACATCAATAGGTCGCTTAATGGCCCAATAACTCATAGGTCTTAGGTTCAAAACCTAGCTGCGATATTTTTGCTTCTTATGTTATATTTTTTATGTATTAGATAAATTCTATTACCATATATATATATATATATATATATATATATATATATATATATTTATTTATTTATTTATTTATAAATTTATCTCTAAATATTCATATAAATATTTATAAACAAATATTCACATAAATTTATCTTTAAAATTTATAAATAAATATTTATTTATAAATATTTCATCTAAAATTTATAAAATTTACAGATGAATATTTGTTATAAATATTTATATGAATATTTAGAGATAAATTTATAAATATTTATATGAATATTTGTTTACATACATATATATATATATATATATATATATATATATATATATATACACACACACACACACACACACACACACACATATCATATGTGGACGGGCTGACGTGACAAATATTAAACTTTATCCCAAAAAATATGTTGATTCACAAATTTGAACCCAAGACCTTCAATTTGGAATATTAATCCAATGACCACCAAAGCACCTGGACCTAGTTGCTATTATTTTGCAAGGATTAGTATTTAGTACTGTTATTTTTATTATGAATATTATTATTATTATTATTATTATTATTATTATTATTATTATTATTATTATTATTATTATTATTATTATTATTATTATTATTATAGATAAATCACTTTTTGGTCACTGTACTAGAGTCCGATTTTCATTGTGGTTATCGAAACTTTTTTTGTTACAATCGAATAACTGTACTCTCAAAAATTATAAAATGGTCATTCCGTTCGATTTCCGTCTAAAAATTTGACGAAAATGCTGACTGTGCATATTGAGCCCGTTATTTGTTGATGTGGAGGGTTAAAAATTTCTTTAAAAAAAATGTTGCTCACAAGTATCGAACTTTAGACCTCTTTAAACTAGAAGTCTTATATTCTAACAAAAGCCACTATAACAACTATCTACCATGCTTAAATTTATGTAACACTAATATTTAAACTAACTAGCATCATTTCTAGGAATTGTAATAATAATAATAATAATAATAATAATAATAATAATAATAATAATAATAATAATAATAATAACTGTAATAATAATAATTATTATTGTAATAATACAGTGACCAAAAAGGGATAATACATTGTAGTATAATAATAATAATAATAACAATAATAATATTATTATTATTATTAATTTTAAATAATAATAAAATAATTATTGTAATTAAATAATTTTTAAAATAATAATTATTATTGTAATAATAAAATAATTATTGTAATAATTAAAATAATAATTATTGTAATAAAATAATAATAATTATTGTAATAATAATAATTACTTTAATTATTGATATTATTATAATAATAATTATTATTATTACGCAATACAAATAAGCCATGCGCTTCGGCGCTTGTAAAATTACTGCCCCATGTACATACTCGATCTTGATGTGACTAATTTAAGTATTAAAAATATTATTTTTATCACAATGTTTTATATTAATTATTTAAATTTAAACTACATTTATTTTATTTATATTTTTTTTGCAACGAAGGAATTTTTATTTAAAAAATTAAAATAGAGCAATAAATACTTTGTGAAGAGCCTAAAAAATGTAGAAATAGTAACATTAATTTATGGATCCAAAGTTTGTAAGTTTTAATTATTTTAATCGCGAACTTTGTTCCATTATATTACTACACTAGCAAGAGGGTACATGTCAAGTTTCTGAAGGAGACATATGCATGGGACTTTGGAATGAAAAAAATATTGATACTTTTAACACGTAATTAATGTAGAAGAGAATAAAAATAATAATAATTAATATAATAGCAATAAAAAAAGAAAGTAAAATACGCTAGCTTTTGTTCATAAAATTTATTATTAATAAGTTAAATTAACATCTTTCAATTTAACGCATTTATGTTCATGAAATTTATTATTAATAAGTTAATTTAACTTATTAATAATTTATTGAATTATTATTCTATAAATTAACGTCTTTCATAAAATTTTAATTATTTAAAATTAAATATTATTATTACAATAATAATTATTACAGTTATTATTATTATTACAGTTATTACAATTATTATTATCTCATCTTCACATGCATATAAACGATACTAGGTGGTTTAAATATTAGTGTTACATAAATTTTAGCATAATAGGTAGTTGGTCAACTGACTTTTGTTCAACACTCAATAGCAACATTTTCTTTAAAAAAAAATTTAAGTCAAGCCTTCTGCCCTCCACTTCAGCAAATAACGGGCCACATCAGCAAAAAAAGGGTCAGTATGCACAGTCAGCATTTCCGTCAAATTTTTGGACGGAAATCGAACGGAATGACCATTTTATAATTTTTGAGAGTACATTTATTAGATTGTAACAAAAAAAGTTTCGGTAGGTGAGCAAAAAGTGATTTATCCTGTTATTATTATTATTATTATTATTATTATTATTATTATTATTATTATTATTATTATTATTATTACTACTACTACTACTACTACTACTACTACTACTACTACTACTACTATTATTATTATTATTATCATTATTATTATTACTACTGTTATTGTTATTATTATTATTATTATTATTATTATTACTATTATTATTATTGTAACTGTTATTATTATTCTTATAATTAATACTATTATTATTATTATTATTATTATTATTATTATTATTATTATTATTATTATTATTATTATTATTATTATTATTATTATTATTACTGTTATTGTTATTATTATTATTATTATTATTATTATTATTATTATTATTATTATTATTATTATTATTATTATTATTATTATTATTATTATTATTATTATTATTATTATCTTAATTTAAGGCAACATTTTAATAGTCGTTGCAAAAAGTTGTATAAAATATGCAACGAAAATAAAAATTATTGCCAATAAATGTGGTCCATATTAGGCAACGAAATATTTCGTTGCCCACGATGAGGAGAAATCAAGTGGTTAGAAATTTTGCAACGAATTTTTAACGAATTTTGTTTCCAAAATTTGCAACTACTTATGAATTTCGTTGCAAAAAGTGAAAGCCTGACACAATCTGCAATGAATGACAAGTTTCGTTGCTAAACATACACTTTTAGCAACGACTTATAAAGTTGTTGCCTGAAAAATCGTTGCTAAAGCCCCATTTTTAGAAATAAAAAAACTTTCGTTGCCTACGATGACGGGAAAGCAAGTGGCCGAAAATTTTACAACGAATTTCTAGCGAAATTTTTTTCTGCCAATGAATTAGCAACGAAATTTTGCAACGACTTATGAATTTCGTTACAAAAAGTGAAAGCCTGACATAATCTGCAACGAAGGACAAATTTTGTTGCTAAACATATACTTTTAGCAACGACTTATAAAGTCGTTGCCCGAAAAATCGTGTTAAAGGCCCATTTTTTTGTAGTGTCAGTTATTTAATTATCTACTAAAAGAATTTAATTTTCCAAACAAAACAAGGAAGAAAAGAGGGAAACAAAATTATTTACCTTTTTTAATTTAAATACAATTGTATAAGATAAAATTAATTAATATTTAATTATTAAAAAAAAATTGGTTATTACATTTTTCACCCCTTAAAAAATAATTTCGTCCTCGGAATTCAAATAAACCACATTAAGTTTTATTTTAGTTTTTATTTAAATTACATAATTATTCATAAACTTAAATTAAAATGTAGCACTGCCATTTGTAACAATCAAGCCTGATAAGTCCATAGGTCCACACAATTATCCATGTATTCGTAAAAGATTCGTCAGCTATCGTGTCAAGCCTTGGTAAGGTTCTTCGCGTTATATCACATGATCCACTATTGGTGCGGCCCCCCGTTAATATCTTTGAGTTTCATTCTTACAAACGTACATACTATCCGGAACATAATTTGAAAGCACAAAAATTTCTCTTCATCTAAATACGATTCGAATACCCAAAATATTTAAAATTATTTTTAATTCGTAAAACGTTTATGTTATACACATGCCAAAGATCTAACAAATTATTTTATTTATTTTACATAAATTCAAGCAAAATTTTAATGGCATCGGATAAACAAAACAACTCAAATTATATCACCAACTCGCACTAAGTCCTCAAGAGCTTCAAAATATCATAACCTCAAATCGAATTAGTTCTCAAATATTATTACACCAAAGAATATACTACTGAGATTTCTTCATCACCATACCAAACTCCAAATCATATATCCTACTACTTTCTGAATAAGCAAACTAAAACTATTCAAAATCTCTTAAATCAGTACTTACTATTTAATCATTTAATAAATCAATCATTCTCTTAGTGCAAACCTTAACCCAACAAATTTTAAAATCTCATCTTACTATAGCAAAGAAACTTCATATAAAATAACTCCAATATTCTACTAGGAAATAACAACAAAATTTATTTACTCCAATATCCTACTAAAAAAAATAGCCACAAAATTGACCATTAACTTTAATTGATTAATCTAATTACCTCAAATATCAACAACTCAAATTACAAGAAATCCTCTATACTTAATAATTTTTCACTTTATCATAATATGTCATCAATACTCAAACCTAAAATTTCAAATTATCCACAAGCTTAACATAAATCAAAACCTAACTCAAATCAAATCCTTAATTCAACGATCATAAAAATTGTCACAAAAAAAATAACTATAACAAATAATTTTCCAAAATCAAATACTCGTCGATACAAACACTAACATCATAATCGCATCTCATATAAGATCATTTCTTATCTGTACAAAGTATAACTTTATTCACCTCAATGATTAAGTCACAATTCATAACTAATATCATTACTCAATCACCTTAATAAATTATTCAATTTTCCTCAAATCAATTACAAATCGAAAAGAAATCGACAGTTAGTCAAAATAGAGACCAACCAAACAAAGAACAAAATCGAATTAAACTCCTACATCTACCCAATGGTTTACCCACAACTCACAGGTCAAACCTAAATAGGTTTTCTACAGGAAAGAACCTAAGCTCTGATAACATATCTGTAACACCCCCTTCCCGAAAAGGAAAGGGAGGTCACGTGCAAAGCATAACAAACCTCAAAATAAGTAAATAGAACACTAATAACTTCAAAATATTAATAGTGGTGATCCATTAACAAAGTACTAAATACAAATTTTCAGCTAGAGTCAAAATAATTAAAACCAAAAATTGAATCAACCTAGATGGTCAAAGGTAACACTCTCATCACACTAGCTTAGAATCAGCCCTACAAACCTGCCGAAAGAAAAACACAGCATGAGCCAATTGCCCAATACGGATACAGATATACTAAAGATATACAATTGATATACGAAATCAACTGAAACAAAATATTGAACAAAACCTCAAGTGTATATACTGACAAAAATATAATCTCCAAAGATATAATTGGAATATATCTGAATCAACAGAATTAACGAAACCAATATAATAGTAAAGAAATAACGAACTGGAGTAACTAACTCAATGAATTGAACTGAACAGAAACAAACAAAACTAATACAATGAAATAATAGGCTGAATCAAATGGTTGAGTGTTATTTCATACCGAATGAGCTTAGAATTATACATTGCCACATAGGCAAGTCAAAACAGTGCCACACAGGCAAGTCAAAATAATGCCACACAGGCAACCAAAATAATGCCACACAGGCAAATCACACATTGGACCGCGAATCCAAATGTATGTAAATTGGATAGGTGTGTTTGGCACAACATCATAAATCTGCAGAACAGAAAACTAGGGTTAACCCATATGCCTCCCACAACAAAACACCAAATGGCCCACTTCCTCCGGAGCCCAAAACGGAGACGCCGTGGACTAATCACACCGTCATTGAAAGTGTCATGCCTCTCGTGCCAAGACGACATGCCTGTGGTACCCCCACAGGTGATTATAGCTCAGGTATACCCTATGGTATATTCTAACAAAAATACTATGTCACAACACATGCGACATAATACCAACAAAAGGGTTCTATATGTATATGTTGAACCAAATCAAATTATAGTCACAATGTCTCAAAAAGAAGGTAGCAACATGTACCGCTCTATAATTATCAAAAATAAATACTAAACATGATATCATAATTCAAAGAGTACAAATACGAGTCATGTGTATCAACTCCAAAATGAAACAAATATATTTATTTCACATAAAACAATTATGTGAAATCATAACATAATTCGAAATAAGGAAACAAACGAACAAATCAAATTTAACAAGAGTATCGCTGAAAGAGTACAAAATATATACAAATTGTAATAGAAAAAAAAAGAATTCAAATTACTGAATAAAGCCAAAGTATCAAAGATCAAATTTCTATTTAAAAGTGTCAATAGGATTATAAAAAAAATGAAATAAAAGACAAGATATCACGAGATATAAAGAATACAACAATATTCAAAGGAGTGGAGTACGGAATCCGTACCTGAATTAAGCAACGTACGTAATACCCAAAATTATATTCCAATTATAACTCGTTAGACCCCTCCGTTCGATCTAGTCACAAAAAAATATATATATTACTTAATTAAATTTATACATATTATTATATAACTTTTTATTTATTTATTATTAGTATTACTATTATATATTATTATTATTATTATTTTAAAATAATTTGCTCGTTAATTCACACTTATATTCAATAATATTATAAAATATCATTAATGTTAATCTGTGCTAACAAGAAACATGGCTCAGACTACATTATAATTACACAAAATTGAATTTAATACACCATTCAATTCCACATACTCTAAATGAAACCAAGTTCCGTATAACTAATAAAATACTTGATTCTTATTTTATGCCAATTTAATAATTGCCAATAGGCATACTCAGCCTATTTGTATAAAGCCCACAAATGCAACCATATACATATAATAAATCAATGATTACATAATTTAGTTAAATCTAATTTTTATAGTTACCATCTCTCTCACTTTGTGTGTGTATATACACTTCCACCAAACACTTATCTAATAGGCTTGACCGTGAGATTATTTACGATTATAATGATTTCTGTTGAATATACACCATGAAAAAAAACAACAAAGTTTCATATATTAGACAAACCTGATTGTCAAAGTTATTCCCTTTCATAACCCTCGAAGACCTTTTAGTTTTCTTTTCCTTCTTTTCCAAGCGACTGCTGTTGTTCCGATTTCTCCCCTCAATTAATTTGTATTAGATATATTGTGAGAAGATTAGGTTTTACATATTATTTTATTAAATATTAATTCTCCTAATTTAAATAGGATTTATTATTACCCATAAATATAAATTAAACCCAATAAATTTTAAAGGCCAAATTGTACTAAATTAATTTGCCCATCACTTATTAATATTTATTAGCCCACATAAATTAAATAACTAGTTTGACCCAAATAAATGACAAAGTCCAATTAATACGTTTTAAAACAAAATAAATTTTTTATTATTATTATTATTTTTTCTTTCGGGTATTACAATAGTAGTACAAGTGATCCTTGGACTTGAGATCATCATAGTATCTTGTGTATGATTAGTTATACTTTGACTTATTCCTTAAGACCCTTAGGGTATATCAAAGGGTATGCTTGGGTATAATAAGTTGTATATGGAGATAATGTATGATCAATAAAGAATCTACCGCTTCTAGTAAAAGAAGAGAAATGTCTTATGTGATTCAATAAATGATAACCCAGTAGTCCTTGGCTAAGGCAGAATGAAATTAGAAATGAGTTTTTAATTTGCATTATATGAAGTTGTGCATTTAAGAGTCGAAATACATATAATTAAATAAATTAAGACTTGACAGTAATTCCATGTCTTATATTTAATTGGGACATTATATGGTTGAAGGATTGAATTGTACGGTAACTATTTACTCAAAGGTTCTTTTATGATTAATATTAAAATCTATATAATCTGAAAAGTCGTTGATCGTTGGAGAGCCTTATCCCTATTGTAGAATAAATATTATTTATTTAAATAAATTTATAGTTTAATTTATTTATTTAAATAAGATTAAAATTGTTCTAATTGATTTATTCACAACCGGTTTAATATGGAGAACCTAAAGGGTCATACCATAAAAGGAATAATAATTATTTAAGAAGTTAATGGCATAATCGTAATAATAAGTTAATCATATTTAATTTAATCTATGGTGATAGAATAAATTAAATAGCTTAATATTTATTATTTAATATTTTAGAAATATTAAATATAAATTAATAAGAGGTGTCTTATTATTATTACTACTATTATTATTATTTAATTCCTAAAGGAGTTTGAGAATTAATTAATAAAATTACTCTCATATATCCTAATAAGATTAGGAGGCTAATTAATTAAAAGATTTTAATTAATTATTCCTAATAGGATTGGGAGCCTAATTAATTAAAGGAGTTTAGTTAATTAAAATAAAACATAATTCCTTAATTGTTAAGGAGGGTTACCTACATCTATAAATAAGATGAGTCTTATTATGTGTGGGTGTGGTTGTTGACTTTTTTCACAATATACGTGATTCCAATTATTGGAGAGTACGCTCCTTTTCTATGAGAGATAGAAAAAATTAGGATTTTGCCAAACACCCATCTTCTTGAATCTTTCTTCTTCCTTAGTGGATCACCTCTAGAGGCCAAACACTTGGGTGGCTAACATTGATCAAAGGAAGGAACCAAACCCGGTAGATTCAAGTTGAACGTGAAAAAGATTGGAGGTAAACTTGTACTTGAGGAAGCTCGAATCTTCAAGGGTATGATTCTTATTCTTTATTTTTTTCGTTTAATTAATAATTGTGCATAAAGGATGATCCGGGTATATGGTTTATAAAATTTTAAAACTCTATTTTACCACATTTCCGCTTATTTTATGCAATTTGATTGCGTTCATGAATATTATAAACCTAACAATCGAGTGATGGGCTTGCCGAGGATACCAACCTATACACTACCTGGAGGTATAATATTTTAGTATAGATTTCTTGTTCATGAATTTCGACAAATTTTGATTACCAATTGATATTATATTTATTTTTGCAGGCACTAGCCAGCGTCTGCGTCCGAGAGCCCCCGTGGGACCATCACATATGGGCGCTGGCTTAGACTCTCTATTTCAGAGGGTTATAGAGGCGGTGTCGGAGCGGTATGGTACGAATCCTTTATTTCGTCATCAGGACCTCCCCAGTCGTGCTCGTCTCTACCAGCTAGCTCAGGACATCGCAACTGGTGCCACCACCTAGAGTACGAGTATCCCTCCGGAGCAGTTCGTCGCGATACGCGACAAGGTGGTTCGGATGGTGGTTACCTTACTCTTGGACACTTTTGGGCCGCATTTGAGTCAGCCCTTAACTACTCAGGTATACTATTCATTTTAAATTTCCGTATTCTGCATGTTATTTAATTTTTTTATTTACATATCATTTTTCTATAAATATCATTTTTGAATATTATGGAATGAATTTGATATAATGTTATAGTTGTGGGTAATATTTATAAATTTTGTAAAGTACGCAAGTTGTTATATAATATTCGATTGGTCGGGGAATATTCGTTTTAATAGGGAATATTCGTGCAACGACACAATAATTGGTGGACCCCATAACGGAATTATTGTCGGATTGAGAAAACGATAAAAATATTTTGTGAAAATAACGGCGGAAGTTTTACCGTTAACTGTTGAAACACCCGGTGTTAAAAGTACAGTAATACGCGTGGTTGCATAGTAGCACGCGGTATTGATTATTGATGCTTACGTGAGAAGTCACTCAGTTTTGTTTAATTATTGCTACAGTAATTGTTGCATAGTATCTCACGTTATTTGATTCAATTATTGTCAATACTTTATATATTATTAAATCAATAATTGAGACGATAAAGTTATTAATATTATTATTTACAATATTAACGATGTCTAGAAGTTCTGTCAATGAGAGGTTTGGTCACCTAATTTCTCGCCAATAGGGAGAAATCCTTATTGGAAAGCCCCCTCTTTCCTGGGAACGACCTGGTCGATTAATATTGTGAATTATAATGATAGTGATAAATTTTGTTTTATTATTATTATAAATATAATAAAACAAAAAACTTTTTATATAAAATAGAATACTTTTTATAAAGTTTTGTTTTATTTGATTATAAATAGAATATATTATATTTTATTATGAATAGTGTTGCATAGTGCATGCATAGTATTTGCATAGTAAAATCTTTTTATATAAAACAAAATACTTTTATAAAGTTATTTATTTTATTAGATTTTAAATAAAATATATTATATTTTATTATGCATAGTGCCTGCATAGTGTTTGCATAGTAAAAACTTTTTATATAAAACAGAATACTTTTTATAAAGTTTTGTTTTATTTAATTATAAATAGAATATATTATATTTTATTGTATAGTGCAGCATAGTATCCTTTCCATTCTCCTATAAATAGGATGCTTAGTTAGAATTGAAAATCACACCAGAAATTCAGAGAATTCTTCTTCTATAATCTTGAACGAATTTCTTTAGAGTTTTAAGAAGCTTTGAGCGTAGAAAACAGTATAAGTTTATTCAAGAATATCCTCGCCCTACCAGTCGAAATACTCTTCTTTTTAAGGTAAGGGGTATTATTCTTTTGTATTCATGAAGAGAGTTATTTTCTTTCAATACTCGTAAGGGTTGTTATTCCATTCTTTATTATTTTGTTGTAATAACCTGTCTATGCGAAGTATCGCATACATGGTAAAATTCTTCTGTTATTCTATTCTTTATTATTTTGTTGGAATATCCTGTATGTGCGTATTACGCATGACCTGGTTCCATTATTTATTATTCTATTGGAATAACATGTCTGTGCGGTCTATCGCATGCCTGGTGAATTCTGTTGTTATTCCATTCTTTATTATTCTATTAGAATATCCTGTCTATGCGGGTTATGCATTACCTGGTTCCATTCTTTATTATTCTGTTGGAATAACTTGTCTGTACGGATTACGCACGCATGGTGAATTCTTCTGTTATTCCATTCTTTATTATTCTGTTGGAATAATCTGTCTACGTAGATTACTGCATGGCGGCAAAAAATCCATTTGCGATTTCATATATTCTATTATACTCAGTTGGTTAAAGTTTTGGCTTCTATACTCCATGAAATTAGTAGAATATCTTTGATATTTGCGCTTCATCCAGTATCTTTTCATGACAATATTTTTCTGAGCATTCTTGAATTTTACTCTACAAAACAGTATTATGTTGACAATTTGGACGTTATTAATTTCTAGATAAATTAAATTATAAATCTTTAAAAATTTATCCTTGAACTTGTTTTTATTGAATTCTTATATTATTGTCATCATCCTCATGTTTATAATATGTTGAAAGTCATCTGTGGCCTGTAGTGCATAGATGGACTTGGTATGATTATGACCAGGGATTATTCGGTATAATCATGACCGTAATGTTACAAATAATGTGGTAAAAATCCTCATTGGCCGTAGTGCATTGATGGACAGTTGTTGGCATGATCATGACCATTGATGAATACACGAATATCCTTGGCCAGTAGTGCATGGATAATTTATGGTCGTGATACTAATGAATATCCTTGGCCGTAGTGCAGGGATGATGTGGATTATTTATTAAGCTGAGTATCAGCGATAAAAGTAATGAAAAACCTTTTAAATCATAGAAGATAGTAGATTTTATTCTCTACTTGACTCTTCTAATGGATTGCTTGTTTCGCTGCAGTTAAACTTGATGTTTGTTATATTTTATCAGTTTAACACTGTTGAAGGCTAATGATAATTTATTCTGCATTATCTTAGTCATAATATTTCTTACTGGGCTAGTTGAGCTCACCCTTTTGCTTTCATTGTTCTCTTCAGGAAATGAGAACGTAGCAGGGACTAGTCGGAGAACGGAGTGACGGTCCAGATGATAGCATTAGTAATCCTCACTATTCTATGAAATAGTGTGATAATAAATGTATTGAGGACTTATTTTGAGTTTGAATACTGTCTAGAAGACAATATTTGTATTAAAACTCACAGCTCATGTTGTATATTTAAGGTTGTATTTTTATTCTTTACCATGTATTTGGCGACTCAGAATATGTGATGTATACCTATTTTGGGGGCGTCACAGTTGGTATCAAAGCTTAGGGATATAATCACTGGCTAAGATGTGAGACTAGAACTAAGAGGGGAGAGACGGGAAATTCCTTCGCTAGTATGACCTACCTAAGTTTATTTGGTATTTTATTGGTCGGTCAGAGTATAGGGATAATATGTTACATGACAATTAACCTTTGTTTTGTGGCAGTATCTGAAAATGACATCCGAGAATGTCGAGAATAGCAATGGAGCACAGGAGACCGTTGAGTCTCCACATATCAATAATCAGGATAATGTGCATCAGGAAGGCGGCAATCCTCATGCAAACAACAACACTGACCAAATGATGAATGATGGAATGTTCAGAGGCTTTATGCAATTCCTGCAACATCAGGCAAGAGCGGCTCCTGTCCAAAATATAGGTGGAAACAATGGAAACTCTCGGATGGTCATCGCTAAACAGTTCAAGGAGCTGGGACCACCGGAGTTTATTGGAGAGCCAAAACCACTTAAGGCGGAAGCGTGGATAAAGTAGATCACCAAGATATTTTATTTCTTGGGATGCTCCGAGGATCAAAAAGTTCCCTTTGCCACCTTTATGTTGCGAGGAGAGGCAGATTACTGGTGGAAATCGATAAAGCGTACTCAACCTGCCGCACTAAAGATGTCTTGGGAGAAGTTCCAAGAACTATTCAACGACAAGAACTTTCTCGAAAGTATTCGTCACATGAAAGAGGTAGAATTCATCAAGTTAGAGCAGAACAATATGACCGTGTCGTAGTACGAAGCTAAGTTTGTCGAGTTGTCCCGGTTTGCGTCTCACATGGTTGATAATGAAGAGAGAATGACGCGGATGTTTTTAAGAGGTTTGAAACCCGAGATACGTCAATATCTAATTTCTCATAAACTGTGTTTGTATTCAGATGTTATAAATAGGGCTCAGTTATTGGAGCGCGATAACGAGTCAACGCAACCAAGAGAAAGCAGCCGACAAAATGATAATACCAGTGGTAGCAGTCATCGAAGCGGTGACAACAAACGTGGAGGGAATCAATATGCCAGAAATGGTAACCACTTCGGTGGTAATCATGGCCAAGACAATAAGAATGAACATTTCAAGAAGAGGAGATTCAACAATGATGGAAAGACGTCAGCACCAACACCCATTGTTAAGGAAGGAGAACGACCACCTATCATATGCTTCAAATGCTGAGGGGAGGGACATATTAGTCCAAACTGTGCGATGCCATCCAAAGCGTGTTATAATTGTGGAAGAGAAGGTCACCTAGCCCGATTTTGTCGTGCACCGAAGACAAGTTCAGTTGGAACGGTGACACAAAATACCGTCCCAGACAAGTTAAAACCAGTAGTTCAAGGGAGAGCTTTTGTTGTGACCTCCTAGAAAGCAAGGAACCCGAACGAGGTCATCACGGGTAAGCTTATCATAAACTCTAGTGAAGTCTATACCTTATTTGATACCGGTTCTATCCATTTTTTTATTTCTCCTACTTGCACTCAACGATTAAATTTGACTCCGGAGAAATTAGACTTTGGCTTATCTATGGAAACTCCGTTGGGAGAAACCTTCATTACATCCACTGTTTATAAGTCTTGTTTGGTTCATCCTCACATTACCTGTCGATCTTATTTCATTGAAAATACTTACATTTGATGTGATTCTAGGGATTGATTGGTTAACTACTCATTATGCAAAAATTGATTATTTTCGTAAGGTTGTTAGCTTTCATATTTCTAACCAACTTATTATGTGAATTCAAGCAACCAAACCATTAAAATCAATCACTGTCATCTCAAGCTATAAATCTATTCATTTATTAAAAAACAGATGTCAAGCTTTCTTAGCTCATGTCACAGATTTAAACAAAAATACGTCATATTTGAATGATATTTTTATTGTTAATAAATTTCCTGACGTATTCCCTGAAGAACTTCCTGGCCTACCCCCAGAGCGTGAAATTGAATTTTGTATCGACCTTGAACCCGGTACAAAACCCATTTCCAAAGTCTCATATCGAATGGCTCCTATTAAACTTCAGAAGTTAAAGACCCAATTGCAGGAATTGTTAGACATTGGTTTCATTCGTCCTAGTACGTCTCCTTGGGGTGCTCATGTTCTATTCGTGAAGAAGAAAGATGGGCGTTTGCGACTTTCTATTGACTGCCAGTAATTGAACCATGTCACCATCAAGAATAGGTATCCGTTACCTCGCATTGATGACCTGTTTGACCAGTTACAAAGATCACAATTCTTTTTAAAGATCGATCTTCATTCTAGATATCATCAGCTGAAGGTTAAAACTGAGGATATTCCAAAGACTGCCTTCAGAACTCGGTACGGGCATTATGAATTCTTAGTCATGTCTTTTGGATTGACTAATGCTCCTGCTGCCTTCATGAATATGATAAACCGAGTATTCAAGGAATATTTGGATCACTTTGTGGTCGTCTTTATTGATGACATCCTCATATATTCCAAAAGCCGTGAAGATCATGAACAACACTTGAGGTTGATACTTCAAAAGCTTCGTGAAAATAAGCTTTATGCCAAGTTAAAGAAATGTGAGTTCTAGCTTGACGAAGTAGTATTCCTTGGGCACGTAGTATCAAGTCATGGAATATCTATTGACCCGGCAAAGATTGAAGCTATTCAAAGTTGGGAGCAACCTAAATCAGTGACCGAAGTACGTAACTTTCTCGAATTATCTGGTTATTATCGGAGATTCGTGGATGAGTTTTTTCGAATCGCTACTCCATTAACTCAGCTGACTCGAAAAGATATAAAATTTGGTTGGAGCGTGGAATGTGAGAAGAGTTTTCAAGAACTCAAGAGGAGACTCATTTCAGCACCTGTTCTGACAATACCATCTGTCTCAGAGGGATTTGTCATCTACAGTGATGCATCGTGTAAAGGGTTAGGATGTGTTCTCATGCAACATGGGAAAGTCATAGCCTATGCCTCTCGGCAACTCAAAGAATATGAGAGGAATTATCCTACTCATGATCTAGAGTTGGCATCTATTGTCTTCGCACTTAAAATTTGGAGGCATTACTTGTATGGGGAAAAAGTGGAGATCTTTACGAATCATAAAAGCCTCAAATATTTCTTCATCTAAAAGGAACTCAACATGCGGCAATGACATTGGCTTGAACTGTTAAAAGATTATGATCATACCATTCAATACCATCCTAGTAAAGCGAACGTAGTAGCTGACGCATTGAGTAGAAGATCATATGCGGGTACGAGTGCGATATTGTCAACGCAAAGGCCCATTTTATATGACTTGCAAATGATGGAGATAGAGTTAAAAACTCCAGGAACCAAGGTGATGATGGTGAATATGCGAGTAGAATCGACTTTAATCGATAAAGTTAAAGTTGCTCAAGCTACAGACCTGGAACTGTTGTGTATGAGAAAGAAAGTGCAAGAAGGTGCTATGCCGGAAGCAAAAATCGATGAGGAAGGAATACTTCGAGTCAACTCCAGACTTTGTGTTCTTAACGACCTTGATTTAAAGTATAAAATCATGATGGAGGAGCACAACACACCGTTTGCAATCCATCTTGGGAGTACCAAAATGTATCATGATCTTCGACATACATTTTGGTAGAGCAATATGAAGAGAGAGATCGTAGAGTTTATCTCAAGGTGTCTAACTTGTCAACGAGTCAAGGAGGAGCATTAAGTACCAAAAGATCCATTGCAACCACTTAAAATTCCAGAATGGAAGTGAGAGCACATTACTATGGATTTTGTTACCGGTCTTCCCAAGGTTTCTCAAGGAATAGATGCGATTTGGGTCATTGTTGATAGAGTGACCAAGTCGGCTCATTTCTTACCTATACGAGAAACTTATACACTTGAACGTCTTGCTCGTATGTACATAAATGAGATTGTAAAACAACATGGTATGCCAGTATCCATAGTTTCTGATCGAGACCCAAGATTCACTTCAAGATTTTGGGTTAGTTTGCAGAAAGCTATGGGCACGAATTTACGATTTAGCTCGGCATATCATCCTTAGACGGACGGGAAGTCGGAGAGGACTATTCAAACTCTTGAAGATTTATTAAGACTCTGTATCCTTGACTTCAAGGAAAGTTGGGATAAGTTCTTACCATTAGTGGAGTTTTCCTACAACAACAGTTATCAAGTAAGTATTGGCATGGCTCCATTTGAGGTGTTGTATGGAAGAAAGTGTCGTTCTCCAGTATGTTGGGATGAGGTGGGTGAAGCAACGTTGTTGGGACCGGAGTTGGTACGTATGACTATGAAAAAGATTCAAACGATTCGACAACGTATAAAAATCTCACAAGATCAACAAAAGAGTTATGCTGATCTTCATCGAAAGGACGTGGAATTCGATGTTGGAGATCATGTATTGTTACGTGTTACTCCACAGAAAGGAGTTACGAGATTTGGAAAGAGAGAAAAGCTAAATCCTCGATTCATTGGCCATTTTTAATCCTCGATCGAGTAGGAACTGTGGCCTATAGACTCGCTTTACCGCCAAGTATGTCTCGTGTTCATAACGTTTTTCACATATCTATGTTACGTAAATATGTGGAAGACCCAAATCACATTATTGAGTTAGAACCGGACGAAATAGCCGAAGATTTAACGTATGAAGAGGTTCCTGTTAAAATCTTGGATAAGAAGGAACATGTTCTACGTTCCAAGGTTGTACCTCAAGTCAAAGTTTTGTAGAGGAACCACGATGTTGAGGAAATGACCTGGGAGTTAGAATCTGAAATGAAATCAAGGTATCCTTACCTCTTCGACATATCATGTACGTACCCTAATTTCGAGGGCGAAATTTCATAAGAAGGGGAGGTTGTAAGACCCCAACTTTTATGAATAAAGAAAATTTTTCTATAAATATCATTTTTAAATATTATGGAATGAATTTGATATAATGTTATAGTTGTGGGTAATATTTATAAATTTGGCAAAGTACGCAAGTTGTTATATAATATTCGATTGGTCGGGAAATATTCGTTTTAACAGGGAATATTCGTACAATGTCACAATCATTCGTGGACCCCATAACAGAATTATTGTCGGATTGAGAAAACGACAAAAATATTTTATGAAAATAACGACGAAAGTTTTACCGTTAACTGTTGAAACACCCGGTGTTAAAAGTACAGTAATACGCGTGGTTGCGTAGTAGCACACGGTATTAATTATTGATGTTTACGTAAGAAGTCACTCAATTTTGTTCAATTATTGTTACAGCAATTGTTATATAGTATCTCACGTTATTTGATTCAATTATTGTCAATATTTTATATATTATTAAATCAATAATTGAGACGACAAAGTTATTAATATTATTATTTACAATATAATGATGTCTAGAAGTTCTGTCAAGGAGAGGTTTGGTCACCTAATTGCGCGCCAATAGGGAGAAATCCTTATTGGAAAGCCCCCTCTTTCCTGGAAACGACTTGGTCAATTAATATTGTGAATTATAATGATAGTGATAAATTTTGTTTTATTATTATTATAAATATAATAAAACAGAAAACTTTTTATATAAAACATAATACTTTTTATAAAGTTTTATTTTATTTGATTATAAATAGAATATATTATATTTTATTATGCATAGTGTTTACATAGTACCTGCATAGTGTTTGCATAGTAAATTTTTTTTATATAAAACAGAATACTTTTATAAAGTTATTTATTTTATTAGATTTTAAATAAAATATATTATATTTTATTATGCATAGTGTTTGCATAGTGCCTGTGTAGTATTTGCATAGTAAATTTTTTTTATATAAAATAGAATACTTTTTATAAAGTTTTATTTTATTTGATTATAAATAGAATATATTATATTTTATTGCATAGTGCAGCATAGTATCCTTTCCATTCTCCTATAAATAGGATGCTTAGTTAGAATTGAAAATCACACTAGAAATTCAGAGAATTTTTCTTCTATAATCTTGAACGTATTTCTTTAAAGTTTTAAGAAGCTTTGAGCGTAGAAAACAGTATAAGTTTCTTCAAGAATATCATCGCCCTACCAGTCGGAATACTCTTCTTATTAAGGTAAGAGGTATTATTCTTTCGTATTCATGAATAGAGTTATTTTCTTTCAATACTAGTAAAGGTTGTTATTCCATTCTTTATTATTATGTTGGAATAACCTGTCTACGCGAAGTACCGCATATATGGTAAAATTCTTCTATTATTTCATTCTTTATTATTCTGTTGGAATATCCTATCTGTGCGTATTACGCATGACCTGGTTCCATTATTTATTATTCTGTTAGAATAACATGTCTGTGCGGTCTATCACATACCTGGTGAATTCTGTTGTTATTCCATTCTTTATTATTCTATTGGAATATCCTGTCTGTGCGGGTTACGCATGACCTGGTTCCATTCTTTATTATTCTGTTGGAATAACTTGTATGTGCGGATTACGCACGCCTGGTGAATTCTTCTGTTATTCCATTCTTTATTATTTGCATGGCGGCAAAAAATCTATTTGCGGTTTCATATATTCTATTATATTCAGTTGGTTAAAGTTTTGGCTTCTGTACTCCATGAAATTAGTGGACTATCCTTGATATTTGCGCTTTATCCAGTATCTTTTCATGGAAATATTTTTTTGAGCATTCTTGAATTTTACTCCACAAAACAGTACCATGTTGAGAATTTGGACGTTATTGATTTCTAGATAAATTAAAATATAAATCTTTAAAAATTTATCCTTGAACTTGTGTTATTGAATTTTTATAGTATTGTTATCATCCTTATGTTTATAATATGTTGAAAGTCATCTGTGGCCTGTAGTGCATAGATGGACTTGGTATGATTATGACCAGGGATTATTCGGTATAATCATGACCGTAATGTTACAAATGATGTGGTAAAAATCCTCATTGGTCATAGTGCATTGATGGACAGTTGTTGGCATGATCATGACCATTAATGAATACACGAATATCCTTGGCCTGTAGTACATGAATAATTTATGGTCGTGATACTAATGAATATCCTTGGCCGTAGTGCAGGGATGATGTGGATTATTTATTAAGCTGAGTCTCAACGATAAAAGTAATGAAAATCCTTTTAAATCATAGAAGATATTAGATTTTATTCTCTACTTGACTCTTCTAATGGATTGCTTGTTCCGCTGTAGTTAAACTTGATGTTTGTTATATTTTATTAGTTTAATACTGTTGAAGGCTAATGATAATTTATTCTGCATTATCTTAGTCATAATATTTTTTATTGGCTAGTTGAGCTCACCCTTTTGCTTTCATTGTTCTCTTCAGGAAATAAGAATGTAGCAGGGACTAGTCGGGGAACGGAGTGACGGTCCAGATGATAGCATTAGTAGTCCTCACTATTCTATGAAATAGTGTGATAATAAATGTATTGAGGACTTATTTTGAGTTTGAATACTGTCTAGAAGACAATATTTGTATTCAAACTCACAGCTCATGTTGTATATTTAAGGTTGTATTTGTATTCTGTACAATGTATTTGGCGACTCAAAATAGGTGATGTATACCTATTTTGGGGGCGTCACAATGTTTCCTTAAATAAAGGAGTTTATTTAGATATGGAATAAGATTTCATATTATTCAAAATAAAGGAGCTTATTTGTGAATAGGAAAGAGAATCAGTGTTTCCTTTAATAAAGGAGTTTGTTTTTTACTTAGAATTTGATTCCATATTTAAATAAAATAAATGAGTTTATTTTAATTAAAGATTTTGATTAAAATAATATAGTTTATTTTATTCAAAATAGTATACATTAAAATAAAAGAGGTTTATTTTGATTTAAATTTGGATTAAAATAAAGGAATTTATTTTGATTCAAAATTAAATTTTATACTAACTAAATTTGCTCATTAAATGATATCAATATATATATTGATTGTTTATTATTCATGAGATGAATGTTATTTATTATACATATGTAGATGTGTATGATAATAAATAGAATTGATTATGGACTATTGACCAATGTGATTGGATTTTATTTTAGTTGGATGCTTGAATGTATGGGTTTAATTAAATAGGGTCTGCGTACCTCATCTTCTCTAATTTTTTCTTAATGTAAATTCTATCATCCTCCTATGTACTTCCCCTTGACTACTGATCAAGGTTTCTATTTATTTTAAATAGTTTTGTAATAGGAATAGTTAGAATTAATTTTGAAGAATTGGAGATCAAGGAGCAAGGAGCACTTGAAGACCTGTTTGTAATGGAGCCAATGCTTAAATGTAATAGTTATATTTAAATATTTATTCTTGCACCCTAGGGTTTGACTGGTTCACTTGGTGGCTCTAGTGAACCAAACTAGAATAAAGTCCAAAATCAATCCGGGTAGAATATAGTATTTTATATGTGCATGCTTATACTATATATATATATATATATATATATATATATATATATATATGCAAACATGTTTCGCATGTTAATTAATATGACGCGTATTTTTTATATATATATGCGCATGCGCGCTAAACAAGATGAGACAAATTAATAACAAACCCTTCAAAGATTTTATATTAAGTCATAAATGTTCAAAGATGGAATATCGAACGTCGCCTTTTAGCATGATAAAAATAATAGAGTATCAATTAATTATTATAAGTTTGTTGTGTCACCACAAGACTTATCTTAATTCTTTGAGATGTTAATTTTATCACATTTGATGCTTATAAAGAAAATTGAATAATATTGTTTTGTTGTGTACCCACAAGGATAATTTTTTTAATTATGGAGTGCTATGTTGGACTTAACTTAGATAATTTTGATTCGGATGTGTCACCACTTGATCTAAATAATCTAAGAGGCAAAATACAAAGAGTTGCATAGTTGATGTTGTAAGACCCCAAATTATTAATAAATGAAATTTAATTTCCTCTATTTATTATTTTGAAATAGTAAGGGTTGATTTGATTAATGTGGTTAGTTATGGGTGAAATGTGCAAATATTTTAAATAAGCAAGTGGTTATAAAATATTCATTATTGTCGGGGAATATTCGCTTGGTCGTGGAATATTCTTACTGTCGGAGAATATTCGTATGACGGCGCAGTCTTTTGTGGGCCCCATAACGGAAAGCGATTGGGTGAAAAAAATGACAAAAATAAGTTGTTTATAAATAACGGCGTAGTTGTTGCCGTTAATACTGTTGGAATACCCGGTGGTTAAAACACAGTAATACGCGTTGTTGCACAGTAGCACACGGTATTGCACCAATTATTGATTCTTACGTAAGAAGGCACTACTCAATAATTGTTACAGTAATTACTGTTCAATATTGTATTTTATTGATTCAATAATTGCTGCGTTGATATTTTATATTACTGTTGTTTTAATAATTGTCACTACACAGTATTTTCTATTATCGGAGCAATAATTCATATTATTTGAATAATATTATTAGATAATATTATTGGCAATGTCTAGAAAGTTCTGTCTAAGGAGAGGTTTGGTCATCTAATTGCGCGCCAGTAAGGAGAGATCCTTATTGGAAAGCCCCCTCTTTCCTGGGAACGGCCTGGTTGCCAGTACTGTGATTCTGTAATATTATTTATGAATAATTAATTATTGATTTATATGATGAGAAAAAATATTGATTTTATGTGGATATAGATGGAAAAATTTTTTAATGTGACAATTGTTGAAAATTAATATTTTATCTTTTTCTGATAAAATAATTCATTTAAATATATTATTTTAATAATATATTGATGATGATATTTTTACAATGAATGTGGGATATATGAGTATATGAGGAGGAAGAGTATTTTTGTGACATTAAATGATTAACACATGTTTTGTGTGTTGGTGGACACAATTCTTGACCGAAAATTTATTATTGACTGTAAAATCGCCCGTTTGTGGATTTCGGTCAATTTCTGTTTGGAATTTGGAAAACCTTTCTTCTGTAAAGTTGTAGAGAATTGAATTTCCTATAAAAACTCGCGAGATTTGAATTTTCTGAATAAAGGGCTATTTTTTTGAATTATTGAAGTTCTGAAGTTCCGAAATAATTGATTTTTGGGAGTTTAAGTTAATTATTTTGAGAAAAACGTTTTTTCTTACTTTTTCTAGAAGGTTAGCATGTGTGAATTGCTAAAATTCAGATTCAAGAGGTGGGCTTGACAATTATATAAATATATTATTATTTTATTAAATTTTCTGCTTTGGTGTTCTAAGCATTTTTTTATAAATAGGGTGCTTAGGTTAGAATTGAAAATCACACCAGAAACTGAGATCTTCTCTCTCTATATTAGTGAGCTTATTCTTGTGAGTATTCTAATACTTTGAGTATTGCTATACGGTGCAAGTTCAAGTCATAGCCTATATCCGGTGTTTCAACTAGAAGTACTGTTTTTGCTGAGGTAAGGGATGTTATTTCTTCTTAAATGATATTATTTTCTTCAATATCATTATGCCGAAGTATTGATCTGAACTTTTTATCAAATTTGAAACTTTTCATGTCGGGGTTACTATTCATGAGTTACTATTCACGAGTTACTATTCACGAGTTACTATTCACGAGTACTATTCACGAAGCATAATGATGTTTTTTGTGAAATTTCTATCTTTTGGTGTCGGAGTTACTATTCACGTATACGACACTATTCACGTATACGGTACTATTCACGAATACGGTACTATTCACCGAAAAATGAAATTTTCTTCTTTTCGTCCAAAATATCTATCCTAGATACTAGCTTTGATTGTATCCATGTTTTGATCATTCTTGAATTTTACTCCACTATAATTGTTTATGAGGTATTTTTGGACATGGATAAACTGTAATACGAATCCCTAATATTTGTTCTTTTGCTTCACTAGATTCGTTTCCTTTAAAATATTTTTCATCATCCTCAGTTCTAAATGATGATATAATTAAATATCTTTGGCCTGTAGTGCAAAGATTGATGATTTCTGATGAATATCTTTGGCCCGTAGTGCAAAGATGAACAGGTGTTGAGATGAACATGATCGACTGGTGATACAAATGAATATCTTTGGCCTGTAGTGCAAAGATGAATATTTGATTAAAGATGGTTATTGATTGTTGTTACAGGGATAAAATATTGATGATGGACTTTTAAATCTTAGAAGATAGTAGAACTCATTCTCTACTTGACTCTTCTAATGGTTTGCTGTTTCCGCTGCAGTTATTGATTTAAAACTTGTTGTCTATTGTATTCTATCAGATTTTTCCCTGTTGAAGACTAAGGATAATTTGTTGTATATTATCTTAATCATAATATTCTTTACTGGGCTAGTTGAGCTCACCCTTTTCCTTGTTATTCCATTTTCTTCTCAGGAGACGAGAATGTAGCGAGTACTAGTCGGGGTGTGAAATGATGGTTCAAGACAGTTGTTTTTGTAGTCCTCACTATTTTGTAAAATAGTGTATCAATAAGTATAATGAGTTCTTAATTGAGTATGAATACTGTCTAGATGATAATATTTGTATTTAAACTCACAGTATATGTGTTGTCGTATTTTGCACGACAATTGTAATAACAAAGTTGTAGTTATTTTCTGTACCATGTATTTGGCGACTCAGAATGGGTTGGATGGATTGGACCTATTTTGGGGGCGTCACAGTTGGTATCAGAGCTATAAGTAAAGAGCCCCGAGCCTTTCGCTGGTGACTTCCTGTTGATGGGGAATGCACCGAAGCCAGACTCTCCGTAGGGGACGCCGTTCTGCGGTGGCAAACTGATAGGTATCAATGTAAGGTGCTGACACAAGTTGGTGTCCAGAGTTACAGTTGGTATCAGAGCTTAGGGATATGATCTCTGGAGGAGATCGGGGAATAGAACTAGGAGGGGAGAGACGAGTAAATCCTTCGCTAGTATGTCCTACCTAAGCTTATCTGTTGGTCGGTCATAATATAGGGATATTATATGATATGTTAATTTGTTAAATTAACCTTTGTTCTATGGTAGTATTTTAGAATATCGATTGAGAATGTTAACAGTGGAGTAAATGAGACCGTGGAGACACATGTGCTCACCAACGAGAAGAACGTGCAACAGGCTGGCAATATTCCTCCTGTAAACAACACCACTGAGCAGACGATGAACGACAGGATGTTTAGGAGTTTTTTTCAGTTCATGCAAAACCAGACGAGGGAGACTCGTGTACAAAATACGGGTGGAAATGATAGCAATGCGCGGCTTGTCACAGCCAAGCAGTTCAAAGAGTTGGGACCACCAGAATTCTGGGGAAAGCCGGATCCGATTAAGGAGGAGACGTGGGTCAAGCAAATTACCAAGATATTCGATATCTTGGGATGCACGGAGGAACAGAAGGTTCCATTCGCCACCTTTATGTTCCGTGGCGAGGCAGACTACTGGTGAGAGTCTGTGAAGCGTACCCATCCAGCCGCACTCAACATGTCTTGGGAGACATTTCAGAAACTATTCAATGACAAGTACTTTCCTGAAAGTATTCGTCATATGAAGGAGGTAGAGTTTATTAAACTGGAGCAGAATAACATGACGGTGTCCCAATACGAGGCGAAATTTGCAGAGTTGTCCAGGTTTGCACCTCATTTGGTAGAGAATGAGGAACGTATGACGCGGATGTTTCTGAGAGGTTTGAAACCCGGCATACGTCAATATCTCATTTCTCATAAATTTTCTCTCTATTCAGATGTTGTCAACAAGGCTCAATTATTAGAGCGAGATAGCGAGTATGGTCAATCGAGGGACCACAACCAGGATTATACCAGTGACAACAGTTATCAGAACAACGATAACCAGTGGAGAAAGAAGAATACGGACAAGAACGGCAACCACTCTGGTGGTAATCGTGGCCATGAATATAGAAGAAGCGAGTTGGGAGGAGATTTTAAAAAGAGGAGATTCAACAATGATAATACGTAGACGTCAGCACCAGCAGCAACTGGTTCCAAGGGAGGAGAGCGACCACCGGTCATATGCTATAAGTGCGGAAAAGAAGGACATATCAGCCCAAACTGCCCACAACAGTTTAAGGTATGTTATAACTGTGGAAAGGAAGGACATATCGCTCGAGATTGCACTGTAGCGAAACCAAGTCCAACGGGGGTGGTGACTCAAAAAGTTGTCCCAGAAAAGTCGAAGTCAACGATTCCTGGAAGAGCGTTTTTCGTGACTGGTCAGAATGCGAGGAACCCGAACGAAGTTAGCACGTGTTAGTTAATTATAAATTTTTGCGAAGTCTATACCTTATTAGATACCGGTTCTACCCATTCATTTATTTCTCCTGCTTGTGCTCAACGTTTAAACTTGACTCCGGAGAAATTAGACTTTGATTTATCTGTGGAAACTTCGTTAGGGGAAACTTTCATCACATCCACTGTTTATAAATCTTGTTTGATCCAAGTTAGCACCATCACATTACCTGTTGATCTTATCTCTTTAAAGATACTTGCTTTTGATGTGATTTTAGAAATTGATTGGTTAACTACTCATCATGCCAAAATTGATTGCTTTTGTAAGGTTGTTAGTTTTCATATTCCTAAGCAACCTGTTATTCAAATTCAAGCAACCAAACCATTGAAGTCAAACTCTTTCATATCAAGCCGTAAAGTCATTCGTTTATTGAAAAACGGATGTCAAGCTTTCTTAGCCCATGTCATGGACTTGAACAAAAATACGTCAGATTTGAGTGATATTTCTGTTGTTTGTTTCCTGACGTATTTCCTGAAGAATTTCTTGGCTTACTCCCAAAGCGTGATATTGAATTTTGTATCGACTTTGAATCTGGTACAAAACTCATTTCTAAAATCTCATATCGAATGGCTCCTATTGAACTTTAGGAGTTAAAAACCTAACTGTAGAAGTTTGTACCCGAGCCTCTATCTGGTGACTTCCTTTGTGGAATGCATTGAAGCCAAACTCTCCGTAGGGGATGCCATATTAGTGCGGTAGTAAACTGATAGGTGTCATTGTGACGTGCTATCCAAGATTGGGATATGAGTCACAGTTGAGAGCAACCTAAGTCAGTAATCGAAATACGTAGCTTTCTGGTTATTATCGGAGATTCGTAAAAGGATTTTCTCGAATCGCTATTCCATTAACTCAGCTGACTCAAAAAGATATAAACTTCGAATGGACCGAGGAATGCGAGAAGAGCTTCCAAGAATTCAACATGCGACACCGACGTTGGCTCGAGTTGTTGAAAGATTTCGATCACACCATCCAATACTATCCTAGAAAAGTAAACGTGGTAGCTGACGCACTGATTGTATGCGAGTACGAGTGCGATATTGTTGAACACAAAGACCTATTTTGTATAATTTATAAATGATAGAGATAGAATTAATGACTCTAGGGACCCACGTGATGATATACGAGTAAAATCGACTTTAATCGATAACGTTAAAGCCACTCAAGCTACAGACCTGGAGCTGATGAATATAAAGAAGAAGGTGCAAGAATGTGTTATTCTAGAAGTAAGAGTCGATGAAGAGAAGAAAGCTCAAGCCTTTAATTTATTTGAAATCCTCGATCGAGTAGGAACTGTGGCATATAGACTCGCCTTAACGCTAAGTATGTCACGTGTTCATAACGTTATTTACGTATCGATGTTACGTAAATATGTGGACGACCCGAACCACGTTATTGAGTTAGAACCAAACGAGATAGCTGAAGACTTAACGTACGAAGAGGTACCTGTCAAGATCTTGGATAAGAAGGAGCATGTCCTACGCACGAAGGTCATACCACACGTTAAGGATTTGTGGAGAAACCATGCTATTGAGAAAATGACCTGGGAGTTGGAAACAGAAATGAAAGCGAGGTATCCTCATCTTTTCGAAACACCAGGTACGTATGTCAATTTCGAGGACGAAATTTCATAAGGAGGGGAGGTTGTAAGACCCCAAATTATTAATGAATGAAATTTAATTTCCTCTATTTATTATTTTGAAATAGTAAGGGTTGATTTGATTAATGTGGTTAGTTATGGGTGAAATGCGCAAATATTTTAAATAAGCAAGTGGTTATAAAATATTCATTATTGTCGGGGAATATTCGCTTGGTCGTGGAATATTCTTACTGTCGGAGAATATTCGTACGACGGCGCAGTCTTTTGTGGGCCCCATAACGGAAAGCGATTGGGTGAAAAAAATGACAAAAATAAGTTGTTTATAAATAACGGCGTAGTTGTTGCCGTTAATACTGTTGGAATACCCGGTGGTTAAAACACAGTAATACGCGTTGTTGCACAGTAGCACACGGTATTGCACCAATTATTGATTCTTACGTAAGAAGGCACTACTCAATAATTGTTACAGTAATTACTGTTCAATATTGTATTTTATTGATTCAATAATTGCTGCGTTGATATTTTATATTACTGTTGTTTTAATAATTGTCACTACACAGTATTTTCTATTATCGGAGCAATAATTCATATTATCTGAATAATATTATTAGATAATATTATTGGCAATGTCTAGAAAGTTCTGTCTAAGGAGAGGTTTGGTCATCTAATTGCGCGCCAGTAAGGAGAAATCCTTATTGGAAAGCCCCCTCTTTCCTAGGAACGGCCTGGTTGCCAGTACTGTGATTCTGTAATATTATTTGTGAATAATTAATTATTGATTTATATGATGAGGAAAAATATTGATTTTATGTGGATATAGATGGAGAAAAATTTTTAATGTGACAATTGTTGAAAATTAATATTTTATCTTTTTCTGATAAAATAATTCATTTAAATATATTATTTTAATAATATATTGATGATGATATTTTTACAATGAATGTGGGATATATGAGTATATGAGGAGGAAGAGTATTTTTGTGGCATTAAATGATTAACACATGTTTTGTGTGTTGGTGGACATAATTCTTGACCGAAAATTTATTATTGACTGTAAAATCGCCCGTTTATAGATTTCGGTCAATTTCTGTTTGGAATTTGGAAAAACTTTCTTCTGCAAAGTTGTAGAGAATTGAATTTCCTATAAAAACTCGCGAGATTTGAATTTTCTGAATAAAGGGCTATTTTTTTTGAATTATTGAAGTTCTAAAGTTCTGAAATAATTGATTTTTGGGAGTTTAAGTTAATTATTTTGAGAAAAACGTTTTTTCTTACTTTTTCTAGAAGGTTAGCATGTGTGAATTGCTGAAATTCAGATTCAAGAGGTGGGCTTGACAATTATATAAATATATTATTATTTTATTAAATTTTCTGCTTTGGTGTTCTAAGCATTTTTTTATAAATAGGGTGCTTAGGTTAGAATTGAAAATCACACCAGAAACTGAGATCTTCTCTCTCTTTCTCTCTCTATATTAGTGAGCGTATTCTTGTGAGTATTCTAATACTTTGAGTATTGCTATACGGTGCAAGTTCAAGTCATAGCCTATATCCGCTGTTTCAACTAGAAGTACTGTTTTTGCTGAGGTAAGGGATGTTATTTCTTCTTAAATGATATTATTTTCTTCAATATCATTATGCCGAAGTATTGATCTGAACTTTTTATCAAATTTGAAACTTTTCATGTCGGGGTTACTATTCATGAGTTACTATTCACGAGTTACTATTCACGAGTACTATTCACGAAGCATAATGATGTTTTTTATGAAATTTCTATCTTTTGGTGTCGGAGTTACTATTCACGTATACGACACTATTCACGTATACGGTAGTATTCACGAATACGGTACTATTCACCGAAAAATGAAATTTTCTTCTTTTCGTCCAAAATATCTATCCTAGATACTAGCTTTGATTGTATCCATATTTTGATCATTCTTGAATTTTACTCCACTATAATTGTTTATGAGGTATTTTTGGACATGGATAAACTGTAATACGAATCCCTAATATTTGTTCTTTTGCTTCACTGGATTCGTTTCTTTTAAAATATTTTTCATCATCCTCAGTCCTAAATGATGATATAATTGAATATTTTTGGCCTGTAGTGCAAAGATTGATGATTTCTGATGAATATCTTTGGCCCGTAGTGCAAAGATGAACAGATATTGAGATGAACATGATCGACTGGTGATACAAATGAATATCTTTGGCCTGTAGTGCAAAGATGAATATTTGATTAAAGATGGTTATTGATTGTTGTTACAGGGATAAAATATTGATGATGGACTTTTAAATCTTAGAAGATAGTAGAACTCATTCTCTACTTGACTCTTCTAATGGTTTGCTGTTTCCGCTGCAGTTATTGATTTAAAACTTGTTGTCTATTGTATTCTATCAGATTTTTCCCTGTTGAAGACTAAGGATAATTTGTTGTATATTATCTTAATCATAATATTCTTTACTGGGCTAGTCGAGCTCACCCTTTTCCTTGTTGTTCCATTTTCTTCTCAGGAGGCGAGAATGTAGCGAGTACTAGTCGGGGTGTGGAATGATGGTTCAAGACAGTTATTTTAGTATTCCTCACTATTTTGTAAAATAGTGTATCAATAAGTATAATGAGTTCTTAATTGAGTATGAATACTGTCTAGATGACAATATTTGTATTTAAACTCACAGTATATGTGTTGTCGTTTTTTGCACGATAATTGTAATAATAAAGTTGTAGTTATTTTCTGTACCATGTATTTGGCGACTCAGAATGGGTTGGATGGATTGGCCCTATTTTGGGGGCGTCACAGATGTAATTGACAAGAGTTGTCTACCTATTTATTTATATATAGTTTGTTATGTCACCACAAGGCTATATACATTTGAAATGGGATCCTTATTCTCACTAGCATATCTTCAATTAGATATTGCCAAACTATATATATATTGAGGGTAATATAGTTTGAAGAAAATAGTGGTAGATACCAATTTAAAACAAGACCTAAATTATTTTGGTAATTAATAAAAGAATGTATGCTAAAATATTGTTAATTACAAATTCATTTACAGAATTTTACAATGTCTAAATTACTATCACTGTGAAGCATATTAGATGCCATTTAACCGGACCGAATTAAATGGATTGGTAAATGAATTTGAGAATAGTTCTCATGGCTGAAAAAGCTATCTTATGTCTTTAATACGCCTATCCCTGCAATGGTTGCAGACAATGCCTCTGAGGAAGAGATTGCTATTTTTAGAAAGTGACAAGATGATGCACAGTTGGCTCAATGCATCATTCTCGCATCTATGAGTAACAAGCTTTAGCGTCAGCATGAAACTATGGATGCTCCTACTATATTCCTACACATCAAGTAGTTGATGGTGAGGAAAGTAGGACTGATAGATATCAGATATCTAGGGAGTTCTTCCGATCTAGAATAACCGATGACACTACAGTACAGACAAAAGTCTTTTACATTATTAATTTGATTGATCAATTAGGACAACATGTTTTGTCATGGATGGAGAGTTGAGCCAAGATTTGATCTTGCACTCACTCCCGGACTCATTTCACAATTGTTGTGAATTTTTCATATGAACAAGCTAGATATTAGCCTCGCTGATTTGCTTAACATATTGAAAAATGTTGAGAGTCACATTCCAACCAAGAAAGACCATGTCTTACTGGTAAGGGCCAAAGGATCTTCTGAAAAGAAGAACGATTCAAAGAAGATAAATAGAAAGGCAAAAATAAAGGATAATAAGAATAAAACTGATACGGATAGGAAAGGAGTTTGCTTCCACTGCAATAAGTCAGGACACTGGAAAAGAAACTGCGAGAAGCATCTTGCAGAGCTAACCAGAAGAAGCTTAGTGAAGTTTCGGTTACAAATACAATTTTGTTCATGATTTAAAATAAATTTTCTTTAAGTCAAGGTTCTACTTGGGTATTGGATACCGACTTTGGTTATCATAAATATAGATTTATGAAGGGACCAAGCAGAAGTAGAAAGTTAAACACAGATACGTAATCCTATGTGTGGAAAATGAAGCAAAGGTTGCTACATTAGCCATAGAAACTTATAGTTTAGCAATGCCTACGGGCAAATCTATTAATTATGTCAATAAGTTGTTAATGTATTCCAGTTCTTGTTAGAAACATTATTTCTATTTTGTTGTTGGACAATAAAATCTTTAGTATTATATTTAAGAACAATTGTTGTTCTATTTATTATAATAATATTTTGTATAGAACTAAAATATTACTTAATAGATTTTGTATACTTGATTTACATGAAAATAATTTTACATATTGAACAAATTAGTATAAGAAAAAGAGATGATCATTCAAAGAGTTGAATGTGTGTATTTGCTAAAATACAAGTGTGAATTATTTGAAAGGTTCAAAGAATTCATAAGTGAAACAAATTGGCAAAGTATTATGATTTTTTGATTAGATCAAGGAATAAATACTTGTGCAATGAGTTTCGAGATTATCTCAAATGGTTTTTTCACAATGGACACCTTCTGATACGTAATATTTGATTGATGTATCTGAAAGGAAAAATCGTACCTTATTGGACATGGTGCGGTCCATAATGATTTTACCGACATTCCAGTATCCTTCTGGGGTTATGCTCTAGAAATGGCTGTATATCTACGAAAATGTAACCTCAAAATTCAGCTCCAAGACTCCATAAAAGTTATGGACATGAAGGATTCCTAATCTTAAGTATGTTAAGATAAGGGGTTGTCCAACTTATGTGAAAAAAATTTCAAAAGGATAAGTTTGGGACAAGATTTGACAAGTACAGATTTGTGAGACATCCTAAAGTAAGTTTAGGGTATATGTTTAATAATCCTACTTTGTAAAAGGTGTTAGTTGCGAAACACGATACCTTCTAAGATAAAGGTGTTTATCATTGAAGGGGCTAGTGGGAGGATAATAGATCTTGAAGAGTTCAAGAACCACAAAACACTATAAATCAAATAAGATGAACCTGTAGATAGAACTATTGTACCACAACCGAATCGTAAAGCTGGAATAATACCGAAGATACCTGGGAGGTATGGATTCATCATGGATGATGATGATGAGGTATGTATCATAGAAGATGATGATCCAGTTACATACGATGAGGTAAGAGTTGTAGACACTCAGAGAAATGAATTGAAGCAAGCTTCTCAAATGGAACATTCGTTTTAATGAAATAAATTAAAAGAGTTTGATTTTATCACAAATAAGAATGAACCTAGTGTGTATAAAAGGGTCAGTGGGAGCACCGTGGCATTCTTAATATTATATGTTGATATACTATGGATAAGGAATGGCATACTAATGCTACAATCAGTAAAGAGAAAGTTGTCTAAACATTCCTCCATAAATAATTTGGGAAGAGTATCTTAATTGGGGATAAAATCTATATAGATAGATTTAAGAGGATGCTCGACTTAACCCAAGGAACGTATATTTATTTGATGCTGAAGTCGTTTAGCATGACAAACTCCAAGAGATGTCTCATGTTGATGAGCCATGGAGTGTATCTCTCTTAATAGTCTCCATAGACTAATGAAAAGAGAGATCACATGAGTGACAATCATATATACAATGAAATATACGAGACCTAATGTTGATCGGTTATATTCTGGAAAAGATCACTGTAAGAAAGTGAACAATATCTTAAATTACTTAACCGGCACTAAGGATGTGATCATATTTATGGTGGGTCTAAATTAAAACTAGAGGGCTTAACAGACTCAAGTTTTTCAGATAGACCAAGACGACAGAAAATTCACTTTAAGGTAAAGTGTTACCTTGAGCAGTGGTGCAGTGAATTAGAAATGTTTCAAACAGCAAAGAGTTGTTGGTTTTGTGATAAAGACAAAGTATATAGCTATAAATGAAGCTGCAAGTTGTTCGTTTGGATGAAAAGTTTATTATAGAACTAGGAATAGTTCCTAAGTCTCATCTTAGATCTAAACATGTGTTGTGGCACTTTTATTTGATTATAAGAATCATTGAAAGATGGGAAATCACTATAAAGATAGTGGACTCTCGAGAATAACATTACATATCCATTAGCTAAAGTTTATCCAATAGCATGATAATCGTCACTTAGAGAAGAAGGGTATGAGATACCGTGGCGATTGACTTTAGTGCAAGTAGGAGATTGAAAGTAGTATGCACACAAGCTAATCATGTTTGATGATAAAGCATATACTTTGTAACAATCTTATTCATTTATTAATAAAAAGTATTAATTTATTAAAGACTTTTAATTATCTACATGATGTTGTTTTATAATATATGATAAACTCATAGTTTTAAGCAATGCTTTTAGAATAATGATGATGATCATTCTAATGAGATCTAAATTCTTAGAAAGCTTAAAACTAAAATAGTTCCCAATCGTTGGATTACTAAATTGGGGATTAGTGAATCCGAAAAGAATGGTACATACGTTGCTTGCTCATTGGATGAGGATGATTGATCTCATAATCATTTGTGTGGAGACACTAAAACAAGTATGTAGGTGCTTATTAGAGAATAAGTTCACTGAACGTGGCTCACTAAGGAATACCTAATGGAGTTTTACTTGCCTATCAATAGGAATTCATGTAGTGATAGTAGTGATAGTATCTTGTGTATGATGAGTTATACTTTGACTTATTCCTTAATACCCTTAGGGTATATCAAAGGGTATCCTTGGGTATAATAAGTTGTACATGGAGATAATGTATGATCAATAAAGAATCTACCGCTTCTAGTAAAAGAAGAGAAATATCTTATGTGATTCGATAAATGACAACCCAGTAGTCCTTGGCCAAAGTAGAATGAAATTAGAAATGAGTTTTTAATTTGCATTATATGGAGTTATGCATTTAAGAGTCGAAATACATATAATTAAATAAATTAAGACTTGACAGTAATTTTATTTCTTATATTTAATTGGGATATTGTATAGTGAAAGGATTGAATTGTACGGTAACTATTTACTTAAAGGTTCTTTTATGATTAATGTTGAAATCTATATTATCTGAAAAGTCGTTGATTGCTAGGGAGGTTTATCCCTATTGTAGAATAAATATTATTTATTTAAATAAATTAATAGTTTAATCTATTTATTTAAATAAGATTAGAATTGTTCTAATTGATTTATTCACAACCGGTTTAATATGGAGAACCTAAAGGGTCATACCATAAACGGAAGAATAATTATTTAAGAAGTTAATGGCATAATCATAATAATAAGTTAAGTATATTTAATTTAATCTATGGTGATAGAATAAATTAAATAGCTTAATATTTATTATTTATTATTTTAGAAATATTAAATATAAATTAATAAGAGGAGTCTTATTATTATTATTACTATTATTATTATTTAATTCCTAAAGGAGTTTGAGAATTAATTAATAAAATTACTCTCATATATCCTAATAAGATTAAGAGGCTAATTAATTAAAAGATTTTAATTAATTATTCCTAATAAGATTGTGAGCCTAATTAATTAAAGGAGTTTAATTAATTAAAATAAAATATAATTCCTTAATTGTTAAGGAGGGTTACCTACATCTATAAATAAGATGAGTCTTATTATGTGTGGGTGTGGTTGTTGACTTTTTTCACAACATACGTGATTCCAATTGTTAGAGAGTACGCTCCTTTTCTATAAGAGATAGAAAAACCTAGGGTTTTGCCAAACACACATCTTCTTGAATCTTTCTTCTTCCTTGGTGGATCACCTCTAGAGACCAAACACTTGGGTGGCTAACATTGATAAAAGGAAGGAACCAAACCTTGTAGATTTAAGTTGAACGCGAAAAAGATTGGAGGTGAACTTGTACCTGAGGAAGCTCGAATCTTCAAGGGTATGATTCTTATTCTTCATTTTTTTCGTTTAATTAATAATTGTGCATAAAGGATGATCCGGGTATATGGTTTGTAAAATTTTAAAACTCTATTTTACCACGTTTCCGCTTATTTTATGCAATTTGATTGCGTTCATGAATATTACAAATCTAACAATCGACTGATGGGCTTGCCGAGGATACCAGCCTATACACTACCTAGAGGTATAATATTTTAGTATAGATTTCTCGTTCATGAATTTCGACGGATTTTGATTACCAGTTGATATTATATTTATTTTTGCAGGCACTAGCCAGCATTTGCGTCTGAGAGCCTCCGTGGGACCATCACATATGGGCGCTGGCTTAGACGCTCTATTTCACAGGGTTATAGAGGCGGTGTTGAAGCGGTATAGTATGGATCCTTTATTTCGTCATCAGGACCTCCCCAGTCGTGCTCGTCTCCACCAGCTAGCTCAGGACATCGCAACTGGTGCCACCACCTAGAGTACGAGTATCCCTCCGAAGCAGTTCGGCGCGATACACGACAAGGTGGTCCGAATGGTGGTTACCTTACTCTTGGACGCTTTTGGGCCACATTTGAGTCAACCCTTAACTACTCAGGTATACTATTCATTTTAAATTTTCGTATTCTATATGTTATTTAATTTTATTTATTTACATCTTTTATTGTATTATATATATGGACTAATGAGTTATATTTTTAATCGTATCAACAGGATGCTCATTCTGATCACGAGTGGAGGGACGACGTCGATGATGATTTTCTTATGCCAGAGCAGCAGTGTCGACGTCCACCCGATGATCCTCCTTACACCTGCAGTAGTACTACTGCCTTAACTTAGTTTAGTTGATATTTGACATTTTTGTAGTTTAAACCTTGTATATAATTCATTTTTGTATACTATGGAGTATTGTACGTAGTTCAAGAGTATTTTTGTATATCTTATGGAGAATAGGACATATTATAGTTAATATAGGGTATGAAAATGTTTTTGTTGGACTTATATGCATGTGAACAAAAGTTATATACGTTGGACTTGTATGCATCTGACTGGACATATTGTATGCATGTGAACAAGGTTATTATTATGTTGAATGTACTGTTTACAGTTATAAACAGGTTTACAGGTATAAAAATGTGGGTTAAAACCCTCGATGTTGCCAAAACAGAGCAGATATTTAAAAAAAAAATCTTATCCTCGACGGGAAAAGAAAAACCTGACGAAATTCCTTTGGGAATAAGCCCTTTTAATATTTTTCAACACTAGCCACGTAGCAGCTTAATACCGACCGAATCAAACCGACAGACCATATTCGGTGGAGGATATCCTAACCTCGACGGATTATTCAGTCGATCATATGTTTGGCGGACTTGGTAATTCTCGACTGAAATCTCAACGGACTTAATTTCGACGTGCTTAAACTTGACCGAACCCCCGACTGAACATTCCGTCGGGGTTAAGTAATCCGTGAAGGAATATCCTTAACCCTGACGAAAAATTCTGTCGAAAATTAGACCTTTTCTTGTAGTGTTTTGGAGAGACTTTTCCTTATATTCCTTTTCTTTTGTTCTTTATTGCTTGATAATAATTTATTCTCTTTTTGTGGAGCGTGTTTTTCATTTTTTGGTGAGACATGAGATTGATCGATTTATTTCTCTTTACAAATAGTTTCATTATCATCTATTGTGATATCTTTTTTTTGGAGAATAATTTTTCATTTGTGAGTTTTTTTGGCTGCGCAAATTAACAGTGATATCTTTTTCAAAATGTATATATATGCATGTCAAATGTAAATGATATGTAGAGTTGACCTGAATTGACCAAACTAAGCCCAATTAGGAGCAAGACAAAAAATACGACCAGGAGCTATTTGTCTTCCCTTATCTATAGAACTTTCGACATCAACTTGTTAAATCCTCTATTCCCCAGGGTGAAATTTGTATGTTAGAATTAAATAAGAAAAATGTGATAAATTCATCACATTATTGATTTATTTTATAAATTCAACTTAGATCCATTCTACACTTAGAACATGCTAACACATTTGTTATGCACATGTTTAACCAGAATCCTTCATATGAGGACCAACCGCATGCGGGTTTGTCACGTGACACATGCGGATTGATCGGTCAACAAATCTTACGAGTTTGACTTGTTGACAAGACTTGTTGACCGACCAATCCGTATTTGTAGAACCCGCATGCGGGTGGTTCGCATGTGAAGGCTTTTACATCTTTAACAATTGCAAATGACATCATGTATCATCTATTCCCTCCATCTAATTTTATTTGTTTTAATAAACTTTATAAGGTGAAATTAACTATATTTATAATAAAAAATTATTTTTAAGTTTATTAAACATATTTACAAAATTATTGTCATAAGAAAGTAAATCAAATATATTATCAAAGTCAACTTATTTATAGATTTCAAAATTTCTAATATATTTATTTCATTATTAATCTAAATATTAGTTGATTTGACATTAAAAAGTCAATTAGGACAAGTAAAGTCGTGGGGAGGGAGTATTATATACTAGGATGCACGCTCCCTTAAGGTAGGGGTATTTTATTTTTGATTAATTACTTTTTTAATAAAAATAAATTTAAGTATCATATATATATATATATATATATATATATATATATATATATATATATATATATATCTATATATATATATATATGATACTAAAAGAATTAAGATATGCCAAAGTGGATGGGGACCACCGGCTGAAAGAATAAACCGTGAAGTAATGTTATTAGATTTGTTTCTTGTTTCTTGATTAGGTGGGTTTGAGATATATATGTATAGATCTTCTCTCTCTCTATATATAAATATCTCTCTCTCTCTCTCTCTCTATATATATATATATATATATAAGAAACTACCAACTACAAACTAAGTACGCAAGTAGTTTTGGTTGAAGAAGTAGAACAAGAAGATGAAGAGGCAAGTAGTTTTGGTTGAAGAAGTAGAAGCAGAAGATGAGGAGGGATATGATGCTTCAGCCTTCAGTCATGAAGAACGCAAAAAAGCAGCAGCCTTCTTCTTCTTCTTCTACTTCTACTCGCTCCACCAAAACTAGAAAAACAGGGGAAAGTGACGACTGCAAAGATGGTGTTGGGGTTAAGGTAATGGATTACTTTTCTAGCTATTCAATTTGCACTTGAGTATTATATTATTTTCCACCCTACAGCTTCGTGCAGAAGAAGGGTTTTTTTCTACTTGGCCTTATAATGTGATTATTCCGATCAAGAAATGCAACGAATCAAGAAATCAATCCGGGTTTGAGATTTTTTTTTGTATGATGGGTCTTGGTTTAATTAATATCCAAAACAAGAAAACCAAGATTCTTGATCATAGATTTATTTGTTATAACTTGTATAGGTAGATCATAGATTTATTTGTTATAAACTAATGCATTAAAACTAGCATGCCTCAACCCAACGTCAAAACAACCCCCTTGATGCCAGACCACGCCAATAGCCCAAGATTTGCTTGGCCCTGTGGGGCTCAGTTGGGCTTAGTGTGGCCTCGTTTGGCCCTGCAGCTCCAAGCATAGCCTAACAGCCCCTAACTTACTATGCCCCTCCTTGCAAATTCTATCTTTTACATTACCCATCTAATTGAGTTGTGGTTTTGCTATATATTCTACATACTTGCTTATTTAGGAGTTGGACATTAAACTTTATGGGTAAACTTTTAAACTACGCCATAAAGCCAAAAATGGCTAGCCCAAAGCTGCTATAGCAGCTCTCTGCTGCTACCTACTGCTGTCATTTAGCGACGAATGTGAAGATGACCCATATGTTGAGCAGTTTTCTTTGAGAGCCACCAAGAGGAATGTACATGTACCTAAAATTGTAGTCAAATATACGCTTTCATTGTCAATAAAGAAATACTAGAGATATGCAGGATAAAATATATGAGTGCACCTGACAGGCCATTTGTTGAAGGAAGCATGCCAATATTTCCAAAAGGTTTCCAAGTTATGGCAATTATTTATACACCTTGGCATGTTCTCAGGTGTCTCGATGCCATTTATCTACAACATAAAGTGACATCCAACAATTACTGTCCTATATACAAAAAGAAAAAATGGAAGATGATCTCAGGTGTAGAATTCCAACAAGCCTACCAGTGACCAGAACTGAAAGAAGCCCCAAATGAGAAGAAACTTGAGCCACATAAAGATTAAGACCTTTCTAGTATAAAGAACGAAGATTACAGCAGAATAATTTTTTGCGCAGCAAGCCTTGCATTATAATTTTTTTGAAATGGGACGTAAGTGCAAGAGGAAGGACTTATATGCTATTCTACTTTAAACAAAGTAGCAGAACTATGAGATTGAATCCTTTATTGCTTTGTGAGATCAATGGAAAATAGTATATCATATATTACTGTATTTCAGGTAAAGAAGTAAAACTTTAGTTGTTTTCTTTTGGAAAACAGATTTAACATTGGGAAGTTTCATAACAACTTTCCACATTTCAAACGATTTAACCATCATACATTCAGAAGTTTCCTTTTCTGGATGGAAAACTTCTTTAATATACTTTCTTAGATCTGGAATATCTAACGAACCAGTAGTCTTAGTTGATGACTGCTTTGTCAAATTGAAGCAAAGATGCAAATCATCTCCAAATCTAATCTACTTCTCCTAAATTTTTATAAATCTATCTTTTACAGCTTGCGTAATAATTTGCATCATTCTCGCAGGTGGAAAGCACTTTTGGGGTGATTGTTTCGAAAAATTGCATTTAATCCTCCATGAACCTTATCATGCATATGTTTATTTCAAACTGCAGATAAGTTGCCCTATTCCTAAAAAAAAGAACTTGAATTTCTATAATCTCTTCAATTATATCCCATTAGGCCACAACCAAACTTACCAATGAAGGTTTATATCAAATTGCAGGGCATAATCTTTAACCAAAAACATTTATATTCTACTGTTATTGCAGCCTGCAGGGAACAATCTTTTAACAACATGCATTTGACTTGATAGTGAATGAAAATTTGCCTGAAATCGGAACTCGAAAGAGAGGTCGGGCCGTCGAGGTTGAAGAAGTCATCAAGGTGAGACCGTGAGAGGCGGAGGCTAGAAATTGAGACAGAGAGAGGGCTAGGGCTAGGAGTAAAATGTGAATACATAATAGTGATAGACTCATCACTCATAGACAGATAGACTCGTATAGATATAATTATAAAAATTTTACGTTTTAATTAATAATTTCGATTTTTCAGTTATTTGAATAACCTGTTTTTTAAAATCGAATCCGGAACTGAAAATTCGGATATAACCGAAATTTGGAAGAAAAAAACCGAAAAACCCAAATAATTCGGTTAAAATAATTCGGTTGTGTTCGGTAATTCGATTTTATCCATTTTTTGCTCACTCCTATTCTTATATCATTTCAGATTTGTAAACCTTTCCCAAATGCCTATTGTGAAATCAATATAGATTTTTTCAAACTAAAAAGCCTTGCTCAAACCATATCTAATTGGAACATTATAGGATTGAATTCTTTGCAAGTATATTGATAGAATAACAAAATTTCATATGTTTACAAGATTGTAAAAAAATAAGGCATGAAATTATAATAAGATCACCTTAAATTACTCTATGATATTCGATGAGAAATTTCATCAAATCGTTAATAGGCATGAGAACCAATCTCTGACTGTGCTTAACAAAACAAATACTACGATATCTATATGCACTTACATATATAAACAGAGGTAGGCAGACAGACAGTCGTAAAGTCTTAGAAACCCAAGGAATGATAAAGGCAACATAATGTCTCAAGCATAAACACTTAAGCCCTGCCTAGTAAAGGCGAAATACTGGTAAATAAATATAAATTGACAACACCAAATGAACAAACTTACGTCGAACAGTCAAAATAACAATTTCAGCAATCATACCTCAAGGCTATATTACTTGTAAACTAAGAAGCCTATGTATATGAAAAAGAAAGTCCAAACACTCAGAAACCCAAAGAAAAACAAAAAACACTCAAACAGAAATATATAATCTCAAACTTTTTAACCTTCCTTATTAAAAAATATGCTCAAATATAATGTGTCTTGTTTATTTTCATGATTTACGCCCCTATAAAATATATAAATACATAAATAACCCACTTTTATATATAAGTTCTTCAATTTCCAAACAATGCCTTAATGTCCATATATGTATAAAGAAAAATAAAAGTTTTAATATACTACACACACATACATTCATGCTTCGAAAATAACATAAAATACAAATACAAATACATGAACCGTATAAAATACATACATGATAATTCTAATCATAAGGTAATTGATAACAATATACAAAATTATTATAAAAAAGGTACCTGAACTGAGAATATTATTCAAATCATCTACAGTTGGAGTGGTGTTACCACCCAAAATAGCCAATAAGTAAGCAACAACCACCATCATTCTGAGTTGATATCTGCCCCCAAACAAAATTACAATCAGATGGTCTGTCGTAAAGTCTCAGACACCAAAGGCAACATAATGTTTCAAGCATAAACGCTTAAACCCTGCCTAGTGAAGGCAAAATACTGGTAAATATATATAAATTGACAACGCCAAATGAACAATGAAAACTCTGATAAAACAGATCACAGCAACAATGAAATGTGGCGAGAGAAAAATTCTTCTCATTTTTATCAGAAAGTTATTACAAAAAACAGTAGTAGAAAACATACACACCAAAACTATTTATACTAAAAATATTGCTTGAAAGATAAGCTAACCTCACCACTAACTCTAGTTAATTCTAATCTAACTATAGTATATAAGTTAGCTTGTTGTCACTATCAAGTGATCAGCACTATTCTAGTGCTTCTCTGCTCCATCATAAGGACTGGATGTGTTCACACTACTATTATCTGTCCTGTCATGCTTTGTAGTTGTAGTCACAATGCTAAGGTATTTTATCATGGAAAGCTTCAAGCCTTTAGTGTCATGTGGACGTGGCGCTGCTGTACATGATACTAATGCTAGTGCTATAGTTGTTGTAGTTGTTGCTGCAGTTGATGTAGTATCCTTAATATTCCCCCCATAAGTTGAAGGTGTGCAATGATTGCATAGGTTCAACTTGGAAATGATATTCCAGTGAGAATAGCGAGCCAAAGGTTTGGGGAAAATATCTGCCAACTGAGCTATTGTAGAAATATAAACAGGGTGAATGATACCTTCAAGAACCTTATCACGCACAAAGTGACAGTCTAGCTCAATATGTTTGGTACGAGCATGTTGAACTAGATTAGATGTAATGTTGATAGCAGCACTATTGTCAACATGAATAACTGTAGGCTTAGAAACTAGAACCTGTAAATCAGTTAACAATCTATGAAGCCATAATAGTTCACAAGTGGTCATAGCTAAAGCACGATATTCTGCTTCAGCAGAGGAACGAGAGACCACTGTTTGCTTCTTAGCTTCCAAGAAATAAGAGAAGAACCAAGAAGAAAACAATATCCAGTAATGGATCTTCTTAATTGCTTACAAGTACCCCAATCACTATCACTATAGCCAACTAAGTCAAAAGAATTTGCAGTAGAAAACCATAAACTTTGGCCAATAGTAAACTTAACATATTGAAGAACTCTGATAAGAGCTTTGAAATGAGGTTCGCGTGGTGCAAAAACAAACTGACTAAGATGGTGAGCAGTAAAGGAGAGATCAGGCCTGGTGATGGTCAAATACATAAGTTTGCCTATCAAACGTCTGTATAAAGAAGCATCACTAGCAGATAATAAAAGACCCTCATCAGCTTGGAGTCGTTTGTTAGTATCCATGGGAATACTCAAAGGCTTACTAGCCAAAAGACCAACATCTGTGACTAGATCCAGAGCATACTTCTTCTGACTAAGAGACATACCTTCAGAAGTTCAAAATACTTCAATACCTAGATAATAGGATATCAAACCAAGATCCTTTATACTAAATTGATTGTCTAGAAAAACTTTCAATTGAGTAATATGATCCTCATTGTTTCCATAAACCAAGATGTCATCAACATATACTAGAACAGTAGTAAAAGAATCTGTAGTAGTAATGGTAAATAATGAATAATCCGCATGTGATTGTGTATATCCCAATTGTAGTAGTGCTGCAGTCAGTTTCTCAAACCATTTTCTAGAAGCCTGCTTAAGTTCATACAAGGATTTGAGCAATCTACAAACGGGTCTAGAAGTTGCTGTAGAAGAAAAATTAGGTGTATAACCCTGTGGTAAGTCCATATAGACTTCTTCATCTAAATCACCATGTAAAAATGCATTGTTAACATCAAGTTGATGCACATTGTAAGACCCCGAATTTTATGAAATAAAAGTATTCAATTTTCCTATTTAGTAAATGGTTAAATTGATAAAAGTTAAAGTTAAGGGTGATATATGAAAATTTTTCAAAATAAACAAGTGGTTATAAAATAATCATTGTTGTCGGGAAATATTCGTTGGTCGTGGAATATTCTTTCTGTCGGGGAATATTCGTACGATGGCGCAGCTATTTGTGGGCTACATAACGGAAAGCGATTGGACGAAGAAAACGACAAAATTGAGTTTTTATAAATAACGGCGTAGTTGTTACCGTTAACACTGTTGAAATACCCGGTGGTTAAAATACAGTAATATGCGTTATTGCACAGTAGCACACGGTATTGCACAGTATTTTTGAAATTATTGATTCTTATGTAAGAAGGCACTACTCAATAATTGTTACAGTAGTTACTGTTCAATATTTTATTTTATTGATTCAATAATTGCTGCTTTGATATTTTATATTATTGTTGTTTTAATTATTGTTGCTGCACAGTATTTTCCATTATCAGATCAATAATTCATATTATTTAAATAATATTATTAGATAGCATTATTGGCAATGTCTAGAAAGTTCTGTCTAAAGAGAGGTTTGATCATCTAATTGCGCGCTAGTAAGGAAAAATCCTTATTGGAAAGCCCCCTCTTTCTTGGGAACGGCCTGGTTGTCATAAATGTGATTCTGTAATATTATTTGTGAATAATTAATTATTGATTTATATGATAAGAAAATATTTATTTTATGTGGATATAAATGAGGGATATATTTTTGTGGTTAAAAATGAAGGAGTTAATATTGAGGTGTTTGATCTGTATTTTTGTCGGAACGGAGGTATTGAAAATTAAATTAGGGTTTTTGAGATATTTTACGGGGGTTATAATTTTTAATCCGACTGTTGGATCGTGATAATTTTTGGATATGTTATACATATATAAGTTGAGTATATGTCCACAAATTTTGAACCGTTAAAAATGAACGTATGATATGTTATGAATTTTACGAGATGACTGGTTCAGAAATTGTTAAATTTTCGGAGTTAATCATTTTGTTGGAAAATTCTAGAATTGGTGGTCCCCACTTGTGGTTGGTGAAGAAATATGCTGAGATTTTTATTCAAATGTGGTGGGTGGGAATAGTAGCAGTTAAAGCCATCAGGTTGCAGGTTAAGTCTGCTTCGACGTGCTAACCTTTTCCTATAAATAGAGGGCTAAGTTAGAATTGAAAATCACACCAGAATTCATAAGTTTTCTCTCTTTCTCTCTCTAGATTATTGAGTGTATTTTGAGAGTATTTAATTACTTGGTGAGTTGCTATTCATCAGTGTAAGTTTTCTTCAGCGTCATATCCGATATCTAGTCAGAAGTGCTGCTCTTTTGAGGTAAGGGATAGTAAGGAATTTTAAGGGTTATTATATTTTTTAGTTCGTAATTCTTCTGACCTTCAGAAAATTCTGGAAAAATTTGAAATGATATTTTGATGAGTTTTATTGATTGTGTCCAAAAATGATAATTTTTTGATGTATAGATTAAGAGTTGTGAATTTTATGAGAAAAGACTATTTTAAAAGTAACCGCTTATAACTCCTTGTGGTTAACTCCAATATTGATGAAATTTTTATTGAAAGTATATCTATATAATATCAGTGTACTCTGTGAATTTCAAAATTTTTGGATAAAATTACAATTTATGATAAATGTCTAAATATTAGGTTATTTTGGCCATATGAAAAATAGTAAATGAGTTTTAAAAATTCTGAGAAAAATATATATTCAATATGAGACTATATTCTGCTAAATTCCAGAAAAGAAATATTTTTGGAACTGATTTGGTATTTTTTATGAAAATAGACTAGTTATGAGTAAATGAATTAAATATGTTATGTGAAGTAAGAAAATTGAAAAATAGGATTTTATAGCTTGAGAATCCTATATGAGGTATATGCAGATTTTTGATGAGGGTTTTGGTTATTGGTAATAAAATCTTATGAGTTTGGCATTTTAGGATGATTAAATGCATTATTTAATAAAGTGTAAACAATTAAAATAAATTATTTATAAGCTTAAGAAATATTATTCTTTCAATATCATTATACCGAAATATTGGTATAAATTTTATTGTGAAATTTCTACCTTTTTCATGTCGAGTTACTATTCACGAGTTACTATTCACGAGTTACTATTCACGAGTTAATATTCACGGGTACTATTCATGACAAAAATTGGTTTCTTTTTCTGACCAAATTATCGTTGATTTATGATTGTTGCTCTTGAAAATAAATGCAGTTGTTGATCATATTATTTTTATTATCATATATAACATTTTTATAACCCTGATATTGAATTTCTCTTTCACTTGAGTGTAAAGATGGGTAAATTATTGGTATGATCGTGACTGAGGAATATCTTTGGCCTGTAGTGCAAAGATGAATTATTAACTGGTATGATCATGACCATTGAATTTATAATTGAATATCTTTAGCTTACGTGTAAAGATGAATTGATTAACATGGTTATAATTATTGTTTATATAAATTCTGAAATAATTATATATTTCTTTGAGATATGAATATATTTGGCCTGTAGTGCAAATATGAACTATTGAGGAATATCTTTGGCCTGTAGTGCAAAGATGAATTATTGATGAATATCTTTGGCCCGTAGTACGAAGATGAACTGTTGTTGAATATCTTTGGCCTGTAGTGCAAAGATGGTTTGTTGATAAATATCTTTGGTCGTAGTGCAAAGATGGATTTATTAGCATGATTATGAACATGAACTGTAATTTGGTATAACCATGATCTTTGATGTTTCAGGTAAAGACAGGTGATAAAAATATTCTTCGTCCTGGGTGCGTAGAAAACTTTAGAATCACAATTATGATTATGAGTTATTCATATGATTGTGAAAAGGAACTGTAGAGTGATGTTACAGGGATAAAACATTATTGGTGGATTTTAACATGGAGAAGATAATAGACTTTATGGTCTATTTGACTCTTCTAATGGATTACTCGTTCCGCTGCAACTATGGTTGAAAATTTTTATCATCTACCATATGTTCTAAATCTCTGATTTATTACTGATGAAGACTATTGATAATTTATTTATCTTTAGTCATGATATTCTTTACTGGGCTAGTTGTGCTCACCCTTCTGTTCACAATTCCTTTCAGGTAATAAGAGTGTAGCTGGGTCGAGCGAGGGTAACAGGGGAATAGAACGGTGGTCATCATTTAGTAGTTATATTTGGTGAATCATCTAGGGTGAAGCGAACCCAACATTAAAAGGGTGTTTTGTCACTATCATACAAGATGTCTAATGACATACAACCTCGTGTCATCATAAGACAGGGTTATGCTCATCCGCTTGCTGAGTATATTTACGAGCACTACCTATATAATCATGGTGTTTGTTTGAAGTATAATTCTCAATTAGAGACAGTGGAGATAATGATAAGTCAAGAGAAGACTCACCATTGGGAAGAATATGATAGTAATCTTCTCGTTTTTCTTTGGGGTATATTGGGTCAACCAAGGATAATTCTGTGGCTATATGATATCTATCACAACCTAGAAGTATGGCCTCCCATGTACAAAGGTTTCCTTGAGCACTTCCCAAAGATTCTAATTTCTAAAACAGTTTTTGACTATACCTTTATGTAAGGTGTCATTGTGAGGTGCTGTCCACGGTTGGGATATGAGTCACATTTGGTATATATTTGTATCCAAACTCACATCATATGTGTTGTTGTATTTTGCACGACAATTGTTGTAATAAAGTTGTAGTTGTTTTCTGTACCATGTATTTGGCGACTCAGAATAGGTTGGATGGAATGGACCTATTTTGGGGTTGTCACATTTGGTATCAGAGCTATAAGTAAAGAGCCCCGAGCCTCTCGCTGGTGACTTCCTGTTGATGGGGGATGCACCGAAGCCAGACTCTCCGTAGGGGACGCCGTTCTGCTGTGGCAAACTGATAGGTATCAATGTAAGGTGCTGACACAAGTTGGTGTCCAGAGTTACATTTTGGTATCAGAGCTTAGGGATATGGTCTCTGGTGGAGATCGGAGAATATAACTAGGAGGGGAGAGATGAGTAAATCCTTCGCTAGTGTGTCCTACCTAAGCTTATTTGTTGGTCAGTCATAATATCGGGATATTATGTGATATGTTAATTTGCTCAATTAACCCTTGTTTTGAAGCTGTATTCTAGAATGATATCTGAAATACAAGAGATGAGCAATGAAAAAATTATGATGACAGGGAAGATGGAATCTGAAATGAAAGCAAGGTATTTTTAACTCTTTGAATTATCAGGTACGTAAATTTCGGGGACGAAATTTTATAAGGAAGGGAGATTGTAAGACCCCGAATTTTATGAAATAAAAGTATTCAATTTTCCTATTTAGTAAATGGTTAAATTGATAAAAGTTAAAGTTAAGGGTGATATATGAAAATTTTTCAAAATAAACAAGTGGTTATAAAATAGTCATTGTTGTCGGGGAATATTCGTTGGTCGTGGAATATTCTTTCTATAATAACCGTGAACTTTAAGTCACCATATATGCATGTACATTATCGATTTTTTTTAACTTTGTGTTATATAAGGATTTAATATGTGACCACATATGTGAAGTGGTGCATGTGACAATTAACATATATACTATACTTATGGATACATACATTTATAGATTTCATTAAAAATGAAAGCTTTGTAACCTAATTATACATTAGGTAAGACTATTAAATAACCTAAGGGTTATGGTAATACGGAAAAGTTAGTATTAAATATGTATACTAACTCAAGTGGGTAAACATAGTATTTCAAGTGACTAATAATTTTAAACCTAATTCTTGTAAATCTAATTAGGTTATGAGATAAAGTCACATGTATAAGTAATTAAACTTCATATGATTGGAAATGGAAGCCCTAAATAATCAAATTGGGTAACATTATTAAAATTGCTAGACTATGTTTAGTATATAGCCCAAAACAATTAAAGGAGAAGCCCAAAAGAAATAAATCACAATCCAATACTTAGCCCACTTGATTAGGGGTATTCTAGACATTTGATTAATCAAAATTGGGCATTTAAAATAAAAGCTAAATGGAGGATATTATGGGCTAGAGGATCCTAAGTGGAATAATTAAGCTAACTTGTCCATTAGTAGAAATTATTAAATACAAGGACAATGTTGTCAAGCTCCCATTGGTTGCCACTCCATTATGCACATTTAATCATGTCTAGCCTAATGGAAATAATAATACAAAGTTTTTACCCAATGGACAACAAAATAGTTATGGGAGGATTATTAGTGAATTGCCCATTTCATTTTGTAATCACATTTCATTCTTCCAACATCTCATTTTCTCTCCATCTTCTTCTTCTATCTTTTGCTCCCAAGCTAGCCAACTTCATAGAGAGAAAAGAGAGAGAGGGTTTTGGTTATAGAGAGAATAGATAAGAGTGCTAGTTGTTCATGCCTCCTAAGTATATTACTTTGGAAAATCAAGAAAGGTAGCAACTAAGTCAAGGTATAACTTACCTTCATCTTCTTCTTTTACTTTGTTTTGCTAGCTTGAGTTTTGATGGGGTTATGTACAAATACTCAAGATACACTAGTTCTACATATCATCATGTATGGAACTAAGTAACTTGAGTGTTAGATCAAAGACTTAGAGGAAGAAAATGAGCATATGTTCTCCAAGGGTGAAAACTCTTGTTTTTCTTCCACTAAATCTTGAGTAACTCAAGTTTTACAACTTGGAATTATGATCCGTCGAAGGGGGGTACTAGATACATGAGTTATGTAGTAAACCCAAGTGGTAGAACACAAATCTAGCAAATTTTGAAACTTTTGAGACTATTTTTCCCAAAACAGTCCGCTTTGCATGTTGAGGCTTTGAAAATCCTAAATTAGCTACTGATCTATTTTTCATGAGGCTGTTTCAGTCAGTTGCTTGTCTTTTAAAAATCTAGGAAAAATCACAGAGGTACCTTGAGAAGTTATGTACATGCAGGAAAAAGAACGGACACGTTTCGAGTTATATATTGTGCGTAATGACTATTTCCGTAAAGGACTCCGAAATATTAACCTTCAAATGTCTCACTGTGTATACACTGGAAAATTCCGAAATTTTTACAGTAGCTTCATATATGTTACGAGAACATACCCTAAAAATTTCTGAGTTTTCTGAGCAAAACTCAATTTATGAAAAATGGGGCAAGATTCGAGTGTTTTAGACATTTTAAAAATAGTAAATCATTTTCTAAAATTCCAGAAAAATTAGGAGATCATTGTGGGTTTATATTCTGTCAAAATCCAGAAGTTGAGAATTTTTGGAATCAGTTTGTTATTTTTCCTAAAAATAGTTAAATAATGAATAAAAAGAAATAAATAGTTAAATGATGTCTTTAATGAGAAAAATATGATTTTTATGCTTGAAGGCTCATAATATATTATATCATGACTATCTTAAATAAGGGGTTAATAAAGGATGAACAATTAGAATAAATTATTTATTAATTTAGTAAATCATTGGAATATTATTATAATATTAATAATATTATAATATGATGTTGTTAAGTAAATAAAAATATTAAGATTAAAATTTTATTAAAATATTATTAAATAATTAATAATATTAGATTAAGATATTAATCCTAGATTAAAATATTATTAAAAGATTAATAATATTAGATTAAATTATTATTATTATATGATTAAAATATTATTAAATAATAATATTCGAGATTAAATAAAATGTTATTAAATATAATAACATTAGTAAAGGAATAAAATATTATTAAATGATTAATAATATTAGTAGGTGAATAAAATATTAGTAAATGATTGAAAGTATTATTAATTTATTAATGATGTTAAAGCATAAGTAAGATATTATTATAGTAATAATATTAATGCATGATTAAAATATTATTAAGAGGATTAATAATATTAGTAAGGTATTGAAATATTACTAAGATAATAATAATATTAGTAAGGTATTGAAATATTACTAAGATAATAATAATATTAGTAAGTGAATGAAAGTATTATTAGTAAACCAATAATATTAGAAGGTGAATTAAATATTATCTAAGTTAATAATATTATGTGAATTAAAGGTAGTCGTTAATTAATAGTAACACTATCTAGACATGATAATGTTTATAAGAACTAAATGTAATGTATAATATCTATGTGATTACATAATATAATGTTATGCTTTGACTAATTGAAAGATTAATTTATAGGTCTCTCAAAGGAAGATAATTTAACTGCATAGTGGATAGAAATTTAATTTCATAGCCGTAACCTACGATCGAGGCAAGTTTCCTAACTCAAGCTCGAGTTATTATTTTCAAAGCATGTTAGTGAATAATTATTGATGATTATTCACGTCTATATTGATTATTGAAATTCGCACTTTGTGCAATTGAATTCTGTCCTACTGCTATTGAACTGTGAATTAAATTAAAGTTCTTCATTTATGAACTGTTTATGAAATAGATCTATGCTAATTGTATCAGCTAGATCAAGCATGTTTAAATTTGTTAAATCAAATGTGTTTTAAATAACTGTTCTTATTAAATTGATATAGTAAAAACTCTTGACTGAGAAAAGGACGAATTTGATTAAGGCATGATATCAATGCCGGATTATTAAGTGTTTATGCATAAATCACGAGGTATGAAAGGCTGATCCCCTTGAATACCAAAACTTATTAAGAGGTCTAGTTTAATCACTGAGCACCTTAGCAAATGTTCATGGTTATTCAAAACCACTCAGTTCATGTTATTCAATTATCGAATATTCAATTGTTGATTATTAATTCATGTTCCTTCACAATCTTATATTATTGTTGAACATTGAACGCAATATTTCTTTCTAAGTCATGATATATCTCTCTTGTCTATATAAACTTGTGAAGTAAATTAGTTGCTTACTCTTACTATATCATGACATCTATTTCAGTTAAGCCCGAAGGATCCAACACGAAGGACAAGGGCAAGGGCAAGATCCAGGAGTAATTTAGACTGAATGTCAATTTAGTTATTATCTGATGAAATTTCTTAAGTAAACTATTTGTATGATAAATGGTGTATTTAGAGTTAAGGTTATGGAGACCTTGGGACCGTGTTATTAGACTTTATTATAATGAACAATGTATGTTTATTATTTCGTAATAGTTATAGAATACATATGATGATGATAGATTATGAGCACCGAATCTGAGGTTAGAGAACCTGGATTTGGGGGTGTCACACTTTCTGTCGGGAAATATTCGTACGACGGCGCAGCTATTTGTGGGCCACATAATGGAAAGCGATTGGATGAAGAAAACGACAAAATTGAGTTTTTATAAATAACGGCGTAGTTGTTACCGTTAACACTGTTGGAATACCCGGTGGTTAAAATACAGTAATACGCGTTATTGCACAGTAGCACACGGTATTGCACAATATTTTTGAAATTATTAATTCTTACGTAAGAAGGCACTACTCAATAATTGTTACAGTAGTTACTGTTCAATATTTTATTTTATTGATTCAATAATTGCTGCGTTGATATTTTATATTATTGTTGTTTCAATAATTGTTGCTGCACATTATTTTCCATTATCAGATCAATAATTCATATTATTTAAATAATATTATTAGATAGCATTATTGGCAATGTCTAGAAAATTCTGTCTAAGGAGAGGTTTGGTCATCTAATTGCGTGCTAGTAAGGAGAAATCCTTATTGAAAAGTCCCCTTTTTCCTGGGAACGGCCTGGTTGTCATAAATGTGATTTTGTAATATTATTTGTGAATAATTAATTATTGATTTATATGATAAGAAAATATTTATTTTATATGGATATAAATGAGGGATATATTTTTGTGGGTAAAAATGAAGGAGTTAATGTTGAGGTGTTTTATCTGTATTTTTGTCGGAACGGAGGTATTGAAAATCAAATTAGGGTTTTTGAGATATTTTGCGAGGGTTATAATTTTTAATCCGACCGTTGGATCGTGGTAATTTTTGGATATGTTATACATATATAAGTTGAGTATATGTCCACAAATTTTGAACCGTTAAAAACGAACGTATGATTTGTTATGAATTTTACGAGATGACTGGTTCAGAAATTATTAAATTTTCGGAGTTAATCATTTTAGTAGAAAATTCTAAAATTGGTGGGCTCCACTTGTGGTTAGTGAAAAAATGTGCTGAGATTTTTATTTAAATGTGGTGGGTGGGAATAGTAGTAGTTAAAGCCATCAGGTTACAGGTTAAGTCTGCTTCGGCGTGCTAACCTTTTCCTATAAATAGATGGTTAAGTTAGAATTGAAAATCACACCAGAATTCATAAGTTTTCTCTCTTTCTCTCTCTAGATTATTGAGTGTATTTTGGGAGTATTTAAATACTTGGTGAGTTGTTATTCATCAGTGCAAGTTTCCTTCAGCGTCATATCCGATATCCAGTCAGAAGTGCTGCTCTTTTGAGGTAAGGGATAGTAAGGGATTTGAAGGGTTATTATGTTTTTCAGTTCGTAATTCTTCTGACCTTCAGAAAATTCTGGAAAAATTTGAAATGATATTTTGATGAGTTTTATTGATTGTGTCCAAAAATGGTAATTTTTTGATGTATAGATTAAGAGTTGTGAATTTTATGAAAAAAAGACTATTTTAAAAGTAACCGCTTATAACTCCTTATGGTTAACTCCAAAATTGATGAAATTTTTATTGGAAGTATATCTATATAATATCAGTGTATTCTGTGAATTTCGGAATTTTTGGATAAAATTACAATTTATGATAAATGTCTAAATATTCGGTTGTTTTGGCCATATGAAAAATAGTAAATGAGTTTTAAAAATTCTGAGAAAAATATATGTTCAATATGAGACTATATTCTGCTAAATCTCAGAAAAGAAATATTTTTGGAACTGATTTGGTATTTTTTATAAAAATAGACTAGTTATGAGTAAATGAATTAAATATGTTATGTGAAGTAAGAAAATTGAAAAATAGGATTTTATGGCTTAAGAATCCTATATGAGGTATATGCAGATTTTTGATGAGGGTTTTGGTTATTGGTAATGAAATCTTATGAGTTTGGCATTTTAGGATGATTAAATGCATTATTTAGTAAAGTGTAAACAATTAAAATAAATTGTTTATAAGCTTAAGAAATATTATTCTTTCAATATCATTATACCAAAATATTGGTATGGATTTTATTGTGGAATTTCTACTTTTTTCATGTCGAGTTACTATTCATGAATTACTATTCACGAGTTACTATTCATGAGTTACTATTCACGAGTTACTATTCACGAGTACTATTCATGACAAAAATTGGTTTCTTTTTCTGACCAAATTATCGTTGATTTATGATTGTTGCTCTTGAAAATAAATGCAGTTGTTGATCATATTGTTTTTATTATCATATATAACATTTTTATAACCCTGATGTTGAATTTCTCTTTCACTTGAGTGTAAAGATGGGTAAATTATTGGTATGATCGTGACTGATGAATATCTTTGGCCTGTAGTGCAATGATGAATTGTTAACTGGTATGATTATGATCATTGAATTTATAATTGAATATCTTTAGCTTAAGTGTAAAGATGAATTGATTAACATGATTATAATTATTGTTTATATAAATTCTAAAATGATTATATATTTCTTTGAGATATGAATATATTTGGCCTGTAGTGCAAATATGAACTGTTGAAGAATATCTTTGGCCTGTAGTGCAAAGATGAATTATTGATGAATATCTTTGGCCCGTAGTGCGAAGATGAACTGTTGTTGAATATCTTTGGCCTGTAGTGCAAAGATGGTTTGTTGATGAATATCTTTGGCCGTAGTGCAAAGATGGATTTATTAGCATGATTATGAACAGAAACTGTGATTTGGTATAACCATGATCTTTGATGTTTCAGGTAAAGACAGGTGATGAAAATATTCTTCGTCCTGGGTGCGAAGAAAAATTTAGAATCACAATTATGATTATGAGTTATTCATATGATTGTGGAAAGGAACTGTTGAGTGATGTTACATGGATAAAATATTATTGGTGGATTTTTAACATGGAGAAGATAATAGACTTTATGGTCTATTTGACTCTTCTAATGGATTGCTCGTTCCGCTGCAACTATGGTTGAAATTTTTTTTCATCTACCATATGTTCTAAATCTCTGATTTATTACTGATGAAGACTATTGATAATTTATTTATCTTTAGTCATGATATTCTTTACTGGGCTAGTTGTGCTCACCCTTCTGTTCACAATTCCTTTCAGGTAATAAGAGTGTAGCTAGGTCGAGCGAGGGTAACAGGGGAATAGAACGGTGGTCATTATTTAGTAGTTATATTTGGTGAATCATCTAGGGTGAAGCGAACCCAACGTTGGAAGGGTATTTTTTCACTATCATACAAGATGTCTAATGACATACAACCTCGTGTCATCATAAGACAGGGTTGTGCTCATTCGCTTGCTGAGTATATTTACGAGCACTACCTATATAATCTTGGTGTTTGTTTGAAGTATAATTCTCAATTAGAGACAGTGGAGATAATGATAAGTCAAGAGAAGACTCACCATTGGGAATTCTCATTTTTCTTTGGGATATATTGGGTCAACCAAGGATAATTCTGTGGTCATATGATATCTATCACAACCTAGAAGCATGGCCTCCCATGTACAAAGGTTTCTTTGAGCACTTTCCAAAGATTCTAATTTCTAAAACAGTTTTTGACTATACCTCTACGTAAGGTGTCATTGTGAGGTGCTGTCCACGGTTGGGATATGAGTCACATTTGGTATATATTTGTATCCAAACTCACAGCATATGTGTTGTTGTATTTTGCACGACAATTGTTGTAATAAAGTTGTAGTTATTTTCTGTACCATGTATTTGGCGACTCAGAATAGGTTGGATGGAATGGACCTATTTTGGGGTTGTCACACACATGCCATTTTCTAGCTGTGGCTAAAGCCAAAAGGGTTCGGATAGTTACCATTTTTGCGATCGGTGCAAAAGTCTCATGATAATCAACTCCTTCAGACTGTGTAGAACCTTTAGCAACTAACCGTGCTTTGTATCTTTCAATTGTGCCATCTGCATAATGTTTAATTTTATATACCCATTTACAGCCAATGGATTTCTTCTCAGGAGGTAAAGATTGAACTATCCAAGTGTTATTGTCTTCAAGAGCCTTTAACTCTTTATGCATAGCCTCAATCCACTTGGGATTATGCATAGCTTGATGATAAAACATTGGTTCTGAATGGGCAGAGATAGATGCCATAAGAGATTGATGATGGGATGGCAACTTATCATAGGTAAGATATTGAGATAAGGCATACTTGTCAGATCCAGTAGAAACGGTGATGGTATTCACACTTGGAATTCCAGAAACATGATAATCTTGCATTCATAAAGGAGTAGTTTTCTATCGTAATGATGTTCTTAGTGGAATAAGTGGGGCATTGTGTTGGAGAGGAGAATCATCATGTGAAGTAATATGTGGTTCAGAAGATATAGGTGAATTTGAAGAACTGATAATGGGGGAGGAAGAATTGCTATAAGGATTGACAGTAGAATGCCAATAAGGATCATGCACAGAAGTAGAAATAAGTGAGAAATCTGGATTGAAGTTAGATTTGAAAGGAAAAATATGTTCATGAAACAAAACATGTCTAGTAACAAATATAGTCTTGTCTTTCAAAGAATACAGTTTGTAACCTTTTTGATTATGTGGATAGCCTATAAAAACTGCAGGAATAGCTCTAGGATCTAATTTATCAGGATGATGTACGGAAGCAAAACACAAACATCCAAATACTTTTAGATGGTGATACTCTGGAGGCTTGTTAAACAACAACTCATAAGGTGTTTGAAATTGTAAAATAGATGATGGTAACCTGTTGATAATGTATGTTGCAGTCAATAGACAATATCCCCAAAAATGTTTAGGAGTAGAACTTTGAAATCGTAAGGCTCTAGAAATTCAAGTAATTGCCTATGCTTCCTTTTAACCCTTCCATTTTGTTGAGGAGTATGAGTACAAGAATTTTGATGATCAATACCAAAACGAGAAAGTAACAATTTGACTTCTTTCCATATAAATTATGTACCATTATCAGATCTCAAAGTTTTAACTATTGTACCAAAATGATTTTGAGTATACAAAATAAAATCTTGAAGAGTAGAGCAAACATGTTGTTTGGTAGTCAAAAGAAAAGTCCAAGTTTCTCTAGAATAATCATCAACAAGTGTAAGAAAATACTTGCATCAATTAACAGTAGTTAGCCTATAAGGCCCCCATAGATCACAATGCACAAGTTCAAATGGACTACCAGCTCTAGAATTGCTAACAGGAAATGGAACTTTTGTTTGTTTGGCTAAAGGACATATCAAACAAGGATTGTTACATTTGGTAGACACATTGTCTGATATAATAGGTATTTTGCTTAGAACTTTATATGAAGTGTGACCTAATCGCTGATGCCAAAGGGAAGTATAAGTAGTACCAATAACAGTGCAAACAGCCTTGCTTTTATTAGAAGGGATGTCTAAGTAATATAAGCCATTCTTGCACTCACCGGTAGCAAGGATGCTCATCTGGTACAGGTCCTGAAACTCACAGCCATGTATAGAAAATTTGACACAACAATTAGTATCATATGTGAGCTTGCTGATAGACAAAAGATTATAATGGAAAGTAGGAATGTATAGGACATTGTGTAAGGATATCTTAGGATTAATCCAGACGGAACCAGATTGTGTAACTGAGATACATGATCCAGTAGGAAGCACCACTTGAATAGGGGCAATAGGTATGATGGAGGTAAAAAGAGTAATATCACAACACATATGATCTGTTGCTCCACTGTCAATGATCCACTGAATACCAGGTTTAACTGAATGAGTATGTAATGAAATAACAATACCTGCTAGATGATCATCAGGCATAGAAAAATCTTTGAATTTTCCTTTGTCAATGATGCTCAATATATGATCAAACTTTGCTTCAAGTTGCTCAAATCTGCCATAATCCGCAGAAGGACTTTGAGTTTCTTCAGACTGAGCTTGCATTGCCTTTGGTCCAGTATAAACATAACTCTTTTGAGAAAAATTACCAGTTCCTTGAGTGAAATTTCCTTTCTTAGTCATTCCAGATGTGTTACCAGATCCAGGTAATTGATTCTTAGGTTTATTGTGTAAAGGATGTCCTTTAGGATAGCCATTAAGTTTGAAGCAAGTCTCTCTAATGTGATTCTTGCCATGATAATAACTACATTCCATGCCTTCCTTAGAAACTTGAGGTTTTTACTGAGTATTAACAAATCTGTTTCTGTTTTGAAAACCAGAAGTAGAACTGGTTTGAAAACCAGTATTAGAACCAAAAACCATGACATTAGGATTTGTATTTCCAGTCTGATAGCCTTGCCTCTGTTTTTCATCTTGTTTGATCAAAGAGTATGCATGAGTCACTGTAGGTAAAGGACTCATCATGAGGATTTGACCCCTTGCAGTTGCAAAACTATCATGTAGTCCCATTAAGAACTGCATTAGTTTCCTCTTCTGCTCCTGTTCATCTTGTGCTTTAGATGCACCACATGTACATTTAGAAACTACTTCAAGAGCAGTATGTTCATCCCACAGTCCATTTAATTTGTGATAATACATATCAATTGATAGATTTTCTTGCCATAAAGTGCTTATGTCCTTTTGAAGTTCATAAATCCTATGTCCATCAATGCTTGAAAATCTTTCATTCAATTCATTCCATACAGAGAAGGCATTTTCAACAAATTTCATACTATCACTGATTTCATCACTAACAGTATTCATTATCCAGCTTATTATCATATCATTCACACGCATCCATTGATTATACAAGGTTGAATTATCAGTAGGTGTAGGATATGTTCCATCAGTAACTGTCATCTTATTCTTAGCAGATAAAGCAATTTTGATTGATCTTTTCCATGTAGCAAAATTCTCAGCTCCATTGAGTTTCTTTGAGATTAAAATCATACCTGGATGATCATTATTGTGTAGAAATAATGGATGTGAGTTAGATTCAAATGCACGAAAATCTTCCATGCTCTGCTCTGATTCTTCATATGTGTTTGATGCAGAAGTCATGATTAAATTGTTCAAGCAAAAGAAAATTCGAATAGAAACAGATTGAAACAATCAAATGAGTTGAACGTTATGATAGAAATCCAAGGATCTTTAAAATGATCTAGATTTGTAGAGTGGATGAGCAAGAACTGATAAAGGAAAGGAGAAAAAAAAATAAGATGCTCTACACGAGCATAGGCTTTGATACCATGAAAACTCTGATAAAACAGATCACAGCAACAATGAAATGTGGCAAGATAAAAATTCTTCTCATTTTTATCAGAAAGTTATTACAAAAAACAGTAGTAGAAAACATACACACCAAAACTATTTATACTAAAAACATTGCTTGAAAGATAAGCTAACCTCACCACTAACTCTAGTTAATTCTAATCTAACTATAGTATATAAGTTAGCTTGCTATCACTATCAAGTGATCAGCACTATTCCAGTGCTTCTCTGCTCCATCATAAGGACTGGATGTGTTCACACTACTATTATCTGCCCTGTCATGCTTTGTAGTTGTAGTCACAATGCTAAGACATTTTATTATGGAAAGCTTCAGGCCTTTAGTGTCATGTGGACGTGGTGCTGCTGTACATGATACTAATGTTAGTGCTATAGTTGTTGTAGCTGTTGCTGCAGTTGCTGTAGTATCCTTAATAAACAGCCAAAATAACAATTTCAACAATCATACCTCAAGACTATATTACTTATAAACTAAGAAGGTCAAGCATACCAAAAAGAAAGTCCAACCACTCAGAAACCCAAAGAAAGACAAAAAACACACAAATAGAAATATATAATCTCAAACTTTTCTACCTCTTTAGTTAAAAATATGCTCAACGCCCAAATTAAAAGTTACAGCACGCAAGGCCCATCTCAAATTAGTCAAAAACCCTAAACAATTAGGCATAAGAACTTCAAATTAATCAATAATTATGAACAAGTTATAGATATTAAACCAAATCCCTAAAACATTTTGGCATATTCATTTCAATTTCAACAATAAATCTAGCCCAATTACACAACAGAAGAGAGAAACGGAAGAGAAAATCACATACCCGTGGAGAATGGAGGTAAGAATAGAAGAGAGAAGGGAGGACGGCGGAGAATTCACGACAGATATGGATTATTAAAGTATGCATCAATATATGGCTTGATCAATTAATCTAAACTCTCTCATCTGATGATCGACCCTCATATGATTCGATAAAATTAAATCCGTAAAAAGCAAACTCTAGAAATTGAAAGGTACTTGAAAGAATAGAGATTATGAGAAAATAGTCTTATTGTAGGGATTAACTGATTACTCACAGCAGTATGAATTATCAGCGTCCGACAAAGAGATGACAAAGAGATTGAGATTGGTAGCAGTCGAAATCGAGATAGGGATGGATCAAAGTACAACAATACTAGTATACTACTAATCAAGGATCACTTTACTAACCGTTAAGAGGAACAACGACCAACTTATAAGTTGTTCTTTCAAATTAATTGCCAAAAACACAATTCTTCACAGGATTCGAACCCAAGATCAATTTTTTTGAAATATTAGCCATGAGACCACCCCGAGCATCACAAACTTAAATATATAATTTACCAAAAAATAAATTATATACTAAATTAATTTCTATCCAAATCCAATTACAAAATCTTAAAGTTAATTAATTTTAGTTAATGCAATTTTAATTTTATCAATTTATAAAAAAAATTTAAATAAAAAAACAGCAAGATGAATTAATTAAGTTCACAAAAAACACTATCTAGTACACATATTTTCAAGTGATAAAACAGACATATCACATATATATATATATATATATATATATATATATATATATATAATCAATATATTATGTTTGAATAAAGTCAATATTGATGTTGTCTTGGTTCAAACGGCCACACATATATTCTATAGAGCACACATGTTCTGTATAATTTAAGTACAATTAAACTTAACTAAGTATTTTTTTAATTATTTTTGAATTGTACTTAACTCGGTATTTAATTATTATTGAAGTACAATTTAGCTTGACTAATTATATATTAAGTAATTTTTTTTAATTAGGTGCTATATAGGCAATTTAAATATAATTTAACTTAACTAAATATAGTTTAAGTACAATATTTTTTTTTAATTTTAAGACATACTTAACTAGGTATTACATAAGTACAATTTAACACGAAATGCAGTCTATATTATCAAATTTTAAATTATACTTCTAAAAAATGGGTTTTTAAACCCATAAATATTGTACCTTGCATATTTTGGGTTCCACATTTTATAATCCATTATTTCGATAATTGTACTCCCTTCCTTTAAGAATAGTTTTAACTTTTTGAAATCAGTTTGAGTTATATTTAAATTTAAAATTAGTATAAATGAACTTAGTTTTAGAAAAAAAAATATTTATAAAAATTTAAAATTATTTAAGTAGTGGCAATTAATTTTTTTTTATTAATATGGCATTTAAAAAGCTTATCTTTCTAACAGAGTCTAGACATCCGGTTGGGTGAATAAACCGTAAATGTTGGCTTGAGCGGTTCGGTCTAATTATGAAGGGTAGAACACTCTTATTTCCGTTGAGTTTTAATTAAAACCCAATTTGATTTAGGAAAGTAAATATCAAGTAATTAATGTATGCGGCTGATTTTGGGTTTGTTTACCCTAGTCGTTCCTAAATCTATATATAAGCAACTACGTCCTTGTATATCTCACAGATATTACTACTACTGCTGCGGTCTGCGCTAGTAAATCATTTGATGTTTATGCCTCAGCCTCCTTCAGTCATGAATGCCAAAACCCACAAGCAACTTTCTTTTTCTGTAAATTCTCTGAAATTGATTATCAAATTCAAAAATTCAAGGCCTTATGCAATTCTTCCTATCTGCATATGCAGTGAATCAAGAAAGAGAAAAGAACCTGCAGAGAAGAAAATCAACACGGGTATGAATTTGTATGATCAAACTTGGTTTAATATCAAGAAGAATACCCAAAACAAGAAAACCAAAATTCTTGATCCTGAAGATATCCGAGTGGCTAAACAACTCAAGAGTTTTAGTGTATATAGCCATCAAGAAGAACAAGAGGAGACGTTTATGGGCGTATCAACAAAACTGACTCTCCTTGCTCCTTCTCATTAGATTAGATTAGATTAGATATTGCTCCTGCATTTGGAGAATTACTTTGTAATATGTTGCAGAGAATTTTTAGCATTAGAAGTTGCAGTTATTGTTGAACAAGCTAGCTTGAGCCCCTGTTTCGGGAAGTCTTAGATTGTGGTTTTAGTTACCCAACTATAGAATAAAATACTATGATATGTGGTCTAGTTCTTTGTTCAAACTTGGAAGCAAGTGAGTTAATACAAAAATTCATAAAATTCGCCAAAGTAGGCTAAAAATTCACCAAGACTGCTGCACTGCAGCAGCTCCAACCTTGCACTTTGAGCCTCTTATTTGAAGGCTTTAACTTGATGTTTTCAAACAACTAAATGATGGATTAAATACCTTATAATATGATATTGATTGTGTCCAAAAATGAAAGCAATCGGATCATTATTGAATGAATTAAAAATCCTTAAAGTAGGTATAAAAAATCAAAAATTCTTCAGAAACCAAAAATCTGCTATGAACAGAGTTTTTCAAAGCATTGTTTGATGTCCTTATTGATATGTTTTTATACAAGTTATATTTTTGTAAAATATTGTGGCAAGGACTACATTTCTGTCCAAAAAGGTTAGCAATTGGGTAATAAGCATGAAGATAAAACTATCTACCTCGCGGGATATGCCCCTAAATTTTGTATCTTTGTTCCTTTTTTAGTGCTCACAATTTAGCAAAATTTTTTTTTAGGAAAACTGATATTTCCACATGTGAAAATGATATTTATCATTTTCACATGAGTCTCTTGTTGGGTTTGTGGGGTCCAAACCCATGAGATTATCCTATTTAAATTAGGAGTATTTTAATTTGGATTGATTTTTCTTTTCCTCTAAATCAAGTTGGACTTGGAGTTGTACTTCAATTTTGGACAAAACGTGGGCAGTTTTTGGTTGAATCCTACAATGATTGCTTTTCAAATCTGAAGTCAACTTGGAGCATTAGGGAGTATATATATATATATATATATATATATATATATATATATATATATATATATATATATATATATATATATATATATATATATATATATATATATATATATATGGACTCTGTGAAGGTATCATGACACACATTGTGACAACCCGAGAATTTAGACTATTTTTAAAATTTTAATTAATTGATTTAAGGTTCAAAATTAGAACCTAGATAGAAAATTAGTGTATGCGTTTGATATTTTTAAGATGGAATTTTGAGGATTTCAAAATTCTGTGAAGGATTTAGGTGAATTATACAGGATTAAGTGAATACGTGAATATATTATGTGGATATGGTATGATATGTGTACATGATGTGGTTAAGTATCAAGGGTTGACCAGATAATCAATATCTGTGAAAAACCCTAATTATATATTAAGAACGTCAACGTTCGGTTAAAAAACCCTAGTGTTTTATAAGAAACCCTAGAAATTGGTTTTGAAAATTCTAATTTCAGTTCCGGGGATTCGAAACCCTAATTCGGTGTATAAAATCCTAAATTGGGAACTTAATGGCGTAAGTATAAATAATTATAAGATTATTTAGGGTAAAGCTTAAGTAATTAGCAAATCCTAATCTAATTACGAAATCTAATTTCTAAATTAGAAAATTAATTTTCTATTAGAAAACCTAAATGACCAATTACGACCCTAATTGCTAAATTAGCGATTTTAATTAGGAAATACTAATCCTAATTAGCAAGATTAAAGTTATGATTAAGAAATTTTAATATAATTAGAAAATTCTAATTATAATTTAGAAATATTAATTTTCTATTTTGAAAACCGAAATTCGGAGATCTTAGAAATTAAAGTGCAAAGTTAAGGTTTCAAACCCTAAACCCCTAACGGCTCAAACCCTAAACCCTAAGGGTTAGTATCAAAAGACCATTCTAGAATTAAAATTGTATGAAAATGACCATTTTACCCTTTTAGCAATTCTTTAATGAGTTAGTGTGTAGATCTTGCCAAGATAATGGGTTGGTGACCAAACCCTAGTCATAGCCCTAGCTATGTGTCCAAAATCAGCCAATTTGACAGCCACATACATTGCATTTACATCAAGTTATTAGATTAAAGAGAGAGAAATGGCCTCTTTATTTTTCATTTTCTCTCCTTGACCCTTCTCTCTCTAAATCCGAAATTTTAGAGTGAGAGAGTGATATATACTAAGCCAATATCATTCCCTAACTTTACAAGATCAGAATCAAAAGGCAGAAATCAAAAATCAAAGCATAAAAGGTATAAGAACCATAATTTTTGAAATCTATGTGTTGTATATTAGATGTAGTAATTGATTGTTTAAAGTAGTGTTAGAAGGTGTCATTTGATGATCTGGGTTGCCAAAACCTAGATCCATATCACTTAGATGCACGAATATAGCATATTTAGAAATCTGGAAAAAGTTCAACAAATGGCCTGACAACCATATGTCAGTGGCCTTAGATCTTTATGTGTTAGATGTTTTGTGTGTTTTATGTTTTGGATATGTTCTATGATATGTGGTCTTTACTCCGCAACTTGAATCAGGGTCATAGCAAGTCTAGATCGAAAGTTATGAGCAATCAAAACCCATTGACCAACCACGAAAACTGAAAATCTGGGCAGCCCAGATTTCCAGATTTCGTCTGACATGTTTTTAAGGCCTTGAATCTTGCTGTTCTTTGCTGGTTTGGCCAAGTTTTTGTTTTCAGGTTGTAGTCTGGTATAAGTACTATAATATCAAGCCTTTATAACACTTAGATCGTGCGTAGAAACAAAATTAAGGCTGGTCAAACAACCGTTGACCATCAGCCGGATGAACTTTTCCGGGAAACCCAGAAAGTTCAAGAACACGTTCCTGACAGTAGGTTTAACCGGCTCAAATCATGAGTATGTAATGTTGTTTTGTTGATCGGTTGTTGTAGGATTGTACACTGACGTATATACTACATACTGGAACCATTATATCACCTAAACCAAGCTTTGAAAGCAAAGATTTAGTGGCTCAAAAGAAGCACCTTGATTGTTCTTCAATTTTTGAAAAACCCAGAAATTGAAGAACATGTCTGACAAGGTTTTCTGTCGTTTAGATCTTGTAGATTTGATGTATTTTGGCGATGAAACTTGCTGTATATTATAGTATTACATCAATACTACAAGCATATTACATTAGATTGCCCAGAAACCGTATGATCAAAGAATTATTGATGGTCAAACATGGTACCCTGGTAGCTGACTTTGAAGATCTGGGCTTGGCCCAAGAACACCAAGAACACCTATAGCGACGGGTCTGTCGCTATAGGGCCCTTTAGTGATGGTTTTATTAATTTTGAATTTCTAATTTCTGGAAATTAATTAATTAATAAATCAAAATATATAGTTTTTAATTATTAAAAATACTAAATAAATTCTGAAAAATTATTTTAAAGTCTGAAAAATAGTTTTTAATTATTTTGAGTATATTTCATAAATATTTAATATTTTTGGAATATAAATGGTATTTAATTTATTTAATTATAATATTAAATAATTTATTTAAAAATAGTTTTAATTCATGAAAATCATGAAAAATAATATATGGTATAAGAAAATATTTAAAGATATTTTAAGTGACTTTTAATATTTTGTGATGAATTTCATTAATTAATTAATATTAATGATAATTAGTTTATTTAATAAATATATTAAATAAATTAAGGAAAAATAGAATTTATGATTTAAAAATCATATGAAAACGATTTAAGTGTTATAAAAATATTTTAAGTTATTAAATATAACTTTTGATATTTTTTCATGAAAATATTAATATTTTAATATTAATAGCTATTATCGGATAATAAATTTAATTGTTTAAAAATTATATAAATATGATTTTAAGGTATTAAAAATACTTTGTGATATTATAAATATATTATAATATTATGTGATGTATTTCATTAATATTTGATACTAAATAAATATTAATGATAAAAGAATTATGTGTATTTAATTCGTATAAATACGATATTAATGATTGAAAATTCGTGATAAATATTAATAATTATTTAAAAATTATTACGAGACTTTGAAAAATATTTTGACTGTTATTAAAATTATCTGAGTTAATTGTTAAATGTTTAGTTAGAGTTTAATTGAACTTAGACTCGATAAAAGTCTGACTAGACCGTCGGGATGTCAGTTATGTGTCGGGATCAACTCAGACTGCAATAGTTTGACTTGATACCGAGTCCTATGTGTGTTATAGACTGATAGGATTATATGTTATGTGTTTAGGTCATTCTGTGTGTGTATATATATATAATTATTATATTGTGATGATATTATTCTAATATTGGAGATCTGTATTACTAATATTAGGTCTTCGGATAAAGCGTTATAAATTGTGTTGCGGTAATCAACGGTTCTGGCAAGTTTATTTTTACTTAACTCTATTAAGAGTTATTTCATTCGGATATGCTTCTGGTTAATCATTGCTAATTGCCATGTAAAATTGTACTCTGTACATATTGCATGTATAAGTCAGGCGTGAAAGGCTGATCACCTTCATTACTAGTTGGTTCAGATATATTTGTTCATATATAATACTTGTTCAGTCATAAATTTGTTCCTGCTAGTTCACAATTATATTGTTGAATTATAGCCAATTTATTATTCAGATTCTTTCAATCATGATATATCGTTATATTATTAAACTTGCTGGGCAGTCCTTATGCTCACCCTTGCTATATCATGATAAAGCATTGCAGATTAAGACGAACGCGTCGGATACAAGAAAAGGTTAAAGACAGTTCCAGCGTTAGGATATATGTGCAACTAAATTGTATAAGTGTTGTATTTTAAGATTATGTGTTAAGTAAATTAGGTAATGTGTATTAAGTTAAGGTTACTCGACCTTGGGGAATAGTGTGTAATATATTGTATAAACAATTTATGTTTATATCTTCCGCAAATAGTAATAGTTGTATAGAATGATCGAACCGGATCTGAGGTGATTTGGGACCTGGATTCGGGGCCGTCACAGTTGGTATCAAAGTTGTAGGTTATGAACCTTAGGTAGGAATACCTGAGACTAATAACCGCAGTGATTAGGATAAGTACTAACTCACATAGAGTTAGTTGGGTCGGTAAGATTCAAAGATGAATCTCGGCGAGTTATAAGATACAGAGTTCCCTAACTCTGATAATAAAAGTTGAATAGTAGTGAGAAATAGATAGAGTTTAAAAGACTGAAAGTGCAGTGATAGGAGATCGTAAAATAAAACGATCAAGATATAGAAATGAATCGTAATGTATACGATGAGATCACTCCGTGATCAGATAAAGTTATAGTATGGAGAAGGATCAAGCGAATGATTGAAAAGTTACAGCAAGTTTGCTAGGTGACAGTTGTACTATGAATTGGTACAGATTCAGGAAAGGATTATGAATACGAGTTGAATGAAATTCGTATTGAGAAGGGTGTTAAGGTTAGGTGGAGATTCAATTGAGGACTCATGTCAGCAACTGAGTTGTATGATTCCTTGTATGGGCAGGGAATTGTACTTGGTGTAAAAACTACTTAGTTCTGGCAATGATAATCATTGAAATGTTTGTGTCGCGCTATTTGCTATATGCATGTTAAGAGGGTGATTCCTTTCTCATGTGTATAACAGATAGATAGGTCATAGGTAGAGAATATCAGGTTAAGTACGAGTTCTTAAAATTCATACTTATGTGACATTCTTGATTCATAGTTATATGAAATGTTTATGAACCCCTCAGCGAATGGACGCCAAAGGTCTGACTAGGACAAATTCTTAAACTCATATGAGTATGGAAAGTAAATGAACTCATAAGTGTGGTTTGACGAACTGGGTATAGTTGTGGGTAAATGGAGTATTGAGGATTATAGGAACAGATAGATTGTTAAGCAAATGATCATTAGTAGAGACATAAGTTTTCCAAAAATCCTGGCTATGCTAGACTTCAAAATTTTAACATCAAGCTAAATACGCACTATGTACTTTTAAAAAAAATATATGTAGACTCGTAATCATTTTTGAAATAGTTTAAAGTATAGTTTATGCTACTTATTTCAGCTAGACGCAAATGATTTGAAATATCAAAATATATTTTATTTATCACTTATGTACCATGTAACCTGGTGCAGAGATGATAAAAAGTTAATGGAGTTGTAAATGCAGGAATACTTAGTGTTGAATTTGATCTAAAATTGTTATTCCACTATTGTATGATGTGTTATGACAAAGTCATACAATGACGACATCCTCAAACGGACTGTTAATACAGTACGACACCATGACGTCATTCTAGAAAATGTTTTCAAAATTTTAATTTGCCAACGGGGTTTGGCTACACCTAAATAATTCGATTGAATTGAATTATTGATATGAGTCTACGCTATTCGATTCAGCTAGACTAAAGTTTATGAAAACTCTAAGTGTTCATTGAAAGAAATTTCCCATACCAAATTATTTTGGTTCGGAATCCAATAAGACTGAGGTAGAATTTTTGTGCCTATGGCAGTGACGAGAAATAGAGTCGACCAGCAGTACTTATTAAGTACATGCCATACTGAATTAATTACCCACTGTGTTCGTAAGTTATGACGGTTTACGGATGAATTTCCATAAAACCTTTGCGAAAATGACAGACAATAGTCTGTAAAACCCCTCAGCACAATTTTAAAATTTTAACTTTTGTGAGAGGTGTATTGGGTAGCATGTGATGATATGTGTGAATGGTGTAAGCAGTATGGTGTAAGGTAAATTTCAGGGACAAAATTTTTAGAAGAAGGGGTGAATGTGACAACCCGAGAATTTAGACTATTTTTAAAATTTTAATTAATTGATTTAAGGTTCAAAATTAGAACCTAGACAGAAAATTAGTGTATGCGTTTGATATTTTTAAGATGGAATTTTGAGGATTTCAAAATTCTGTGAAGGATTTAGGTGAATTATACAGGATTAAGTGAATACGTGAATATATTCTGTGAATATGGTATGATATGTATACATGATGTGGTTAAGTGTAACGACCCCAAAATAGGTCCATTCCATCCAACCCATTCTGAGTCGTCAAATACATGGTACAAAAAACAACTACAACTTTATTACAACAATTGTCGTGCAAAATATAACAACACATATGCTGTGAGTTTGGATACAAATATATACCAAATGTGACATTGGACACCATCATGTATCAGCACTTCACAAAGGTACCTTACATAAAGGTATAGTCAAAAACTGTTCTAGAAATTAGAATCTTTGGGAAGTGCTCAAGGAAACCTTCGTACATGGGAGGTCACGCGTCTAGGTTATGATAGATATCATATGGCCACAGAATTATCCTTGGTTGACCCAATAGACCCCAAAGAAAAACGAGAAGATTACTATCATATTCTTCCCAATGGTGAGTCTTCTCTTGACTTATCATTATCTCCACTGTCTCAAATTGAGAATTATACTTCAAACAAACACCAAGATTATATAGGTAGTGCCCATAGATATACTCAGCAAGTGGATGAGCACAACCCTGTCTTATGATGACACGAGGTTGTATGTCATTAGACATCTTGTATGATAGTGACAAAACACTCTTCTAACGTTGGGTTCGCCTCACCCTATTTTTTTCACCAAATATAACTATTAAATGATGACCACCATTCTATTCCCTTGTTACCCCCGCTCGACCCAGCTACACTCTTATTACCTGAAAGGAATTGTGAAGCAAAAGGGTGAGCACAACTAGCTCAGTAAAGAATATCATGACTAAAGATAATTAAATTATCAATAGCCTTCATCAATAATAAATCAGAGATTTAGAACATATGGTAAATGATAAAAATTTCAACTATAGTTGCAGCGGAACGAGCAATCCATTAGAAGAGTCAAATAGACTATAAAGTCTATTATCTTCTCCATGTTAAAAATCCACCAATAATATTTTATCCATGTAACATCACTCAACAGTTCCTTTCCACAATCATATGAATAACTCATAATCATAATTGTGACTATAAATTTTTCTTCGCACCCAGGACGAAGAATATTTTCATCACCTGTCTTTACCTGAAACATCAAAGATCATGGTTATACCAAATCACAGTTCCTGTTTATAATCATACTAACAAATCCATCTTTGCACTAAGGGCCAAAGATATTCATCAACAAACCATCTTTGCACTACGGGCCAAAGATATTCAACAACAGTTCATCTTTGCACTACAGGCCAAAGATATTCATCAACAGGCCATCTTTGCACTACATGCCAAAGATATTCATCAACAATTCATATTTGCACTACAGGCCAAATATATTCATATCTCAAAGAAATATATAATCATTTCAGAATTTATATAAACAATAATTATAACCATGTTGATCAATTCACCTTTGCACTTAAGCTTAAGATATTCAATTATAAATTCAATGGTCATGATCATACCAGTCACAATTCAACTTTGCACTACAGGCCAAAGAGAACCCTAGTCATGATCATACCAATAATCTACCCATCTTTACACTCCAGTGAAAGAGAATTTCAACATCAGGGTTATAAAAATGTTATATATGATGATAAAAATAATATGATCAACATATAGTTTTAATCTCAAGAGTAATATTCGTAACTCATGAATAGTAACCCCGACACAAAAGATAAAAATTCTACAATAAAATTCATACCAATATTTCGGTATAATGATATTGAAAGAATAACATTACTTAAATTTATAAACAATTTATTTTAATTGTTTACACTTTACTAATTAATGCATTTAATCATCATAAAATGCCAACTCTTACAATTTCATCATCAATAACCAAAACCCTCATCAAAAATCTGCATATACCTCATATAGGATTCTCAAGCCATAAAATCCTATTTTCCAATTTTCTTTCTTCACAAAACATATTTAATTCATTTACTCATAACTAAACTATTTTCATAAAAAATACCAAATCAGTTCCAAAAATATTTCTTTTCTGGAATTTAGCATAATATAGTCCCATAGTGAACATATATTTTTCTCAGAATTTTTAAAAGTCATTTACTATTTTTCATATGGCCAAAATAGCCGAATATTTAGACATTTATCAAAAATTGTACTTTTGTCTAAAAATTCTGAAATTTACAGAGTATACTTCTATCATATACATGTACTCCCAATAAAAATTTCATCAATTTTGGAGTTAACCACAAGGAATTATAAGCGGTTACTTTTAAAATAGTCTTTTCTCATAGAATTCATAACTCTCAATCTATACATCCAAAAATCACCATTTTTGGACACAATCAATAAAACTCATCAAAATATCATTTCAAATTTTTCCAGAATTTTTGAAGTTCAGAAAAATTACGAAACTGAAAATCATAACAACCCTTAAAATCCCTTACTATCCCTTACTATCCCTTATAATCCCTTACAATCCCTTACAATCCCTTACAATCCCTTACCTCAAAAGAGCAGTACTTCTGATCGGTATGCAAAGCCGAAGGAAACTTGCACTGAATAGCAACTCTCAAAGTATCTAAATACTCACAAAATATGCTTCATAATATAGAGAGAGAAAGAGAGAAAGCTTATGTTTTTGGTGTGATTTTCAATTCTAACTTAGCCCTCTATTTATAGGAAAATTTTGGAAGGTTTGACCTGCAACCTGATGGCTTTACCTGCTACTATTCCCACCCACCACATTTGAAATATAATTCAGCACATTTCTTCACCAACCACAAGTGGGGCCCACCAATTCTAGAATTTTCTACCAAAATGATAAACTCCGAAAATTCAACAATTTCTGAACCAGTCATCTCGTAAAATTCATAATAAATCATACGTTCATTTTTAACGGTTCAAAATTTGTGAACATATACTCAACTTATATATGTATAACATATCCAAAAATTACCACGATCCAACGGTCGGATTAAAAATTATAACCCCCGCAAAATATCTCAAAATCCTGATTTTTAATACCTCTATTCCGACAAAAATTCGGATAAAAATCTCAACATTAACTCCTTCATTTTTTAACCACAAAAATATATCCCTCATTTATATCCACATAAAATAAATATTTTCTTATCATATGAATCAATAATTAATTATTCACAAATAATATTACAGAATCACATTTATGACAACCAGGCCGTTCCCAGGAAAGAGGGGACTTTCCAATAAGAATTTCTCCTTACTGGCGCGCAATTAGATGACCAAACCTCTCCTTAGACAGAACTTTCGAGACATTGACAATAATGTTATCTAATAATATTATTCAAATAATATGAATTATTGATCTGATAATGGGAAATACTGTGCAGTGACAATTATTGAACAACAATAATATAAAATTTCAACGTAGCAATTATTGAATCAATAAAATAAAATATTGAACAGTAATTACTGTAACAATTATTGAGTAGTGCCTTTTTACGTAAGAATCAATAATTTCAAAAATACTATGCAATACCGTGTGCTACTGTGCAATAACGCGTATTACTGTATTTTAACCACCGGGTATTACAACAGTGTTAATAGTAACAACTACGTCGTTATTTGTAAAAACTCAAATTTGTCATTTTCTTCACCCGACAGTTATTCGTTATGGGGCCCACAAATAGCTGCGCCGTCGTACGAATATTCCCCGACAGAAAGAATATTCCATGACCAAACGAATATTCCCCGACAACAATGATTATTTTATAACTACTTGTGTATTTTGAAAAAAAATCATATATCACCCTTAACTTTAACATTTATCAATTTAACCATTTACTGAATAGTAATTATAAGAAAATTGAATAATTTTATTTCATAAAATTCGGGGTCTTACATTAAGTGTCAAGGGTTGACCAGATAATCAATATCTGTGAAAAAACCCTAATTATATATTAAGAACGTCAACGTTCGGTTAGAAAATCCTAGTGTTTTATAAGAAACCCTAGAAACTGGTTTTGAAAATCCTAATTTCAGTTCCGGGGATTCGAAACCCTAATCCGGTGTATAAAATCCTAAATTGAGAACTTAATGGCGTAAGTGTAAATAATTATAAGATTATTTAGGGTAAAGCTTAAGTAATTAGCAAACCTTAATCTAATTTCTAAATCAGAAAATTAATTTTCTATTAGAAAACCTAATTCTGGGTTTAAAACCCTAAATGACCAATTATGACCCTAATTGATTAGGAAATACTAATCCTAATTAGCTAGATTAAAGTTATGATTAAGAAATTTTAATATAATTAGAAAATTCTAATTATAATTTAGAAATATTAATTTTCTATTTTGAAAACCGAAATTCGAAGATCTTAGAAATTAAAGTGCAAAGTTAAGGTTTCAAACCCTAAACCTTAAATGGCTCAAACCCTAAACCCTAAGGGTTAGTATCAAAAGACCATTCTAGAATTAAAATTGTATGGAAATGACCATTTTACCCTTTTAGCAATTCTTTAATGAGTTAGTGTGTAGATCTTGCCAAGATAATGGGTTGGTGACGAAACGCTAGTCATAGCCCTAGCTATGTGTCCAAAATCAGCCAATTTGACAGCCACATACATTGCATTTATATCAAGTTATTAGATTAAAGAGAGAGAAATGGCCTCTTTATTTTTCATTTTCTCTCCTTCACCCTTCTCTCTCTAAATCCGAAATTTTAGAGTGAGAGAGTGACATATACTAAGCCAATATCATTCCCTAACTTTACAAGATCATAATCAAAAGGCAGAAATCAAAAATCAAAGCATAAAAGGTATAATACCCTAATTTTTGAAATCTATGTGTTGTATGTTAGATGTAGTAATTGATTATTTAAAGTAGTGTTAGAAGGTGTCATTTGATGATCTGGGTTGCCAAAACCTAGATCCATATCACTTAGATGCACGAATCTAGCATATTTAGAAATCTGGAAAAAGTTCAAGAAATGGCCTGACAACCATATGTCAGTGGCCTTAGATCTTTATGTGTTAGATGTTTTGTGTGTTTTATGTTTTGGATATGTTCTATGATATGTGGTCTTTACTCTGCAACTTGAATCAGGGTCATAGCAAGTCTAGATTGAAAGTTATGAGCAGTCAAAGCCCATTGACCAACCACGAAAACTGAAAATCTGGGCAGCCCAGATTCCTAGATTTCCAGATTTCGTCTGACACGTTTTTAAGGCCTTGAATCTTGTTGTTCTTTGCTGGTTTGGCCAAGTTTTTATTTTCAGGTTGTAGTCTGATATAAGTACTATAATATCAAGCCTTTATAACACTTAGATCGTGCGTAGAAACAAAATTAAGGCTGGTCAAACAACCGTTGACCATCAGCCGGATGAACTTTTCTGGGAAACCCATAAAGTTCAAGAACACGTTCCTGACAGTAGGTTTGACTGGCTCAGATCATGAGTATGTAATGTTGTTATGTTGATCGGTTGTTATAGGATTGTACACTGACGTATATACTACATACTGGAACCATTATATCACCTAAACCAAGCTTTGAAAGCAAAGATTTAGTGGCTCAAAAGAAGCACCTCGATTGTTCTTCAATTTCTGGAAACCCATAAATTGAAGAACATGTCTGACAAGGATTTTTGTCATTTAGATCTTGCAGATTTGATGTATTTTGGCTACGAAACTTGCTGTATATTATAGTATTACATCAATACTACAAAGCATATTACATTTGATTGCCCTGAAACCGTATGATCAAAGAATTATTGATGGTCAAACATGGTACCCTGGTAGCTGACTTTGAAGATCTGGGCTTGGCCCAAGAACACCTATAGCGACGGGTCTGTCGCTATAGGGCCCTTTAGCGATGGTTTTATTAATTTTGAATTTCTAATTTCTGGAAATTAATTAATTAATAAATCAAAATAAATAGTTTTTAATTATTAAAAATACTATATAAATTCTGAAAAATTATTTTAAAGTCTGAAAAATAGTTTTTAATTATTTTGAGTATATTTCATAAATATTTAATATTTTTGGAATATAAATGGTATTTAATTTATTTAATTATAATATTAAATAAATTATTTAAAAATGGTTTTAATTCATGAAAAATCATGAAAAATAATATTATGGTATAAGAAAATATTTAAAGATATTTTGAGTGACTTTTAATATTTTGTGATGAATTTCATTAATTAATTAATATTAATGATAATTAGTTTATTTAATAAATATATTAAATAAATTAAGGAAAAATAGAATTTATGATTTAAAAATCATATAAAAATGATTTAAGTGTTATAAAAATATTTTAAGTTATAAAATATAACTTTTGATATTTTGTCATGAAAATATTAATATTTTAATATTAATAGCTATTATCAGATAATGAATTAAATTGTTTAAAAATCATATAAATATGATTTTAAGGTATTAAAAATACTTTGTGATATTATAAATATATTATAATATTATGTGATGTATTTCATTAATATTTGATAATAAATAAATATTAATGATAAAAGAATTATGTGGTATTTAATTCGTATAAATACGATATTAATGAATGAAAATTCGTGATAAATATTAATAATTATTTAAAAATTATTACGAGACTTTGAAAAATATTTTGACTGTTATTAAAATTATGTGAGTTAATTGTTAAATATTTAGTCAGAGTTTAATTGAACTTAGACTCGATAAAAGTCCGACTAGACCGTCGGGATGTCAATTTTGTGTCGGGATCAACTCAGACTACAATAGTTTGACTTGATATCGAGTCATATGTGTGTTATAGACTGATAGGATTATATGTTATGTGTTTAGGTCATTCTGTATATATATATATATATATATATATATATATATATATATATATATAATTATTATATTGTGATGATATTATTCTAATATTGGAGATCTGTATTACTAATATTAGGTTTTCGGATAAAGCGTTATAAATTGTGTTGCGGTAATCAACGGTTCAGGCAAGTTTATTTTTACTTAACTCTATTAAGAGTTGTTTCATTCGGATATGCTTATGGTCAATCATTGCTGATTGCCATGTAAAATTGTACTCTGTACATATTGCATGTATAAGTTAGGTATGAAAGGCTGATCACCTTCATTACCAGTTGGTTCAGATATATTTGTTCATATATAATACTTGTTCAGTCGTAAATTTGTTCCTGCTAGTTCACAATTATATTGTTGAATTATAGCCAGCTTATTATTCAGATTCTTTCAATCATGATATATCGTTATATTATTGAATTTAAACTAGCTGGGCAGTCCTAATGCTCACCCTTGCTATATCATGATAAAATATTGCATATTAAGTCGAACGCGTCAGATACAAGGAAATGTTAAAGACAGTTCCAACGTTAGGATATGTGTGCAGCTAAATTGTATAAGTGTTGTATTTTAAGATTATGTGTTAAGTAAGTTAGGTAATGTGTATTAAGTTAAGGTTACTCGACCTTGGAGAATAGTGTGTAATGTATTGTATAAACAATTTATATTTATATCTTCCGCAAATAGTAATAGTTGTATAGAATGATCGAACCAGATCTGAGGTGATTTGGGACCTGGATTCAGGGCCGTCACACACGCGGAAAGAGAGTGCTCTGTTTTGATAGGAATATACGGAACAGACAGTGCAGTAAATCGAGAGGGTTTTTTGGTGAAGGTTTACTCACATATTGTCATCATCTTTTTGGATCAATTAATTGCTTGAAGACTTTAATTAATTCGAAGGTTTTGGGTGGTGTGATAATTTGAGTTTTCACTCAAATTGAGGTATTCTTATATTTTCTCAATTTCTTAATATTTTAAGTTTTTAGTTATAAAACTTGGACAGATTTTGTATTCACAGTTGATTATAGTGAAATTTTCGGAGTTTGGCCCGTGGTTTTTACCTCTTAATTTTAGAGGGTTTTCCACATAAAATTTGGTGTCTTGTGGTTGGTTTATTTTTCGTATTATTATTTTCTGTGGTTATAATTTATTTGGTGGAATTGCATTATTAATTTAATTTATCGAAGACAGTTAGAATTGGAGGAGTTTTTCCAACAAAGTGGTATCAAGAGTAAGGTTCTTTGCGCAGTTATTTTTTGATAAATTAAATGGAGGAATTAAGCGGCGTCATTATTAAATTGACCTCATCTAATTTTTTGATCTGGAAGCCTAGAATGGAAGATATCCTTTATTGCAAGGATTTGTATGATCCATTAGAGCTTAAGGGGAAAAAGCAAGCAGACAAGACTGAGGCTGATTGAAAAAAGATAAATAGGAAGACGATCGGTCACATCCGACAGTGGATCGATCAGAGTGTGTTCCACCATATTTCGCAGGAAACATATGCTTATACACTTTGGACTACATTAGAGTCCATGTACGAGAAGAAGAATGCTCAGAATAAGACATTTGTGATTCGAAAGATCGTGAACCTGAAGTATAAAGATGGAAGCAGTGTATCCGAGCATATGAGCGAGTTCCAGGCATTAGTGAACCAGTTGTCTACCATGAAGTTAAATCTTGAGGACTAGATTCAGGCATTGTTGCTTCTCAGTTCGTTGCCTAACAGTTGGGAAACTTTGGTTGTGTCACTAAGCAATTCAGCTCCAGAAGGAAAGATAACCATGCAGATGGTCAGGGATAGCATACACAATGAGGAAACAAGGCGAAAGGAGCAGGATTTGAATTTTGAGACACAAGCACTTGTAGCAGAGAACAGGGGTAAAAGTAACTTCAGAGGATCTCACAAGGGAAACATGAATCGCAGTAAAAGTAAAATTTCCAAAAATCATAGGAGCAAATCAAAGACGAAAGAAGGTGTTACATACAGGTGTTTTCATTGTAACAAGAAGGGTCACTTTAAAAGGAATTGCAAGATCTGGTTAGATAAGCAGAAAACTGGTGAGCAAGGGAGGGTTGAGGAGAAGAATACTGCAGCTACAGTTACTGAGGATGTTGTGCTTCTTTCATTCGAGGAAGAAGAATGCTTATATCTTGTTGATTAGAAGATTGATTGGGTTATTGATACAGGTGCTTCGTATCATGCTACTCCCAAAAGAGAATTCTATACTACGTACAAAGCTGGAGACTTTGGGCTTGTGAGAATGGGTAACACTGATCAGTCCAAGATTATTGGAATTGGTGATGTTTGCATACAAACAGATGTAGGCTGCATTATTACTTTGAGGGCTGTTAGACATATCCTAAATTTACGCCTCAACTTGATTTCTGGTATGGCCTTGGACAGGTAAGGCTATGAGAATCACTTTGACAGCGAAAAGTGGAAGCTTACCAAGGGTTCGATGGTAGTCGCTAGAGGTACTGCTTGTTGCTCGTTATATAAAACTCATGTGAAGGTATGTTCTAGCGAGTTGAATGCAATTGAAGATGAAACTTCACCGAATCTGTGGCATAAAAGACTTGGGCACATGAGTGAGAAAGGGTTACAGATGTTAGCAAAGAGATTCCTCATTCCTTTTGCTAAAGGTACTGTACTAAACCCTTGTGATTATTGTTTGTTTGGTAAGAAGAATAGAGTTTCTTTTAGTAGCTCCTCTAAAAGAAAATCTAAGTTACTTGAGAGAGTATATTCTGATGTATGTGGTCCCATTGAGGTTGAGTCATTAGGTGGCAATAGATATTTTGTTACTTTTATTGATGATGCTTCACGTAAGGTGTGGGTGTTTTTGTTGAAAACAAAAGACCAGGTATTTCAGCATTTTCAGAGTTTCCATGCTATGGTTGAAAGAGAGACTGGAAAATTATTGAAGTGTCTTCGCAGTGACAACGGAGGGAAATACACTTCAAAGGAATTTGTAGCATATTATGTTAAATGCGGTATTCGTTATGAGCAGACAGTTCCTGGCACCCCACAACATAATGGTGTGGCTGAGAGAATGAACCGCACTATTATTGAGCGAGTCCGATGCTTGTTGAGAATGGCTAAGCTGCCTAAGTCATTCTGGAGTGAAGCTGTTCGTACTGCTTGTTATTTGATTAACAGATCTCCATCAGCACCGTTGGATTTTCAGATTCTAGAGAAGATTTGGAGTGTTAAGGATATGTCCTATTCTTATTTGAGGGTATTTGGGTGCAAGGCTTTTGCACATATTGCCAAGGAACAAAGATTGAAGCTTGATGACAAATCTACTCCATGTGTGTTTGTTGGCTATGGAGATGCAGAGTTTCGGTACAGGTTATGGGATCCAGTTCAGAGAAAATTATTCAGAAGCAGAGATGTGGTGTTTCATGAACACCAAAATTATGAGGATTTTGATAACGTTACACATCCCAGAGATAATAGTGTTCCAGACCTCAGCGGAGTTCCTTTGCCATTACAGAATGCCACAGTTGGAGAAGGAGGTCAGAATAAAGATATGACTGATATAGATTTGCACGATGGTGATATGTCAGATGTAGAGAGTGTTGAGCAGGGGGAGCAACTCCTTCATCTTGATATTAAAGAACCTCAGCTAAGAATATCCACGAGAGAACATGTGCCATCAGTCAGGTATCCTTCATCCGAATATCTTTTAGTTGCTGAGGAGGGGGAGCCAGAAAATTTTCAAGAAGTTTAGACTCATAAGGAGAAGAGCAATTGGTTGAGAGCTATGCAGGATGAGATAGATTCGTTGCACAAGAATCACACTTATGAGCCTACTACACTTCCAAAAGGCAGGAAAGCATTGAAGAATAAATGGGTGTTCAAGCTGAAAAAGGATGATGAAAAACTAGTGAAGTACAAGGCTCGGTTGGTCGTCAAGGGTTTTACTCAAAAACAAGGTATTGACTTTGATGAGATTTTTTCTCCGGTTGTGAAGATGACTTCTATTCGAGCAGTGTTAGGGTTAGTAGCTAGTATGGATCTTGAGTTTGAGCAGCTAGATGTGAAAACTGCATTCCTTCATGGTGATTTGAAGGAGGAAATCTGCATGGAGCAGCCAGAGGGATTTGAAGTTAAAGGGAGAGAGCACTTAGTTTGTAGGTTGAAGAAAAGTTTGTACGGCCTGAAACAAGCTCCAAGGCAGTGGTACATGAAATTTGATTCATTCATGATGGATCAAGGATACAATAGAACAGTTGTAGATCATTGTGTGTATGTCAAAAAGTTTTCGGATAGTAACTTTGTTATCTTGTTGCTATATGTAGATGATATGTTGATAGTTGGGTAAGATGATAACATGATTCGCATGCTTAAGGGAGAATTATTTAAGTCTTTTGACATGAAGGACTTAGGCCCGGCTAAATAGATTTTGGGCATGAAGATTGTTCGTAACAGGTAAGCAAAAAGGTTGTGGTTGTCACGAGAAGTATGTTGAACGAGTGCTTGCAAGGTTCAACATGGGTGATGCTAAGACAGTTAGCACACCACTGGCCAATCATATTAAGTTGACAAAGCGCATGTGTCCTTCAACTAAGGAAGGGAGAGATCATATGGCAACAATTCCCTACTCCTCTGTTGTAGGGAGTCTTATGTATGCGATGGTTTGTACACGGCCAGATATTGCTCATGCAGTTGGTGTTGTGAGCAGGTATTTATCAAATCTTGGTAGAGAACATTGAGAAGCAGTTAAGTGGATTCTCAGAAACTTGAAAGCTACTTCCAGTTTGTGTTTGGGGTTTGGTAGTTCGAGTCCAATCTTAGAGGGTTTCACAGATGCAGACATGGTAGGTTCTGAAGAGAAGAAGTCTACTTCGAGATATTTGTTTACTTTTGTAGGAGGAGCTGTATCATGGCAGTCCAAGTTGTAGAAGTGTGTTGCTTTGTCTACAACTGAGTCAGAATGCATAACCGCTATGGAAGCAGGCAAGGAGATGTTATGGTTGAAACGGTTTCTTCAAGAGTTGGGTTTGACACAGGATGAGTACGTGGTTTATTGTGATAGTCAAAGTGAAATTGACTTAACCAAGAATGCCACATATCATAATCGTACCTAACACATTGATGTTCGTTATCACTGGCTTCGAGAAGTGATGGAAAAGGAATTCATGAAAGTAAAGAAGGTTCATACCGACGAGAACCCTTCAGACATGTTGACAAAAGTTGTAACTCGCGACAAACTGGAGTTTTGCAAGGAATTGGTCGGGATGGACTCCAAGTGATAGGGTCATGGTGAAAGCTTCCTCTCATGGTTTTGGAGGGGGAGATTGTTGGGTTTGTGGGGTCCAAACCCATGAGATTATCCTATTTAAATTAGGAGTATTTTAATTTGGATTGATTTTTCTTTTCTTCTAAATCTTGGACTTGGAGTTGTACTTTAATTTTGGACAACACGTGAACAGTTTTTGGTTGAATCCTACAAGGAGTGCTTTTCAAATCTGAAGTCAACTTAGAGCATTAGGGAGTATATATATATATATATATATATATATATATATATATATATATATATATATATATATATATATATATATATATGGACTCTGTGAAGGTAACATGACACACGCAAAAATAGAGTGCTCTATTTTGATAGGAATATATGGAACAGACAGTGCAGTAAATTGAGAGGGTTTTTTTGGTGAAGGTTTATTCACAGATTGTCATCATCTTTTCGGATCAATTAATTGCTTGAAGACTTTAATTAATTCGAAGGTTTTTGGTGGTGAGATAATTTGAGTTTTCACTCAAATTGAGGTATTCTTGTATTCTCTCAATTTCTTAATATTTCAAGTTTTTAGTTATAAAACTTGGAGGGATTTTGTATTCACAGTTGATTATAGTGGAATTTTCAGAGTTTGGCCCGCGGTTTTTACCTCTTAATTTTAGAGGGTTTTCCAAGTAAAATTTGGTGTCTTGTGGTTGGTTTTTTTTCGTATTATTATTTTCTGTGGTTATAATATATTTGGTGGAATTGCATTATTAATTTAATTTATCGAAGACAGCTAGAATTGGAGGAGTTTTTCCAACATCTCTCTCACATGGAAGTGTGACCCGCTCACTATTCATGTGAAGGATCATGTGAAAATATTAATTTTTTATGGGATTTCATCATATTGTTTAAAAAATATTTGTCCACATTTTCCGCTTTAGTTTTTCACGTATCTTTGCCAAAATTTCTCTGTCTTTCTATTTCACAAAAGTACAAAGTTACTGAGCTACTCAAAATGTGTATAGTTTTTTTTAATCGAATTTATGCAAAACTGATTCAGAACTTCAATGTAAAAATTGTACTCAGGACTAATTAGATTAAGGTCCAACATTTTTCCAAAACTATCTACATTCCTTAATTCTATGCTTTTTGTATGATACAAAACAATAATTTTTCAGCTTTTTGTTTAGTAGGTTGAGTTGCCACCATTTGAAACAAAGAAATGGTACTCATCTCATCTATTATGATCAATTATTATTTTGATTGTAAACTTGATGATATTGTGTCATTTTATGCTACCATTAAAATGAGACCGACTCTTTTTTGTTGGAATTTTTTGAAAAACTCTTTTTTGGGACGAGGGAGTATCAGTAACTCAAAGGTTAAATGCCTTTGATTAGTCTAGAGATTAACATGGTTTTGTCTGCATGGAAAGCTTGGGAAATATGCATTCAAGATTCGTTCTCACTGTTCTTGCTCGCACTCTTGCTCCTTAGATAGAGCCGTTCTTGAGCACGAGCGGGAGGGTCGACCGCGCTGAGCCTTCGATCAGAAGGGCCCCAAATTTTATTCTCCCGAGATTTATAGTGCCAAGTCTATTTTTTAAAACAAATAACAAACTTGAAATTAATAGTTCAATCCCAAGTATAATTCTTACAAACAAACATAAGCCTAATGTGTTGAGTTTGGATGTATGAAGTTAGGCACAAATGCAATGAAATAAAAAAATGTGTTAATTATTTATTCAATTCCCTTAATTTCTATTTTATGGGGTGACGGTGGAATAAAATAATTCATGTATAATGATTGAATGTACAATTATGTTATTGTATCACAACATTCACCACCCACCATACCACTTTCACCAACCAAACATGCAGTTAAGATCTACTGTTCGCGTGAGAATTCTTCTTCTTTTGGAGAGACTTTTCCCTATATTCTTTTTCTTTCGTTCTTTATTGCTTGATAATAATTTATTCTCTTTTTGTGGAGCGTGTTTTTCATTTTTTGGTGAGACATGAGATTGATCGCTTTATTTCATTTACAAAGAGTTTCATTATCATCTATTGTGATATTTTATTTTATTTTTTTTGGAGAATAATTTTTCATTTGTGAGTTTTTTTGGCTGCGCAAATTGACAGTGATATCTTTTTCAAATTTAAATGTGAAGTCAGTTGGCCATTTTAGAAATTTTTACCAAAATTATGTAGATGCACATATTCGAATACTTCACCTCTAATTTGGAAATTTGGTGCAATGACCAACTGAGCAACATGGTTATTGTTATTATTATTTTGCAAAGTTTTATATTTATAACTAAACAATTAAATCCCCAAATTAAAAGACAACAGAGATCCACAACAACTCCAAGTATAGTATTTCCAGTAAAATATATTTAATATAAAAATATTAAATATTTTTTACTTATATTTCCGGTAAAATATTAATTAAATATTATATTTAAAATTTTACCTAAATATTACATAATTTTCGGTAAATGTTTTTTTAATTTACCTAAAATATATTTTAATTAATCATTAATTAAAATAATAAATATATTTCCTATAAAATATTAAATATATTTTACTTATATTTTCGGTAAAATATTAATTAAATATTATATTTAATATTTTAGCTAAATATTACATAATTTACTGTATATATTTTTTTAATTTACCTAAAATATATTTTAATTAATCATTAATTAAAATAATAAATATATTTCTGGTAAAATATTAAATACATTTTACTTATATTTTTGGTAAAATGTTAATTAAATATTATATTTAATATTTTAGCAAAATATTACATAATTTTCGGTAAATATTTTTTTAATTTACCTAAAATATATTTTAATTAATCATTAATTAAAATAATAAATATATTTCTGGTAAAATATATTTAATATTAAAATATTAAATATATTTTACTTATAATTTTGATAAAATATTAATTAAATATTATATTTCATATTTTAGCCCCATATTTGTTTTTTAAATATTACATAATTTTCGGTAAATATTTTTTTAATTTACCTAAAATATATTTTAATTAATCATTAATTAAAATAATAAATATATTTCTGGTAAAATATATTTAATATTAAAATATTAAATATATTTTACTTATAATTTTGATAAAATATTAATTAAATATTATATTTCATATTTTAGCCCCATATTTGTTTTTTAAATATTACATAATTTTCGGTAAATATTTTTTTAATTTACCTAAAATATATTTTAATTAATCATTAATTAAAATAATAAATATATTTTCTGTAAATATATTTAATATTAAAATATTAAATATATTTTACTTATATTTCTGGTAAAATATTAAATAAATATTATATTTAATATTTTACCTAAATATTACATAATTTTCGGTAAATATTTTTTTAATTTACCTAAAATATAGTTTAATTAATCATTAATTAAAATAATAAATATATTTCTGGTAAAATATATTTAATATTAAAATATTAAATATATTTTACTTATATTTTTGATAAAATATTAATTAAATATTATATTTCATATTTTAGCCCCATGTTTGTTTTTTCAATATTACATAATTTCTGGTAAATATTTTTTTAATTTACCTAGAATATATTTTAATTAATCATTAATTAAAATAATAAATATATTTCTGATAAAATATATTTAATATTAAAATATTAAATACATTTTACTTATATTTTTGGTAAAATATTAATTAAATATTATATTTAATATTTTTGCTAAATATTACATAATTTTTGGTAAATATTTTTTTAATTTACCTAAAATATATTTTAATTAATCATTAATTAAAATAATAAATATATTTTAGTTAATCATTAATTAAAATAATAAATATATTTAATATTAAAATATTAAATATATTTTACTTATATTTTTGGTAAAATATTAATTAAATATTATATTTAATATTTTAGCCCCATATTTGTTTTTTAAATATTACATAATTTTCGGTAAATATTTTTTTTAATTTACCTAAAATATATTTTTAAATGTGACTTTTTTTTGTGGAGCAAGTAATTTGAAATTTGGAGAAAAGCTATACTTGGAGTTGTTGTGGAAAAGCTGTACTTGGAGTTGTTGTGGACCTCTGTTGTCTTTTAATTTGGGGATTTAATTGTTTAGTTATAAATATAAATCTTTGCAAAATAATAACAACAAGACCAATGGGCATCTACATAATTTTGGTAAAAATTTCTAAAATGGCCACGTCAGCTCGTCCGCTTGTAAAATAAAATAAAAATTATCCACGTCAGATCTGCCACATAGGTAGGTCAATGCACATATGGCACTTGGGGCTCAAAGTCCAAATTTTTGAATAGAAAGTGGCTCCGTTTGCGTTGACCGGAAGAAAGGGGCTCAATACCCAAATATCAGCGTTGACCGGAAGAAAGGAGCTCAATACCCAAATATCAGAAAAAGTCAGCGGTCGACCTTGCATTTAACTCTTTTAAAAAGTAACTATTTTTCAAAGATATTTATAGTGTTCACTAAGATTGACCATCTTCCTTGAACAATTTACATATTCCTTAAACAATTTATCAAATTCGATCAGTTGGTCTCCAGATACATATGTATGTATATGCATGTTAAATGTAAATGATAAGTAGAGTTGACTTGAATTGACCAAACAAAACCCAATTAGGAGCAAGACAACAAATATGACTAAGAGCTATTGGTCTTCCCTTATTTATACAACTCTCGACATCAACTTCTTAAATCCTCTCTTCCCCGGGGTAAAATTTGTATGTTAGAATTAAATAAGAAAAAGGTGATAAATTCATCACATTATTGATTTATTTTATAAATTCAACTTAGGTCCATTCTACACTTAGAGCATGCTAATATATTTGTTATGCAGATGTTTAACCAGAATCCTTCACATGCGGACCACCCACCATTTGGGGCTGTTGTTTTTGCGGAGATCCATAACTTCCAGTACGAAAACCCAATGAACCTCCCGTTATTGTACTTCCATTCCCACAATTTTGCACTTCATCTCCTTCTTAACTTCATTCACAAGAACCACAAAGCAACTTGGAAAATTCATCCATAATTCAACAAACATGCATCAATGTAAGCTTACCGGTTGATTCTACTACTCGAATTCACCAAATATATACCATACAATATTCATCAAAAGACTAGTAGTACCATTTCCAGTAGATATGTAAAAAATAAAATAGTAGATGAAGTTATGCCTTCTACAGACTCTGGTTCAACAAACTTAGCACCAAAGCCAAACCTAGTATTACAAGTCACCAACTTCTTATTAACTGATTCGATCTCAAAGAACCAATGTGATTTGATTCCAAAATCAGTGCCATCTTTCTAACCAAATAAACCTTTGATGCATTATACCACTACAATTCAGTACAACAAGTTTAATTATATTTTAGTGGATGCATCCAGTTTCCTTTCTGACTGAAAAAAAAATCAAAAACCCATAAATAATTAAACTTTAAAGTTCTAGAGAGTTCAAATATCCTAATCAACATTGAAATAACACAAAATATGGCCATCCATGGGTCATGGGGCGAAGTCATGATGACTGATTTTCAATTACTCCGATGCACATGTCAATATTTGGTACCATGTGGATGTGGTCGCGAAACATTATTTGCATTCGGGAAAAACGATTTAAAGGTATTCGAAAATAAATGGATACGGATTCGGATATAGGCATATTCGTATTCGTTTAACATCCGACCGTAAATATATCCGACGGATAACGGATATCCAAAATTCGATATTCGGATTCATATACGTATCTAGAATTTGTATCTTAATAACTTATATATATATATATATATATATATATATATATATATATATATATATATATATAAATTGCATATGCATATGTATATATATAATATATATGTATATATTAATAACTTGGGAACCAATCCATAGTTAACATTGTAAAAAAGAGTCTAGCCTTACAACAAATCCTGATCGTCTATCCGATTATCTAAATATTAATATGGCTCTCCTCCCTAGTTTAGTTTTCAGTATTTCATAGTTTAATACTGTAAATGTGAAAAATGTCCAAAATTCCCCTCCTTTTAAAAGTCTCCCGTTCCTTTTAAAAGTTTCTCGTCCACAGTATTAAACTGTAAATGCTAAGTATGGCTGGCCAACTAGAAACGACGTCTTTTTAAATAAGTGTCGTCTATTAAACTGCGAACGCTATTCCAATTTAAAAACGACGTCGTATTGTAACATGGATGTATGCTCTCTGTGCAACCAGGCTCCTGAATCCTTTTCTCATATATTCTTTGACCGTAGCTACTCGCGGGCTATGTTAAGCTCTGTTGTGGCTTATAGGCCGATTTCGGATTCCTTTTGATTGGGACCAATTACGATAACTTATTCAATACACCCATTGAATGTCATCCCGAATCATTAACCTTTGTTTGGCTACTATGGTATACAAAATCTGGAACGAAGGAAACCGAAGAATTCATGGTGAGACTCACATAGCTGCTAATATCTTCGCTCAAGACAATATTAAAATTGTAAAATGTAAATTGTGTTCTGTTCCAAAATTTGGCTCATACGTTGACAAACATCCTTATCTTAGCAATTGGGTTAATAAGCATGAAGATAAAATTCTTCCAAGTAGCCTTGAAAATAATAATATCATATTACACTATGCATTTTTCGGTGAGTTTTAGTTAAATCCCAATTTGATTTGGAATCCAGGAAATTTAAGTAATTAATGTACTCCCTTCGATCTCTTAATTGGTAATCAAGTAACTCATTTTCCCTATATATATATATATATATATATATATATATATATATATATATATATATATATATATATATATAGAGCAAGGATCAAGAGCATAAATCTTAAATAACATAATTCCTTAAATAGCATAACTATTTAAAACTACGTCGTTTTGGAGTGGCTTAAAAGAGAGTGATCCCACTTGTTTTTCTTTTATTTACAAAAATGTCACTCGCGGTCACTCCAAAACGACGTAGTTTTAAATAGTTATGCTATTTAAGGAATTATGTTATTTAAGACTTATGCTCTTAATCCTTGCTCTCTCTATATATATCCCCTAGTTCTTCATATCCCACAGATTGCTACTAAAACCTTAAACCCTAACAAGAAGCAAGTTCGTTCAGGTAATTGGGTTTAGTGATGAAGCTCCCTTCTTCTTCTTCCTCCTCCTCCTCAAATCGCTCCTCTTTTTCCACCATAACTAATCAAACAGAGAAAACCCATCAAACCCCTCCTGTAAATTCTCTGAAATTCACAACCAAACTCGATAATTCAAAGCCCTATGTTCTTGTTTCAAGTGAGGAATGCAATAAATCAAGAAAAAGAAAGAAACCCGAGAAGAAAATTAATCTGGGGTTGAGTTTGTTTGATGAATCTTGCTTTAATTTCAAGATTCTTGATCCTCCTGCATACATGGGTTCTAAGAAATCTGTTGAAGATATTCAAGTGGCTAAAAAACTGAGGAGTTTCAGAGTTTACAGCCATCAAGAAGAAGAAGAGGAGAATTTTTTGGGTGTTTCAACAAAACTGCAACTATTTGATGATCCATGGAAAATCAGGAAAGTTCTGACACAAAGTGATTGCAACCATCTGTGTAGGTTGATGTTGGCTAAATATTTGGTGCAGAAGAATATCATTGATGTTTGGAATCATACTGGGCTTACGGATTACGTTGCGAAAATCTGGACCACAGATGGGGTTGATGTTGAGGTATTGGATTATGACAGGGAAATGGAGTTTTGCATGACATTCAAGAACTTGCACTCAAGCGACTGCTATATCTTTTGTAACAATTGGATCCCCAAGTTTGTAAGGAGAGGAGACTTAAAAGAGGAGACGAGATTGGGCTGTATTGGAGTCGTACACATTTAAGATTTGTGTTCTCTGTTCTTGCTCGCGCTCATGCTTCTTAGTTAATCTAAATAGTTGGAACATTCTGCATATACAAGTTGTTTTGTAGCCGAGAAATTCATGGACTAAAAATAGTTTTGTACCCTTCTGCGGTGAAGTTAAAAACATTAATTTGCAGGCTTTTTTTTAAGGTTTAGTTGGTTCGTTGGTTGAAAAAATAAATGTTGATCAGTGATTAAAATGCTTTGATTATTTACATGTTCCCTATCAAATCATCTGTTTCGACTGCGTGTTCTTGACGATTTTCCCTAGCTTCATAATCTTGAATGGTTCATATACTGGTGGTATGCTTGACAACAACGGGGAAGATAGAGTTTTGAGAATATGGTTCAATTTATCATTTGTAAGATGTTAAAGAACATTAAAGTTGCATAGGTTGAGTTGCCACTTTTTTGTTTAAAGAACAGAACACTGCTAATATTTCCGTTGAGTCTTAGGAAAGTAAATATGAAATAATATCTCTTAGGATCAAGTAATTAATGTATGTATCTCATATTTTGAGGACTAAAAATAGTTTTGTAATCCGGTTTGATGTTCATGTCGATAGAATAACCCCCACCCACGCACCCACTTTCAATATTTTTTGGTGTCTTATATTTTAAAATTTTACTCCAAATCTTCCACGTTACCCCATTTTTAAATTAGTATCCATATCAATCTCATTCCCATCTATAATGAGGTGTTGGGATTAGGATTCCCTCTATTTATGGTTTAAACTCATTGTAGCTGCCTATATTTTGGAAAATTATTTTTTAACTCAGTATCGATTTCGTTAACTAGTTAGGAGCTTCAAGAAAAAGTAAATAATTTATGAAAAAAATTTAAATTAAATGAAAACAATAAGATGTATTAATTAAGTTCACAAAAAACACTATCTAGTACACATATTTTCAAGTGATAAAACAAGCATCTCGCAGATATGTTTAATCAATATATTATGTTTGAAAAAAATTTAGTATTAATGTTGTCTTAGTTCAAACGGTTGAGCACATATGTTCTATACATGTTCTGTATAATTTAAGTACAACTAAACTTAACTAAGTATTTTTAAGTGTATTTTTTTAAAATTATTTTTCAAATTGTACTTTACTCGGTATTATATAGATACAATTTAATTATTATTGAAGTACAATTTAAATTGACTAATAAGTATATTTTTTAGGCTTAATTAAATATAATTTACTATCATAAACTATATGTCATATTCCACTTCGGTGATCCACCTTTTAATTTTGTTAATTTGAAAAAGTACTAAATATAAACACTTTAATATATCAAGAAGAGATGGGGTTTTGATGATGATTAATACAAGAAGAGTTTTTATTAGTCTGAATGTATTAAAAAAATGGTGTGACAATTTTACCCTTTAATATATCAAAAAAGTTTAATCACAAAATAAAAAACTATTTTTTTGACATACGTCAGCTGATTTATGCCCCACCCAGACATTCATGTCAGCAATTTCTGACGTGGCAAGCTCAATTGAATGGAATTGGAAAAAGTTAATAGTTCAATCATCTAATTGACAAAATTGAAAGGTGGATCACCAAAATGGAATATAGCCTATAGTTTAGGGTAATAAATTATATTTAAACCTATTTTTAAATATATTTTTTAACTAGGAGCTATATAGTCAATTTAAATATAATTTAACTTAAATAAATATAGTTTAAGTACAATTTTTTTAAGGCATACTTAGCTAGGTACTACATAGGTACAATTTAAGTGTATTTTAGAAAGAAAGGTTCGTTCTCTTTTGTCATTTCCCTTTTATGGATTTAGATCATTTCATTTATACCTGTGACGCCTCGAAATTCGAGAACTTGAAACTCGTATTTGGTGTTCCACGATACTATTCATACAAACTATTTAATATATTAAATAATTAAAAATACTACATCAGAGTTGTCTATTCCCAGGTACGAAGACTTTTAAGTACTTTATTACGTGATAGATAATATATTATCACATTACAAAACTATAACTATTACAAGTAACGCCTTCCAACTATTCAATCAGCTTCCCTTTACCCTCGTCCTTGCCAGAACCTTCTTCGATCTCACTCAGCTGAAAACATTTAATTTCAAAGCAAGAATGAGCATTCAATTGGTCAGCAAGTAATAACAGTTAATGAATTTTGTATAAAAGGATTAAATGCTTTCTGTGAGTATACTTCTATAACGAATCAATAGTTGTGAAGTAACTAGAATAATTCTGAATAACATAACAATCGTTTATATATTTGAAACGACGTATTGACTATAGATGCTGAGCGGTCACTAGACAATGAACTTTTATTTTCTAGTTCGAAAAGGTTTAGACATAAATTTTTCATCTGCAAACCGTCTGACTTACGGGCGCGGTGGGTGATCAGCATGATATGCCCTGTGTTGATAAACACTAGCTATAGGAACGACATTTGCGTTCGTCATCACCACCTCAGTGCAAACAAAAATTTTCCAATTCAGGGATGTTCTGCTCATAGTTGAGTCCAAATCAAAACAATTTAGTTTGGATGACTCTATTATATTCAATAATATTTCAAGATTGAATCAAATATTTAAAACTATGTCTAGCCAGATCAAATTAATGGCTTACTGCCTTTAAACTGTGTATATACATACTAAAATTCAATAGTATGTATCAAAACTTGCTATATCAAAGAATTTTCAGTTTAAGGATACTTGCTCAAATACAACAATTTATACAAGTTAGGACACTTGCATAACCAAACTTAATACACAAAGAACAGAGCAATTTGATTATATATAAATCACATGAAAATAATATTGAAATACTTGTAATCAAAGAATATATTGAATAAAATTCAAGAACTTGGTTGTACAGAATTTCGGAAGTTATAGATAGAATATTTGCTTACAAAGATCCATTGCATAAAGTAATTGCAATAGTTAAGATATATGCTCAATAAAGAATAAGATTTAGATACTTGCCTTGACTGTGAGCTATTGATAAAAATTCAGCTTAACCTCCTTTCACAGATCCTATACAATCATATTCAAACATACAAACATATTATCCATGTATCCACATCATATAGTTTGCATGTTTATATATTACGTAATCACAGTGGCCATGCTTTTACTTTTAAGAAACTTTTATACATTTTTCAAATACCTCATCATTTTATTACAATAACCATTTTTCTCTTTAATAAAGTTTGATACAATCCCAGTTCATGAATTCCACATACTTTTAGTTTATAATCCATTAGTAATTTAATATATGAGAATTACATACTTCTTATGTATAACTCAAGCACACATGGTGAATACTTGATTCATTTTGTGTGTTGGCATAGTTATAACTTGTATAAATAGATCATAGATTTATTTGTTATAAACTAATGCATTAAAACTAGCATGCCTCAACCCAACGTCAAAACAGCCCCCTTGATGCTAGACCACGCCAACAGCCCAAGCTTTGCTTGGCCCTATAGGGCTCAGCTGGTCTTGATGTGGCCTCGTTTGGCCCTGCAGCCCCAAGCATAGCCTAACAGCCCCTAACTTACTATGCCCCTCCTTGCAAATTTTATCTTTTACATTACCCATCTAATTGAGTTGTGGTTTTGCTATATATTCTACATACTTGCTTATTTAGGAGTTGGACATTAAACTTTATGGGTAAACTTTTAAACTACGCCATAAAGCAAAAAATGGCTGGCCCAAAGTTGCTATAGCAGCTCTCTGCTGCTACCAACTGCTGTCATTTAGGCAGCAGTTCCTGCTCCCTATCTTGCATACTTTCATCTCCTTATTTACTAATTCAGTTGCGAAGGACTTTTGGTAATTGGAAATGATATAACCACATATTAGAATAACCTATAAACTGCAGAGAATACATAATCTACATGAACCAAAATGTTTGCCAAAACAGCCTCTGCTGTTGCGAATTGAAGACTGCTGCTGCCAATGGCAGTAACTCCTTTCTCTTATCTTCCATGTCTCTAATTTTTATCTTACAATCTAATCACTTTAATATGCTAAATTTTTGGAGAGAATATAGTTAATATACTCACCTATTTAAAAAAAATACTAACGAAGTTATTTGAACGACTTAGCTTTGTCGACTGAGAGCTCAAAAAGAGCCCCCAACCCAGCCAACCAGCTACTATTACTGCTGCCATAGGCAGTAGCCCTACACCTATTATGGCCAATTCTCTATTTTCCTACTTCTAATTCATATGACGGTTTACATCTATTATTAAATATGTTGTACCTAGCATATGAGAGTATTTTTAAAAATTATAAAGCCTCCCTTTCAGACTCAGTAAGCTGCCCAACACAGAGCTCAAAAATAGCTCGACATACTAATTTCTAACTTTTCGTTTTAGCTCATAATTATTTTTCATTTTAATCTAACACGCCCAAAACTCTTTAATTATCATTATATGTAATATATAAATCTATCCCAAGCCTTGTTTCTATCTAATATTTGATTTTTAGTCAAAATAGTCCATATAGGACTTTTATCGAGCAAGTTGTGAGCACTGTTTTGAAATCTTCTTTTCATAGTCGTTTGTTTACTCTTCAATCCCATTTTAGTCTCCTTATAACACCACACAACCAATTGTAAGGAATTCAGTGGAACTGGAAGTGATCAGGTGATTAGCTACTGGAGCAGTGAAGTGTGCATGTAAGTAATGTTCAAAGAAAACAGAGAATTAACAGAGAAGGAGGATATCAGGAGAAATGAGAGAAGATAACAGAAGAAAGGAGAAGGAAAACATAAATATCATTCATCAAAAGCATGCCCCATTTCACAATGAAGTCACATTATAAAGACTTGCCTCACTATCTAGCACCAGCTCAGCAACAGACCAAAACAGAAATAAGAAAGAAAGACTAAGTTACCCTTAACAATACTAAGCCCAATCTACCCTTGACTAAACAAACCAAAAGGCAATTAAATCCCTCACTGCCATCAGTTGTTATTACTACTCAAGCTTAAACTAAACCAGCTAAACCTTACAATTCTCTCCCCCATAAAAGCCACCTTGTCCTCAAGGTTGGAAATGTGGAAACCTCTGATGAAGTTTCTCCTAGTCTTCCCATGTTGCCTCAGTAGGTAGGGTGTTGGACCACTGCACTAGGACCTCTGCTGCTGCATCATTATTTTTCTTCACCATTTTTCTGTCTAACACAGCCACAGGTACTCCTAATAGCAATCCCTGAATACTGACTTCAGGAAGAGTGGGAGAACTTGAGCAATGAAGTCCAATCTTCTTTTTTAACAAGAAGACATAAAATACAGGATGGATTCTTGCATCAGTTGGCAACTGAAGCTTACAAGCTACCTGCCCAATTTTCTCTATCACATGTAGGCCTGACAAAATATGGTTATGGGTTAGTTTTGGTTTTCAAAATATGGTTATGGTTCCATTTAAGAACTAAAACCATATTAACCATTTTTAATATGAGTTATGTGGGTTGGAGCCATATGGTTATGGTTAAAAACCATATTAACCATATTAACAATTTTAAGATGTTTTCACTTTTAAGCAAAATTTTAAAAAAATGAAATTAATATATACTATAGATAGAGAGACGGATATAAGGGGTGAAATTTAGGATCCTTAAGTAATGTTATGAGATATACATAATCACATAATATTTTTTTGATTATGTGGGGTGTGGGGAGTGGGGGTGGGTGGGGGTGGGTGGGTGGATGGAGTGGGTGGGGGTGGGGTGGGTGGGGGGTAATGAGTGCATACATAATCACATAATATATTTTTTTTGTGGGATGGGGATGGGGGTGGGGTGGGTGCGGTGGGTGCGGTAAGGGGGGTGGGGGTGGGGGTAATGGGTGTATACATAATCACATAATATTTTTTTGTGGGGTGGAGATCGGGGTGGGGTGAGGGGGGTGGGTGGGGTAAAGGGGGGTGGGTGGAGGGGTGGTGGTGGGGGGTAAGGGATGTATACATAATCACATAATATTAATATTTTTGGGTGAGGGTGAGCGTGGGGGGTGGGGGTGGGTGGGGTGATGATATGGGGTGTATACATAATCACATAATATTATTTTAGGGGGGTGGGAGGGGGGGTGGGAGGGGGTGGGAGGGGGGGTGGGAGGGGGTGGGGTGGGGTGGGGTGGGTGGGGGGGTAAAAGGTGTATACATAATCACATAATATATTTTTTTGGTGGGGTGGGGGTGGGGTTGGGTGGGTGCGTGACGTAGGTGAGGTGGGGTGGGGGTGGGTTGTTGAGCTTCTTGAATATGTAAATATGGATAGAAAGAACTTTTGATTTGGATTTGGAATAAAATATGGGGTCGAAAAATGGTTAACCGGGTTGGAACTATATTTCTTTTTAAAAATATGGTTCCAAACTTTAACCAACCCAAATAAATAAAAACAGTTAACCAACCCATTTGGTTCTAGTTAATATGGGTTGACCCAGCAATTAACCAACTATATTGCCATGTCTAATCACAGGATAAGGCCCATAGTATTTATGAGACAATTTTCCATATCTAGTCTGAGATAAGGTAGTCTGCTGGTAAGGTTTGATTTTCAAATACACTAAATCACCTTCCGTGAAAGACCTCTCACTTTTGGATTTATCAACATACTGTTTAATGCGAGACTGAGCATCTATAAGATTCTTTTTAAGTAATTGCAGATGATTGGCTCTCTCCTGACAGAAACTTCTAGTAGCAGGATCATGTACCCTACCAAATTGATGGAAATTTAAGTAGGGAGGGTTGTAGCCATATAGGGCTTCAAATGGGGTTGTCTTTAGTCCACAATGGTAGTGTGTGTTGTACCACCACTCTGCCAAAGGAATCCACCTAGTCCATCCAGCTGGCTTTTGTGCAACCATACACCTCAAATAACATTCCAAGGTCTGGTTCAATCTCTCAGTTTGGCCATCACTTTGAGGGTGGCAAACTAAACTTAGGTGTAACTTAGTGCCTATCAGCTTAAAAAGGGACTACCAAAACAGGCTTACAAAAAGTTTATCTCTATCTGAAACAATGGTAGATGGAAATCCATGTAACTTATAGACCTGGGCAATGTACACTTAGGCTATTTCAGTGGCTGTGAAAGGGTGTTTTAGAGGTATGAAATGGCCATATTTACTTAGCCTATCTACTATTACCCAGATGGTAGTGAATCCATGAAATGGCCATATTTATTTCCTTTTTATTACAATTCTTTCGATTCCCACATAGCTATACAATATGTCAATCCTTATGATTATGCATACCTAACATCTAGTTCTTACACTGTTTTACACCATCAATTGCATCTAAACTGATAAATTACTAACTAATTATACATGAATCACTTTGGCCTTGATTTATAGAACATCACTCCTTGCTCCCCACGTTATAGCCCAACTGAATATTATAATCTATATAAATCTCACTCAAACAGCTCCTGCTAAAGAAATCCCCATCACACATATGGCCTTTAACTTAGTTACAACTATATGATCTGAAACCGTTACGTACTACAAGAAAAATCTTTATTTTTGATGGAAATTTTCTTTGGAAATATTCTTTTATTTCTAAAGGGAAATTTCGTCAGAAATAAGTTATTTCCCACGAAAAATTCCGTCGGAAATAACTTTTATTTTATTTTTTAAAAATATTTTTTTCTTTTTTCTTGTTTTCATATGGCCATATGTAGTCATCAAATGTACTAACAAACATTAAAGAGATTTCCGTAGGTCGATGAATAAGAAACTTCCAAAGAAGAAAACAACAAACCTGAATGGAATGGAGTTAAAACTAGAAACTAGGCATGAGAAAAAGGCATTGATATCAGCACTACTCCATTATAGTGAGAAGAACACTTTAATCATTCTAGAATAAGTTGGCTTAACTTAAACCTTTAAGAAAAAAAATTTATATAAAAAATCTATTGCAACTTTGAAATAATGAACCAGATATGTCTCTTTGGAAATCTAAGAACATACAAACTAAAACTAATGCACAATAGCTTGTAGCTTTCATTTCCTAAGAACAATTAATATATGTCAAGTTTCATCACTCACTTCGCTTGGAAGTGGGTACAATAATCAAATGCTACAACATTATATTGTAGTTGTTGCATGCAGAGAGTACGAAGCTTATCACTTACTATATTGTTGATAACAAAAATTGGTACAAAAAATCAGTTCCTATAATCGGCAATGAATGGCAAACTTCAACGATAAACAATAATCAGGTTACAAGTGGAATGATAGAAATCATGAGAGAATCTTCCAAAACAAAATAAAAACATCCAAAGGCCTTGAATTTAACAATATTACAAGCATATATGGATCAACAAACCATAGACGATAGAGGGCAAAGAAAGAGAACATAAGTACTTGAACACAATAACTACGATAGATGCACAGAGAAACATCTGAAAGCAAAATCAATAAGTTCAAAATATCTATCTACAAAATATTAGCAATATTAATAAGAAAGAAACATAGCAAGACATGAAATAACACAAAAACTTAAGGTAATACATATATAACTCATCATCCGCTACTATTAGTAGCGAACGTAACCCATCGTCCACTACTAATAGTAGCGGACACGAATTTTTCAGTTCTAATCTCGGCCGTTGGTTCTTGTATTGGACGCAAATGATGATATTTGTCAATTTTTTATTCATAGCAAATACTTGCTATGGATCATTCTCCATATATATATATAAGTATGATGTGGCATAGGAACTTAAGAAAAGAGAAAAAAAATGAGAATTGTCCATTGTTAAGGTTATATATATATATAATTAGAGTAAAATGCAAATGTGACCACTGAACGAACCCCTTTATGTAAAAAAATTTGAATATTGAACCTTTCCCTTTCTGTAAAAAAATTTAAATATTGAACCCTCAGCTGCCAGTGTACTTTTACCAAATTAATTCCCAAAAACATGTTCCCTTGATTTGGGGCTGCCAGTGTACTTTTACCAAATTAATTTCCAACCAAAATATTAGACCATTCGAGTACCTTAGGCTTAGTTATTAAATTACCTAAAGATTAAATTATATACTAAATCAATTCATTTCCCTAACAAAATATTAAAAGACAAACGCAATATTATTATTAATGAACTATTGGTTTTCAATCAACTAATACTGAAACAACTATTGGTTTTCAATGAGCTATTATTATTATTATTAATAATAATTTTATTAATAGAGTAACAGTGACACCCCCATTAGATAACCGTAATAACACTCACCACCTCTCTAAAACTCTGCCTTTGATCATTACTCTCCTTCGTGTGTTTTCCTCCACGATCCTTGGAAATCTAATAACTAATCCCAACTTTCGCATCTCCTCGTAAATCAACCTCCAAGTTTATTTACAAGCCTTCGACTTATAGACGTCTATTCCAATTTGAACTTGACATAGCGCAATGTCCCAAGTTCGATAAAACAACAACAAAACTTGGCAAGCCAGCTCCGCACAGTAGCGCCGCGAAGCTATAACGTAGCTCCCCAATGATCACTTACACCTAAAGTGCTGCAGCGCCAATAATCAGTTGTGCGGTGCTGGCCTTCTTCCGCGCACGCCCTAATCATGATGCCTTTTGCACTCACCTGCCGTACAACTGCTCCGACCGCGCGAGCTTCGCTTGAAATTCTGTAATAAGCACACCTAGAGGCGGGTGAATAGGTGTAAATATCAAAAAGTGATCTACAGTGGTTAATTTTTAAAGTTTACTACTGCAGGCTATAATCGGACGGTCTAATCCTGTCTATATTAGTTATGTTCTTCGTCTGTTAAAAACGGACAACTAATACCTGTCTGTTTTAGTATAAATTTTGGCCACGATTTTAAACCAAAAACTTCAAATTATTAAAGCATAAAATAGAAACAAACAAACAGTAAATCACACCAAGGTTTGTACGTGTTTCAGCCCCTATCCTCTACTCTAATAGCCTAATCCACGTCCAATACCAAAAGGTATTGGAGACTCTTTTTATTAAACTTTAATACACAATTAAGTACAAATAAAAAGAACTTCATGTTCAAAGTAGCTTCACACTGATGGACACCACTGCCCCTTTGCACCTCTGCAACATTTCTCACATCTGAGACCTTGAGACTACCTTTGAACAGAATACCTATTACAATGACACCCAATCCAAAACATGCTTCCACTCGGATTACAAAGATTATAAAGTATTACAGTTTTTATTCCAGCTCAAAAAGAATATATAGGAGAAATATAAGATAATATATTACATATGTGAGGTGTGTTTCTTTAGCCCAGCTGAGTGAATATTTATGTAGAAGCAAGCAACGGCTAGTTGAATATTGTTAGCATGAAATTCTCATATTGCTTTTGAAACCTCAAGAACCTGATATACTTAACAAATATTTTCCAAAAACAAAGATCAGGTCAAATTAGAAAAGGAGTCAAAGAAGATAAAATATTTAGGGTCCTTTTTCAAACCACCTTACTAGTCTCATATTAAAATTAGACTAGTTACCTTTTTCCTGAATGGTAACGTTAAAGGTAAAAAAACTTATAAGGAATTTCCTTAAAATACTCCAAACCAAATTTGAATGCTAAACAATTTAAGATATATCAATATATTCTCCAACTATACCTGTTTCCTTAAAAGACTTAATTCCATACAAATTTGAATTAGTTAAACACTTTCCATGATGGACTTCAACTCAAACAGATGTCATAGTAGAACCAAATTCCTTAAGAGTCCCAATAAAAACAAATTGTATTAACAATATTAATTAAATTTCCAGCAATAGAGATATACATTTTAAGAGTCTTGGACAAGGAATACTTCATGCAATCCTACAGATTTCCTTAATCGAATTTATTATCCAAATTGGGCCAAAATAACTATATTATATTCAATAGACCAATATTATATCAAACCAAAATATTATCCATGCAATCCATAAAATAACCAACATGTATAAATATATTGTCATTATTAAAATCACCAATAATAAAAACTAACATCGGCGTCGGCGCCTAAGCACACTAAATTGCCGCAATGTGTAATAAGCTGCGCGCACTTGCGCCTGGCTGCAGCCCAGATGCTACCAGGTCAGGCTGTGGCCACGCTTGCCCACTGCTACGTCAAGCCACTCTTGACTGTTAATGCTTGACTTTTGGTTCCAAACATCATTTCAAGCTCCATTCCTTTTCCTACACAAAAACAAACAAAACACATAAAAAGGAACAAAAAACAATCAAGAACTCACAATTTCATCAAGTTAAAAGTACTCAATTCGTAGGTATAAAATCACTCATCACCTATATTGCGGATTTCAAAATTAGAGTGATTTTTAACACTTTTTTTTAAACCCCACTTTTGAAGAGTACAATATATAATCTCATAATTAAGTATATGATCACTATTTAAAAAAAACTTTAAAATAAGGGATTTCTAAGGAAACTATTTTCTTTAGGTTCTTATTCTTTGCACTATTTTTTAAACTTACAAACAATCTATAAAGGTTATAGACCTTAGTCTTAATCACTTATCGATAATGTTTTTAACACTTTAATATTTTATGTTACGCTTATAACTTTTAACTATGAAGTCATTCAATTGTCATTTTGTAAAAGGAAACTGATAAATTCACAACATAAAATGATATTTTCACAATAAAATCGCCAATATAGGTCCTATATATAGTGACGTAGTGATGATTTTCACCGTCGTTATGCATCTATAATGACACTTTTGTTGTGGAAATATCAAAAAATATTGTGAAAATATCGGTTTCCTTTGTAAAATTGTTCATCAAATTTTATGATTAAATTATCTTTGGTCCTTAAAAATAATAAAACATTAATTATGTTTATTAAAAATATAATTTTTTTGGTGTAATCAAATTGTGAGGCCCCCAATATATGTATACATCACCCATTCTGAGTCGCCAAATACATAGTACAGAAATAACTATAACTTCATTATTACAATTGTCGTGCAAAATACGACAACACATATACTGTGAGGTTAAATATAAATATTATCTTCTAGACAATATCCACACTCAAATGAGTCCTCATTATAATTATTGATACACTATTTTATAAAATAGTGAGGACTGCTAAAACAACCGATTTGAAACATCGCTCCACACCCCGACTAGTTCTTGCTACATTCTCGCCTCCTAAGAAGAAAAATGGAACAAAATGAAAAGGGTGAGCTCAACTAGCTCAGTAAAGAATATTATGACTAAGATAATGTAGAACAAATTATTGTTAGCCTTCAATAAACCAGATAAAATATAATGGACAACAAGTTTTAGATCAACATTTGTAGCGAAAATAACAATTCCTTAGAAGTGTTAAGTAGAGAATGAAATCTACTATCTTCTATGATTTAAAAGTCCATCATCAATATTTTATCCCCTTAACATCAATCAATATACCTCTTGAATCAAATATTCATCTTTACACTACAGGTCAAAGATATTCATTTGTATCACCAGTTGGTCATGTTCATCTCAACACCTGTCCATCTTTGCAATACGTGCCAAATATATTCATCAGGTAATCATTCATCTTTGCACTACAGGCCAAAGATATTCAGTTATATCACCATTTAGGATTGAGGATGATGAAAAATATCTTAAGAAAACGAATCAAATGAGATAAAAGATCAAATATTAGGGATTCGTAATTTGGTTTATCCAAGTTCAAAAATACTCCATAATAATCAATTGTGGGGCAGAATTCAAGAATGTAGATCAAAACATGGATACAATCAAAGAAATAGATAACTTGGACAAAGAAAAGAAAATTTAATTTTTCTGTGAATAGTGCCGTATACGTGAATAGTAACCCCGACACGAAAATGTAGAAATTTCACAAAAAAATCATACTTCGGGAATAGTACTTGTGAATAGTAACGTATTCATGAATAGTGTTATAGTGTTGTATACGTGAATAGTGTCGTATATGTGAATAGTAACCTCGACATGAAAAGGTAAAAATTTCATAATAAAATTCATACCAATATTTCGGTATAATGATATTGAAAGAATTAATATCATTTACGAAGAAAATAACATCCCTTACCTCACAAGAATAATACATCTGACTGGAATACTAGATATAATGCTAAAGAAAATTTGTACTGAATAGCAACACTCAAGATGTCTAAATACTCACAAAAATATGCTCGATATTATAGAGAGAGAAAACTTCGATTCTGGTGTGATTTTCAATTCTAACTAAGCACCATATTTATAGGAAAATGTTAGAATGCCAAAGCAGACTTAACCTGCTACCTGATGACTTTACCTGCTTCTATTCACGCATACCGGTATTGAAAAAAATCTCAGCACACTAACAAGGACAAGAGTGGGGCCCACCCATTCTAGAAAATTTCCAAAAAATGTTTTAAATTTAAACAATATTCAGAAACTTTAATAATTCATAACAAATAGCCATTTTATCAAAAAAAAATATGAATTTTATGTCCATTCTATAGGAAATTTAATTCTCTACAACTTTGTAGAAGAAATTTTTTCCAAATTCCAAACAGAAAATGACCAAAATCCACATACGAATGATTTTTAATACCTCCATTCTGACAAAATACTGATAAAACACCTCAGTATTAATTCCTTCATTTATATTCATATAAAAATAAATATTTTTTTATCATATAAATCAATAATTAATTATTCACAAATAATATTACAGAATCACAATAATGACAACCATGTCGTTTCCAGGAAATAGGGGGCTTTCCGATAAGAATTTTTCCTTATTGGCGCGCAATTAGGTGACCAAACCCCTTTCCTAGATAGAACTTTCTTAGACATTATCAATAATGCTATTAACCCTTGTTTTGGCCGGTCAGAATATAGGGATAATATGTGGCATATTTATTAACCCTTGTTTTGTGGCTAAGCAATTCAAGGAGCTGGGACCACCGAAGATTTTGGGAAAGCTAGAACCACTTAAGGCAGAGATGTGGATAAAGTAGATCACCAAGATATTTGATGTCTTGGGATACTCCAAAGAGCAAAAGGTACCTTTGCCACCTTCATGTTGTGAGGAGAGGTACGTATATCATTGGTGGAAATCTGTAAAACGTACACAGCCTACCGCACTGAAGATGTGACGCCCCCAAAATTAGGTATACATCACCCATCTTGGGTCGTCAGATACATAGTACAGAATACAAATACAACTTAATAATACAACTGTCGTGTACAATACGACAAAACATAAACTGTGAGTTTGAATACAAATATTATCTTCTAGAGAGTATTCATACTCAAAAGGAGTCCTCATTACATTTATTAACACACCATTACATAGAATAGTGAGGACTACTAACTAATACTATTCTTCGGACCATCACTCCGTTCCCCGACTTGCCCCAGCTACGTTCTCATTTCCTGAAGAGAACAGTGAAAGAAAGGGTGAGCTCAACTAGCCCAGTAAGAAATATTATGACTAAGATAATGCAGAATAAATTATCATTAGCCTTCAACAATGTTAAACTGATAAAATATAATAGACATCAAGTTTAACTGTAGCGGAACAAGCAATCCATTAAAAGAGTCAAGTAGAAAATAAACTCTACTATCTTTTATGATTTAAAAAGTTTTTCAACACTGTAATCGCTGAGACTCAGCTTAATAAAATAATCCACATCATCGAACCACCCCTGCACTACGGCCAAGGATATTCGTATATTCATTAATGGTCATGATCATGCCAACAACTGTCCATCAATGCACTACGGGCCAATGAGGACTTTTACCACATCATTTGTAACATTACGGTCATGATTATACCGAATAATCCCTGGTCATAATCATACCAAGTCCATCTATGCACTACAGGCCACAGATGACTTTCAACATTTTATAAACATGAGGATGATGACAATGATATAAGAATTCAATAAAACAAGTTCAAGAATTAATTTATCCAGGAATTAACAACGTCCAAATTGTCAACATGATACTGCATTGTGGAGTAAAATTCAAGAATGCTTAGAAGAATATTTTCTTGAAAAGATACTGGATGAAAAGCGAACAATCAAGTATATTCCACAAATTTCATGGAGTATAGAAGTCAAAACTTAACCAACTGAGTACAATAAAGAATGGAATAACAAAAGAAATCACCATGCATGCGATAGACCGCACAGACAGGTTATTCCAATAGAATAATAAATAATGGAACCAGGTCCGGCGTAAACGCACAGACAGGATATTCCAACAGAATAATAATAAAACGGAACCAGGTCCGGTGTAAAACACACAGACAGGATGTTCCAACAGAATAATAAACGGAACCAGGTCCGGTGTAAAACACACAGACAGGATGTTCCAACAGAATAATAGAAGAATGTCACCAAGTATAGGGTAGACCGCGTATACTGGTTATTCCAACAGAATAATAACAAATGGAATAATAGAAGTTCTCTTCATGAATATAAAAGAAATAATATTCCCTACCTTAAAAGAACTGGATATTGGAAAAGTGATGTAGCAGAATACTTTTAGTCTCTCTCTCTCTTATTCTCTCTATACTTTCTCTCTCTATAGCTTGAATGAATTCGTGAAAAATAATGAAGCCCTAGGCCTCTATTTATAGAAAAACCGAGGGTGGCTCTTGGTCTTAACGAAGGGTCAAATGACTCTTGGTCTTAACGAAGGGTCAAATGACTCTTGGTAATATTGAAGGGACAACTACTATTGACGAAAGTAATTACTATTGACCAAGGTAAATACTATTGACGAAGGTAATTACTATTGACCAAGGTAAATACTATTGACGAAGGTAATTACTATTGACCAAGGTAAATACTATTGACGAAGGTAATTACTATTGACCAAGGTAAATACTATTGACGACGGTAATTACTATTGACGAAGAGACTCTTAGATGATGACATATGGCCCCCCATAAAATAACCAAACTTACCACAACGTCTCAATAATATAACATATTATACAGATGATACTATGACAATAATTTAAGAGATATGATGCAGCAATTACTGTAGCAATAATTGAGTATAGCTGAGTGACTTCTCACGTAAGCATCAATAATCAATACCGTGTGCTACTATTCAACCACGCGTATTACTGTACTTTTACTACCAAGTAGTTCAACAGTTTTAACGATTTTAACGGTAACACCTCGGCTGTTATTTTTATAGAAAGATAATTCTGTCGTTTTCTCAATCCGACAATAATTCTGTTGTGGGGTTCACCAATGATTGTGCCGTCGTACGAATATTCCTCGACAAAAAGAATATTCCCCGACCAAACGAATATTTTATAACAACTTGCTTACTTTGCAAAATTTATAAATATTACCCACAACTATAACATTATATCAAATTAACTTCATAATATTCAAAAATGATATTTATAGAAAATTCATCTTTATTTATAAAAATTGGGGTCTTACAGAAGATGTCTTGGAAAAAGTTCTACGAACTGTTCAACGACAAGTACTTTCCTGAAAGTATTTGTCACATGAAGGAAGTAGAGTTCAACAAGCTGGAGCAAAACAATATGACTGTGTCGCAGTACGAGGCCAAGTTTGCAGAGTTATCCTGGCTTGCATCTCATTTGGTAGATAATGAGCAGCGTATGACACGGATGTTTCTGCGAGGTTTGAAACCCGAGATACATCAATACCTCATTTCTCACAAACTGTGTTTGTATTCAGATGTTGTAAATAGGGCTCAGTTATTGGAGCGCGATAATAAGTTAACCCAACCAAGAGAGCAGCCGGCAAGTCGATAATACCAATGGTCGCAGTCATCGAAGCAGTGACAACAAACGTGGAGGGAATCAAAATGCCAGAAATGATAACCACTTCGGTGCTAATCATGGCCAAGATAATAAAAGTGGATATTTCAAGAAGAGGAGATTCAACAATGATGGAAAGACATCAACACCAGCACCCGTTGTTAAGGAAGAAGAACGTATGCTTCAAATGCAGAGGGGAGGGACACATCAGTCCAAACTGTACGCAGCAGTCCAAAATGTGTTACAATTGTGGAAAAGGTCACCTAGCTCGATTTTTTCGTGCAGTAAAGCCAAATCTAGTTGGGATGGTGACACCAAATGCCGTTATTTTGCCATTATTCTTTATAAATAGGTTATTTTTCTCTCTTTCTAAATTCGACAGTAATTCTGGTGTGGGGTCCACCAATGATTGTGCCGTCGTACGGATATTTCCCGATAAAAAAATATTTTATGACAACTTGATTACTTTGTAAAATTTTCACATATCACCTTTAACTTTAACCTTTTATCAATTTAACCATTTACTAAATAGAATAATAATTATAAGAAAATTGAATACTTTTATTTCATAAAATTCGGGGTCTTACAAGTGCAACACAATAACCTCACTTCCATCCAGAACTGAATCATCCAACCACTAATTAACCATTTTAAGTTGTCCAAGAAGACATGCAATTTGAGAGTCTCCCTCTCCTTTCCACAATCCAAATCCATCGTTTAGAGATGCATGCAAATAATTTAAGAACCATGATCCCGGTAGTAAGAGCATTTTTCAGCTAAACTGGCTGCCTACGATAATCCATTTCATGTGGACTGCCCTTCCTTTTCAGTGGTTGTTTTCTTTGTGGTTGGAAGATGATGCCTTGAATTATCTGGCGACGTCTTCAATCTTGAACATGATATAAGAACTTCTTGGTTTCTAGGGCTTCGCTTCTTATCGGCTGAATTGTTCTCCACCTCAGCTTTTTTTTGAAGAAGTTTCTAGGACAACATAATGACATTTCTCACTATTTAAGTTTCCCCTTTTATCTTCCTTCGTAAACAAATTGTTTACCAAATTTTGAAAGGTTGGTCCATGCAGCAGCTTGAACCTAAAAAGTGGCATATTTGTCCATGAATTTTTTACACATTCACACTTGGTAACTATTTTGAACCCAAGAAAATAAATATATGTAACACTTGGTAACTATTTTGAAATTCTTTTTATGACTATTTGGTTACCCATAAAAATTAAAATGGTTACCTTTGTTTGAAGGTTTGGCTACCAACTGCACCATATTCAAAATAATTTTATTTTTAAAAGGTTATTTATAAGTAACCAGCAGCTACATAAATGTGAACTTTTACATGACATTTTAGATACCATCAGTATATGTTGAAGAAAATAAATCTAGGTAACACTCGAAAACTGTTCTTAATTTTTTTATAATTAATTGGTAATCCAATAAAACTGAATTGGTTACCTTTGTATGAAGGTTTGGTTACCAACTACACTATGGGAAAAAAATGTATCGACTGCGACCATTGCAGAACCCAATAAAACTGTTAATGGTTGAACATGTTGAAGAAAATAAATCCAGTTAACACAAAGAAATTGTTCTTAGTTTTTTTATAATTAATTGGTAACCCAATAAAACTGAATTAGTTATCTTTATATGAAGGTTTGGTTACCAACTGCACTATGAAAAAAAATGTATCGACGACGACCATTGCAGAAACCAATAAAATTGTTCATGGTTGCATATGTTGAAGAAAATAAATCTAGGTAACACTTGAAAAGTATTCTTAAATTTTTTATAACTAATTGGTAACCAAATACAACTGAATTGATTACCTTTGTATGAAGGTTTGGTTACCAACTACGCTATGAAGAAAAAATGTATCGACGACGAGTGAGACGAGAGCCGGCAAAGACGGAGCGGACATCAGCAGTGGCAGCACCGACAGAACTTCAGTAGACGAGGGCGATCGTATTGGAATACATACTAGGCGCCCTGTGGGAGTAATCTAAACGACGGACATGACATCCAAAGACATTGGCGTAAAAAGTGAGGGACTTAATTGGCTATGTCCTTTACATACACCACTGTGTATGCGAATGCTGATTTTAGGCCCGTTGATCCCGCCATACATAGATGATACTAGTAGATAGATCTCTCTCCCTCCTAATTAATTTAATATGAAGTTATTTCAATCGGTGGATGATACGTGTAATAGCTAGTATTAGGAATTGGTTTCTTAAGATCGCTGAGTGAGTGGCATGGCGTATATATATATATATATACACACACACACACACACACACACACACACACGGTCAGCAACTTGATATATATGGATGGTGAATATATATACTAGTAATAGTGTATCTATCTATCTTACACGTGCCCGTCATGCATGTCTGTGTAACTTAGATTGTTTCGGTATTAAAGTGATACCAAATGCACTAATTTTGTAAATAAAATATTATAAATTTATTAATTCTGCAAATATTTTCTGAATGCACTTTTATTATAATTTTTTTATAAAAATGTACTAAAAAGTGTAAATTACTCTTTTTTTTATTAAGTCCATAACATATTTTGATCTCCACATCTCCTTGTTAGAAAATGAGATACTTGTCGCTATAGTTAGAGGCTTAAAGTTTTGTTGATAAATAACTTTATATTTTGGTCTAACTCAAACTTATTTAAAAAAGCTCTTTTGAAAAAATAATACTTTAAGGTTGGCGTGTGAATTGACCAATTTATTTCTAGAATAATTTGATAAAATAGTGAAAATTTGAGATTCTTGAATTTAAATTCTATACCATATAGGGATAAAATTCTATTCCAAATCAGTCCACCAAATCCAAATCTAAATCACCCGCTTTCTATATATTTTTTGGTGGAGCTTTTCTATGCGTACATAAAAATTGTACATGAGTATATTTAATTTTATCTATTTGTATTTTTACCTCTCACTGGAGGTCAAAATACAAATAAGTGAAATTCAAATACACGCATGTCCAATTTTCATGTTCACATAGAATTTTTGTTTTTTGTGTCTTGTTATTTAAAACTTTGCTCCAAATCTACTTGGTCACCCCATTTTTAAATTAGTATCCACATCAATCCTATTCCCATCTATAATGAGCTGCTGGAATTAGGATCCCCTCTATCTATGGTTCAAATTCATTGTAGCGGCCTATATTTTGAAAAGTCATGTTTTGACTCGGTATCGATTTTAGTATTCATTTCGGGTGATGCGTATCATTAACTAGTTAGGAGCTTCAAGAAAAAGTAAACAACTTATGAAAAAATTCTAAATAAAAAAAACAACAAGATGAATTAATTAAGTTCAAAAAAAATACACATATTTTCAAGTGATAAAACAGACATATCACAGATATGTTTAATCAATATATTATGTTTGAATAAAGTCAATACTGATATTGTCTTAGTTCAAACGGTCACACATATATTCTATAGAGCACACATGTTCTGTATAATTTAAGTACAACTAAATTTAACTGACTCTAAAAAAATGGGTTTTTAAACCCGTAAATATTGTGCCTTGTATATTTTGGGTTCCACATTTTATAATCCATTATTCCGTTAATTATACTCCCTTCCTTTCAAAATAGAAGATTAGTTTTTATTTTTTGAAATCAAATTGAGTTATATTTAAGTTTAAAATTAGTATAAATGAACTTAATTTTAGAAAAGAAATATTTATAAAAATTTAAAATTATTTAAGAAGTAGTGGCAATTATTTTTTTTTATTAATATGGCATTTAAAAAGCTTATCTTTCTAACAGAGTCTAGACATCCGGCTGGGTGAATAAACTGTAAATGTTGGCTTGAGCAGTTCATCATAAATTCGGTCTAATTATTCGTTGAGTTTTAATTAAAATCCAATTTGATTTAGGAAAGTAAATGTCAAGTAATTAATGTATGCGGCAGATTTTGGGTTTGTTTACCCTAGTCGTTCCTAAATCTATATATAAGCAACTAGGTCCTTGTATATTTCACAGATATTACTACTACTGCTACGGTCTGCGCTAGTAAGTCATTTGATGTTTATGCCTCAACCTCCTTCAGTCATGAATGCCAAAACCCACCAACTGTGACGCCCCCAAATCCGGGTCTCTTCCAACCCGACAGATAGTGCTACACGGTACTACCATTCATTCATTCATTTCATTGAACAGTCTCAAAAGGACTAATATATCTCTTATATGTTCAAAATAATATTACATTCCCCAGGTTCTTTATAACCCATTCGTTTGTTCTGGTCATAATATCAAATATATTACAATCATTCATCTATAATATTACATAAGAACTCTAAGGGTTCGTCTTTGCTTTGCCCTTGTCTTTGCCTGAGCCTTCGGTCCGCTCGATCTTAGCTGTGTTCATATGGTTCAAGCAAGAGTGAGCATGACTAGCTCAGCAAGTACTACAATTCTAATAAACAACATGCTTGAAACATAGAACTCATATACCTTCAATAACTGAACAATAGTTACGAAGTACTATCGATAATTCAAAATAGCACTTCTTTTCATTCAAAACGTTTTCCAACAACAATATTCAGTAGAATATCAACTAAGGCTCGAGACCATGAGCAGTTCATAATTTCTTTTGAAAAGGACGACCCGACACTAATTCCGTAAGTCCGGCATAGCTTACGAGCACTTCTGGGTGATCAGCTCATAGTACTCTATGTTGATCAACACTACATCTATTAAACGTGTATACGTTTAAGTTGTGGCAACCTCACGTGCCTGTCGTTAAACGACAAAAAACATTTTTAGCATACTTGGTCTTCGATTGAAAACCATACCAATATAACTCGGTAAACATTAATCATGCTTGAAAAAATCATAATACAAGTCTTGCCGAAAGAATTGGCTTTAGACTTCATCATTCAAGACTTCATGCGAAAGAATACATGAACTACAAAGCTTGTCCAGAATAAACTAGAACAAGGGTTTAGAATACTTGCCTTCAGTGTTAGCTTACTGATTATCACACGTACACTTTAAGTCTCTTAGTCTCTACAATATATGATCATATAACATACCACATTAGGTCTTATATAATCAAGTAAGTATACTATTATATCTTACCCTTCATCTCAATCTAAATTCTGACTTAGATCTGTTATTATGGTTTCCGGCTTTTCATTACGTCATTCACATTACGTTTACGTTTAATTGATTATTAACCCTAATCATCATACACTACATGTCTAATAATGTCTTAAGAATGTCATATCAACACCGTAATTTATTACCTATGAGTTCTCTTTCATTCTATACTTGCAAACATTCTTCTCTAGCAATTTCTTATGACTGGCGCCGTGGCGCCACTCATAGCTCTCCTTCTTGCGCCACAGCGCAAGTTTGCAGTAGGCAACGACACTGTGCCGGCACTGCAGCGCCACCCTTTTGGCCTTGGGTTGGCACCGCGGCGCCAACTCTGTGCCTCAGACAGTTTGCAAAGTTTAAAAATTTTACGAAACTCCCGGATTCATAACTTCTTCGTTATAAGTCCGAATTGGTCCGTTCAAAAGCCTACGATTCACAAATTAGATACTCTATGCGTTCATGCAAGAATTTTATCTATTTAACTTTGTTTGCTAAAATTTCACCTATTAGTTCATTTTTAACGAAAATGATAAACGTTCGTGAACGTTCATCGCTCGTTTCTTCGTTCTAAGTCGGAATCCGGTCATTTTCGAGTCCGCAACTCTATAATGCCAAATATGACTTGTCTCCATTAAAAACCAGTGTTTCCGACCTCAAACACAAAATACGACTTCCATTTTGAGAATTTCACGAATTCGACGATTATCGTCTAATCGTGTGAATTCCGACATAACTTCATTCCTAATCATTCTAAATGGATTTTAATCAACATATGAACGTCACAAGTTACTTATTACACCAACTTATAATCAAAGTAGGTTTTGACTTATTCTCATAAGTTAATAATTTATTTAACTTATGAACTATAAATTCTTATGCTTATGACTTACTATGAACATAAGTCCATCAATCAATGTTCTCATACTATATTCAACATACTAACATCATATGACAAGTTCTTCATGATTCTATTAACTTATTAAAGTTCAAGTTGCTTATTCAACTTATTTGGCTTAAGTTCACTCATTAATGACTTATGACATGTTCTTAGCAAACCATCCCCCCTTCTCTATCAATCCTATCATAAAAGAGATGAAGATAAAAGGTATAAGTCTTACCCTTGAAGACTATTACTTCACTTCACTTTGGAAAATCTAGCAAAGGTTGAAGTGGCTTATAAGTGCTTATGTGGCTTATTCTCTCTATCAAATAAGTTGCTTATCTTGAGAGGAGTTGGGAGAAATTTATCAAACAACAAATGAATTATGAAGCCTTCTATTTATAGGCAACTCAAAGTGAGGGCACTATGGACATGTAGGCCATCCCACCTCCTTAGTTAACCTCCTCAACTTCCACATCCTTACTATTCATAACCTATCAACCAAGTAAACTTGCTAGCCACAATACTTGCTCACCACACAAAGTTCTTGCCCATCAAGTCTACCCATTTCTCACTTTGTTTGCCCCATGGATCATGTCCAATTCATTGGGCTTGCTTAATTAATCTAGCTAATTCCTTATTGGGCTTACACTACAATAGTTTGGACTCATGACATATCAAACACTTGGGCTTGAGTATCACATTCTATTGGACTTCTACCATTAAGCTAATAATCCTACAAGTCCATTACCTTTAATTAAACAACTTATCATACATACATCACGTATAATTCTCATATGCTAGCTTGTATATTTATTCGTAATATATGTTATTTCATTCTTCATACATGATAGTATAATACGTCGTATTATACTTACATTCATTACTTCGTATAATGCCTATGCATCATACAATTACAACTTTCTTTCCTTAACGCTTAATAAACCTAACGTTCCCAAATTAAGTCCGCATGCGAAATATTACGTTTTCCATACTTAGATTATTATTACATAATCGATCTCACCTTGATATTATAACGTTACGTATTTCTCAGAAATTCCAAAATAATTTCCGAGCGTAAATCGATGAATAGTGTTTTTCAGAAAATTTCTTGAAAAACTTTTATTTTCGTCTTGAAAATTCAAACACTTTAATTCCTTCACAAGTTTCAAATACTACGATGTTCCAACTTTTATAGGTTATAGAACGATATTCATCTTACTAATACAAACAATAACAAATAATATTATTTTATTCATTATAATTGTATTTATAAAAAGGTTCGATTTTCTGGGGCGTTACACTCTCTCCCCCTTACAAGGATTCTGTCCCCAGAATCTTGCTATATAAAAAAAATTACACAAATAATTGAGGGTAATTCTTTTTCATCATTTCTTCAAGTTCCCACGTTGCTTCTTCTGTATTGTGGTTCTTCCATGTCACCTTCACGGAAGATATGACTTTATTTCGCAGAACTTGTTCTTTTCTATCGAAAATTTGAATCGGCGTTTCCTGATACGTTAAGTCCTTCTCGATATGAATTGGCTCATACTCTATTACGTGCTTATAATCCAGCTTATAAGGACGTAATACCGATACGTGAAATACATTATGTATTCGTTCTAGGCCTGGAGGTAACGCTACCATGTAAGCTGTAACGATCCCAAAATCCATACAATTTAAATCTCAACTTCGGTCGTTAACCATACATTAAATCTCTAATTTTACATCATTATTCGATATTAAAAACACTAAAATTGCAGAATATTTAAAACGTTTATACATTTCCTTCTTTCTTGCCCTGAATCACAAAATTTACATTACATCTCTTTGATTCAATCTTATATCATGAATCGTTACAACAAAATGACTATACAAAGTCTTATAACATAAATAGATATCTATATACACCGGATAGCTCAATTTACAATTCAACAACATGTTACATTCAAAATCACACACACATTTCTCATAAAACATAAATAATCTTTGTGAATATAGATCTCTATAACTCACTTAGCACATATCCTTACCTTAAAACATTGACCTGCAAAAGTGGTTATTTATAAGAGTGAGCTCGACAGCCCAGCAAAATTTAACAGTTTCATGCATCACATAGCACATAATAATATGCTCGATATACATCTCATAATATTTAAAGTAACACGGCACACATGCTTTAATTCATATAGCAAATATAAAGATTGAGTTCATTACTCAAGCATCATTAATTAACCAAAATAATGCAGTCATAAATTGACTTTAACAATTCATGATTTCAACATGTATAATATATCATGCAATTTAAAACAGTTCATCAAGCCCACGTAGAAAATAGGAACCGAAAGACTTGCCTTGATCGTTGTTTACCAATAACAGTTTAACAGCTTACAGCTATCTGCACTTCATGTGCCCTACGCAATTATATAATCATACACATCAAATATTAGTCACATAACAACACATAGTAATTGTAATGTAAACTCTACTCTACGTCTCATAACCCTTCCTATCATAAATACACAATATTCAACTTAATTGTGTTAACTTTCAACTTATATCTCACTATATTTCATATTTGCAGTTCATTCAAGTGCTTAAGTCTTGCAAGGACTACTATTGGTTTTATATTAAATCTACTCCACATCTTATAATATTAATTTCAATTGAATTGAAATACTTTTTAAGTTCATTAACACTTGGCACGACGTTTCGACGTTCATTTGTCACACGCCCGATTTGCCTCTCTTGTGTATGCTTACTATGCTTCTATAACTTATCTAATACATTATTTATTAATGTTAAGCATCATTATATTTACTATCATTCATGTTTTATAACTTAGGACATCATCTTTTATGGCAAGAGCACTACACATGCATATGTGCATGCCCGACGCCCTCCGATTGCCTCTAAAAACACAATAGTCCTAAAGATGACCATTTTGACTACTATTACAGACCTCAAATCAGAAAACTTAAAGAACAAAAGTTGTAGGTGTAGTCGTCCTCGTTCTGAATCATCTTGAATCACCTCAATCGGAGTTTGTATGAGAGAGTTATGGCCGTTTTACTACAGAAGGCCAAAAGTGTCCGACTCAAACTTCTGTCCCCGCGTCGCGGCGCGAGAACTAGGCTAATCAGTGGCGTCGCAGCGTGAGATTGGCACTGGGGCACGAATTTCAGCGCTGGGGAGCGAATTTTGGCTCTGGGGCTCCATTTTTTGGTCTATTTAAGAAATTCTAGCAACTAATTACATACATATAACTGATGTAATTTACACATAACCTCACCAAGCATACATATATTAACTTAAAACTACTGAACAACAAATTTAGAAAGGCTAAATTCGTAAAAACAATGTTTTAAAATTAAAACTCCATGTTTGTCATTTGTTAAACACAATGTATATTGTAAATCCTACTAACCACCAATTTGATTACTTTTAAACTACAACTCTCTGTAGTTCATATCTAATTAGCATACCCGACTTTCAATTTCACAACTACCATACAATTGTATCTATAACCTTTGATTTTGTACAACTCAAGTTCATACACGTTTTCACTGTAAAACCAATTCTTCTTTGTCTTTGAACGTATTTTAGCATACAACATATATATATATATATATATATATATATATATATATATATATATATATATATATGCTAGTTATAACAATTACTATTATAATTACATGTAATATCATAACCAATTCTAAAATATGGTTTACAGACACTTTTTGTAAAAACCTATATACAGTGAGGTTGAGTTTCAAGAAACATAGAGGCTAAATAGTTATACTATAAAACCCATGTTAAGATTATAAAACATACCTTTTTGTTGCTTTTAGAAAAACCATTCACTGAGAATCGCTACTCTGAACTAGCTTTTGAAATCTCAGTCCTTTCTCAAATGCTCTCTTTGAAATTTCTTAGACTATTTTCTTTCCTCAAACACATCCCTTTTTCCTTTCTCAGACTTAACCAAATACAATATACGTAACACAACATAAAACTAATGAAGACGTTTTTTTTAAAAAAAATTGACATTATAATAATTGCCCCTAATCAATTATCAGTTATAAAATTATTATATATATTTTTTATATTTTGTTTAATTTAATTTATATTATTAATAAATCAAATTTAAAAATTCAAAAGTCATAGGGCTTTGTTTGGAAAAATACTTTAAAATTAAGGACTTAATATATTTAAGCCTTGTTTGGTAAAACTAAATTAAAATCACTTTAATTTATTTTAATAACCACTTAAAATATAGTTATTTGTCACACTTCTAATTAATTAAGTTTTCATACTTAATTTAATTAATTATAATAACAATTCATTGCATAATATAATAATTTATTTAATCATTATAAACTCTCTAACTTAATTATTAAATTAAATTAGATTACTATTTCAAAATAATTACTTTCCTTAAATCATTAATTATTTATTAAACAAATAAATAATCAAATCACATAAAATCAATTAAACAAATACTTATTCAACGATAAACACATCCATTAAATATTAATATAATTCAATAAATATTTAAATATTTAATTAAAAATCTGAATTGTTACATCATTCCCTCCTTACAAGGATTCTGTCCTCAGAATCACAACTCAATCCTACTCATTCGTTACAATCTTCCCTACTTACAAAGATTTTGTCCCCAAAATCGAAGTCACAATTTAAACAAATAACTCAGAGTAATCTTTCATCATTTTATCTAAATATAGGTTTTATATTTTCTACTACATTCATTACTTTAATAAATTCTAGGTTTCATTTCATAACTTTCACTTGAACTTAATTATATTCTGAGTATTATATATCTTAACCCATTCATTTCCTTTTCTAAGGATTGCTATCATAAACACTCGGGATATTATATTCACCATTTCTTCTAAAAATTTCGTCCTCGAAATTTTATTTATTAATATTTATTCATTCAATCTATCAAAGTAGATTTTACGTCACTACTTCATTATTAACTTTGTACTAAAACTCTCTATAATTATGAACTTTTCTATTAAAAGTTTCACAAATTTCTTTGATAACTCATCCCCTTCTCACTCAAAATCTCTTTTCTCACTTATTCAACATATTCATCATTCAGTGCCGCATTCTACGACTCACTTCTTTCTAAGGAATACTTTCCTTTTTCACTTCCATCATGCAGAATAACAAGAATCTTCCACAATTGTTCAATAATTGGGAAGTAGTATGAATAACTAAGGAATTTAAAAGATTCCAAATCATGTTGAGGGGTTATAAGACCGTGAACTTTTCTCTAGGTTTAATAGTGATTCACCCTCGATTCTTCACACTTTAAACCCTCTTTGCCAGAATTTTTATCAATCACAAAGACTGAAAATACCCTCCACTTGTACACTAGGTGGCCAGCCTATTGTACCACTACGTTGGGCCGCAACGTAATGTTTTGTAACGACTATATTCGTTACGCTCAATACTCAGGGTGTTAAGCCCTTCATACTATGTATTATGCACAAACATTGCAGCGCAAAGTGTAAACTAAGCGTAACCTCTAATAGAAGAGTTGTGCATCTCAAAATTTAGAGTGCAAGCATTCAACTGAGGGTCTAATGACCACGAACCATGTCCACAGTTATAAGTAATCTTTTAACTTTAACTTTAATAGTCATACGACTATAAGGACTCCATGGTACTTAGGGGATCAATCCTTCGTACATGTATTGCGGACAAATATTTCAGCACAAAGTATAAAACTACGTGCAACCCCTAATAATAGGGTTGTTCACCTCAGCTTTTCAACATCTGAATCCGCACCAAAACAATTTGGTTTGGCATAACTTTTCAATGAACGTTTGAATTTTATGAACATCTTTCAATATTTGTCTAGCTGAATCAAATAGCATAGACCTCTACAACAATTCAGACATCAATCGAAATATACATATACATATATACATATGTATTCTCATATCTTAAAGAAATCTCAAAAATCTTTTTATGACGTCATGATATCACACTGTATTTATAGTCCGTTGATGATTTCGTCATTTGATGATTTTATCATACTACATCATACCATAGTGGGTTGACGATCCTTGGATCACATCCAACACTTGGTAATACTGCATTGATGACTCCATCATTTTTATCATCTTTGCACCAGGTTACATAATGCATTAATGATATAAAATACATTTTGATATATTAAAAATCATTTTTGTCTAGCTAAAGCAATTAACATAGACATACGAATAACAGTATTGTTGTTAAAACTCATTGGTTCCATCAGTTAATCCAATGTTTTTCAAGAAAATAAAAGTGTAAACATCAACATGAAGTCAATAAATTTCGAAAGTCTAGCATAGCTAGTAGATTTAGAATACATATGCTTCCACCATCAACTCCACTTTCTATAATGATCCATTGCTTAATATGTCTATCTATTCCTATCATCCTCAATACTCTATTCACACTTATCTATACCTAGTTTGTCAAACTTACCACACGTTATGAGTTCAAGAACTTGCCACAATCATATGAGTTTAAGAACTTATCCTAGTCAGACCATATGCGTCCATTCGCTGAGGGGTTCAAAAACATATCATATAATTATGAGTCACGAACCTACCATTAGTATGAGTTTTAAGAACTCGCACTTAACCTTATAATATTCTCTAACTATACTCTACCTATCTGTTATATACATGAGAAAAGAATCACCTTCTCAACATGCATTTAGCAAATAGCGCGACCCAAACATTCCAATAATTATCAATGGGATAAACTGAGTGCAAGCACAAAACCCTCGCCCATACAAAGGTTTGTACAACTCAGCCATCACATGAGTCCTCAATTGAAATCCCACTTAACTCTATCTTGCTTATAACTTGCTCTTTGCTCGATGCGAATTCCTCGTATCTCATTATCTATAACTCCTCATGAGTTCATCTCGTACTATATCATAGTACAATATCTTCATAGCATCAAGCTATAATCATTCAAACATTACAAACCATCTTCCTTTTATAACTTAAACAGATCACGTCGTGATCTTATTCTATAATCATCTCCCTTAAAATTATTTTCTTAACTTGTGATCGTTTTGTTTTACGATCCTCTTTCTTTCCCTTTTTCATCTTTTACGACATTATTCGTTATCTTGGCTATTGGAGTTAGAAAACTCCCATTTCTTATCTTTATTCTCCTCAAGATTCTTCTTTGAATCTTCTTGTTTATATAACAATTCTTCCTTTAAGAATTCTGACTTTATTTACATCGCTCAACATTTCATTCGAGTTACACACTTGGTACACATCGAGTCTCTAACAGTTTCAGTATGGTACACTGAGTGGTTTCTCACAAACAACCAACAAACTAGGTTCCGAGTTGCTAGTTCGTATATACCTCCGCTCTATGAAGGAATCGTTTAGCCCAGATACCATACATCAACTATTAAAGAGTACAATTACACCATACGTAGATATAACTCTCCATTCTTAACTTCTTTATCACTCTCTTTTTATAGACACTGTCTATTTATTATTATTATTGGAGTTGGGTAACCCCACATTCATATTCCTTATAACTTTACGAGATTCTTCTTTGAATCCTCTCACGCATGTTTTAATCCCTTCTTCATACATTTCTTAAATTACTTCTTATTGTTCAAACTCTATTTGAGCTTATTCGTTCACTATCTTCACCTTTTTCTTTTCTAAGGTTATAGCCTAAGGTACGCTTACCTAAGGTTTTTAACCTATCGACTTTAATACCAACTGTAACGACCCCAAAATCTATACAATTTAAATCTCAACTTCGGTCGTTAACCATACATTAAATCTCTAATTTTATATAATTATTCGATATTAAAAACACTAAAATTGCGGAATATTTAAAACGTTTATACATTTCCTTCTTTCTTGCCCTGAATCGCAGCCTTTACATTACATCTCTTTGATTCAATCTTATATCATGAATCGTTACAACAAAATGACTGTACAAAGTCTTCCAACATAAATAGATATCCATATACACCGGATAGCTCAATTTACAATTCAACAACATGTTACATTCAAAATCTCACACACATTTCTCCTAAAACATAAATAATCTTCGTGAATATAGATCTCTATAACTCACTTAGCACATATCCTTACCTTAAAACCTTGATCTGTAAAAGTAGTTATTTGCAAGAGTGAGCTCGACAGCCCAGAAAAATCTAACAGTTTTCATGCATCACATAGCACATAATAACATGCTCGATATACATCTCATAATAATTAAAGTAATATGGCACACATGCTTTAATTCACATAGCAAATATAAAGCTTAAGTTCCTTACTCAATCATCATTAATTAACCAAAATAATGCAATCATAAATTAACTTTTACATTTCATGATTTCAACATGTATAACATATCATGCAATTTAAAACAGTTCATCAAGTCCACGTAGAAATTAGGAACCGAAAGACTTGCCTTGATCGTTGTTTACCAATAACAGTTTAACAGCTTACAGCTATCTGCATTTCACGTGCCCTACGCAATTATAGAATCATACACATCAAATATTAGTCACATAACAACACATAGTAATTGTAATGTAAACCCTACTCTACGTCTCATAAACCTTCCTATCACAAATACACAATGTTCAACTTAATTGTGTTAACTTTCAACTTATATCTCACTATATTTCATATTTGCAGTTCATTCAAGTGCTTAAGTCTTGCTAGGACTACTATTAGTTTTATATTAAATCCACTCCATATCTTATAATATTAATTTCAATTGAATTGAAACACTTTTTAAGTTCATTAACACTTGGCACGACGTTTCGACGTTCATTTGTCACACGCCCGATTTGCCTCTCTTGTGTATGCTTACTATGCTTCTATAACTTATCTAATACATTATTTATTAATGTTAAGCATCATTATATTTACTATCATTCATGTTTTATAACTTAGGACATCATCATTTATGGCAAGAGCACTACACATGCATATGTGCATGCCCGACGCCCTCCGATTGCCTCTAAAAACACAATAGTCCTAAATATGACCATTTTGACTACTGTTACAGACCTCAAATCAGAAAACTTAAAGAACAAAAGTTGTAGGTGTAGTCGTCCTCGTTCTGAATCATCTTGAATCACCTCAATCGGAGTTCGTATGAGAGAGTTATGGCCGTTTTACTACAGGAGGCCAAAAGTGTCCGACTCAGACTTCTGTCCCCGCGTCGCGGCGCGAGAACTAGGCTAATCAGTGGCGCCGCAGCGTGAGATTGGCACTGGGGCACGAATTTCAGCGCTGGGGAGCGAATTTTGGCTCTGGGGCTCCATTTTTTGGTCTATTTAAGAAATTCTAGCAACTAATTACATACATATAACTGATGTAATTTACACATAACCTCACCAAGCATACATTTATTAACTTAAAACTACTGAACAACAAATTTAGAAAGACTAAATCCGTAAAAACAATGTTTTAAAATTAAAACTCCATGTTTGTCATTTGTTAAACACAGTGTATATTGTAAATCCTACTAACCACCAATTTGATTACTTTTAAACTACAACTCTCTGTAGTTCATATCTAATTAGCATACCCGACTTTCAATTTCACAACTAGCATACAATTGTATCTATAACCTTTGATTTTGTACAACTCAAGTTCATACACGTTTTCACTGTAAAACCAATTCTTCTTTGTCTTGGAACGTATTTTAGCATACAACATATATATACATACATATATATATATATATATATATATATATATATATATATATATATATATATGCTAGTTATAACAATTACTATTATAATTACATGTAATATCATAACCAATTCTAAAATATGGTTTACAGACACTTTTTGTAAAAACCTATATACAGTGAGGTTGAGTTTCAAGAAACATAGAGGCTAAATAGTTATACTATAAAACCCATGTTAAGATTATAAAACATACCTTTTTGTTGCTTTTAGAAAAACCATTCACTGAGAATCGCTACTCTGAACTAGCTTTTGAAATCTCAGTCCTTTCTCAAATACTCTCTTTGAAATTTCTTAGACTATTTTCTTTCCTCAAACACATCCCTTTTTCCTTTCTCAGACTTAACCAAATACAATATACGTAACACAACATAAAACTAATGCAGACGTTTTTTTTAAAAAAAAATGACATTATAATAATTGCCCCTAATCAATTATCAGTTATAAAATTATTATATATAATTTTTATATTTTGTTTAATTTAATTTATATTATTAATAAATCAAATTTAAAAATTCAAAAGTCATAGGGCTTTGTTTGGAAAAATACTTTCAAATTAAGGACTTAATATATTTAAGCCTTGTTTGGTAAAACTAAATTAAAATTACTTTAATTTATTTTAATAACCACTTAAAATATAGTTATTTGTCACACTTCTAATTAATTAAGTTTTCATACTTAATTTAATTAATTATAATAACAATTCATTGCATAATATAATAATTTATTTAATCATTATAAACTCTCTAACTTAATTATTAAATTAAATTAGATTACTATTTCAAAATAATTACTTTCCTTAACTCATTAATTATTTATTAAACAAATAAATAATCAAATCACATAAAATCAATTAAACAAATACTTATTCAACGATAAACATATCCATTAAATATTAATATAATTCAATAAATATTTAAATATTTAATTAAAAATCTGAATTGTTACATCATTCCCTCCTTACAAGGATTCTGTCCTCAGAATCACAACTCAATCCTACTCATTCGTTATAATCTTCCCTACTTACAAAGATTTTGTCCCCAGAATCGAAGACACAATTTAAACAAATAACTCAGAGTAATCTTTCATCATTTTATCTAAATATAGGTTTTATATTTTCTACTACATTCATTACTTTAATAAATTCTAGGTTTCATTTCATAACTTTCACTTGAACTTAATTATATTCTGAGTATTATATATCTTAACTCATTCATTTCCTTTTCTAAGGATCGCTATCATAAACACTCGGGATATTATATTCACCCTTTCTTCTAAAAATTTCGTTCTCGAAATTTTATTTATTAATATTTATTCATTCAATCTATCAAAGTAGATTTTACGTCACTACTTCATTATTAACTTTCTACTAAAACTCTCTATAATTATGAACTTTTCTATTAAAAGTTTCACAAATTTCTTTGATAACTCATCCCCTTCTCACTCAAAATCTCTTTTCTCACTTATTCAACATATTCATCATTCAGTGCCGCATTCTACGACTCACTTCTTTCTAAGGAATACTTTCCTTTTTCACTTCCATCATGCAGAATAACAAAAATCTTCCACAATTGTTCAATAATTGGGAAGTAGTATGAATAACTCATGTTGAGGGGTTATAAGACCGTGAACTTTTCTCTAGGTTTAATAGTGATTCACCCCCGATTCTTCACACTTTAAACCCTCTTTGGCAGAATTTTTATCAATCACAAAGACTGAAAATACCCTCCACTCGTACACTAGGTGGCCAGCCTATTGTACCACTACGTTGGGCCGCAACGTAATGTTTTGTAACGACTATATGCGTTACGCTCAGTACTCAGGGTGTTAAGCCCTTCATACTATGTATTATGCACAAACATTTCAGCGCAAAGTGTAAACTAAGCGCAACCTCTAATAGAAGAGTTGTGCATCTCAAAATTTAGAGTGCAAGCATTCAACTGAGGGTCTAATGACCACGAACCATGTCCACAGTTATAAGTAATCTTTTAACTTTAACTTTAATAGTCATACGACTATAAGGACTCCATGGTACTTAGGGGATCAATCCTTCGTACATGTATTGTGGACAAATATTTTAGCACAAAGTATAAAACTACGTGCAACCCCTAATAATAGGGTTGTTCACCTCAGCTTTTCAACATTTGAATCCGCACCAAAACAATTTGGTTTGGCATAACTTTTCAATGAACGTTTAAATTTTATGAACATCTTTCAATATTTGTCTAGCTGAATCAAATAGCATAGACCTCTACAACAATTCAGACATCAATCGAAATATACATATACATATATACATATGTATTCTCATATCTTAAAGAAATCTCAAAAATCTTTTTATGACGTCATGATATCACACTGTATTTATAGTCCGTTGAGGATTTCGTCATTTGGTGATTTTATCATACTACATCATACCATAGTGGGTTGACGATCCTTGGATCACATCCAACACTTGGTAATACTGCATTGATGACTCCATCATTTTTATCATCTTTGCACCAGGTTACATAATGCATTAATGATATAAAATATATTTTGATATATTAGAAATCATTTTTGTCTAGCTGAAGCAATTAACATAGACATACGAATAACAGTATTGTTGTTAAAACTCATTGGTTCCATCAGTTAATCCAATGTTTTTCAAGAAAATAAAAGTGTAAACATCAGCATGAAGTCAATAAATTTCGAAAGTCTAGCATAGCTAGTAGATTTAGAATACATATGCTTCCACCATCAACTCCACTTTCTATAATGATCCATTGCTTAATATGTCTATCTATTCCTATCATCCTCAATACTCTATTCACACTTATCTATACCTAGTTTGTCAAACTTACCACACGTTATGAGTTCAAGAACTTGCCACAATCATATGAGTTTAAGAACTTATCCTAGTCAGACCATATGCGTCCATTCGCTGAGGGGTTCAAAAACATATCATATAATTATGAGTCACGAACCTACCATTAGTATGAGTTTTAAGAACTCGCACTTAACCTTATAATATTCTCTAACTATACTCTACCTATCTGTTATATACATGAGAAAAGAATCACCTTCTCAACATGCATTTAGCAAATAGCACGACCCAAACATTCCAATGATTATCAATGGGATAAACTGAGTGCAAGCACAAAACCCTCACCCATACAAAGGTTTGTACAACTCAGCCATCACATGAGTCCTCAATTGAAATCCCACTTAACTCTATCTTGCTTATAACTTGCTCTTTGCTCGATGCGAATTCCTCGTATCTCATTATCTATAACTCCTCATGAGTTCATCTCGTACTATATCATAGTACAATATCTTCATAGCATCAAGCTATAATCATTCAAACATTACAAACCATCTTCCTTTTATAACTTAAACAGATCACGTCGTGATCTTATTCTATAATCATCTCCCTTAAAATTATTTTCTTAACTTGTGATCGTTTTGTTTTACGATCCTCTTTCTTTCCCTTTTTCATCTTTTACGACATTATTCGTTATCTTGGCTATTGGAGTTAGGAAACTCCCATTTCTTATCTTTATTCTCTTCAAGATTCTTCTTTGAATCTTCTTGTTTATATAACAATTCTTCCTTTAAGAATTCTGACTTCATTTACATCGCTCAACATTTCATTCGAGTTACACACTTGGTACACATCGAGTCTCTAACAGTTTCAGTATGGTACACTGAGTGGTTTCTCACAAACAACCAACAAACTAGGTTCCGAGTTGCTAGTTCGTATATACCTCCGCTCTATGAAGGAATCGTTTAGCCCAGATACCATACATCAACTATTAAAGAGTACAATTACACCATACGTAGATATAACTCTCTATTCTTAACTTCTTTATCACTCTCTTTTTATAGACACTGTCTATTTATTATTATTATTGGAGTTGGGTAACCCCACATTCATATTCCTTATAACTTTGCGAGATTCTTCTTTGAATCCTCTCACGCATGTTTTAATCCCTTCTTCATACATTTCTTAAATTACTTCTTATTGTTCAAACTCTATTTGAGCTTATTCGTTCACTATCTTCACCTTTTTCTTTTCTAAGGTTATAGCCTAAGGTACGTTTACCTAAGGTTTTTAACCTATCGACTTTGATACCAACTGTAACGACCCCAAAATCTATACAATTTAAATCTCAACTTCGGTCGTTAACCATACATTAAATATCTAATTTTATATAATTATTCGATATTAAAAACACTAAAATTGCGGAATATTTAAAACGTTTATACATTTCCTTCTTTCTTGCCCTGAATCGCAACCTTTACATTACATCTCTTTGATTCAATCTTATATCATGAATCGTTACAACAAAATGACTGTACAAAGTCTTACAACATAAATAGATATCCATATACACCGGATAGCTCAATTTACAATTCAACAACATGTTACATTCAAAATCTCACACACATTTCTCATAAAACATAAATAATCTTCGTGAATATAGATCTCTATAACTCACTTAGCACATATCCTTACCTTAAAACCTTGATCTGTAAAAGTAGTTATTTGCAAGAGTGAGCTCGACAGCCCAGAAAAATCTAACAGTTTTCATGCATCACATAGCACATAATAACATGCTCGATATACATCTCATAATAATTAAAGTAACATGGCACACATGCTTTAATTCACATAGCAAATATAAAGCTTAAGTTCCTTACTCAATCATCATTAATTAACCAAAATAATGCAATCATAAATTAACTTTTACATTTCATGATTTCAACATGTATAACATATCATGCAATTTAAAACAGTTCATCAAGTCCACATAGAAATTAGGAACCGAAAGACTTGCCTTGATCGTTGTTTACCAATAACAGTTTAACAACTTACAGCTATCTGCATTGCACGTGCCCTACGCAATTATATAATCATACACATCAAATATTAGTCACATAACAACACATAGTAATTGTAATGTAAACTCTACTCTACGTCTCATAACCCTTCCTATCACAAATACACAATGTTCAACTTAATTGTGTTAACTTTCAACTTATATCTCACTATATTTCATATTTGCAGTTCATTCAAGTGCTTAAGTCTTGCTAGGACTACTATTAGTTTTATATTAAATCCACTCCATATCTTATAATATTCATTTCAATTGAATTGAAACACTTTTTAAGTTCATTAACACTTGGCACGACGTTTTGACGTTCATTCGTCACGCGCCCGATTTGTTTCTCTTGTGTATGCTTACTATGCTTTTATAACTTATTTAATACATTATTTATTAATATTAAGCATCATTATATTTACTATCATTCATGTTTTATAACTTAGGACATCATCTTTTATGGTCAAGAGCACTACACATGCATATGTGCATGCCCGACGCCCTCCGATTGCGTCCAAAAACACAATAGTCCTAAAGATGATCATTTGGACTACTGTTACAGACCTCCAATTGAAAAACTTAAAGAACAAAAGTTGTAGGTCTATTCATCCTCGTTCCGGATCATCTTGAATCACCGCAATCGAAGTTCGTATGAGAACGTTATGGCTATTTTACTACAGGAGGCCAAAACTATCCGACTCAGACTTCTGTCCCCGCGCCGCGGCGCGAGAACTAGGCTAATCAGTGGCGCCGTAGCGCGAGATTGGTGCTGGGGCACGAATTTCAACGCTGGGGCATGAATTTCTAGCGCTAGGGTGCGAATTTTGGCGCTGGGGCGCCAAAAACTAACAGAACCGAGCACGAAGACCATTTTCGGTCTATTTAAGAAATTCTAGCAACTAATTACATATGTATAACTGATGTAATTTACACATAACCTCACCAAGCATACATATATTAACTTAAAACTACTGAACAACAAATTTAGAAAGACTAAATCCGTAAAAACAATGTTTTAAAATTAAAACTCCATGTTTGTCATTTGTTAAACACAGTGTATACTGTAAATCCTACTAACCACAAATTTGATTACTTTTAAACTACAACTCTCTGTAGTTCATATCCAATTAACATACCCAACTTTCAATTTCACAACTAGCATACAATTGTATCTATAACCTTTGATTTTGTACAACTCAAGTTCATACACGTTTTCACTGTAAAATCAATTCTTCTTTGTCTTTGAACGTATTTTAGCATACAACATATATATATATATATATATATATATATATATATATATATATGCTAGTTATAACAATTACTATTATAATTACATGTAATATCATAACCAATTCTAAAATATGGTTTACAGACACTTTTTGTAAAAACCTATATACAGTGAGGTTGAGTTTCAAGAAACATAGAGGCTAAATAGTTATACTATAAAACCCATGTTAAGATTATAAAACATACCTTTTTGTTGCTTTTAGAAAAACCATTCACTGAGAATCGTTACTCTGAACTAGCTTTTGAAATCTCAGTCCTTTCTCAAATGCTCTCTTTGAAATTTCTTAGACTATTTTCTTTCCTTAAACACATCCCTTTTTCCTTTCTCAGACTTAACCAAATACAATATACTTAACACAACATAAAACTAATGCAGATGTTTTTTTTAAAAAAAAAATTGACATTATAATAATTGCCCCTAATCAATTATCAGTTATAAAATTATTATATATATTATTTATATTTTGTTTAATTTAATTTATATTATTAATAAATAAAATTTAAAAATCCAAAAATCATAGGGCTTTGTTTGGCAAAATACTTTCAAATTAAGGACTTAATATATTTAAGTCTTGTTTGGTAAAACTAAATTAAAATCACTTTAATTTATTTTAATTACCACTTAAAATATAGTTATTTGTCACATTTCTAATTAATTAAGTTTTAATATTTAATTTAATTAATTCTAATAACAATTCATTGCATAATATAATAATTTATTTAATCATTATAAACTCTCTAACTTAATTATTAAATTAAATTAGATTACTATTTCAAAATAATTACTTTCCTTAACTCATTAATTATTTATTAAACAAATAAATAATCAAATCACATAAAATTAATTAAACAAATACTTATTCAACGATAAACACATCTATTAAATATTTATATAATTCAATAAATATTTAAATATTTAATTAAAAATCTGGATTGTTACATAAGCTACCTCACCCACCCGTTTTAATACCTCAAAAGGTCCTATAAATTTCGGACTTAACTTTCCCTTCTTTTCAAAATGTATCTTTCCTTTCCAGGGAGATACTTCTAGAAATACGTACGAACCTACTTCAAATTCTCTATTTTCTCTATGCAAATCCGTAAACTTCTTCTGTCTGTCTTGAGCTGCTAGAAGACACATCTGTATCTTCTTGACAATATCCGCTGTCTGTTGCACCAATTCTGGTCCCAACATTCGGCGTTCTCCTACTTCATCCCAATACAGTGGCGTTTTGCATTTCCTTCCATATAAAGCTTCGTAAGGCAGAATACCTATGCTTGCATGATACCTATTGTTATACGCAAACTCTACTAACGGCAGATGATCATCCCAACTACCCTTGAAATCCATGACACAAGATCTTAGCATATCTTCTATCGTCTGAATTGTCCTCTCGCTCTGTCCATTTGTTTGTGGATGATATGTCGTACTCAGCTTTAACTGCGTTCCCAACTGCTCTTGTAGACTCCTCCAAAAGTTCGACGTGAATCGTGGATCACGATCTAACACAATCGATACTGGCACTCCATGTCTAGAGATTATTTCCTTAATATAAAGTCTAGCTAACTGATCTAAGTTATACTTAACCCTAATTGGCAAAAAGTGAGCCGACTTTGTCAATCGATCTACTATTACCCAGATCGCATCATAACCCTTGGTTGTAGTTGGAAGTCCTACCACAAAATCCATCGTGATATTCTCCCACTTCCACTCTGGAATTTCCAATGACTGCAGCAAGCCACTTGGTCGTTGATGTTCGGCCTTAACTCTTTGACAAGTCAAGCACCTACTCACATACTCGGTGATCTCTCTCTTCATGTTCGGCCACCAGAAACACTGTCGAAGTTCTTGATACATCTTAGTGCTACCAGGATGAATCGAAAACCTTGAACTATGAGCCTCTTGTAGAACCTGCGCCTTTAATTCCGTCTCATTCGGAACCCAAATTCTCCCCTCAAATCTTAATAATCCTTTATTATCAAGGCTAAACTTAATATCTTTTTCAGTGGTCAGCCGCTTCTTCATTTGGTCACACTCATCAGTTTTGAGCTGCACCTCTTTCACTCTCTCTACAATGGTAGATTGGATCTCTGTCGTAAATAGTCTCTGATCCGCTTCTCTTAGCAACTTCACCTCTAACTCCATCCTAGCCATCTCTGTTATTAACTCAGCTTGAGCCGTTAACATAGACAACTTCTCCCGACCCTTTCTACTTAAGGCATCGGCAACTACATTGGCTTTTTCAAGGTGATACAGGATTTCACAGTCGAAATCCTTTATCAACTCCAGCCATCTCCTCTGTCTCATATTCAACTCCTTCTGTGTGAAGATATATTTTAGACTCTTATGGTCCGTGTATATCTCACACTTTTTCCCATAAAGATAATGTCGCCATATCTTTAAGGCAAACACCACCGCGGCCAGTTCCAGATCATGAGTAGGGTAAACTTTCTCATAATCCTTCAACTGCCTAGATGCATACGCAATGACCTTGCCATGCTGCATGAGCACGCAACCAAGTCCTCTATGTGAAGCATCGCTATAAACCATGAAATTTCCCGTGTTATCGGGTAATGATAAAATAGGCGCTTCACTCAATCTCTTCTTCAGTTCTTGAAAACTGTCCTCGCACTTCTCAGACCACGCATATTTCACCGTCTTTCTTATTAAATTAGTCAACGGAGTAGCTATCTTTGAAAAATCCTGAATGAATCTCCAATAGTAACCCGCTAACCCTAGGAAACTCTGCACCTCAGACGGCATTTTCGGTTCCTCCCAATTCATCACGGCTTCAACTTTCGCTGGATCTACTAAAATTCCCTCGTGGTCAATGACATGACCTAAAAACTGCACCTTCTCTTGCCAAAATTCACACTTCGTGAATTTCGCGTACAACTTCTCCTTCCTTAATGTCTCCAACACTATTCTTAGGTGTTCAGCATGATCTTCTGGCGTTTTAGAATAGACTAGAATATCATCGATAAACACCACGACGAACTTGTCCAAATATTATTTGAACACCCTATTCATCATATCCATAAATGTAGCTGGTGCATTTGTCAACCCAAACGACATCACCAGAAACTCGTAATGACCATAACGAGTCCTGAATGGTGTCTTTGGTACATCCTCCTTCCTAACCTTCAACTGGTGATACCCCGTTCTTAAATCTATTTTAGAAAAATATTTAGCCCCTTTCAACTGATTAAAGAGATCATCGATCCTGGGTAATGGGTATTTATTCTTTATTGTTAACTTGTTCAACTCTCGGTAGTCGATACAAAGTCTTAACGATTCGTCCTTCTTCTTGACAAATAGTACCGGTGCTCCCCACGGTGACACACTCGGCTGAATGTACTTCTGATCCAACAGTTCTTACAACTGCACCATCAACTCCTTTATTTCCAATGGCGCCATACGATACGGTGCGCTGGAAACTGGTGCCGCTCCTGGCACAATGTCTATTACGAACTCGGTCTCCCTATCCGGCGGAAGACCCGATAATTCACTCGAAAATACATCGGCGAATTATCCCACTATAGGTATTTGTTCCATAGATGCTACCACTCTCTAGGTATCAACAACATGGCACAGGTACCCTACACACCCTTTCCTCAATAATTTCCTAGTTTGTGTCATGGTTAGACAACACGAACGTCCTGGTGATCTATTCCCGTAAAATACTACCTGAGGTTGTTTTAACGTCTTAATGTTCACACATTTCTTTTGACAATCTATAATTGCCCCATGGTTTACTAACCAATCCAATCCGAGAATTACGTCGAATTCTCCTAACTTTATCGGTTTTAGATCTACCGATAATTTACAACCCATATATCTACGCAACAACTCCTATGAACATCTTCAACATGAATTATTTCTTCATTTGCTACCTTAATATTTAAAGGTATAGGCAACTTTTTGGGAAGTAATCCTAATCTTTTAGCAAAATCACATGCTATAAACGAACAAGTGGCACCCGAATCAAACAGCACGTACGCATTGACATCGTTGATCAGAATAAAACCTTCGACGACGTCCCCTGATGCGATTGCATCTTGGACTGTCATGTTAAAGGTACGACCCATCGGCCTACCCGGCTGCACTGGACCCCCAATAGCTAACTTACTGCTATTAGTGCCCCGGTTCCCGTCCGTCCCATTCTTCGGGCAGTTCTTTGCCATGTGGTATGTTGATCCACACACAAAGCATATGTGATTCTTCTTCGGACTCAGACAATTAGGCTCAATATGCCCCTCCTATCAACAGTTGTAACAGACGGCCTTCCTCTTGAGACAGACTCCTAAGTGAGTCTTCTCACAGGTCTTGCAGGCCTCCATCCTTCTCTTTGGGTCTCCTTGCTTCACTCCGGTATTCCCAGAGTTAAATACCTTCCTCTTCTGACCCTCGCCACTTCCACTGGCTCCCTCGATCTTGACTCTCCCGTCTACTTTACCCTTGCTCTTCTTGTCCTTGTGGTATTGACTCAGAGCCTCACTACCACCTTCGACAATTATTGCCTTCTCTAAAATGGTTCCAAAAGAAATACTTTGGAACACCGATATATGGTTATAGAGCCAGGGTTTCAAGCCCTGCTCGAACCATCGCACCTTCCTCACCTCAGTATCCACTTGATGTGGAGAGAACCTTTCCAGTTCATTAAACTTGGCGGCGTATTGGGGCACTGTCATGTCCCCTTATTTCAACTCCAGAAACCGCATTTCCATCCTCCCTTGCATGCTCGTGGAAAAGTAGTTCTCGAAGAATATCCCCTTGAACCTATCCCACGTCAGATTTGCTATCCCAACCCTAGCCTGATTGGCTTCCCACCAAAAGTTGCCCTCTCCCTTCATCATATAGGTTGCAAAGGCAACCTTTTGGGCCTCGTCGACATTTGCTATCACAAATGTCTTCTCTATCTCCTTGACCCACATTTGGGCTTCAATAGGGTCCGTAGTTCCTTTGAACTCCGGTGGACCCACGCTCTTAAAATCCTTAAAGGTAGTAGCTCGTGTTACTCCTGGATTTACGGGGATATTAGCCCCTGTTCTATTAAAGGAAGCTGTTATTAAGTTAACAAACTCCTGCATCGGGTTAACTGAACCTCCCTCCGGCTAATTCACATTCGCTCCTTGGTTACGTTGCACTCTTCTCGACAGCATTTTACTGATACAATAAACACATTTCGTTATTATTTCCTTCTTTATTAGTTATCATTAATATTAAACAATAACTCCAACATCCATAACTCATTGATTTCCATAAAAACTTATATTCATTCTTCGTAGTATAATACTACATCGGTTACATACATAGCCTAAGCTGATTACATTACGTTCCCGCTGTTGCTTTCCAAAAATTGGGATTTACAAAAGACTACCCTTGGTTATACAAAAGAGGGTTTTACGTCACTACTAGATACAAACATATGTACATATCTAACTACTCTAGCCACTACTAGGTCACATCTGCCTTAAGGCATTCTCAAAATCCGCCTTGGCAAGACAGGCAATAATATCACGGCTGATAGTATGTCGCGTCTGCCCTGCCTCTACGGGATAACCAGCTACCTGCAGCTGGAAGTCCGCATGAGAACTCCTATGAATATAAGACATTCTCCATATTTTCTGCTTCTTGGTCTTTAGCTCACTCCTAAGCTCAAAGACCTCCTGTTTCAACTCGTGGACTTTGTCCTTAGCCAAAATCCTCTCATCATGCTCCTGCTCCCACATGGACTCCACGTCCGTCTTGTCTTCTATCACTGCCTGGAGCTCTGTTTTTAGCTCCTTAACCTCCTAACAGTAGTGAATGTTTCTATCCAACACTGTCATGAAAAGGGACATCATTGACTCCCCCGGAGCCATCTCTGCTGCTATAGCTACCGGGTTGAAGGACACTGCCTCCACCTCTTCTTCCAACATGTCGTCAAACACGGACATATTATCTTGGCTCTCTGAGTCTCCAGACTCAACCACCACTATTTTAGGCTCTACTGCTATGGGGTTTGGTATAATCTCTATCTGATTAACCGACCCTTCGCTGACTACCTGTACATCTCTATTTTCTACTGACATCTACACAAAACAATTAAGTTGATTAGTACACGTCTGTAGAATAATAAAAACACATAACATAATCATAATGTATTTTTATAAGGTTATTTTCTTCTTGTACTTCTTTGACTTCTCTTAAGGTTATGACTTAAGGTTTATAACCCCCCCTTAAGTTTTATAATCTAATGCTTTGATACCAACCTGTGACGCCCCCAAATTAGGGTCTCTTCCAACCCGACAGATGGTGCTATACGGTACTACCATTCATTCATTCATTTCATTGAACAGTCTCAAAAGGACTAATATATCTCTTATATATTCAAAATAATATTACATTCCCCAGGTTCTTTATAACCCATTCATTTGTTCTTGCCATAATATCAAATATATTACAATCATTCATCTATAATATTACATAAGAACTCTAAGGGTTCGTCTTTGCTTTGCCCTTGTCTTTGCCTGAGCCTTCGGTCCGCTCGATCTTAGTTGTGTTTATATGGTTCAAGCAAGAGTGAGCATGACTAGCTCAACAAGTACTACAATTCTAATAAACAACATGCTTGTAACATAGAACTCATATACCTTCAATAACTGAACAATAGTTACGAAGTACTATCGATAATTCAAAATAACACTTTTTTTTCATTCAAAATGTTTTCCAACAACAATATTCAGTAGAATATCAACTAAGGCTCGAGACCATGAGCAGTTCATAATTTCTTTTGAAAAGGACGACCCGGCACTAAGTCCGTAAGTCTAGCATAGCTCACGAGCACTTCTGGGTGATCAGCCCATAGTACTCTATGTTGATCAACACTACATCCATTAAACGTGTATACGTTTAAGTTGTGGCAACCTCACGTGCCTGTCGTTAAACGACAAAAAACATTTTTAGCATACTTGGTCTTCGATTGAAAACCATACCAATATAACTCGGTAAACATTAATCATGCTTGACAAAATCATAATATAAGTATTGCCAAAAGAATTGGCTTTAGACTTCATCATTCAAGACTTCATGCGAAAGAATACATGAATTACAAAGCTTGTCCAAAATGAACTGGAACAAGGGTTTAGAATACTTGCCTTCAGCGTTTGCTTACTGATTATCACACGTACACTTTAAGTCTCTAAGTCTCCACAATACATGATCATATAACATACCACATTAGGTCTTATATAATCAAGTAAGTATACTATTATATCTTACCCTTCATCTCAATCTAAATTCTGACTTAGATCTGTTATTATGGTTTCCGACTTTTCATTACGTCATTCACATTACGTTTACGTTCAATTGATTATTAACCCTAATCATCATACATTACATGTCTAACAATGTCTTAACAATGACATATCAACACCGTAATTCATTACCTATGAGTTCTCTTTCATTCTATACTTGCAAACATTCTTCTCTAGCAATTTCTTATGACTGGCGCCGCGGCGCCACCCATAGCTCTCCTTCTCGCGCCGCAGCGTGAGTTTGCAGTAGGCAACGACACTGTGCTGGCGCTGTAGCGCCACCCTTTTGGCCTTGGGTTGGCACCGTGGTGCCAACTCTGTGCCTCAGACAATTTGCAAAGTTTAAAAATTTTACGAAACACCCGGATGCATAACTTCTTCGTTATAAGTCCGAATTGATCCGTTCAAAAGCCTACGATTCACAAATTACATACTCTATGCGTTCATGCAAGAATTTTATCTATTTGACTTCGTTTGCTAAAATTTCATCGATTAGTTCATTTTCAATGAAAACGATAAACGTTCGTGAACGTTCAACGCTCGTTTCTTCGTTCTAAGTCGGAATCCAGTCATTTTCTAGTCCGCAACTCTATAATTCCAAATATGACTTGTCTCTATCGAAAACCAACATTTCCGACCTCAAACACAAAATACGACTTCCATTTCGAGAATTTCACGAATTCGACGATTATCGTCTAATCGTGTGAATTCTGGCATAACTTCATTCCTAATCATTCTAAATGGATTTTAATCAACATATGAACATCACAAGTTACTTATTACACCAACTTATAATCAAAGTAGGTTTTAACTTATTCTCATAAGTCAATAACTTATTTAACTTATGAACTACAAATTCTTATGCTTATGACTTAATATGAACATAAGTTCATCAATCAATATTCTCATACTATATTTAACATACTAACATCATATGAAAAACATATGACAAGTTCTTCATAATTCTATCAACTTATTAAAGTTCAAGTTGCTTATTCAACTTATTCGGCTTAAGTTCATTCGTTAATGACTTATGACATGTTCTTAGCAAACCATCCCCCCTTCTCTATCAATCCTATCATAAAAGAGATGAAGATAAAAGGTATAAGTCTTACCCTTGAAGACTATTACTTCACTTCACTTTGGAAAATCTAGCAAAGGTTGAAGTGGCTTATAAGTGCTTACGTGGCTTATTCTCTCTATCAAATAAGTTGCTTATCTTGAGAGGAGTTGGGAGAAATTCATCAAACAACAAATGAATTATGAAGCCTTCTATTTATAGGCAACTCAAAGTTAGGACACTATGGACATTTAGGCCATCCCACCTCCTTAGTTAACCTCCTCAACTTCCACCTCCTTACTATTCATAACCTATCAACCAAGTAAACTTGCTAGCCACAACACTTGTTCACCACACAAAGTTCTTGCCCATCAAGTCTACCCATTTCTCACTTGGTTTGCCCCATAGATCATGTCCAATTCATTGGGCTTGCTTAATTAATCTAGCTAATTCCTTATTGGGCTTACACTACAATAGTTTGGACTCATGACATATCAAACACTTGGGCTTGAGTATCACATTCTATTGGACTTCTACCATTAAGCTAATAATCCTACAAGTCCATTACCTTTAATTAAACAACTTGTCATACATACATCACGTATAATTCTCGTATGCTATCTCATATATTTATTCGTAATATATGTTATTTCATTCTTCATACACGATAGTATAATACGTCGTATTATACTTACGTTCATTACTTCGTATGATGCCTACGCATCATACGATTACAACTTTCTTTCCTTAACGCTTAATAAATCTAACGTTCCCAAATTAAGTCTGTATGCGAAATATTACGTTTTCCATACTTAGATTATTATTACATAATCGATCTCACATTGATATTATAACGTTACGTATTTCTCAAAAATTCAAAAATAATTCCCGAGCGTAAATTGATGAATAGTGTTTTTCGAAAAATTTCTCGAATTTTTTTTATTTTTGTCTTGAAAATTCAAACACTTTAATTCCTTCACACGTTTCAAATACTACGATGTTCCAACGTTTCTAGGTTATAGAACGATATTCATCTTACTAATACAAACAATAACAAATTATATTATTATATTCATTATAATTGTATTTACAAAAAGGTTCGATTTTATGGGGCGTTACACCAGCAACTTTCTTTTTCTGTAAATTCTCTGAAATTGATTATCAAATTTAAAAATTCAAGACCTTATGCGATTCTTCTTATCAGCAAATGTAGTGAATCAAGAAAGAGAAAAGAACCTGCAGAGAAGAAAATCAACACGGGTATGAATTTGTATGATCAGACTTGGTTTAATATCAAGAAGAATACCCAAAATAAGAAAACCAAGATTCTTGATCCTGAAGATATCTGAGTGGCTAAACAACTCAAGAGTTTTAGTGTATATAGCCATCAAGAAGAACAAGAGGAGATGTTTATGGGTGTTTCAACAAAAATGACTCTCCTTGCTCCTGCTCATTAGATTAGATTAAATATTGTTAGTTAATATTGTTACAGAAAGTTGTGAGATATGTTGAACTATGTACTTCTAGTAGTACTTCTAGTAGTTGCTCATTAGATTAGATTAGATATTGCTCCTGCATTTGGAGAATTACTTTGTAACCTGTTGCACAGAATTTTTAACATTACAAGTTGTAGATATTGTTGAACAAGCTAGCTTGAGCCCATGTTTCGAGAATTCTTAGATTGTGGTTTTAGTTACCCAACTATAGAATAAAATACTATGATATGTGGTCTAATTCTTTGTTCAAACTTGGAAGCAAATGAGTTAATACAAAAATTCATAAAATTCGCCACAGTAGGCAGAAAATTCACCAAGACTGCTGCACTGCAACAGCTCCAACCTTGCACTTTGAGCCTCTTATTTGAAGGCTTTAACTTGATGTTTTCAAACAACTAAATGATGGATTAAATTCCTTATAATATGATCTTGATTGTGTCCAAAAATGAAAGCAACCGGATCATTATTGAATGAGTTAAAAATCCTCAAAGTAGGTATAAAAAATCAAAAATCCTGCTGAAACCCAAAATCTGCTATAAACATGGTTTTTCATAGCATTGTTTGATGTCCTTATTGATATGTTTTTATACAAGTTATATTTTTGTAAAATAATGTGGCAAGGACTACATTTTTGTCCAAAAAGGTTAGCAATTGGGTTAATAAGCATGAAGATACAATTCTTCCAAGTAGCCTTGAAAATCAAGAAGGTAGAGCTTCCACTCATTGCCTTCAATTGGTCCGGATCAGATTTTCTGGGCTGGACACTATTTGGTACTCTATCCGCGGTTAGGACACCGCTTGCAGGTTCCCAGATTTCTTTCTTCCTCTGGCTAGTTATGCATAAACTACTGGTAACATGGCTTTCATCCCGATTCATTAAGCTTTGTTTGGCTACTATGGTATACAAAATCTGGAATGAACGAAATCGAAGAATTCATGGTGAGGCTCACATAGCTGCTAATATCTTTGCTCAAGACTGTATTAAAATTGTAAAATGTAAATTGTATTCTGTTCAAAATTTTGGCTCATATATTGACAAACATTCTTATCTTAGGATTTGATTGTTATGGTCTTTTGCCTATAGCAACGACATCATTGATTTTGTCTTATAGCAATGACATCATTGGTTTTGTCTCTAATATGGTGTTATAGCTTCCTCGCGGGATATAGCCCTAAATTTTGTATCTTTGTTCCTTTTTTAGTACTCACAATTTAGCAAAAATTTTTTTAGGAAAACTGATATTTCTATATGTGAAAATGATATTTATCATTTTCACATGAGTCTCTCTCATATGGAAGTGTGACCTGCTTTCTATTCATGTGAGGGATCATGTGAAAATATCAATTTTTATGGGATTTCATCATATTGTTTAAAAAATATTTGTCTATATTTCCCGCTTTAGTTTTTCACGTATCTTTGCCAAAATTTCTGTCTTTCTATTTCACAAAAGTACAAAGTTACTGAACTACTCAAAATGTGTATAATTTTTTTCTAATCGAATTTATGCAACACTGATTCAGAACTTCAATGTAAAAATTGTACTCGGGACTAATTTAATTAAGGTCCAACCTTTTTCGAAAACTATCTACATTTCTTAATTCTATGCTTTTTGTATGATACAAAACATTAATTTTTTAGCTTTTTGTTTAGTAGGTTGAGTTGCCACCATGTTAATCCCATCTCATCTATTATGATCAATTATTATTGTGATTGTAAACTAATAGTAGCGGACACAAATTTTTCAGTTCTAATCTCGACCGTTGGTTCTTGTATTGGACGCAAATGATGATATTTGTCCATTTTTTATTCATAGCAAATACTTGCTATAGATCATTCTCCATATATATATAAGTATGATGTGGCATAGGAACTTGAGAAAAGAGAAAAAATGAGAATTGTCCATTGTTAAGGTTATATATATAATTAGGGTAAAGTGCAAATGTGACCACTGAACGAACCCCTTTTTGTAAAAAATTTTGAATATTGAACCTTTCCCTTTATGTAAAAAAATTTGAATATTGAACCCTCAGCTGCCAGTGTACTTTTACCAAATTAATTCCCAAAAACATGTTGTTCCCTTGATTTGGGGCTGCCAGTGTACTTTTACCAAATTAATTTCCAACCAAAATATTAGACCATTCGAGTACCTTAGGCTTAGTTATTAAATTACCTAAAGAATAAATTATATACTAAATCAATTCATTTCCCCTACAAAATATTAAAAGACAAACGTAATATTATTATTAATGAACTATTGGTTTTCAATCAACTAATATTGAAACAACTATTGGTTTTCAATGAGCTATTATTAATATTATTATTAATAAGAATTTTATTAATAGAGTAACAGTGATACCCCCTTTAGATAACCGTAATAACACTCACCACCTCTCTAAAACTCTGCCTTTGATCATTACTCTCCTTTGTGTGTTTTCCTCCACGATCCTTGGAAATCTAATAAGCAATCCCAACTTTCGTATCTCCTCGTAAATCAACCTCCAAGTTTATTTATAGGCCTTTCATGTGGCTTATAGATGTCTATTCCAATTTGAACTCGACATAGCGCAGTGTCCCAAGTTCGATAAAACAACAACAAACCTTGGCAAGTCAGCTCTGCACACTAACACCGCGAAGCTATCACGTAGCTCCCCAATGATCACTTACTGCACCTCAAGTGTTGCAGCACCAATAATCAGTGTTGCGGCACTGGCCTTCTTCCGTGCACGCCCTAATCATGCTGCCTTCGCACTCACCTGCCTCGCAACTGCTCTTACCGCGCGAGCTTCGCTTGAAATTTTGTAATAAGCACACCTAGAGGCGGGTGAATATGTGTAAATACCAAAAAGTGATCTACAGTGGTCAATTTTTAAAGTTTACTACTACAGGCTATAATCAGACGGTCTAACCCTGTCCGTATTAGTTATGTTCTTCGTCTGTTAAAAACGGACAGCAAATACCTGTCTGTTTTAGTATAAATTTTGGCCACGATTTTAAACCAAAAACTTCAGAATATTAAAGCATAAAACAGAAACAAAAGAACAGTAAATCACACAAAGATTTTTACGTGGTTCAGCCCCTATCCTCTAGTCTAATAGCCTAATCCACGTCCAATACCAAAAGGTATTGGAGATTCTTTTTATTAAACTTTAATACACAATTAAGTACAAATAAAAAGAACTCCATGTTCAAAGTAGCTTCACACTGATGGACACCACTGCCCCTTTGCACATCTGTAACTTTTCTCACCTTTGAGACCTTGAGACTACCTTTGAACAGAATACCAATTACAATGACACCCAAGCCAAAACAGGCTTCCACTTGGATTACAAAGATTATGAAGTATTACAGTGTTTATTCCAACTCAAAAAGAATATATAAGAGAAATATAAGAGAATATATTATATATGTGAGGTGTGTTTCTTTAGCCCAGCTGAGTGAATATTTATGTAGAAACAAGCAACGGCTAGTTGAATATTGTTAGCATGAAATCCTCATATTGCTTTTGAAACTTCAAGAACCTAATATACTTAACAGATATTTTCCAAAAACAAAGATCAGGTCAAATTAGAAAAGGAGTCAAAGAAGATAAAATATTTAGAGTCCTTTTTCAAACCACCTTACTAGTCTCCTATTAAAATTAAATTAGTTACCTTTTTCCTGAATGGTAACGTTAAAGGCAAATAAACTTATAAGAAATTTCCTTAAAATACTCCAAACCAAATTTGAATGCTAAACAATTTAAGATATATCAATATATTCTCCAACTATACTTGTTTCCTTAAAAGACTTAATTCCATTCAAATTTGAATTAGTTAAACACTTTCCATGAAGGACACTAACTCAAACAGATGTCATAGTATAACCAAATTCCTTAACACTCTGTTTCTGAGTTTTGAACAGAAAAGAAAAGAATAGAAAACTTAAATTAGAACAGAAAAGAAAAGAATAGAAAACTTAAAGTTTTCCTTTGTGTTGTTTCTGAGTTTTTAATAGAAAAGGATAGAAAATTTAAAATTGAGGACGTGAGTTGTAATTTAAAAATTATTATATTAAAAGTTGAGGATAATATAGGAATTATAAAAATATTACTTATTCCAATTTTTTTTCCGTCCAAATCAGGCCAATTTTGGATGGAAAACTTTGGCAGGGAAAGTGGTCAAGTTTTCTATCCATTTCTTTTCTTTTCCGTTTATTAAAAAACTCAAAAACATAAGAATTAGAAAGAAAACTTAAATTTTCCGTCCATTTCTTTTCTTTTCTATCTATTTTAAAACTCAGAAACAGAGCGTAAGAGTCCCAATAAAAACAAATTGTATTAACAATATTAATTAAATTTCCAGCAATAAAGATATACATTTTAAGAGTCTTGGACAAGGAATACTTCATGCAATCCTACATATTTCCTTAATCGAATTTATTATCCAAATTGGGCCAAAATAACTATATTATATTCAATAGACCAATATTATATCAACCCAAAATATAATCCATGTAATCCATAAAATAACCAACATATATAAATATATTGGCATTATTAAAATCACCAATAATAAAAACTAACACCGACGTCGGCGCCTAAGAACGCTAAATTGCCACAGTGCGTGCTACACTGCCCGCACCTGCGCCTGGCTGCAGCCCAGATGCTACCAGGTCAGGCTTTGGCCACGCTTGCCCACTGCTACATACTGCCACTTTTGACTACTAATGCTTGACTTTTTGTTCCAAACATCATTCCAAGCTCCATTCCTTTTCCTACACAAAAACAAACAAAACACATAAAAAAGAACAGAAAACAGTCGAGAACTCACAATTTCATCAAGTTAAAAGTACTCAATTCGTAGGTATAAAATCACTCATCACCTATATTGCGGATTTCAAAATTGGAGTGATTTTTAACACTTTTTTTTAAACCCCACTTTTGAAGAGTACAATATATAATCTCATAATTAAGTTTATGATCACTATTAAAAAAAACTTTAAAACAAGGGATTTCTAAGGAAACTATTTTCTTTAGGTTCTTATTCTTTACACTGTTTTTTAAACTTACAAACAATGTATAAAGGTTATAGACCTTAGTCTTAATCACTTATCGATACTGTTTTTAACACTTTAATATTCTCTGTTACGCTTGTAACTTTTAACTATGAAGTCATTCCATTGTCATTTTGTAAAAGAAAACTGATAAATTCACAACATACAATGATATTTTCACAATAAAATCGCCACTATAGGTCCTATATATAGTGACGTAGTGACGATTTTCACCGTCGTTATACATCTATAATAACACTTTTGTTGTGAAAATATCAAAAAATATTGTGAAAATATCGGTTTCCTTTGTAAAATTGTTCATCAAATTTTATGATTAAATTATTTTGGGTCCTTAAAAATAATAAAACATTATGTTTATTAAAAATATAAATTTTTTGGTGTAATCAAATTGTGTCGCCCCCAAAGTAGGTATAATCACCTATTCTGAGTCGTCAAATACATGGTACAGAAACAACTATAACTTCATTATTACAATTGTCGTGAAAAATGCGACAACACATATATTGTGAGTTTAAATACAAATATTGTCTTCTAGACAATATCTACACTCAAATAAGTTCTCATTACAATTACTAATACACTATTTTACAAAATAGTGAGGACTGCTAAAACAACCGATTTGAAACATCACTCCACACACCGACTAGTTCCCGCTATATTCTTGCCTCCTAAGAAGAAAAATGGAACAAAAAGGAAAAGGGTGAGCTCAACTAGCCTAGTAAAGAATATTATGACTAAGATAATGTAGAAAAAATTATCTTTAGCCTTCAATAAACCAGATAAAATATAATTGACAACAAATTTTAGATCAACATTCGCAGCGAAAATAACAATTCATTAGAAGTGTTAAGTAGAGAATGAAATCTACTATCTTCTATGATTTAAAAGTTCATCATCAATATTTTATCCCTGTAACATCAATCAATATACATATTGAATCAAATATTCATCTTTGCACTACAGGTCAAAGATATTCATTTGTATCACTAAATGGTCATGTTCATCTCAACACCTGTCCCTCTTTGCAATACATGCCAAAGATATTCATCAGGTAATCATTCATCTTTGCACTACAGGCCAAAGATATTCAGTTATATAATCATTTAGGACTAAGAATGATGAAAAATATCTTAAGAAAACGAATCAAGTGAGATAAAAGATCAAAGATTAGGGATTCGTACTTTGGTTTATCCAAGTTCTAAAATACTCCATAATAATCAATTGTGGAGCAGAATTCAAGAATGAAGATCAAAACATAGATACAATCAAAGAGAGTAATAACAGACAACTTGAACAAAGAAAAGAAAATTTAATTTTTTTGTGAATAGTGTCATATACGTGAATAGTAACCCCGACATGAAAAGGTAAAAATTTCACCAAAAAAATATACTTTGGAAATAGTACTCGTGAATAGTAACGTATTCATGAATAGTGTCGTATACGTGAATAGTAACCTCGACATGAAAAGGTAAAAATTTCATAATAAATTTCATACCAATATTTCGGTATAATGATATTGAAAGAATTAATATCATTTACGAAGAAAATAATATCCATTACCTCAAAAGAATAGTACTTCTGACTGGAATATCGAATATAATGCTAAAAAAAATTTGTACTGAATAACAACACTCAAGATATCTAAATACTCACAAAAATACGCTCGATATTATAGAAAGACAAAACTTCTGATTCTGATGTGATTTTCAATTCTAACTAAGTACCCTATTTATAGCAAAATGCTAGAATGTCAAAGCAAAATGAACCTGCTACCTGATGGTTATACATGCTGCTATTCACGCACACCAGCATTGAAAAAAATCTCAGCACACTAACAAGGACAAAAGTGGGGCCCACCCATTCTAGAAAATTTCTAAAAATGTTTTAAATTTAAACAATATTCAGAAATTTCAATAATTCATAACAAATAACCATTTTATCAGAAAAATACGAATTTTATGTCCATTCCATAGGAAATTTAATTCTCTATAACTTTGTAGAAGAAAGTTTTTCCAAATTCTAAACAGAAAATGACCGAAATCCATATACAGATGATTTTTAATACCTCTATTTTGATAAAATACTGATAAAACACCTCATCATTAATTCCTTCATTTATACCCACATAAAAATAAAAATTTTTTTATCATATAAATTAGTAATTAATTATTCACAAATAATATTACATAATCACAATAATGACAACCATGTCGTTCCCAGGAAAGAGGGGGCTTTCTGATAAGGATTTCTCCTTATTGGCGCACAATTAGGTGACCAAACCCCTTTCCTAGATAGAACTTCCTTAGACATTGTCAATAATGTTATTAACCCTTGTTTTGGTCGATCAGAATATAGGGTAAATATATGGCATGTCTATTAATTAACCCTTATTTTGTGGCAATATTTGAAAATGACATATGAGAATGTTGAGAATAGCAATGGAGCACATGAGACCGTTGAGTCACCAACGATCAATACCCAGGATAATGTACATCAGGAAGGAAATAATCCTCAGGTAAAGAACAACACCGACCAAATGATGAACGACGGAATGTTTAGGAGCTTTCTGTAATTCGTGCAACATCAGGCAAGAGAGACTTCTGTTCAAAATATAGGTGGAAACACTGACAACTCTCGGACGGTCACCGCTAAGCAATTTAAGGAGCTGGGACCACCGAAGATTTTGAAAAAGCCAGAACCACTTAAGGCAGAGACGTGGATAAAGTAGATCACCAAGATATTTGATGTCTTGGGATGCTCTGAAGAGCAAAAGGTTCCTTTGCCACCTTCATGTTGTGAGGAGAGGCATATCATTGGTGAAAATCTGTAAAACGTACCTAGCCTACCGCACTGAAGATGACTTGGGAGAAGTTCCAAGAACTATTCAACAACAAGTACTTTTCTGAAAGTATTTGTCACATGAAGGAAGTAGAGTTCATCAAGTTGGAGCAAAACAATATGACCGTGTCGCAATACGAGGCCAAGTTTGCGAAGTTATCCTGGTTTGCATCTCATTTGGTAGATAATGAGGAGTGTATGACGCGGATGTTTCTGCGAGGTTTGAAACCTGAGATACGTCAATACCTCATTTCTCATAAACTGTGTTTGTATTCAGATGTTATAAACAGGGCTCAGTTATTGGAGCGCAATAATGAGTCAACCCAACCAAGAGAGAGCAGTCAACAAGTTGATAATACCAGTGGTAGCAGTCATCGAAGCGGTGACAACAAACGTGGAGGGAATCAACATGTCAGAAATGGTAACCACTTCGGTGGTAATCATGGCCAAGATAATAAAAGTGGACATTTTAAGAAGAGGAGATTCAACAATGATTGAAAGAGGTCAGCACCAGCACCCGTTGTTAAGGAAGAAGAACGTATGCTTCAAATGCGGAGGGAAGGGACACATCAGTCCAAATTGTACGCAGCAGTCCAAAACGTGTTACAATTATGAAAAAGAAGGTCACCTAGCTCGATTTTGTCGTGTAGTAAAACCAAGTCCAGTTGGGATGGTGACACCAAATACCGTTATTTTGCCATTATTTTTTATAAATAGGTTATTTTTCTCGCTTTCTAAATCCGACAGTAGTTCTGTTGTGGGGTCCACAAATGATTATGCTATTGTACGGATATTCCCCGACAAAAAAATATTTTATGACAACTTGATTTTTTGTAAAATTTTCACATATCACCCTTAACTTTAACCTTTTATCAATTTAACCATTTACTAAATAGAATAATAATTATAAGAAAATTGAATAATTTTATTTCATAAAATTTGGGGTCTTACAAGTGCAACACAATAACCCCACTTCCATCCAGAACTGAATCATCCAACCACTGATTAACCATTTTAAGTTGCCCAAGAAGGTATGCAATTTGCGAGTCTCCTTCTCCTTTCCGCAATCCAAATCCATCGTTTAGAGATGCATGCAAATAATTTAAGAGCCATGATCCCGGTAGTAAGAGCATTTTTCAGCTAAACTAGCTACCTACGATAATCCATTTCCTGTGGACTTCCCTTCCTTTTCAGTGGTTGTTTTCTTTGTGGTTGGAAGATGATGCCTTGAATTATATGGCGATGTCTTCAATCTTGAACCTGATATAAGAGCTTCTTGGTTTCTAGGGCTTCTCCACCTCAGCTTTTTTTGAAGAAGTTTCTAGGACAACATAATGGCATTTCTCACCATTTAAGTTTCCCCTCTTATCTTCCTTCGTAAACAAACCAAATTTTGAAAGGTTGGTCCCTACAGCAGCTTGAACCTAAGAAGTGGCATTTTTGTCCATGAATTTTTTACACATTCACACTTGGTAACTATTTTGAACCCAAGAAAACAATTATATGTAACACTTGGGAACTATTTTGAAATTTTTTTTATGACTATTTGGTTACCTACAAAAATTAAAATGGTTACCTTTGTATGAAGGTTTGGCTACCAACTGCACCATATTCAAAATAATTTTATTTTTAAAAGGTTATTTATAAGTAAGCAGCAGCTACATAAATGTGAACTCTTACATGGCATTTTAGATACCATCTGTACATGTTGAAGAAAACAAATCCAGGTAACACATGAAAACTGTTCTTAAATTTTTTATAATTAATTGGTAATCCAATAAAACTGAATTGGTTACCTTTGTATAAAGGTTTGGTTACCAACTGCACTATGGAAAAAAATGTATCGACTGCGACCATTGCAGAACCCAATAAAACTGTTAATGGTTGCACATGTTGAAGAAAACAAATCCAGTTAACACATAGAAATTGTTCTTAATTTTTTTATAATTAATTGGTAACCCAATAAAATTGAATTAGTTACCTTCATATGAAGGTTTGGCTACCAACTGCACTATGAAAAAAAATATATCGACGACGACCATTGCAAAAACCAATAAATTGTTCATGGTTGCATATGTTGAAGAAAATAAATCCAGGTAACACTTGAAAATTGTTCTTAAATTTTTTATAACTAATTGGTAACCAAATAAAATTGAATTGATTACCTATGTATGAAGGTTTGGCTACCAACTACGCTATGAAGAAAAAAATGTATCGACGCCGAGTGAGACGAGCGCCAGCAAAGACGGAGCGGACATCGGCAGTGTCAGCGCCGACAGAACTACAGTAGACGAGGACGATCATATTGGAATACTTACTAGGCGACCTATGGGAGTCATCTAAACGACGGACATGACATCTAAAGACATTGGCGTAAAAAGTAAGGGACTTGGCTATGTCCTTTACATTCACCACTGTGTATGTGAATGCTGATTTTAGGCTCGTTGATCCCGCCATACATAGATGATACTAGTAGATAGATCTCCCTCCCTCCTAATTAATTTAATACTAAGTTATTTCAATCGGTGGGTGATACTTGTAATAGCTAGTATTAGGAATTGGTTTCTTAAGATCGTTGAGTGAGTGGCATGGCGTATATATATATATATATATATATATACACACACACACCACAGATCAGGTCCGGACTTCCGGTCCAGGAGTCAGGACCTGATCTGGCCTCTCTCTCTCTCTCTCTCTCTATATATATATATATATATATATATATATATATATATATATATATATATACACACACACACACACACACACACATACACACGTGGTCAGCAACTTGATATATATGGATGGTGAATATATATACTAGTACTAGTGTATCTATCTATCTTACACGTGCCCGTCATGCATGTCTGTGTAACTTAGATTGTTTCGGTATTAAAGTGATACCAAATACACTAATTTTGTAAATAAAGTATTATAAATATATTAATTCTGCAAATATTTTCTGAATGCACTTTTATTGTAATTTTTTTTCTAAAAATGTACAAAAACGTGTAAATAACTCTTTTTTTATTAAGTCCATAACATATTTTGATCTCCACATCTCCTTGTTAGAAAATGAGATACTTGTCGCTATAGTTAAAGGCTTAAAGTTTTGTTGATAAATAACTTTATATTTTGGTCTAACTCAAACTTATTTAAAAAAGCTCTTTTGAAAAAAATAATACTTTAAGGTTGGCGTGTGAATTGACCAATTTATTTCTATAATAATTTGATAAAATAGTGAAAATTTGAGATTCTTGAATTTAAATTCTATACCATATAGGGTTAAAATTCTATTCCAAATCAGTCCACCAAATCCAAATCTAAATCACCGCTTTCTATATGTTTTTTGGTGGAGCTTTTCTATGCGTACATAAAAATTGGACATGAGTATATTTAATTTTATCTATTTATATTTTTACCTCCCATTGAAGGTCAAAATACAAATAAGTGAAATTCAAATACACGCATGTCTAATTTTCATGTTCACATAGAATTTTTGTTTTTGGTGTTTTGTCATTTAAAACTTTGCTCCAAAACTACTTGGTCACCCCATTTTTAAATTAGTATCCACATCAATCCTATTCCCATCTATAATGAGGTGTTGTTTATGATTCAAATTCATTGTAGCGGTCTATATTTTGAAAAGTCATGTTTTGACTCGGTATCGATTTTAGTATTCGTTTCGGGTGATGCGTATCATTAACTAGTTAAGAGCTTCAAGAAAAAGTAAAGAATTTATGAAAAAATTCTAAATAAAAAAACAGCAAGATGAATTAATTAAGTTCACAAAAAACACTATCTAGTACACATATTTTCAAGTGATAAAACAGACATATCACAGATATGTTTAATCAATATATAATGTTTGAATAAAGTTAATATTGATGTTGTCTTAGTTCAAACGGTCACACATATATTCTATTGAGCACACATGTTCTGTATAATTTAAGTACAAATAAACTTAACTAAGTATTTTTTAATTATTTTTGAATTGTACTTAACTCGGTATTTAATTATTATTGAAGTACAATTTAGCTTAACTAATTATATATTAAGTATATTTTTTTTAATTAGGTGCTATATAGGCAATTTAAATATAATTTAACTTAACTAAATATAGTTTAAGTACAATATTTTTTAAATTTTAAGACATACTTAACTAGGTACTACATAAGTACAACTTAACACGAAATGTAGTGTCTATATTATCAAATTTTAAAATAATTTTTTTTATTAATATGGCATTTAAAAAGCTTATCTTTCTAACAGAGTCTAGATATCCGATTGGGTGAATAAACCGTAAATATTGGGTTGAGCGGTTCATCATAAATTCGGTCTAATTATCCGTCGAGTTTTAATTAAAACCCAATTTGATTTAGGAAAGTAAATATCAAGTAATTAATGTATGCGACAGATTTTGGGTTTGTTTACCCTAGTCGTTCCTAAATCTATATATAAGTAACTAGGTCCTTGTATATCTCACAGATATTACTACTACTGCTGCGGTCTGCGCTAGTAAGTCATTTGATGTTTATGCCTCAGTCTCCTTCAGTCATGAATGCCAAAACCCACCAGCAACTTTCTTCTTCTGTAAATTCTCTGAAATTGATTATCAAATTCAAAAATTCAAGGCCTTATGCGATTCTTCCTACGAGAAAATGCAGTGAATCAAGAAAGAGAAAAGAACCTGCTGAGAAGAAAATCAACACGGGTATGAATTTGTATGATTAGACTTGGTTTAATATCAAGAAGAATACCCAAAACAAGAAAACCAAGATTCTTGATCCTGAAGATATTTAAGTGGCTAAACAACTCAAGAGTTTTAGTGTATATAGCCATCAAGAAGAACAAGAGGAGACGTTTATGGGCGTTTCAACAAAACTGACTCTCCTTGCTCCTACTCATTAGATTAGATTAAATATTGTTAGTTAATATTGTTACTGAAAGTTGTGAGATATGTTGAACTACGTACTTCTAGTAGTTGCTCATTAGATTAGATTAGATATTGGTCCTGCATTTGGAGAATTACTTTGTAACCTATTGCACATAATTTTTAACATTACAAGTTGTAGATATTGTTGAACAAGCTAGCTTGAGCCCCTGTTTCGGGAAGTCTTAGATTGTGGTTTTAGTTACCCAACTATAGAATAAAATACTATGATATGTGGTCTAATTCTTTGTTCAAACTTAGAAGCAAATGAGTTAATACAAAAATTCGCCAAAGTAGGTTGAAAATTCACCAAGACTGTTGCACTGCAGCAGTTGCAGCAGCTCCAACCTTGCACTTTGAGCCTTTTATTTGAAGGCTTTAACTTGATGTTTTCAAACAACTAAATGATGGATTAAATACCTTATAATATGATCTTGATTGTGTCCAAAAATGAAAGCTATCGGATCATTATTGAATGAGTTAAAAATCCTCAAAGTAGGTATAAAAGATAAAAAAAATCTGCAGAAACCAAAAATCTGCTATGAACAGAGTTTTTCAAAGGATTGTTTGATGTCCTTATTGATATGTTTTTATACAAGATATATTTTTTTAAAATATTGTGGCAAGGACTACATTTCTGTCCAAAAAGGTTAGCAATTGGGTTAATAAGCATGAAGATAAAATTCTTCCAAGTAGCCTTGAAAATCAAGAAGGTAGAGCTTCCACTCATTGCCTTCAATTGGTTCGGATCAGATTTTTTGGGCTGTACACTATTTTGTACTCCATCCGCGGTTAGGACATCGCTTGCAGGTTCCCAGATTTCTTTCTTCCTTTGGCTAGTTTTTCATAAACTACTGGTAACATGGCCTTTAGATGTATGCTCTTTGTGCAACCAGGCTCCTGAATCCTTTTCTCATTTATTCTTTGACAGTAGATACTCGCGGGCTATGTTAAGCTCTGTTGTGGTTTATAGGCTGGTTTCAGATTCCTTTTGATTGGGACCAATTACGATAACTTATTCAATACACCCATTGAATATCATCCCTAATCATTAACCTTTGTTTGGCTACTATGGTATACAAAATTTGGAATGAAGGAAACCGAAGAATTCATGGTGAGACTCACATAGCTGCTAATATCTTCGCTCAAGACAGTATTAAAATTGTAAAATGTAAATTGTGTTCTGTTCCAAAATTTGACTCATATGTTGACAAACATCCTTATCTTAGCAATTGGGTTAATAAGCATGAAGATAAAATTCTTCCAAGTAGCCTTGAAAATAATAATATCAGATTACACTATGCATTTTCTGGTGAGTTTTAGTTAAACCCCAATTTGATTTGGAATCCAGGAAATCTAAGTAATTAATGTACTCCCTTCGATCTCTTAATTGGTAATCAAGTAATCCCACAGATTTCTTCTAAAACCTTAAACCTTAACAAGAAACAAGTTCGTTCAGGTAATTGGGTTTAGTGATGAAGCTCCCTTCTTCTTCTTCCTCCTCCTCCTCTAATCGCTCCTCTTTTTCCACCATAACTAATCAAACAGAGAAAACCCATCAAACCCATCCTGTAAATTATCTGAAATTCACAACCAAACTCAATAATTCAAAGCCCTCTATTCTTGTTTCGAGTGAGGAATGCAATAAATCAAGAAAAAGAAAGAAACCTGAGAAGAAAATTAATCTGGGGTTGAGTTTGTTTGATGAATCTTGCTTTAATTTCAAGATTCTTGATCCTCCTGCATACATGGGTTCTAAGAAATCTGTTGAAGATATTCAAGTGGCTAAAAAACTGAGGAGTTTCAGACTTTACAGCCATCAAGAAGAAGAAGATGAGAAGTATTTGGGCGTTTCAACAAAACTGCAACTGTTTGATGATCCATGGAAAATCAGGAAAGTTCTGACACAAAGTGATTGCAACCATCTATGTAGGTTGATGTTGGCTAAAGATTTGGTGCAGAAGAATATCATTGATGTTTGGAATCATGCTGGGCATACGGATTACGTTGCGAAAATTTGGACCGCAGATGGGGTTGATGTTGAGGTATTGGATTATGATAGGGAAATGGAGTTTCGCATGACATTCAAGAACTTGCACTCAAGCTACTGCTATATCTTTCGTAACAATAATTGGATCCCCAAGTTTGTCAAGGAGAGGAGACTTAAAAGAGGAGACGAGATTGGGCTGTATTGGAGTCGTACGCATTTAAGATTTGTGTTCTCTGTTGTTGCTTCATATACAAGTTGTTTTGTAGCCGAGAAGTTCATGGACTAAAAATAGTTTTGTACCCTTTTGCGGTGAAGTTAAAAACTTTAATTTGCAGGCTTTTTTTTAAGGTTTAGTTTGTTCGTTGGTTGAAAAAACAAAAGTTGATTAGTGATTAAAATGCTTTGATTATTTACATGTTCCCTATCAAATCATCTGTTTCGACTGCATGTTCTTGACGATTTTCCCTAGCTTCATAATCTTGAATGGTTCATATACTGGTGTTGTGCTTGACAACAACGGGGAAGATAGAGTTTTGAGAATATGGTTCAATTTATCATTTGTAAGATGTTAAAGAACATTAAAGTTGCATAGGTTGAGTTGCCACTTTTTTGTTTAAAGAACAGAACACTGCTAATATTTCTGTTGAGTCTTAGGAAAGTAAATATGAAACAATATCTCTTGGGATCAAGTAATTAATGTATGTATCTCATTTTGAGGACTAAAAATAGTTTTGTAATCCGGTTTGATGTTCATGTCGATAGAATAACCCCCACCCACGCACCCACTTTCAATATTTTTTGGTGTCTTAAATTTTAAAATTTTACTCCAAATCTTCCACGTTACCCCATTTTTAAATTAGTATCCATATCAATCCCATTCCCATCTATAATGAGGTGTTGGGATTAGGATTCCCTCTATTTATGGTTTAAACTCATTGTAGCTGCCTATATTTTGGAAAATTATTTTTTAACTCAGTATCGATTTCGTTAACTAGTTAGGAACTTCAAGAAAAAGTAAATAATTTATGAAAAAAATTTGAATTAAATAAAAACAATAAGATGAATTAATTAAGTTCACAAAAAATACTATCTAGTACACATATTTTCAAGTGATAAAACAAATATCTCGTAGATATGTTTAATCAATATATTATGTTTGAGAAAAATTTAGTATTAATGTTGTCTTAGTTAAAACGGTTGAGCACATATGTTCTATACATGTTCTGTATAATTTAAGTACAACTAAACTTAACTAAGTATTTTTAAGTGTATTTTTTTAAAATTATTTTCCGAATTGTACTTTACTCGGTATTATATAGATACAATTTAATTATTATTGAAGTACAATTTAACTTGACTAATAAGTATATTTTTTAGGCTTAAATATAATTTACTATCATAAACTATATGTCATATTCCACTTCGGTGATCCACCTTTCAATTTTGTTAATTTGAAAAAGTACTAAATATAAACTCTTTAATATATCAAGAAGAGATGGGGTTTTGATGATGATTAATACAAGAAGAGTTTTTATTAGTCTAAATGTATTAAAAAAATGGTGTGACAATTTTACCCTTTAATATATCAAAAAAGTTTAATCACAAAATAAAAAACTATTTTTTTGACATACGTTAGCTGATTTATGCCCCACCCAGACAGTCACGTCAGCAATTTCTGACGTGGCAAGCTCAATTGAATAGAATTGGAAAAAGTTAATAGTTCAATCATCTAATTGACAAAATTGAAAGGTGGATCACCAAAATGAAATATAGCCTATAGTTTAGGGTAATAAATTATATTTAAACCTATTTTTTAATATATTTTTTAACTAGGAGCTATATAGTCAATTTAAATATAATTTAACTTAAATAAATATAGTTTAAGTACAATTTTTTTAAGGCATACTTAACTAGGTACTACATAGGTACAATTTAAGTGTAGTTTAGAAAGAAAGGTTCGTTCTCTTTTATCATTTCACTTTTATGGATTTGGATCATTCCATTTATACATGTGACGCCCCGAAATCCGGGTACTTGAAACCCGTATTCGGTGTTACACGATACTATTCATACAAACTATTTAATTTATTAAATAATTAAAAATACTACATCAAAGTTATCTATTCCCAGGTACGAAGACTTTTAAGTACTTTATTATGTGATAGATAATATAGTATCACATTACAAAACTATAACTATTATAAGTAACGCCTTCCAACTATTCAATCAACTTCCCTTTACCCTCGTCCTTGCAAGAACCTTCTTCGATCTCACTCAGCTGAAAACATTTAATTTCAAAGCAAGAACGAGCATTCAATTGGTCAGCAAGTAATAACAGTTAATGAATATTGTATAAAAGGATTAAATGCTTTCTATGAGTATACTTCTACAACGAATCAATAGTTGTGAAGTAACTGGAATAATTCTGAATAACATAACAATCGTTTATATTTTTGAAACGACATATTGACTATAGATGCTGAGCGGTCACTAGACCATGAACTTTTATTTTCTAGTTCGAAAAGGTTTAGACATAAATTCTTCATCTGCAAACCGTCTGACTTACGGGCGCGGTGGGTGATCAGCATGATATGCCCTGTGGTGATAAACACTAGCTATAGGAACGACATTTGCGTTCGTCATCACCACCTCAGTGCAAACAAAAATTTTCCAATTCAGGGATGTTCTGCTCATACTTGAGTCCAAATCAAAACAATTTAGTTTTGATGACTCTATTATATTCAATAATATTTCAAGATTGAATCAAATATTTAAAACTATGTCTAGCCAAATCAAATTAATGGCTTATTGCCTTTAAACTGTGTATATACATACTAATATTCAATAGTATGTATCAAAACTTGCTATATCAAAGAATTTTGAGTTTAAGGATACTTGCTCATATACAACAATTTATACAAGTTAGGACACTTGCATAACCAAACTTATTACACAAAGAATAGAGCAATTTTGATTATATATAAATCACATGAAAACAATATTGAAATACTTGTAATCAAAGAATAGATTGAATAAAATTCAAGAACTTGCTTGTACAGAATTTAGGAAGTTATAGATAGAATATTTGCTTACAAAGATCCATTGCATAAAGTAATTGCAATAGTTAAGATATATGCTCAATAAAGAATAAGATTTAGATACTTGCCTTGACTGTGAGCTATTGATAAAAGTTCAGCTTAACCTCCTTTCACAGATCCTATACAATCATATTCAAACATACCAACATATTATCCATGTATCCACATCATATAGTTTGTATGTTTATATATTACATAATCACAGTGGCCATGTTTTTACTTTTAAGAAACTTTTATACATTTTTTAAATACCTCATCATTTTACTACAATAACCATTTTTCTCTTTAATAAAGTTTGATACAATCCCAGTTCATGAATTCCACATACTTTTAGTTTATAATCCTTTAGTAATTTAATACATGAGAATTACATACTTCTTATGTATAACTCAAGCACACATGGTGAATACTTGATTCATTTTGTGTGTTGGCATAGTTATAACTTGTATAGGTAGATCATAGATTTATTTGTTATAAACTATTGCATTAAAACTAGCATGCCTCAACCCAACGTCAAAACAGCCCCCTTGATGCCAGACCACGCCAACAGCCCAAGCTTTGCTTGGCCCTGTGGGGCTCAGCTGGTCTTGGTGTGGCCTCGTTTGGCCCTGCAGCCCCAAGCATAGCCTAACAACCCCTAACTTACTATGCCCCTCCTTGCAAATTTTATCTTTTACATTACCCATCTAATTGAGTTGTGGTTTTGCTATATATTCTACATACTTACTTATTTAGGAGTTGGACATTAAACTTTATGGGTAAACTTTTAAACTACGCCATAAAGCCAAAAATGACTGGCCTAAAGTTGCTATAGCAGCTCTCTGCTGCTACCTACTGCTATCATTTAGGCAGCAGTTCCTGCTCCCTATCTTGCATACTTTCATCTCCTTATTTACTAATTCGGTTGCAAAGGACTTTTGGTAATTGGAAATGATATAACCACCTATTAGAATAACCCATAAACTGCAGAGAATACATAATCTACATGAACCAAAATGTTTGCCAAAACAGCCTCTGTTGTTGCGAATTGAAGACTGTTGTTGCCAATGGCAGCAGCTCCTTTCTCTTATCTTCTATGTCTATAATTTTTATCTTACAATCTAATCACTTTAATATGCTAAATTTTTGGAGAGAATATAGTTAATATACTCACCTATTTAAAAAAAATACTAACCAAGCTATTTGAACAACTTAGCTTTGTCGACTGAGAGCTCAAAAAAAGCCCCCAGCCCAGCCAACCCGCTACTATTACTGCTGCCATAGGCAGCAGCCCTACACCTATTATGGCCAATTCTCTATTTTCCTACTTCTAATTCATATAACGGTTTACATCTATTTTTAAATATGTTGTACCTAGCATATGAGAGTATTTTTAAAAATTATAAAGCCTCCCTTTCAGTCTCATTAAGCTGCCCAACACAGAGCTCAAAAATAGCTCGACATACTAATTTCTAACTTTTCATTTTAGCTCATAATTATTTTTCGTTTTAATCTAACATGCCAAAACTCTTTAATTATCATTATATGTAATATATAAATCTATCCCAATCCTTGTTTCTATCTAATATTTGTTTTTAGTCAAAACAGTCCATATAGGACTTTTATGGAGCAAGTTGTGAGCACTGTTTTGAAATCTTCTTTTCATAGTCGTTTGTTTATTCTTCAATCCCATTTTAGCCTCCTTATAACACCACACTACCAACCTATCTCCTTTATTCTAATTCAAACAACAAAAATCCAAAACACAATCAAATTTATGCTTAACCAAGTAACTAGCACACTAACTAGTTTATTCAATAAGTCTAGGGGGACATTTTTTTAGTGACATTTTTTGTTTGGGTTTTTTTTTGTAGTACCTCCCCAAAAATGTATAGTATTTATTCTAACTGAAATTTTTGTAAAAAAAAAACAGTGTTTTAGGTGTAATTTGGATACATACAAGAAACATGGCCTGTACAGTCTGTACAAATGTCGCTACAATGTCGCTAAAACAATGTCGCCGTAGAAGGACTCCTAGTTTATTTCCTTTTTATTAAAATTCTTTCGATTCCCACATAGCTATACAATATGTCAACCCTTGTGATTATGCATACCTAACATCTAGTTTTTACACTATTTTACACCATCAATTGCATCTAAACTAATAAATTACTAACTAATTATACATGAATCACTTTGGCCTTGATTTATAGAACATCACTCCTTGCTCCCCACATTATAGCCCAACTGAAAATTATAATCTATATCAATCACACTCAAACAGCTCCTGCTAAAGAAATCTCCGTCACACATATGGCCTTTAACTTAGTTACAACTATATGATCTAAAACAGTTACGTACTATAAGAAAAATCCTTATTTCTGACGAAAATTTTCGTTGGAAATATTCTATTATTTCTAAAGGGAAATTTCGTCAGATATAAGTTATTTCCCACGGAAAATTCCGTCGGAAATAACTTTTATTTTACTTTATAAAAATAATTTTTTTTCTTTTTTCTTGTTTTCATATGGCCATATGTAGTCATCAAATGTACTAACAAACATTAAAGAGATTTCCGTAGATCAATGAATAAGAAACTTCCAAAGAAGAAAACAACATACCTGAATGGAGTGGAGTTGAAACTAGAAACTAGGCATAAGAAAAAGGCATTGATATCAGCACTACTCCATTATAGTGAGAAGAACACTTTAATCATTCTAGAATAAGTTGGCTTAACTTAAACCTTTAAGAAAAAAAATTTATATAAAAAATCTATTGCAACTTTGAAATAATGAACCATATATGTCTCTTTTGAAATCTAAGAACATACGACCTAAAACTAATGCACAATAGCTTGTAACTTTCATTTCCTAAGAACAATTAATATAGGTCAAGTTTCATCACTCACTTCACTTGGAAGTGGGTACAATAATCAAATGCTATAACATTATATTGTAGTCGTTGCATGCTGAGAGTACGAAGCTTATCACTGACTATATTGTTGATAACAAAAATTGGTACAAAAAATCAGTTCCTATAATCGGCAATGAATGGCAGACTTCAACGATAAACAATAATCAGGTTACAAGTGGAATGATAGAAATCATGAGAGAATCTTCCAAAGCAAAATATAAACATCTAAAGGCCTTGAATTTAACAATATTACAAGCATTTATGGATCAACAAACCGTAGACAATAGAGCCATGCAAAGAAAGAGAACATAAGTACTTGAACACAATAACTACGATAGATGCACAGAGAAACATCTGAAAGCAAAATCAATAAGTTCAAAATATCCATCTACAAAATATTAGCAATATTAATAAGAAAGAAACATAGCAAGACATGAAACAACACAAAAACTTAAGACAATACATATATAACTCGTCATCCGCTACTATTAGTAGCGAACGTAACCCATCGTCCACTACTAATAGTAGCGGACACGAATTTTTCAGTTCTAATCTCGGCCGTTGGTTCTTGTATTGGATGTAAATGATGATATTTGTCCATTTTTTATTCATAGCAAATACTTGCTATAGATCATTCTCCATATATATATAAGTATGATGTGGCATAGGAACTTGAGAAAAGAGAAAAAAATGAGAATTGTCCATTGTTAAGGTTATATATATAATTAGGGTAAAGTGCAAATGTGACCACTGAACGAACCCCTTTTTGTAAAAAATTTTGAATATTGAACCTTTCCATTTCTGTAAAAAAAATTTGAATATTGAACCCTCAGCTGCCAGTGTACTTTTACCAAATTAATTCCCAAAAACATGTTGTTCCCTTGATTTGGGTCTGCTAGTGTACTTTTACCAAATTAATTTCCAACCAAAATATTAGACCATTCGAGTACCTTAGGCTTAGTTATTAAATTACCTAAAGAATAAATTATATACTAAATCAATTCATTTCCCCAACAAAATGTTAAAAGACAAACGTAATATTATTATTAATGAATTATTGGTTTTCAATCAACTAATACTGAAACAACTATTAGTTTTCAATGACCTATTATTATTATTAATAATAATAATTTTATTAATAGAGTAACAGTGACGCCCCCTTTAGATAACCGTAATAACACTCACCACCTCTCTAAAACTCTGCCTTTGATCATTGCTCTCCTTCGTGTGTTTTCCTCCACGATCCTTGGAAATCTAATAAGCAATCCCAACTTTCGCATCTCGTAAATCAACCTCCAAGTTTATTTATAGGCCTTCCACGCGGCTTATAGACGTCTATTCCAATTTGAACTCGACATAGCGCAGTGTCCCAAGTTCGATAAAACAACAACAAAACTTGGCAAGCCAGCTCCACACACTAGCGCCGCGAAGCTATCACGTAGCTCCCTAATGATCACTTACTGCACCTCAAGTGCTGCAGCACCAATAATCAGTGTTGCGGCGATAGCGTTTTTCCGCGTACGCCCTAATCATGCTGCCTTCCACACTTACCTGTCGCACAACTTCTCTGACAACGCGAACTTCGCTTGAAACTCTGTAATAAGCACACCTAGAGGCGGGTGAATAGGTGTAAATACCAAAAAGTGATCTACAGTGGTCAATTTTTAAAGTTTACTATAGCAGGCTATAATAGGACGGTCTAACCCTGTCCGTATTAGTTATGGTCTTCGTCTCTTAAAAACGGATAGCTAATACCTGTCTGTTTTAGTGTATAAATTTTGGCCACGATTATAAACCAAAAACTTTAGAATATTAAAGCATAAAACAGAAACAAAAGAACAATAAATCACACCAAGATTTTTGCGTGGTTCAACCCTTATCCTCTAGTCTAATAGCCTAATCCATGTCCAATACCAAAAGGTATTGGAAACTCTTTTTATTAAACTTTAATACACAATTAAGTAAAAATAAAAAGAAATCCATGTTCAAAGTAGCTTTACACTGATGGATACCACTGCCCCTTTGCACATCTGTAACTTTTCTCACATCTGAGACCTTGAGACTACCTTTGAACAGAATACCTATTACAATGACACCCATGCCAAAACAGGCTTCCATTCGGATTACAAAGATTATGAAGTATTACAATGTTTATTCCAGCTAAAAAAGAATATATAAAAGGAATATAAGAGAATATATTACATATGTGAGGTGTGTTTCTTTAGCCCAGCTGAGTGAATATTTATGTAGAAGCAAGCAACGGCTAGTTGAATATTGTTAGCATGAAATCCTCATATTGCTTTTGAAACTTCAAGAACCTGATATACTTAACAAATATTTTCTAAAAACAAAGATCAGGTTAAATTAGAAAAGGAGTCAAAGAAGATAAAATATTTAGAGTCCTTTTTCAAACCACCTTACTAGTCTCCTATTAAAATTAGACTAGTTACCTTTTTCCTGAATGGTAACGTTAAAGGCAAACAAACTTATAGGGAATTTCCTTAAAATACTCCAACCAAATTTGAATGCTAAAAAATTTAAGATATATCAATATATTCTCCAACTATACATGTTTCCTTAAAAGGCTTAATTCCATACAAATTTGAATTAATTAAACACTTTCCATGATGGACTCTAACTCAAACAGATGTCATAGTAGAACCAAATTCCTTAAGAGTCCCAATAAAAAAAAATTGTATTAACAATATTAATTAAATTTCCAGCAATAAAGATATACATTTTAAGAGTCTTGGACAAGGAATATTCATGTAATCCTACGGATTTCCTTAATCGAATTTATTATCCAAATTGGGCCAAAATATATGACGCCCCCAAAATTAGGTATACATCACCCATCTTGGGTCGTCAGATACATGGTACAGAATACAAATACAACTTACTAATACAACTGTCGTGTACAATACGACAAAATATAACTGTGAGTTTGAATACAATTATTGTCTACTAGAGACTATACAAACTCAAAAGGAGTCCTCATTACAATTATTGTCACACTATTTAATAGAATAGTGAGGACTACTAATACTATCATCTGGTCCATCACTCCGTTCCCCGACTCGTCCCAGCTATATTCTCATTTCCTGAAGAGAACAGTGAAAGAAAGGGTGAGCTCAACTAGCCCAGTAAGAAATATTATGACTAAGATAGAATAAATTATCACTAGCCTTCAACAGTGTTAAACTGATAAAATATAACGAACATCAAGTTTAACTGCAGCGGAACAAGCAATCCATTAAAAGAGTCAAGTAGAGAATAAAATCTACCATATTCTATGATTTAAAAGGTTTTTCAACACTGTTATCGCTGGGACTCATCTTAACAAAATAATCCACATCATCGAATCACCCCTACACTACGGCCAATGATATTCTTTAGTATCACGACCACAATTATCCATGCTCTACGGGCCAAGAATATTTGTGTATTCATTAATGGTCATGATCATGCCAACAACTGTCCATCAATGCACTACGGGCCAATGAGGACTTTTACCACATCATTTGTAACATTACGGTTATGATTATACCGAATAATCCCTGGTCATAATCATACCAAGTCCATCTATGCAGTACAGGCCACAGATGACTTTCAACATTTTATAAACATGAGGATGATGACAATGATATAAGAATTTAATAAAACAAGTTCAAGAATTAATTTATCCAAGAATTAACAACGTCCAAATTGTCAACATGATACTGCTTTGTGGAGTAAAATTCAAGAATGCTTAGAATAATATTTTCATGAAAATATACTGGATGAAAGGCAATTATCAAGGATATTCCACTAATTTCATGGAGTATAGAAGTTAAAACTTAACCAACTTAGTATAATAAAGAATGGAATAACAAAAGAAATTATCCGGCATGCGATGGACCGCACAGATAGGTTATTCTAACAGAATAATAAATAATGGAACCAGGTCCGGCGTAAATGCACAGACAGGATATTCCAACGGAATAATAAATAATAGAACCAGGTCCGGCGTAAACGCACAGATAGGATATTCCGATAGAATAATAAATAATGGAACCAGGTCCGGTGTAAAACACACAGACAAGATGTTCCAACATAATAATAACAAGACGAAACCAGGTCCGGTGTAAAACACACAGACATGATGTTCCAACAGAATAATAATAAAAACAGAACCAGGTCTGGTGTAGAACACACAGACAGGATGTTCCAACAGAATAATAGAAGAATGTCACCAAGTATAGGGTAGACCGCGTATACAGGTTATTCCAATAGAATAATAAGAAATGGAATAACAAAAGTTCTCATCATGAATAAGAAAGAATAACACCCCTTACCATTTTAAAGAAGAACTGAAATAAGGAAGTAGTTAAGTAGCAGAATACTTTTCTTCTCTCTCTCTATAGTTTCTCTCTCTAGAGTTCAGTGAATTCGTAAGAATAATGAAGGAATGAGCTGCTATTTATAGAAAAATGGAATGCATAGTAACTAATCCATAAACGGTCCAGATTGATTACTTTAATCTGACGGTCCATATTTAAAGAAAAATCTTTTAAATAAAATAAAATATATTCTATTTATAGAATAACTTTAATAAAGTATTCTATTTTATATAAAAAGATGTTTCTGTTTTATTACGTTAATAATACGAATAAAACAAAACTTCATTATCGCTAAATAATTCATATTATTAACTGACAATAATTGAATCAAACTGAGTGACTTCTCACATAAGCATTAATAATCAATACCGTGTGCTACTATGCAACCACACGTGTTACTGTACTTTTACTGCTGAGTAGTTCAACAGTATCAATGGTAAAACTTTCGCCGTTATTTTTAACAAAATCTTTTTGTCGTTTTCTCAATCCGATGATAATTCCGTTGTGGGGTCCACCAATGATTGTGCCATTGTACGAATATTCCCTGTTAAAACGAATATTCTCCGACCAATTGAATATTATATAACAATTTGCGTACTTTACAAAATTTATAAATATTACCCACAACTATAACATTATATCAAATTAACTCCATAATATTCAAAAATGATATTTATAGAAAATTCATCTTTATTTATAAAAGTTGGGGTCTTGCAAAATAACTATATTATATTCAATTGACCAATATTATATCAACCCAAAATATAATCCATGCAATCCATAAAATAACCAACATGTATAAATATATTGTCATTATTAAAATCACCAATAATAAAAACTAACACCGACGTCGGCGCCTAAGCACGCTAAATTGACGCAATGCGTGCTAAACTGCGCGCACCTGCGCCTGGCTACAGCCCAGATGCTACCAGGTCAGGCTTTGGCCACGCTTGCCCACTGCTGCGTCATGCCACTTTTGACTGCTAATGCTTGACTTTTCGTTCCAAACATCATTCCAAGCTCCATTCCTTTTCCTACACAAAAACAAACAAAACACATAAAAAGGAACAGAAAACAGTCAAGAACTCACAATTTCATCAAGTTAAAAGTACTCAATTCGTAGGTATAAAATCACTCATCACCTATATTGCAGATTTCAAAATTGGAGTGATTTTTAACACTTTTTTTTAATCCCCACTTTTGAAGAGTACACTATATAATCTCATAATTAAGTATATGATCACTATTAAAAAAAACTTTAAAACTAGGGATTTCTAAGGAAACTATTTTCTTTAGGTTTTTATTCTTTGCACTGTTTTTTAAACTTACAAACAATGTATAAAGGTTATAGACCTTAGTCTTAATCACTTATCGATACTATTTTTAACACTTTAATATTCTCTGTTACGCTTATAACTTTTAACTATGAAGTCATTCCATTGTCATTTTGTAAACGAAAACTGATAAATTCACAACATAAAATGATATTTTCACAATAAAATCGCCACTATAGGTCCTATATATAGTGACGTAGTGACGATTTTCACCGTCGTTATACATCTATAATGACACTTTTGTTGTGAAAATATCAAAAAATATTGTGAAAATATCAATTTCCTTTGTAAAATTGTTCATCAAATTTTATGATTAAATTATCTTTGGTCCTTAAAAATAATAAAACATTATGCTTATTAAAAATATAAATTTTTTGGTGTAATCAAATTGTGACGCCCTCAAAATAGGTATACATCACCCATTCTGAGTCGCCAAATACATGGTAAAGAAACAACTATAACTTCATTATTACAATTGTCGTACAAAATGTGACAACACATATACTGTAAGTTTAAATACAAATATTGTCTTCTAGACAATATCTACACTCAAATAAGTTCTCATTACAATTACTGATACACTATTTTAGAAAATAGTGAGGACTGCTAAAATAACCGATTTGAAACATCACTCCACACCCCGACTAGTTCCCGCTATATTATCGCCTCCTAAGAAGAAAAATAGAACAAAAAAGAAAAGGGCGAGCTCAACTAGCCTAGTAAAGAATATTATGACTAAGATAATGTAGAACAAATTATCGTTAGCCTTCAATAAACCAGATAAAATATAATGGACAACAAGTTTTAGATAAACATTTGCAGCGAAAATAACAATTCATTAGAAGTGTTAAGTAGAGAATGAAATCTACTATCTTCTATGATTTAAAAGTCCATCATCAATATTTTATCCTTGTAACATCAATCAATATACATCTTGAATCAAATATTCATCTTTGCACTACAGGTCAAAGATATTCATTTGTATCATCAGTTGGTCATGTTCATCTCAATACCTGTCCATCTTTACAATACGTGCCAAAGATATTCATCAGGTAATCATTCATCTTTACACTACAGGCCACCGATATTCAGTTATATCACCATTTAGGACTGAGGATGATGAAAAATATCTTAAGAAAATGAATCAAATGAGATAAAAGATCAAAGATTAGGGATTCATACTTTGGTTTATCCAAGTTCAAAACAACTTTATAATAATCAATTGTGGAGAAGAATTCAAGAATGAAGATCAAAATATGGATACAATCAAAGATAGTAACCATAATAAACAACTTGGACAAAGAAAAAAAAATTAATTTTTCTGTGAATAGTGCCGTATACGTGAATAGTGTCGTATACGTGAATAGTAATCTCTACACAAAAAGGTAGAAATTTCACACACAAAAAATCGTACTTTGAGAATAGTACTCGTGAATAGTAACGTATTCATGAATAGTGTCGTATATGTGAATAGTGTCGTATATGTGAATAGTAATCTCGACATGAAAAGGTAAAAATTTTATAATAAAATTCATACCAATATTTTGGTATAATGATATTGAAAGAATTAATATCATTTACGAAGAAAATAACATCCCTTACCTCAAAAGAAAAGTACTTCTGATTGGAATATCGGATATAATGCTAAAGGAAACTTACACTGAATAGCAACACTCAAGATATCTAAATACTCACAAAAATACGCTCGATATTATAGAGAGAGAAAACTTCTGATTCTGGTGTAATTTTCAATTCTAACTAAGCACCCTATTTATAGGAAAATGCTAGAATGTCAAAGCAGACTTAATCTGCTATCTGATGGCTTTACCCGCTGCTATTCATGCACACCAGCATTAAAAAAATCTCAGCACACTAACAAGGGCAAGAGTGGGGCCCACCTAATTTAGAAAATTTCTAAAAATATTTTAAATTTAAATAATATTCAGAAACTTCAATAATTCATAACAAATAGTCCTTTTATCAAAAAAATTCAAATTTTATGTCCATCCCATAGGAAATTTAATTTTCTACAACTTTTTAAAAGAAAGTTTTTCCAAATTTTAAATAGAAAATGACCGAAATCCACATACGGATGATTTTTAATACCTCTATTCTGATAAAATAATGATAAAATACCTCAGCATTAATTCTTTCATTTATATCTACATAAAAATAAATATTTCTTTATCATATAAATCAATAATTAATTATTCACAAATAATATTACAGAATCACTATAAGACCCCAACTTTTTAATGAATAAAATTGATTTTCCTCTATTTATTATTGTAATAAGGTGTTAAATTGATATAATATTTTGGTTATGGGTGAAATGTGTAAATTTTACAAAATAAGCAAGTTGTTATAAAATATTCATTGTTGTCGGAGAATATTCGTTTAGTCGTGGAATATTCTTGCTGTCGGGGAATATTCGTACAACGACGCAGCTATTTATGGGCCCCATAACAGAATAATGGTCGGATGAAAAAAATGACAAGTTTGAGTTTTTATAAATAATGGCGTAATGGTTACCGTTAACACTGTTAGAATACCTGGTGGTTAAAATACAGTAATACGTGTGGTTGCACAGTAGCACACGGTATTGTACAGTATTTTTGAATTATTGATTCTTACGTAAGAAGGCACTACTCAATAATTGTTACAATAATTACTGTTCAATATTTTGTTTTATTGATTCATTGTTGCGTTGATATTTTATATTATTGTTGTTTAATAATTGTCACTGCACAGTATCTCCATTATCAGATTAATAGTTCATATTATTTGAATAATATTATTAGATAGCATTATTAGTAATGTCTAAGGAATTTCTGTCTAGGAATAGGGTTTGGTCACCTAATTGCGCGCCAATAAGGAGAAATCCTTATCGGAAAGTCACATCTTTCATAGGAACGACCTGGTTGTCATAATTATGATTCTGTAATATTATTTGTGAATAATTAATTATTAATTTATATGATAAGAAAATATTTATTTTATGTGGATATAAATGATGGATGTATTTATTGTGGTTATAAATGAAGGAATTAATGCTGAGGTGTTTTATCAGTATTTTATCGAAATGGAAGTTTTGAAAATCGTCCGTATGTGGATTTCGGTCATTTTTCGTTTGGAATTTGGAAAAACTTAAACTTTCAAAGTTGTAGAGAATTTAATTTCCAATGGAATAGATATGAGATTCGAATTTTCTGATAAAAGGGCTATTTATTATGAATTATTAAAGTTTCAAAAATAAATATTTTTATTAAAAATATGGTGGGCCCCGCTTTTAGTTGGTGAGAAATGAAATGTGCTAGAATTTATTTTCAAAAGTGGTGGGCTTGAATAGTAGCAGGTAAAGCCATCAGGTAGCAGGTTAGTCTGCTATGGTGTTCTAAGCATTTTCCAATAAATAGGGTGCTTAGTTAGAATTAAAATTCACACCAGAAACAAGTTTTCTCTCTTTCTCTCTCTATATTATCGAGTGTATTTTGTGAGTATTTAGATACTTTGTGAGTTGCTATTCATCAGTGCAAGTTTTCTTTAGCCTTATACCGATATTTCGATCAGAAGTACTGTTATTTTGAGGTAAGGAATATTATTTTCTTCCTAATGATGTTATTTTTTCAATATCATTATACCGAAATATTGGTATGGATTTTATTGTAAAATTTATACCTTTTTGTGTCGGAGTTACTATTCACGTATACGACACTATTCACGTATACGGCATTATTCACGAATACGGTACTATTCACCGAAAAAATAAAATTTTCTTCTTTTTGTCCAAGATGTCTATTATGGTTACTATCTTTGATTATATCCATGTTTTGATATTTATTTTTGAATTCTACTTTACAATTAGTTATTATGGAGTATTTTTGAACTTGGATAAACTAAAGTACGAATCCCTAATCTTTGATCTTTTATCTCATTGGATTCGTTTTCTTTAAGATATTTTTTATCATCCTCAGTCCTAAATGATGATATTACTTAATATCTTTGGCCTGTAGTGCAAACATAAATGATTACCTAATGAATATCTTTGGCCCGTAGTGCAAAGGTGAACAGGTGTTGAGATGAACATGACCAACTAGTGATACAAATGAATATCTTTGGCCTGTAGTGCAAAGATGAATATTTGATTCAAGATGTATATTGATTGATGTTACAGGTATAAAATATTGATGATGGACTTTTAAATCTTAAAAGATAGTAGAATTCTTTCTCTACTTGACTCTTCTAATGGATTGTTGTTTTCGCTGCAGTTGTTGATCTAAAACTTGTTGTCAATTATATTTTATCTGAATTTTTCATGTTGAAGACTAATGATTAATTGTTGTATATTATTTTAGTCATAATATTCTTTACTGGGCTAGTTGTGTAAGACCCCAACTTATTATAAATGAAATTTAATTTCCTCTATTTATTATTTTGAAATAGTAAGGGTGAATTTGATTAATGTGATTAGTTATGGGTACAAATGCGTAAATATTTTTAAATAAGCAAATGGTTATAAAATATTCATTGTTGTCGGGAAATATTCGTTTGGTCGTAGAATATTCTTACTGTCGGGAAATATTCGTACGACGGCGTAGCATTGTGTGGGCTCCATACCCGGTGGTTAAAACACAATAGCACACGGTATTGTACAAATTATTAATTCTTATGTAAGAAGGCACTACTCAATAATTGTTATAGTAATTACTGTTCAATATTTTATTTTATTGATTTAATAATTGTTGCATTGATATTTTATATTACTGTTATTCAATAATTGTCACTACACAATATTTTTCATTATCGGAGAATAATTCATATTATCTGAATAATATTATTAGATAACATTATTGGTAATGTCTAGAAAGTTCTGTCTAAGGAGAGGTTTGGTCATCTAATTGCGCGCCAGTAAGGAAAAATCCTTATTGGAAAGCCCCCTCTTTCCTGGGAACGGCCTGGTTGTCGATATTGTGATTCTGTAATATTATTTGTGAATAATTAATTATTGATTTATATGATAAGAAAAATATTCATTTTATGTGGATATAGATGAAGAAAATTTTAAAGTGACTATTGTTGAAAAATTGATATTTTATTGATAAAATAATTCATTTAAATATATTATTATATTTTAATAATATAATAATGGTGATATTTTTACAATGAATGTGGGATATATGAATATATGAGGAGGAAAAGTATTTTTGTTGCAAAAGTTATTTAAAACATGTTAAACATGTCTGTGGCCCCATTTCTTGACTGAAATTTGATTATAACCTATAAAATCGTCCGTATGTGGATTTCAGTCAATTTTTATTTAGAATTTGGAAAAACTTTCTTCTGCAAAGTTGTAGAGAATGAAAATTCCTATGGAAAGGATACAAGGTTTGAATTTTTTTGATAAAAGGCTATTTATTATGAATTATTGAAGTTCTGTAATTCCGAAATAATTGATTTTTGAAAGTTTTAATTATTTTTAATAACAAAAACGTTTTTTTTTGTTTTTGTCATTATTGGTGGCTGAATTCAGATGGTCAAGGTGGGCGTAAGAATTTAAATAAATAATATTAATATTTTATTAAATTTTCTGCTTTGGTGTTCTAAGCATTTTCCTATAAATAGGGTGCTTAGGTTAGAATTGAAAATCATACCAGAAACTAAAGTTTTCTCTCTCTTTCTCTCTCTATATTATCGAGTGTATTCTTATGAGTATTTTGATACTTTGAGTGTTGCTATACGGTGCAAGTTCCCTTCAGCACTATATCCCGTATTCCAGCTAGAAGTACTGTCTTTTCTGAGGTAAGGGATGTTATTTTTTTATAAATGATATTATTTCTTTTAATATCATTATGCCAAAATATTGATCTGAATTTTTTATCAAATTTGAAACTTTTTGTGTCGGGGTTACTATTCACGTATACGACACTATTCACGTATGCGGCAATATTCACTAATACGGTACTATTCACCGAAAACTTAAATTTTCATTTTTGTCCAAGATATCTATTATGGATACTAGCTTTGATTGTATCCATGTTTTGATCATTCTTGATTTTTACTTCGCTATGATTATTTATGAAGTATTTTTGAACTCGGATTGTTTAAAGTACGAATCCTTAATATTTGTTCTTTTGTTTCACTAGATTCGTTTTTTTTAAAAGATTTTTTATCATCCTCAGTCCTAAATGATGATATAACTGAATATCTTTGGCATGTAGTGCAAAGATGAATGATTTTCTGATGAATATCTTTGGCCCGTAGTGCAAAGATGAATATGTGTTTAGATGAACATGACCAACTGATGAATATCTTTGGCCTACAGTGCAAAGATGAACATTTGATTCCAGATATATATATTAATTGATGTTACAGGGATAAAATGTCGATGATGGACTTTTAAATTTGTGACGCCCCCAAATCCGGGTATCTTCCAACCCGACAGATGGTGCTCCACTATACTAACATCAATACCATCATTCCATTGAAATACAACAAAACGAGAGTAATTACTATATTCTTATAAAAATCAAAGTATAATCCTTCCCAGGTTCATAAACCGGTTACATCGTTCATTGTTCATAAGGTATAATACATACAACTTATTAAACTATTACACAATGTTTAAGCATCCATCTTAGCTTTGCCCTTATCCTTCTTGGCATTCTCAGTACGTTCACCTTTAACTGCAGTTATATAATTCACGTAAGAAGTGAGCATGACAGCTCAGCAAGTTTAATCAAGGATAACAGGAATACCACATTCGTGAATTATATAACAATTCCAACACAACTGAACAATAATTATGAAGTATTATGAATCAATAATATCATAACAGTTTATAACATCAATTCCCAATGTATAGAATAGATTAGGAATTCTGAACCGGTCAATAGACCATGAACAGTAAATTTAAGTTTTCATACTTGAAAAGGAGTCCACAGCACTAAGGCCGTTCATCCGTATAACTTACGAGCACTTCTAGGTGATCAGCCTATAGTACTCTATGTTGATCAACACTACATTCATTAAACGTATTTACGTTTAATATTTTTGGCAAACTCGCGTGCCCATCGAAATATCGATGAAAAATACTTTTGTTTGTTCATAGACAAACCTTACCTTCACATCCGTACCAATTACTTGGCATATGATAGTGTTAACATTTCTAAATAGAATGATATGGAAAATCATCAATCTATATCTTACGAATAGTCTAGCCGAGTTTAAAATCTGGCATCGACCCTTTCTTTTAAAACAAAGCTTGCAATTCATTCAACGAATCACATAAAACTTGGCTAACGTGGAAGTTAGACATGCGTTAAGAAAACTTGCCTTTCAGCGTCTTCAAATAACTTACTCAACTGACCACAGCCTTTACAGAATCTACATGATATATTCACATAGCACACCGTAATTAGTTATCAAACAACTATTCACATTGTTCTTACCAACTTCTTTCTCTTCTATGTCTTTGTTAACATAATATTTTTATTAAAGTCAATATGACTTATTACCCTTTCGTCCCTGTTTATCTCTTTATGGACGTTTTATTAACCGGACTCAACTTCCTTAATAAAGTATTACTTCGTTCATTTTACATATTTTGTTTACTTACCTTAGACTCCTAAGTTTCATATCATATACCTTAGTATAGATAGTATAGGATTAGTCTTTATACATTCTTTGAGTATATAAACTCAACTCCGATCGATCCTTAACCAACTGAAGTCTAAAGTATAACTAGGTCAATTTTTCCTTACTGCCGGCGCTACGGTGCGGCACCTCGGCGCTGGGGCGCGGCACCTGCACAACATGGGCGCTGGGGCGCGGCACGTTGGCGCTGGGGCGCGAGTTTACAGAATGCTCGGCCGAGTCTGGCGCTGCGGCGCCACCATTTTGTACTAGTTTTGGCGCTGCAGCGCCGAGCCTGTGCACCAGTTGACAAACTAGTTTTGGTTTTCTAACGAAACTCCCGGCTTCCTAATTTGTTCGTTTTACATCCGAATTGACCCATTCGAATTCCTACAGGTCAGGAATTACATCCTTTACGTGTTCATATAAGAATTCAACACTTTCGAATCCGTTAACTCATAATTCACTATTGAGTTCATTTTATCTACGTTCGTAAACATTAATGAGCGTTCAATGCTTGTTTTCTTCGTTTTAAGTCAGAAATCGACGATTCGCGAACCCACGACTCTTAATCACCCTATCTCACGTGTTGACATTGAAAACCAACATTTTCAAGTCTCACAGCAACTTTCGACTACCAATCCGGAATTTCTACGTTTTCGACGTTTAACGTCTATTTTCGTAAAATTCGCCATAACTTCATTACTAATGTTCTCTAAGCCAAATCACATGGAATACTCCATGGATTTCATATCTACATCCTAACCAAGCAATATGCAACTACTAACGGATTGATTGAGTCCAATCATTTATAAACGATCAATCTCAACTATCCATATTTCCATGGTTCAAAACTATTTCAAACCTTATTTTTTTATAACCTCATGACTTATAGAGATTGAATCTATGGTAAGTCATCATTAATCCCTCATACAAGGCGTATACCATCCCTTTATGATTCTCCAATATAAAAGACAATCAAAAAGAAATGGAGAATGAAGAACAAAGAGTATTACCTCAAGTTCCTTAAGAATCTCTTGGAAGAATAGAAGTATAAGCTTCCAAAGTGTATGTTTGCAAGTGTAGCTCTCTTTTCTCTCTCAAATAATCTAAGTTGAGTCTTGGTAAAAATCTCAAATGAATCAACCTAGCTTCCTATTTATAGAATTTAGAATGGAGGGCAATTTAGACATTAAATCCCACCACCTTACTATTCATGTGTGGTCACCAAGTAAGATACTTGGTGACCAAGCCTTATGCTTGGCTTGCACACCAAGGTGGCCGGCCCACCTCCCCTCTTGTGACATCCCATGGGTTGCCCCATGGGTTATACCCATTGGGTTACCCACCGGTTCGACCCACAGTTCAGTTTTTGTGAATTGGGCTTAAGTAAATAAACATTGGGCCTTGACTTTGACTTAACCCACCTAACTCATTGGGCTTAGTCCTTCAATTGATTGGGCTACTCATAATCCAATACAAATGAATTACTTATTAAGTCATAACTTAATTCTATAATACGTATCGTATTCTACACGTATGATTCACGTATTCCTTTCGTATACCATAAGTACAATAATCGTATTATACCTCGTATTTGCTTAACGTATTATACATAGGTACTACTAGCACCACCAATTGTATAACATTTGAATAAAACCTAACACCATTCCTTCTACGCATATTATTTCCTTCTCGGAAATCAATATACTCAACCCTTAGGTTTTAAGTCCGCAGGCGAAAACTTCGTTTTTACCATAAATGAAATATTATCAGATATTCCATCTCATCACGATATTCTATCATTACGCGTTTCTCAGAATTTCAAAATAATTTCTCGGACAGAAACGGATGAATAGTGTATTTACGGAAACTTCTCAGAAAACAATTATTATCGTCTTGGAAATTCCAAACAACTATTTCTACCACGTAGCCAGAATACTAACCACGTTAGCACATTCTAGGTCATAGAACGACCTTCACATAGTTTACTTCACAAAGAATTCAATTAAATTCATTTAATTCACATAATCAAATAAAAATTTAATTGTAATAAAAATTCGATTTTCTCGGGCGTTACATTCTCTCCCCCTTATAAGGATTCTGTCCCCAGAATCTTAGCTTATAATTACATAAACAAATGAGGAAAATCTTCCTTCATTTTACTTTCGAGCTCCCACGTTGCTTCTTCAACATTGTGGTTTCTCCATAACACCTTCACTGAAGGTATGACCTTATTTCTTAAAACTTGTTCCTTCCTATCAATAATTTGAATTGGAAGTTCCTCATAGGACAAGTCCTTCTCTAACTGAATAGATTCATACTCTATCACATGTTTATAGTCCGGTTTATAAGGACGCAACACTGACACATGAAACACATTATGAACGTATTCCATTTCTAGAGGTAAAGCTACTTCGTAAGCTACCTCCCCTATCCTTTTTAAAATCTCAAAAGGTTATACAAACCTTGGACTTAACTTTCCTTTCTTTCCAAAATGTATTTTCCCCTTCCAAGGTGATACTTTCAGAAAAACAAAAGATCCTACATCGAATTCTCTATTTTCTCTGTGAGGATCTGCATACTTCCTCTGCCGGTCTTGAGCCGCAACTAATCGAGCACGTATTAATTCTACCATGCCCGCCGTCTGCTGAACCATCTCTGGTCCCAACATCTGACGTTCACCCACCTCATCCCAACACAATGGAGTTCGGCACTTCCTACCATACAACGCTTCGTAAGGCGGCATGCCTATACTAGCGTGAAAACTATTGTTGTACGAAAATTCTACTAATGGTAGAAATTCGTCCCAACTCCCCTTGAAATTCATAACGCAAGATCTTAACATATCTTCAAGCGTTTGAATTGTTCGCTCACTCTGACCATCCGTCTAAGGATGATACGCCGTACTTAATCTTAACTGCGTTCCCATTTGTTCTTGCAAACTTCTCCAAAAGTTCGATGTGAATCGTAGATCACGATCTGACACAATCGACACAGGCACTCCATGTCTGGAAATAATTTCCTTGACATACAGCTTAGCTAACTGATCTAAGTTATACCTAATTCCTATTGGTAGAAAATGAGCCGATTTCGTTAATCGATCCACTATCACCCAAATAGCATTGTATCCTTTACTTGTGGTTGGAAGTCTCACCACAAAGTCCATCGTGATGTGCTCCCACTTTCACTCTAAAATTTCTAATGGTTGTAACAACCCGCTCGGTCGTTGATGTTCAGCCTTAACTTTTTGACAAGTTAAGCACTTACTAACATATTCTGCTATCTCCCTCTTCATATTCGGCCACCAAAAGTTCCGACGAAGGTCTTGATACATCTTTGTACTACCGGGATGTATCGAGTACCTCGAACTATGGGCCTCCATCATAATTTCTTCTTTTAATTCGAGATTATTAGGAACCCAAATTCTTCCCTCAAAACGAAGTAATCCCTCCTTATCGAGGTTATACTCAGTTTTTTCTTCGTCTTCTATTCTATTCAGCATCTGCTTGCACTCCTCATTGCTCAGTTGTACTCCCCTAACCCACTCCACTATGGTAGGTTGGGTTTCCATGGAAAATAACAATTCTACCGATTCCCCCGGTAACTTAACTTCTAGTTCCATTTTTGCCAGCGCTGTTACCAACTCATTCTGAGTTGTTAACATTGATAATTTCTCTCTACCCTTTCTACTTAGCGCATCCGCTACTACATTTGCTTTTCCCGGATGATATAAAATATCACAATCATAATCCTTTATTAACTCTAGCCACCTTCTCTGTCTCATGTTCAACTCCTTCTGTGTGAAGATATATTTCAGACTTTTGTGGTCCGTGTATATCTCACATTTCTCACCATAAAGATAATGTCTCCATATCTTTAGGGCAAAAACTACATCTGCCAATTCCAGGTCATGAGTAGGATAAATCTTCTCATAATCCTTCAATTGACGTGATGCATACGCAATGACCTTGCCATGCTGCATGAGCACGCAACCCAATCCTTTATGCGAAGCATCGCTATACACTACAAAATTCCCGGTATCGTCTGCTAAGGACAATATCGGTGCCTCACTTAATCTCTTCTTCAATTCCTGAAAGCTGTTCTCACATTTTTCAGTCCACACATACTTCACTAACTTTCTTGTCAGATTGGTTAATGGAGTAGCTAATTTAGAAAAGTCTGAAATGAACCTTCTATAGTACCCTGCTAACCCTAGAAAACTCCGAATCTCAGTCGGCGTCTTCGGTTGCTCCCATTCGTTAACTGCTTCTACTTTGGCCAGATCTACGGAAATGTCATCCTTATCAATAACATGTCCTAGAAATTTCACTCTCTCAAGCCAAAATTCACACTTTGTGAATTTTGCATACAACTTCTCCTTCCTTAGCGTTTCCAAAACTATTCTTAAATGTTTCGTATGATCTTCTAGCGTCTTTAAATAGACTAGAATATCATCAATGAACACTACGACAAACTTGTCCAAATATTGTTTGAACACTCTGTTCATCATATCCATAAATGCGGCTGGCGCATTAGTCAACCCAAACGACATCACCAGAAACTCGTAGTGACCATAACGAGTTCTGAATGAGGTCTTAGGTATATCTTCCTTCCTCACCTTCAACTGATGATACCCCGTGCGCAAATCTATTTTAGAAAAATACTTTGCCCCTTTCAACTGATCAAATAGATCATCGATCCTGGGCAAAGGGTACCTATTCTTAATCGTTAACTTGTTCAACTCTTGATAGTTAATACAAAGTCTTAACGACCCATCCTTCTTCTTTACAAACAACAACAGTGCTCCCCAAGGAGACACACTTGGTTGAATGTACTTCCTATCTAACAGTTCTTGTAATTGAACCATTAACTCCTTCATTTCAACTGGCGCCATTCGATATGGTGCCCTTGAAACTGGTTCCGTTCCCGGTAACAAATCAATTACAAATTCTACCTCCCTATCCGGTGGAATACCCGATAATTCCTCCGGAAATACATCCACGAACTCTTGCACAACTGGTATCTGATCCAAGGATGTCCCCACTCATTGGGTATCCACCACATGGCATAGATAACCTACACACCCTTTTCTTAACATCTTCCTAGCTTGTATCATTGACAAACAACAAGAGTGTCTCGGTGAATTACTACCGAAAAACACTACCTTGGTTTTCTTAGGAAGCCGAAGGTTTACACTTTTCCTATGGCAATCTATAATTGCCTCATGGTTCACCAACCAATCCATACCAAGAATTACATCAAATTCTTTTAGCCTTATCGGTACCAAATCTACCGATAACTTATTTTCCCTAATTTCTACGCAACAGTTCTTATGAATATGTTCAATGGGGATTATCTCCTCGTTTGCTACCTTAACGTCTAAAGGTATAGGTAACTTCTCAGGAATTAACCCTAATCGTTTAGCAAATTCACATGCTATAAAAGAACAAGTAGCACCCGAGTCAAATAGCACATAAGCATTTATCTCATTGACCGGAATGATACCTGCTACCACATCTGTTGATGCAACTGCATCTTGAACAGTCATATTAAACGTACGAGCCAAGGGTCTACCCACTAATGGTGTTGGTCCAGTAATGGCTAATTTACCACTACCAGAACTCTTATTCCCCTCTAAACCCTTCTTTGGGCAATTTCTTGCCATGTGGTCCTTTGACCCACAGACAAAACACCCCTGATTCTTCTTAGGGTTAGGACAATTGGGTGACAAATGTCCCTCCTGCCCACAGTTGTAGCATACTGCTTTCCCCTTTAAACAGACTCCCATGTGAGATTTTCCGCATGTCTTACATGCTTCCGTTCTCCTTTTGGGATCTCCCTGTTTTACCCCGGTATTCCCAGGATTAAAACCCTTCCTCTTTGGCAAGTTGTCGCTTCCGCTGACAACTTCTGCCTTACTACTTCCTTCTATCTTACTCTTAATATTCCGCTCTTTGTGGTACTGAGACAAGGCCTCACCACCACCTTCAGCTATTATCGCCTTCTCCAGAATGGTTCCATAGGAAGCACTCTGGAAAATCGATATTCTACTATAGAGCCAAGGTTTTAAGCCTTGCTCAAATTTGCGCGCCTTCCTTTCCTCCGTATCCACCTGATGTGGAGCAAATCTTGCCAACTCATTAAATTTGGCGGCATATTGGGGAACAGTTATATCCCCCTGCTTAAGTTCTAGAAACTTAATTTCCATCCTACCCTGCATGCTAGTAGGGAAATAGTTCTCGAAGAAAACCTTCTTAAACTGTTCCCACGTAATAGCCTCTGTCCTAGCCCCACCCTGGTGAGCTTCCCACCAGTAGTTGGCTTCTCCCTTCATCATGTAAGTCGTAAAAGAAGTCTTTTACGCCTCACCTATGTTTGTTATCATAAACGCCTTTTCAATTTCCCTAATCCATGTTTGGGCTTCTAGTGGATCCGTCGTTCCTCGGAACTCGGGAGGACCCACACTTTTAAAGTCCTTAAAGGTAGTTGTTCTTACTACCCCAAGAGCTACAAGAATCCCACCCCCCACTTGGTTAAATGCAGCCGTTAATAAATTAACGAACTCTTGCATAGGGTTGTTAGGACCCCCTTGATTTTCATTATGAGACTCGGCCTCATGGTTCCGTTGTCTCCTTCTTGGCGGCATAATTCTAATTAAACAAATAAAGTTTCGTTATTATCTATTTAATTACTCAGTTATCATTTTAAATTAACAACAACCATTCATACCACACAAGCACGTTAAATAAAAACGTCATTATATTAATATGCTTTCATAGTCAAAACTATTTACATCATGTTCCCTTAGCCAAAAGCTATCACATACTATCCCGCGATTGCCTTCTACAAAAGTTGGGATTTACAAAAAGACTACCCTTAATTATACAAAAGAGGGTTTTACGTCACTACTTATATACAAAAAGTTCTAGCGACCTTCTAACACTGTCGAACGGCATTTTCATATTTCTGATTTGCCAGAATCGACACTATATCTCGACTTATGGTATGTCGAGTCTGCCCGGACTCAATAGAATAACAAGCAATTTTCAGCTTGAAATCTTCATGAGCGCATTCATGAATGTATGTCATCCTAGCTATTTCTGATCTTTCTCAACCAGTTTCTGCTTTAGCTCGAGGACCTCATCCTTATAGCTATGAGCCTTATCAGTCATAAGCACTTTTTCATCGTGCTCCGACTCAAAGTCTACCTCTGCAGATTCTTTCGCCTCATATAGGGCAGTTATCTCCTCAATCTGTGCCTCTACCTGAGTACGTAGGTGCACATTCCTATCCAACACCGCTAAATACAGTGCTCGTTGCATCCAAAGATGATGGCTCCAGAGTAGGTAACACCGTGTTAATCGATGTCACCTCCATTTCCTCCTCCACATCTAGCATCTCCTTAAGGTATGATGCTAAACCCATAGTCTCCTCGGAGTATTCCTCCTCAGAGATGTACTCCTCAATGTCTGAGTCTTCTATTACAACTATCGGTACCTCCATCACTGGCATTGGTACTACCTCAACTTGGTTAACTGAGTCCTCACTTATCATTTCCACGTTTCTAAACATCAAGCTATCGGTTGACATCTACAAACACATAACACGTTGATTAGTACATAATACACAATAGTATAAGCACAAATCACATTTAATATCTTTAAGATTAATTTTCATCTTTTAATTCTTTCGATACTGAGTTATCTCAATATCTTCTTAATTCAATAGACTTGAATTTCATTTCTCGGACTTTACCTTCCTTACAAGGTTATTAGCCTAAGGTTTTCCCCCCCTTAAGTTTTATAACCTAAGGCTTTGATACCAACCTGTGACGCCCCCAAATCCGGGTATCTTCCAACCCGACAGATGGTGCTCCACTATACTAACATCAATACCATCATTCCATTGAAATACAACAAAACGAGAGTAATTACTATATTCTTATAAAAATCAAAGTATAATCCTTCCCAGGTTCATAAACCGGTTACATCGTTCATTGTTTATAAGGTATAATACATACAACTTATAAAACTATTACACAATGTTTAAGCATCCATCTTAGCTTTGCCCTTATCCTTCTTGGCATTCTCAGTACGTTCACCTTTAACTGCAGTTATATAATTCACGCAAGAAGTGAGCATGACAACTCAACAAGTTTAATCAAGGATAACAGGAATACCACATTCGTGAATTATATAACAATTCCAACATAACTGAACAATAGTTATGAAGTATTATGAATCAATAATATCATAACAGTTTATAACATCAATTCCCAATGTATAGAATAGATTAGGAATTCTGAACCGGTCAATAGACCATGAACAGTAAATTTAAGTTTTCATACTTGAAAAGGAGTCCACAGCACTAAGGCCGTTCATCCATATAACTTACAAGCACTTCTAAGTGATCAGCCTATAGTACTCTATGTTGATCAACACTACATTCATTAAACGTATTTACGTTTAATATTTTTGGCAAACTCGCGTGCCCATCGAAATATCAATGAAAAATACTTTTGTTTGTACATAGACAAACCTTACCTTCACATCCGTACCAATTACTTGGCATAGGATAGCGTTAACATTTCTATATAGAATGATATGGAAAATCATCAATCTATATCTTACGAATAGTCTAGCCGAGTTTAAAATCTGGCATCGACCCTTTCTTTTAAAACAAAGCTTGCAATTCATTCAACGAATCACATAAAACTTGGCTAACATGGAAGTTAGACATGCGTTAAGAAAACTTGCCTTTCAGCGTCTTCAAATAACTTACTCAACTGACCACAGCCTTTACAGAATCTACATGATATATTCACATAGCACACCGTAATTAGTTATCAAACAACTATTCACATTGTTCTTACCAACTTCTTTCTCTTCTATGTCTTTGTTAACATAATATTTTTATTAAAGTCAACATGACTTATTACCCTTTCGTCCCTGTTTATCTCTCTATGGACGTTTTATTAACCGGACTCAACTTCCTTAATAAAGTATTACTTCGTTCATTTTACATATTTTGTTTACTTACCTTAGACTCCTAAGTTTCATATCATATACCTTAGTATAGATAGTATAGGATTAGTCTTTATACATTCTTTGAGTATATAAACTCAACTCCGATTGATCCAACTAAAGTCTAAAGCATAACTGGGTCAATTTTTCCTTACTGCCGGCACTGCGGCGCGGCACCTTGGCGCTGGGGCGCGGCACTTGCAAAACATGGGCGCTGGGGCGCGGCACGTTGGCGTTGGGGTGCGAGTTTACAGAATGCTCGGCCGAGTCTGGCGCTGCGGCGCCACCATTTTGTACTGGTTTTGGCGCTGCGGCGCCGAGCCTGTGCACCAGTTGACAAACCAGTTTTGGTTTTCTAACGAAACTCCCGGCTTCCTAATTTTTTCGTTTTACATCCGAATTGACCCATTCGAATTCCTACAGGTCAGGAATTACATCCTTTACGCGTTCATATAAGAATTCAACACTTTTGAATCCGTTAACTCATAATTCACTATTGAGTTCATTTTATCTACGTTCGTAAACGTTAATGAGCGTTCAATGCTCGTTTTCTTCGTTTTAAGTCGTAAAGCGACGATTCTTGAACCCACGACTCTTAATCACCCTATCTCACGTGTTGACATTGAAAACCAAAATTTTCAAGTCTCACAGCAACTTTTGACTACCAATTCGGAATTTCTACGTTTTCGACGTTTAACGTCTATTTTCGTAAAATTCGCCATAACTTCATTACTAATGTTCTCTAAGCCAAATCACATGGAATACTCCATGGATTTCATATCTATATCCTAACCAAGCAATATGCAACTACTAACGGATTGATTGAGTCCAATCATTTATAAACGATCAATCTCAATTATCCATATTTCCATGGTTCAAAACTATTTTAAACCTTATTTTTTTATAACCTCATGACTTATAGAGATTGAATCTATGGTAAGTCATCGTTAATCCCTCATACAAGACGTATACCATCCCTCTATGATTCTCCAATATAAAAGACAATCAAAAAGAAATGGAGAATGAAGAACAAAGAGTATTACCTCAAGTTCCTTAAGAATCTCTTGGAAGAATAGAAGTATAAGCTTCCAAAGTGTATGTTTGCAAGTATAGCTCTCTTTTATCTCTCAAATAATCTAAGTTGAGTCTTGGTAAAAATCTCAAATGAATCAACCTAGCTTCCTATTTATAGAATTTAGAATGGAGGGCAATTTAGACATTAAATCCCACCTCCTTACTATTCATGTGTGGTCACCAAGTAAGATACTTGGTGACCAAGCCTTATGCTTGGCTTGCACACCAAGGTGGCCGGCCCACCTCCCCTCTTGTGACATCCCATGGGTTGCCCCATGGGTTATACCCATTGGGTGACCCACCGGTTCGACCCACGGTTCGGTTTTTGTGAATTGGGCTTAAGTAAATAAACATTGGGCCTTGACTTTGACTTAACCCACCTAACTCATTGGGCTTAGTCCTTCAATTGATTGGGCTACTCATAATCCAATACAAATGAATTACTCATTAAGTCATAACTTAATTCTATAATACGTATCGTATTCTACACGTATGATTCACGTATTCCTTTCGTATACCATAAGTACAATAATCGTATTGTACCTCGTATTTACTTAACGTATTATACATAGGTACTACTAGCACCACCAATTGTATTACATTTGAATAAAACCTAACACCATTCCTTCTACGCATATTATTTCCTTCTCGAAAATCAATATACTCAACCCTTAGGTTTTAAGTCCGCAGGCAAAAACTTCGTTTTTGCCATAAATAAAATATTATCAGATATTCCATCTCATCACGATATTCTATCATTACGCGTTTCTCAGAATTTCAAAATAATTCCTCGGACAGAAACGGATGAATAGTGTTTTTACGGAAACTTCTCAGAAAACAATTATTATCGTCTTGGAAATTCCAAACAACTATTTCTACCACGTAGCCATAATACTAACCATGTTAGCACATTCTAGGTCATAGAATGACCTTCACATAGTTTACTTCACAAAGAATTCAATTAAATTCATTTAATTCACATAATCAAATAAAAATTTAATTGTAATAAAAATCTGATTTTCTCGGGCGTTACAAAATTCATAGATGATAGTAGATTTCTTCTCTACTTAACTCTTTTAATGAATTATTATTTCTGCTGCGAATATTAATTTAAAACTTGTTGTCTATTGTATTCTATCAGATTTTTCCCTGTTGAAGACTAACGATAATTTGTTCTATATTATCTTAGTCATAATATTCTTTACTGGGCTAGTTGAGCTCACCTTTTTCCTTTTTGTTCCATTTTTCTTCTCAGGAGGCGAGAATGTAGCGAGTACTAGTCGGGGTATGGAATGATGGTTCTAAAAGTTATTTTAGTAGTCCTCACTATTTTTATAAAATAACGTATCAATAATTGTAATGAGGACTTATTTAGGTGTGAATAATATCTAGATGACAATATTTGTATTTAAACTCACAGTTTATGTGTTATATTAATAAAGTTGTAGCTGTTTCTGTACCATGTTATTGACAACTCAGAATGGGTGATGTATACCTATTTTGGGGGCATCACAGTTGGTATCAGAGCTTAGGGATATGATCTCTGGCGGAGATCGGGGAATAGAACTAGGAGGGGAGAGACGAGTAAAACCTTCGCTAATGTGTCTTACCTAAGCTTATTTGTTGGTTGGTCAGTATATAGGGATATTATGTGATATGTTGATTTCTTTAATTAACCTTTTTTATGGCAGTATTTGAGAATGTCGACTGAGAATGTTAACAGTGGAGTAAATGAGACTGTGGAGACACCTTTACTCACCAACGAGGAGAACGTGCAACATGCTAGCAATGTTCCTCCTGTAAATAACACCACTGAGCAGATGATGAACGATGGAATGTTTAGAAGATTTTTGCAGTTCATGCAAAATCAGACGAAGGAGACTCGTGTACAAAATACAGGTGAAAATGATAGCAACGCGCGATTTGTCACGGCCAAGCAGTTCAAAGAGTTGGGACCACCAGAATTCTGGGGAAAGCCGGATCCAATTAAGGCGGAGACGTGGGTCAAGCAAATTACCAAAATATTCGATGTCTTGGGATGCACGGAGGAACAGAAGGTTCCATTTGCCACCTTTATGTTCCGTAATGAGGCAGATTACTGGTGGGAATCTGTGAAGCGTACCCATCCAGCCGCACTCAGCATGTCTTGGGAGACATTTTAGAAACTATTCAATGACAGTACTTTCCTGAAAGTATTCGTCATATGAAGGAGGTAGAGTTTATTAGACTGGAGCAGAACAACATGACCGTGTCCCAATACGAGGCGAAGTTCGCGGAGTTATCTAGGTTTGCACCTCATTTGGTGGAGAATGAGAAACGTATGACACAGATGTTTTTGAAAGGTTTGAAACCCGACATACGTCAGTATCTCATTTCTCATAAATTTTCTCTATATTCAGATGTTGTCAACAGGGCTCAATTATTAGAGCGAGATAACGAGTACGTTCAACCGAGGGACCACAACCAGGATCGTACTGGTGACAGCAGTCATCGGAGCAACGATAACCATCGGGGAAAGAAGAACACGGACAAAAGCGGTAACCACTCTGGTGGTAATCGTGGCCATGATAATAGAAGAAGCGAGTGGGGGGAGATTTTAAAAAGAGGAAATTTAACAATGATAATGTGAAGACGTCAGCATCAGCAGCAACTGGTTCTAAGGGAGGAGAACGACCACCGGTCGTATGCTACAAATGCGAAAAAGAGGGACATATCAGCCCAAACTGTCCACAATAGTTCAAGATATGCTATAATTATGGAAAGGAAGGACATATCGCTCGAGATTGTACGGTAGCGAAACCAATTCTAGTGGGGATGGTGACTCAAAAGGCTGTCCTAGAAAAGTCAAAGTCAACGGTTCTTGAAAGAGCGTTTGTCGTGACTGGTCAAAATGCAAGGAACCCAAATAAGGTGATCACGGGTAAGCTAATCATAAATTCTTGTGAAGTTTATACCTTACTAGATACCGGTGCTACCCATTCATTTATCTCTCCTGCTTGTGCTCAATGTTTAAACTTGACTCCGGAGAAATTAGAATTTGACCTATCTGTGGAGACTCCGTTAGGAGAAACTTTCATAATATCCACTGTTTATAAATCTTGTTTGATCCAAGTTGGCACCATCACATTACCTGTTGATCTTATCTCTTTAAAAATACTTGCTTTTGATATGATTTTAAGGATTGATTGGTTAACTACTTATCATGCCAAAATTGATTGTTTTCGTAAGGTTGTTAGTTTTTATATTCCTAATCAACCTGTTGTACGAATTCAAGCAACTAAACCACTAAAATCAATCACTGTCATATCAAGTCATAAAGCTATTCATTTATTAAAAAATTGATGTCAAGCTTTCTTAGCCCATGTAATGAATTTGAATAAAGTCATGTCAGATTTGAATAATATTCCTGTTGTTAGTGACTTTCCTAACGTATTTCCTGAAGAATTTCCCGGTCTACCCCCAGAACGTGAAATTGAATTCTTTATTGATCTTGAACCTGGTACAAAGCCCATTTTCAAAACCCCATATTGAATGGCTCCTATTGAACTTCAGGAGTTAAAGGTCCAACTACAGGAATTGTTGGACATCGGTTTCATTCGTCCTAGTACATATCCTTGGGGTGCTCCTGTTTTATTCGTAAAGAAGAAAGATGGGAGTATGCGACTTTGTATTGACTATCAGGAATTGAATCATGTCACCATCAAGAATAGGTATCCGCTACCTCGTATTGATGACCTGTTTGACCAGTTACAAGGAGCACAATTCTTCTCAAAGATCGATCTTCGTTCTGGATATCATCAGCTGAAGATTAGAACTGAAGATATTCCAAAGACTGCCTTCAGAACTCGGTACGGGCATTATGAATTATTAGTCATGTCTTTCGAATTGACTAATGCTCCTGCGGCTTTCATAGATATGATGAACCGAGTATTCAAGGAATATTTGGATCAGTTCGTTGTTGTCTTTATTGATGACATCCTCATATATTTCAAAAGTCATGAAGATCATAAGCACCATTTGAAGCTGGTACTCCAAAGGCTTCGTGAAAACAAGCTATATACCAAGTTGAAGAAATGCGAGTTCTGGCTTGAGGAAGTAGCATTCCTTGGGCACATGGTGTCAAAACATGGAGTATCTGTTGACCCGGCGAAGATTGAAGCAATACAAATTGGGAGCAACCTAAGTCGATGACCGAAGTACGTAGCTTTTTGGGCTTAGCTGGTTATTATCAGAGATTCGTGGAAGGGTTTTCTCGAATCGCTACTCCGTTAACTCAGTTGACTCGGAAGGATACAAAATTCGTATGGAGCGAGGAATGCGAAAAGAGTTTTTAAGAGCTCAAGATGAGATTCATTTTGGCACCTGTTCTGACAATACCATCTGGTTCGGATGAATTTGTTATCTACAGCGATGCTTCGGGCAAAGGGTTAGGATGTGTTCTCATGCAACATAGGAAAGTCATAGCCTATGCCGCGCGATAACTTAAAGAATATGAGAGAAATTATCCTACTCATGATCTAGAGTTGGCAACAGTCATTTTCGAGCTAAAGATCTGGAGGCACTATCTATATGGGGAGAAAGTGGAGATATATTCAGATCATAAAAGCCTCAAATATTTCTTCACCCAAAAGGAACTCAACATGCGGCAACGACGTTGGCTCGAGCTGTTGAAAGATTACGACCACGCTATTCAATACCATCCTGGAAAAGCGAACGTGGTAGCTGACGCGTTGAGTAGAAGATCATACGTGAGAACGAGTGCGATGCTATCAACACAAAGGCCCATTTTGGGTGATTTACAAAAGATGAAGATAGAATTCAAGACTCTGGGACCCATGCGATGATGTCAAACATATGCATAAAACCAACTTTAATCGATAAAGTTAAGGTTGCTCAAGCCACGGACCCAGAGCTGATGCGTATGAAGAAGAAAGTACAAGAAGGTGTTATCCCAGAAGCAAGAATCGATGAAGAAGGAATACTTCGAGTCAACTCCAGACTTTGTGTTCCTAATGATCTGACTTGAAACATAGAATCATAATGGAAGCACATAACACACCGTTTACAATTCACCCTAAAAGTACCAAAATATATCGTGATCTTCGACATATATTTTGGTAGAACAATATGAAGAGAGAGATTAGGAAGTGTATCTCGAGGTGTTTAACTTGTCAACGTGTAAAGGCGGAGCATCAAGTGCCTAATGGTCCATTGCAACCACTTGAGATTCTGAAATGGAAGTGGGAACACATTACCATGGATTTCGTTACAGGTTTTTCCACGGTTTCTCAAGGCATAAATGCTATTTGGGTTATTGTTGATAGATTAACTAAGTCTGCTCATTTCTTGCCGATACGGGAGACTTATTCTCTTGAACGCCTTACTCATATGTACATAAATGAGATTGTGAGATTGCATGGCATGCCAGTATCCATAGTTTCGGATCGTGACCCAAGATTTACTTCACAATTTTGGGTTAGCTTGTAAAAAGATATGAGCACGGATTTACGATTCAGTTCGGCATACCATCCTCAAACGGACGGACAATCAGAGCAGACTATTCAAACTCTTAAAGATCTATTAAGACTTTGTGTCTTAGACTTCAAAGGGAGTTGGGATAAGTATTTACCATTGGTGGAGTTTTCTTACAACAGTTATTAGGAAAGTATAGGTGTAAGACCCCAACTTATTAATGAATAAAATCAAATTTTCTCTAAATATTATTGTGAATAATAAGGGGTTAATTTGATATAATACTTTGGTTATGGGTGAAATGTGCAAATTTTACAAAATAAGCAAGTGGTTATAAAATATTTATTTTTGGTCGGTGAATATTCGGTTGGTCGTGGAATATTCTTGCTGTCGGGGAATATTCGTACGACGACGCAGCCTTGTGTGGGCCCCATAACGGAAAGCGATTGGATGAAGAAAACGACAAGTATAAGTTGTTTATAAATAACGGCGTAGTTGTTACCGTTAATACTGTTGGAATACCCGGTGGTTAAAATACAGTAGCACACGGTATTGCACCAATTATTGATTCTTACGTAAGAAGGCACTACTCAATAATTGTTACAGTAGTTATTATTCAATATTTTATTTTATTGATTCAATAATTGCTGCGTTGATATTTTATATTATTGTTGTTTCAATAATTGTTGCTGCACAGTATTTTCATTTATCAGATCAATAATTCATATTATTTGAATAATATTATTAGATAACATTATTGGCAATGTCTAGAAAGTTCTGTCTAAGGAGAGGTTTGGTCATCTAATTGCGCGCCAGTAAGGAGAAATCCTTATTGGAAAGCCCCCTCTTTCCTGGGAACGGCCTGGTTGTCATAAATGTGATTCTGTAATATTATTTGTGAATAATTAATTATTGATTCATATGATAAGGAAATATTTATTTTATGTGGATATAAATGAGGGATATATTTTTGTGGTTAAAAATGAAGGAGTTAATGTTGAGGTTTTTGTCAGTATTTTTGTCGGAATGGAGGTATTAAAAATCAGGGTTTTTGAGATAGTTTGCGGGGGTTATAATTTTTAATCCGACCGTTGGATCGTGGTAATTTTTGGATATGTTATACATATATAAGTTGAGTATATGTCCACAAATTTTGAACCGTTAAAAATGAACGTATGATTTATTACGAATTTTACAAGATGACTGGTTCAGAAATTGTTGAATTTTCGGAGTTTATCATTTTGGTGGAAAATTCTAGAATTGGTGGGCCCCACTTGTGGTTGGTGAAGAAATGTGCTGAATTATATTTCAAATGTGGTGGGTGGGAATAGTAGCAGGTAAAGCCATCAGGTTGCAGGTCAAACCTACCAAAATTTTCCTATAAATAGAGGGCTAAGTTAGAATTGAAAATCACACCAGAAACAAGTTTTCTCTCTTTCTCTCTCTAGATTATTGAGTGTATTTTGTGAGTATTTAGATACTTTGAGAGTTTCTATTCATCAGAGCAAGTTTCTTTCAGCCTTATACCGGTATTCCGACCAGAAGTACTGATATTTTGAGGTAAGGGATATTATTTTCTTCTTAAATGATATTATTTTCTTCAATATCATTATGCTGAAATATTGATATGAGTTTTTATCAAATTTGGAACTTTTTGTGTCGGGGGTTACTATTCACGTATACGGCACTATTCACGTATACGGCACTATTCACCAAAAAATAAAATTTTCCTTTTTGTCCAAGATGTCTATTATGGTTACTATCTTTGATTGTATCCATGTTTTGATCTTTATTTTTGAATTCTGCTTCACAATTGATTATTATGAAGTATTATTGATCTTGGATAAACTGTTATACGAATCCCTAACTATTTGTCCTTCTGTCTCACTGGATTCGTTCTCTTTAAGATATTTTTCATCATCCTCAGTCCTAAATGATGATATTACTGAATATCTTTGGCCTGTAGTGCAAAGATGTATGATTACTTGATGAATATCTTTGGCCTGTAGTGCAAAGATGAACAGGTGTTGAGATGAACATGACCGACTGATGATACAAATGAATATCTTTGGCCTGTAGTGCAAAGATGAATATTTGGTTAAAGATGATTATTAATTGATGTTACAGGGATAAAATATTGATGATGGACTTTTAAATCTTAGAAGATAGTAGAATTCTTTCTCTACTTGACTCTTCTAATGGTTTGCTGTTTCCGCTGCAGTTGTTGATCTAAAACTTGTTGTCGATTATATTTTATCAGATTTTTCCCTGTTGAAGACTAACGATAATTTGTTGTATATTATCTTAGTCATAATATTCTTTACTGGGCTAGTTGAGCTCACCCTTTTCCTTTTTGTTCCATTTTTCTTCTCAGGAGGTGAGAACATAGCAGGATCTAGTCGGGGTATGGAGTGATGGTTCTAGAAAGATGTATTAGCAGTCCTCACTATTTCTGTAAAATAGTGTTTGAATAATTGTAATGAGGATTTATTTGAGTGTGGATATTGTCTAGAAGACAATATTTGTATTTAAACTCACAGTATGTGTTGTCGTATTTTGCACGACAATTGTATTATTGAAGTTGTAGTTTGCTTTCTGTACCATGTATTTGGCGACTCAGAATGGGTGTTGTATACCTATTTTGGGGGCGTCACAGTTGGTATCAGAGCTTAGGGATATGATCCCTGGCTGAGATGTGAGACAAGAACTAGGAGGGGAGAGACGGGGAATTCCTTCGCTAGTATGACCTGACTAAGTTTATTTGGTGTTTATTTGGTCGGTCAGAGTATAGGGATAATATATGACATGACTATTAACCCTTGTTTTATGGCAGTATTTAAGAATGGCAGCTGAGAACGTTAATAATGGAGTAAATCAGACCGTGGAGACACCTTTGATCACTACCCAGGGGAACGTGCAACAGGAAGGCAATATTCCTCCTGTAAACAACGTTACCGAGCAAACGATGAATGATGGAATGTTTAGGAGCTTTTTGCAGTTCATGCAAAATCAGACGAGGGAGACTCGTGTGCAGAATACGGGTGGAAATGATAACAACGCGCGGTTTGTCACAGCTAAGCAGTTCAAAGAATTGGGACCACCAGAATTTAAGGGAAAGCCGGATCCGATCATGGCGGAAACGTGGGTCAAGCAAATTACCAAGATATTTGATGTCTTGGGATGCACGGAGGAACAGAAGGTTCCATTCGCCACATTTATGTTCCGCGGTGAGGCAGACTACTGGTGGGAGTCTGTGAAGCGTACCCAGCCTGACGCACTCAACATGTCCTGGGAAACATTTCAAAAACTGTTCAATGACAAGTACTTTCCTGAAAGTATTCGTCATATGAAGGAGGTTGAGTTTATTAGACTGGAACAAAACAACATGACGGTGTCCCAGTACGAGGCGAAGTTTGCAGAGTTATCCAGGTTTGCACCTCATTTGGTCGAAAATGAGGAACGAATGACAAGGATGTTTCTGAGAGGTCTAAAACCCGAGATTCGGCAATATCTTATCTCTCATAAATTTTCTTTATATTCAGATGTTGTAAACAGGGCTCAATTATTAGAGCGAGATAATGAGTATGTGCAACCGAGGGACCACAACCAGGGTCATACCGGTGGCGGCAGTCATCGAAGCAATGAAAACCAGCAGGGAGGAAAACATTCGGACAAAAGCGGTAACCACTCTGGTGGTAATCGTGGTCGTGATAATAGAAGGAGCGAGTCGGGAGGAGATTTCAAGAAGAGAAGGTACAACAATGATAATGTGAAGACGTCAGCACAAACATCAACTGTTTCTAGGGGAGGAGAACGACCACCGGTCGTATGTTACAAATGTGGGAAAGAGGGACATATCAGCCCAAACTGCCCACAACAATCCAAGGTATGTTATAACTGTGGAAAGGAAGGTCATATAGCTCGAGAGTGTTCTGTAGCAAAACCAAGTTCAGCGGGGATGGTGACTCCAAAAGTTATCCCGGATAAGTCGAAATCAGCGGTTCCTGGAAGGGCGTTTGTCGTGACTGGCCAAAACGCGAGAAACCCGAACGAGGTGATCACGGGTAAGCTAATCTTGAATTCTTGCGAAGTTTATACTTTACTAGATACCGGTTCTACCCATTCTTTTATCTCTCCTGCTTGTGCTCAACGTTTAAACTTGACTCCGGAGAAATTGGACTTTAACTTATCTGTTGAAACTCCGTTGGGTGAAACCTTCGTTACATCTACAGTTTATAAATCTTGCATGATCCAAGTTGGCACTATCACATTACCTGTTGATCTTATCTCTTTAAAGATACTTGCTTTTGATGTGATTTTAGGAATTGATTGGTTAACCACTCATCATGCTAAAATTGATTGTTTTCGTAAGGTTGTTAGTTTTCATATTCCTAACCAACCTGTCATACGAATTCAAACTACTAAACCACTAAAATCAGTCACTGTCATATCAAGCCACAAAGCTATTCGTTTATTGAAAAACGGATGTCAAGCTTTCTTAGCCCATGTTATGGATTTGAACAAAGACAAGTCAGATTTGAATAATATTTCTATTGTTAGAGAATTTCCGATGTATTTCCTGAAGAACTTCCCGGTCTACCCCCGGAACGAGAAATTGAATTCTTTATTGACCTTGAACCCGGTACAAAGCCCATTTCTAAAACCCCATATCGAATGGCTCCTATTGAACTTCAGGAGTTAAAAGTCCAACTACAGGAGTTGTTGGACATCGGTTTTATTCGTCCTAGTACGTCTCCTTGGGGTGCTCCTGTTTTATTCGTAAAGAAGAAAGACGGGAGTATGCGACTTTGTATTGACTATCGAGAATTGAACCATGTCACCATCAAGAATAGGTATCCGCTACCTCGCATTGATGACCTGTTTGACCAGTTGCAAGGAGCACAATTCTTTTCAAAGATCGATCTTCGTTCTGGATATCATCAGCTGAAGATTAAAACTGAGGATATTCCAAAGACTGCCTTCAGAACTCGGTACGGGCATTATGAATTCTTAGTAATGTCTTTTGGATTGACTAATGCTCCTGCTGCCTTCATGGATATGATGAACCGTGTATTCAAAGAATATTTGGATCAGTTCGTTGTTGTCTTTATTGATGACATCCTCATCTATTCCAAAAGCCGTGAAGATCATGAGCGCCATTTGAAGCTGGTACTGCAAAGGCTTCGTGAAAACAAGCTATATGCCAAACTGAAGAAATGCGAGTTCTGGCTTGAGGAAGTAGCATTCCTTGGGCACGTGGTGTCAAAACATGGAGTATCTGTCGACCCGGCGAAGATTGAAGCCATACAAAGTTGGGAGCAACCGAAGTCGGTAACCGAAGTACGTAGCTTTCTGGGCTTAGCTGGTTATTATCGGAGATTTGTGGAAGGATTTTCTCGAATCGCTACTCCGTTAACTCAGCTGACTCGGAAAGATACAAAATTCGTATGGAGTGAGGAATGCGAGAAGAGTTTCCAAGAACTCAAGAGGAGACTCATTTCGGCACCTGTTCTGACAATACCATCTGGTTCGGATGGATTTGTTATCTACAGCGATGCTTCAGGCAAAGGGTTAGGATGTGTTCTCATGCAACATGGGAAAGTCATAGCCTATGCCTCACGACAACTCAAAGAATATGAGAGGAATTATCCTACTCATGATTTGGAGTTGGCAGCAGTCGTTTTTGCGTTGAAGATCTGGAGACACTACCTGTATGGGGAGAAAGTGGAGATCTATACAGATCATAAAAGCCTCAAATATTTCTTCACCCAAAAGGAACTCAACATGCGGCAGCGACGTTGGCTCGAGCTGTTGAAAGATTACGATCATACCATCCAATATCATCCTGGAAAAGCAAACGTAGTAGCTGACGCATTGAGTAGAAGATCATATGCGGGTACGAGTGCAATGTTTTTAACACAAAGGCCCATTTTGTATGACTTGCAAAGGATGGAGATAGAGATGAAGGCTCCAAGTACCCACATGATGATATCAAATATACGAGTAGAACCGACTTTAATCGATAAAGTTAAAGCTGCTCAAGCTACGGATATAGAGCTGATGCGTATGAAGAAGAAAGTGCAAGAAGGTGCTATTCCAGAAGCAAGAATCGATGAAGAAGGAATACTTCGAGTCAACTCCAGACTTTGTGTTCCTAACGATTTTGACTTGAAGCATAGAATAATGATGGAGGCACACAACACACCGTTTGCAATCCATCCTGGGAGTACCAAAATGTATCACGATCTTCGACATACATTTTGGTGGAGCAATATGAAAAGAGAGATCGCGGAGTTTATCTCGAGATGTTTAACTTGTCAACGTGTAAAAGCGGAGCATCAAGTACCAAAGGGTCCATTGCAACCACTTGAGATTCCGAAATGGAAGTGGGAACACATTACTATGGATTTTGTTACAGGTCTTCCCAAGGTTTCTCAAGGCATAGATGCGATTTGGGTTATTGTTGATAGATTAACCAAGTCCGCTCATTTCTTGCCGATACGTGAGACTTATTCCCTTGAACGTCTTGCTAGTATGTACGTGAACGAGATTGTGAGATTGCATGGCATGCCAGTATCCATAGTTTCGGATCGTGACCCAAGATTCACTTCACGATTTTGGGTTAGCTTGCAGAAAGCTATGGGCACGGATTTACGATTCAGTTCAGCATACCATCCTCAAACGGACGGACAATCAGAGAGGACTATTCAAACTCTTGAAGATCTATTAAGACTTTGTGTCCTAGATCTCAAAGGGAGTTGGGATAAGTACCTACCATTGGTGGAATTCTCCTACAACAACAGTTATCAGGCGAGCATAGGTGTGGCTCCATTTGAGGCGTTGTATGGAAGAAAATGTCGTTCTCCAGTATGCTGGGACGAGGTGGGTGAAGCAACATTGTTGGGACCAGAATTGGTACGCATTACTACAGAGAAGATCCAAACGATTCGACAACGTATACAAACGGCACAGGATCGACAAAAGAGTTATGCGGATCTTCATCGGAAGGACGTGGAATTTAATATTGGGGATCATGTATTGTTACGTGTTGCACCATGGAAGGGAGTTACAAGATTTGGGAAGAGAGGAAAGCTCAATCCAAGATTTGTTGGTCCATTTGAGATTCTTGAGCGAATAGGAAATGTGGCATATAGACTCGCATTACCTCCAAGCATGTCTCGTGTTCATAATGTTTTTCACATATCTATGCTTCGTAAATATGTTAAAGACCCGAACCACATTATTGAGTTAGAACCAGACGAGATAGCTGAAGATTTAACGTACGAGGAGGTACCTGTTAAGATCTTGGATAGGAAAGAGCATGTCCTACGCACGAAGGTTATACCACAAGTTAAGGTTTTGTGGAGAAACCATGCTATTGAAGAAATGACCTGGGAGTTGGAATCAGAAATGAAAGCGAGGTATCCTCACCTTTTTGAAACATCAGGTACGTACGTCAATTTCGAGGACGAAATTTCATAAGGAGGGGAGGTTGTAAGACCCCAACTTATTAATGAATAAAATCAAATTTTCTCTAAATATTATTGTGAATAATAAGGGGTTAATTTGATATAATACTTTGGTTATGGGTGAAATGTGCAAATTTTGCAAAATAAGCAAGTGGTTATAAAATATTTATTTTTGGTCGGTGAATATTCGGTTGGTCGTGGAATATTCTTGCTGTCGGGGAATATTCGTACGACGACGCAGCCTTGTGTGGGCCCCATAACGGAAAGCGATTGGATGAAGAAAACGACAAGTATAAGTTGTTTATAAATAACGGCGTAGTTGTTACCGTTAATACTGTTGGAATACCCGGTGGTTAAAATACAGTAGCACACGGTATTGCACCAATTATTGATTCTTACGTAAGAAGGCACTACTCAATAATTGTTACAGTAGTTATTATTCAATATTTTATTTTATTGATTCAATAATTGCTGCGTTGATATTTTATATTATTGTTGTTTCAATAATTGTTGCTGCACAGTATTTTCATTTATCAGATCAATAATTCATATTATTTGAATAATATTATTAGATAACATTATTGGCAATGTCTAGAAAGTTCTGTCTAAGGAGAGGTTTGGTCATCTAATTGCGCGCCAGTAAGGAGAAATCCTTATTGGAAAGCCCCCTCTTTCCTGGGAACGGCCTGGTTGTCATAAATGTGATTCTGTAATATTATTTGTGAATAATTAATTATTGATTCATATGATAAGGAAATATTTATTTTATGTGGATATAAATGAGGGATATATTTTTGTGGTTAAAAATGAAGGAGTTAATGTTGAGGTTTTTGTCAGTATTTTTGTCGGAATGGAGGTATTAAAAATCAGGGTTTTTGAGATAGTTTGCGGGGGTTATAATTTTTAATCCGACCGTTGGATCGTGGTAATTTTTGGATATGTTATACATATATAAGTTGAGTATATGTCCACAAATTTTGAACCGTTAAAAATGAACGTATGATTTATTACGAATTTTACAAGATGACTGGTTCAGAAATTGTTGAATTTTCGGAGTTTATCATTTTGGTGGAAAATTCTAGAATTGGTGGGCCCCACTTGTGGTTGGTGAAGAAATGTGCTGAATTATATTTCAAATGTGGTGGGTGGGAATAGTAGCAGGTAAAGCCATCAGGTTGCAGGTCAAACCTACCAAAATTTTCCTATAAATAGAGGGCTAAGTTAGAATTGAAAATCACACCAGAAACAAGTTTTCTCTCTTTCTCTCTCTAGATTATTGAGTGTATTTTGTGAGTATTTAGATACTTTGAGAGTTTCTATTCATCAGAGCAAGTTTCTTTCAGCCTTATACCGGTATTCCGACCAGAAGTACTGATATTTTGAGGTAAGGGATATTATTTTCTTCTTAAATGATATTATTTTCTTCAATATCATTATGCTGAAATATTGATATGAGTTTTTATCAAATTTGGAACTTTTTGTGTCGGGGGTTACTATTCACGTATACGGCACTATTCACGAATACGGCACTATTCACCGAAAAATAAAATTTTCCCTTTTTGTCCAAGATGTCTATTATGGTTACTATCTTTGATTGTATCCATGTTTTGATCTTTATTTTTGAATTCTGCTTCACAATTGATTATTATGAAGTATTATTGATCTTGGATAAACTGTTATACGAATCCCTATATTTGTCCTTCTGTCTCACTGGATTCGTTCTCTTTAAGATATTTTTCATCATCCTCAGTCCTAAATGATGATATTACTGAATATCTTTGGCCTGTAGTGCAAAGATGTATGATTACTTGATGAATATCTTTGGCCTGTAGTGCAAAGATGAACAGGTGTTGAGATGAACATGACCGACTGATGATACAAATGAATATCTTTGGCCTGTAGTGCAAAGATGAATATTTGGTTAAAGATGATTATTAATTGATGTTACAGGGATAAAATATTGATGATGGACTTTTAAATCTTAGAAGATAGTAGAATTCTTTCTCTACTTGACTCTTCTAATGGTTTGCTGTTTCCGCTGCAGTTGTTGATCTAAAACTTGTTGTCGATTATATTTTATCAGATTTTTCCCTGTTGAAGACTAACGATAATTTGTTGTATATTATCTTAGTCATAATATTCTTTACTGGGCTAGTTGAGCTCACCCTTTTCCTTTTTGTTCCATTTTTCTTCTCAGGAGGTGAGAACATAGCAGGATCTAGTCGGGGTATGGAGTGATGGTTCTAGAAAGATGTATTAGCAGTCCTCACTATTTCTGTAAAATAGTGTTTGAATAATTGTAATGAGGATTTATTTGAGTGTGGATATTGTCCAGAAGACAATATTTGTATTTAAACTCACAGTATGTGTTGTCGTATTTTGCACGACAATTGTATTATTGAAGTTGTAGTTTGCTTTCTGTACCATGTATTTGGCGACTCAGAATGGGTGTTGTATACCTATTTTGGGGGCGTCACAATAGGGGTGGCTCCATTTGAAGCATTATATGGATGAAAGTGTCGCTCTCCAATATGTTGGGATGAGGTGGGTGAAGCAACATTGTTGGGACCCGAGTTGGTACGTATTACTATAGAGAAGATCCAAATGATTCGACAACGCATGCAAACAGCACAGGATCGACAAAAGAATTATGCTGATCTTCATTGAAAGGACGTGTAATTTAGTATTGGGGATCATGTATTGTTGTGTGTTGCTCCATGGAAGGGAGTTACAAGATTTGGGAAGAGAGGAAAGCTCAATCCACGATTTATTGGCCCATTTTAAATTCTTGACCGAGTAGAAAATGTGGCCTATAGACTCGCGTTACCTCCAAGTATGTCTCGTGTTTATAATATTTTTCATATGTCTGTGCTACGTAAATATGCGAAAGACCCGAACCATGTTATTGAGTTAGAACCGGACGAGATAGCCGAAGACTTAACGCATGAAGAGGTACCTGTCAAGATCTTGGATAGAAAGGAGCATGTCCTACGCACAAAGATCATTCCACAAGTTAAAGTTTTGTGGAGGAACCATGCTATAGAGGAAATGACCTGGGAGTTGGAAACGAAATGAAAGCGAGGTATCCTCACCTTTTCGAAACACCAAGTACGTACGTCAATTTCGAGGATGAAATTTCATAAGGAGGGTGTTAGGTTTGTAATATTCATGAACGCAATCAAATTACAAAAATAAGCGACAACGTGAAAAATCAGAGTTTTAAAATTTTACAAACCATATACCCAGATCACCCTTTATGCACAATTATTAATTAAACGAAAAGATATACAAGAATCATACCCTTGAAGATTCGAGCTTCCTCAGGTACAAATTCACCTCCAATCCTTTTCGCGTTCAACTTGAATCCACCGGGTTTGGTTCCTTCCTTTGATCAGCGTTAGCCACCCAAGTGTTTGGCCTCTAGAGGTGATCCACCAAGGAAGAAGAAAGATTCAAGAAGATGGGTGTTTGACAAAATCCTAGTTTTCTACCTCTATAGAAAAAGGCGTACTCTCCCAACTATTGGAACGTATTCACGTGTTGTGAAAGTGTCAACCACCTCACCCATAATAAGACTCCTCTTATTTATAGATGTAGGCAACCCTCCTTAACAATTAAGGAATTGGGTTTTATTTTAATTAATTAAATTCTTTTAATTAATTAAGCTCCCTAATCTTATTAGGGATAATTAATTAAACTCTTTTAATTAATTTGCCTCTTAATCCTATTAGGATATTTGAGAGTATTTTTATTAATTAATTCTCAAACTCCTTTAGGAATTAAATAATAATAATAGGAATAATAATAATAATAATAATAAGACTCCTCTTATTAATTTATATTTAATATTTCTAAAATATTAAATAATAAATATTAAGCTATTTAATTTATTCTATCACCATAGATTAAATTAAATATACTTAACTTATTATTACGATTATGCCATTTGCTTCTTAAATAATTATTCTTCCTTTTATGGTGTGACCCTTTAGGTTCTCCATATTAAACCGGTTGTGAATAAATCAATTAGAACAATTCTAATCTTATTTAAATAAATAAATTAAATTATTAATTTATTTAAATAAATAATATTTATTCTACAATAGGGATAAGCCTCCCTAGCGATCAACGACTTTTCAGATAATATAGATTTCAACATTAATCATAAAAGAACCTTTGATTAAATAGTTACCGTACAATTCAATCATTCCACCATACAATGTCCCAATTAAATATAAGACATGGAATTACTGTCAAGTCTTATTTTATTTAATTATATGTATTTCGACTCTTAAATGCACAACTCCAAATAATGCAAATTAGAAAGTCCTTTCTGATTTCATTCTGCATTGGCCAAAGACTATTGGGTTGTCATTTATCGAATCGCATAGGACATTTCGCTTCCTTTACTAGAAGTGGTAGATTCTTTATTAATCATACATTATCTCCATGTACAATTTATTATACCCAAGCATACCCTTTGATATACCCTAAGGGTCTTAAGGAATAAGTCAAAGTATAACTCATCATACACAAGATACTATGATGATCTCAAGTCCAAGGATCACTTGTACTATTATCACTACAGGAATTCCTATTGACAGACAAGTTAAACTCTATTAGGTATTCCTTAGCGAGCTACGTTTAGTGAACTTATTTTCTAATTAGCACCTATATACTTGCTTTAGTGTCTCAACACAAATGATCATGAGATCAATCATCCTCATCCAATGAGCAAGCAACGTATGTACCAATCTATCCGGATTCACTAATCCCCAATTTAGTAATCCAACGATTGGGAACTATTTTAGTTTTAAGCTTTCTAAGAATTTAGATCTCATTAGAATGATTATCATCATTATTCTAAAAGCATTGCTTAAAACTATGGGTTTATCACATATTATAAAACAACATCATGTAGATAATTAAGAGCCTTTAATAAATTAATATTTTTTATTAATAAATGAATAAGATTGTTACAAAGTATATGCTTTATCATCAAATATGATTGGCTTGTGTGCATACTACTTTCAATCTCCCACTTGCACTAAAGTCAATCGTCATGGTATCTCATACCCTTCTTCTCTAAGTGACGATTATCTTGCTGTTAGATAAGCTTTAGTAAACGGATATGTAATGTTGTTCTTAAGAGTCCACTATCTCTATAGTGATTTCTCATCTTTCAATGATTCCTATAATCAAATGAAAGTGCCACAACACATGTTTAGATCCAAGATGAGACTTAGGAACTATTCCTAGTTTTGTAATGAACTTTTCATCCAAACAATCAACTTGCAGCTTCATTTATAGCTATATACTTTGTCTTTATCACTAAACTAGCAACTCTTTACTGTTTAAAACCTTTCCAATTGACTGTACCACCGTTCAAGGTAACGCTTTACCTTAAATTGGATTTTCTGTCGTCTTGGCCTGTCTGGAAAAAAAATTGAGTCTGTTAAGCCCTCTAGTTTTAATTCAGACCCGCCATAAATATGATCACATCCTTAGTACCAGTAAAGTACTTTAAGATGTTTTTCACTGTCTTACAGTGATCTTCTCTAGAATATGACTGATCAATATCAGGTCTCGTACATTTCATTGCATACATGATAGTTACTCTTACGATCTCTCTTTTCGGAGTCTATGGGGACTATTAAGAGAGATACACTCCAAGGCTCATCAACATGAGACATCCCATGGAGTTTGCCATGCTAAACGACTTTAGCATCAAATGAATATACGTTCCTTGGGTTAAGTCGAGCATCCTCTTAAATCTATCTATATAGATTTTTATCCCCAATTAAGATATTCTTCCCAAATCATTCATGGAGGAATGTTTAGATAACTTTATCTTTACTGATTGTAGCATTAGTATGTCATTCCTTACCCATAGTATATCAACATATAATATTAGGAATGTCACGACACTCCCACTGACCCTTTTGTACACATTAGAACTCTTACCTCATCGTATGTAACTCTGGATCATCATCTTCTATGACGTGTACCTCATCATCATCATCTATGATGAATCCTTGGTACTATTCCAGATTTACGATTCGGTTGTGGTACAATAGGTCTATCTACAGGTTCCTCTTATTTGACTTATAGTATTTTGTGGTTCTTGAACTCTTCAAGATTCTATTATCCTCCCACTATCCCCTTCAATGATAAACATCTTTATCTTAGAAGGCAGCATGTTTCTCAACAAACATCTTTTGCTAAGTAAGATTATAGAACATATGCCCTAAACTTACTTTAGGATGTCCTACAAATTTGTACTTGTCAAATTTTGTCCCAAACTTATCCTTTGAAACCTTTTCACATAAGTTGGACAACCCCTTATCTTAACATACTTAAGATTAGGAATCCTCCCTGTCCATAACTTTTATGGAGTCTTGGGGCCAGATTTTGAGGTTATCTTTTCGTAGATATGCAGCCATATCTAGGACATTATCCTAGAAGGATACTGGAATATCGGTAAAATCATTATGAACCGCACCATGTTCAATAAGGTACAATTTTTCCTTTCAGATACATAAATCATTTATTACGTATCAGGAGGCATCCATTATGAGAAAACTATTTGAGATGATCAAGAAACTTATTGCACAAGTATTTATTCCTTTATCTAATCAAAGAATCTTAATACTTTGTCAATTCGTTTCACTTCTGAATTCTTTGAACCTTTCAAATAATTCACACTTGTATTTCAGCAAATACACACATTCAACTCTTTGAATGATCATCTCCTTTTCTTATACTAATTTGTTCAATATGCAAAATTATTTTCACGTAAGTCAGATATACAAATTCCATTAAGTAATATTCCAGTTCTATACAAAATATTATTATTATAAATAGAACAACAATTGTTCTTAATTATAATACCAAAGATTTCATTGTCCAACAATAAAAATGCAAATAATATTTCTAACGAGAACTGGAATACAATAACAACTTATTGACTTAATAGATTTTCTCGTAGGCATTGCTAAACTATAAGTTTCTATGGTTAATGTAGCAACCTTTGCTTCATTTCCCACACATATGATTACTTATCTTTGTTTGGCTTTCTACTTCTGCTTGGTCCCTTCATAAATCTATATTTATGATAACCAAAGTCGGTATCCAATACCCAAGTAGAAACTTGACTTAAAAAAAAATTTATTTTAAATCATGAACAAAATAATATTTGTAACCGAAACTTCACTAAGCTTCTTTGGTTAGCCTCTGCAAGATGCTTTTCGCAGTTTCTTTCCAGTGTCCAGGCTTATTGCAGTGGAAGCAAACTCATTTGCTATCCGTATCAGTTTTGTTCTTATTATCCTTTATTTTGGCCTTTTCTATTTACCTTCTTAGAATCGTTCTTCTTTTCAGAAGATCCTTTGACCCCTACCAGTAAGACTTGGTCTTTCTTGGTTGGAAAGTGACTCTCAATATTTTTTAATATGTTAAGCAAATCAGCGATGCTGATATCTAGCTCATTCATATGAAAAATTCACAATAATTGTGAAATGAGTCCGGGAGTGAGTGCAAGATCAAATCTTGGCTCAACTCTCCATCCATAAGAAAACCCGTTGTCCTAATTGATCAATCAAATTGATTATGTTAAGGACTTTTATATGTACTGTAGTGTCATCGGTCATTCTAGATCAGAAGAGCTCCTTAGATATCTGATATCTATTAGTCTTACTTTCCTCACCATCAACTACTTGATGTGCAAAAATATAGTAGGAGCATCCATAGTTTCATGCTGACGCTGAAGCTCGTTACTCATGGATGCGAGCATGATGCATTGAGCCAACTGTGCATCATCTTGCCACTTTCTAAAAGTAGCAATCTATTTCTCAGAGGCATTGTCTGCAACCATTACAGGGATAGGCGTATTAAGGACATAAGATAGATTTTCAGCCATGAGAACTATTCTCAAATTCCTTAACCAATCCGAGTAATTTGATCCGGTTAATTTAGCATCTAATATGCTACGCAGTGATAGTAATTTTAGACATTATAAAATTCTATAAATGAATTTGTAATTAACAACATTTTAACATACATTCTTTTATTAATTACCAAAATAATTTAGGTCTTGTTTTAAATTGGTATCTCCCACTATTTTCTGCAACCTATATTACCCTCAATATATATAGTTCGGTAAAATCTAATTAAAGATTTGCTAGTGAGAATAAGGATCCTATTTCAAATGTATATAGCCTTGTGGTGACACAACAAACTATATATAAATAAATAGGTAGACAACTCTTGTCAGTTACATCAACTATGCAACTCCTTATATTTTGCCTCTTAGATCATAATGGCCAAGTGTGTGCACATCCAAACTAAAATGATCCAAGTTAAGTCCAACCTAGCACTCTATATATTCAAAAAAGAAAAATATTGTCTTTGTGGTGACACAACAAAATAATACTGTTCAATTTTCTTTATAAGCATCAAATGTGATAAATTAACATCTTAAATACTTAATACTTGCCTTGTGGTGACATAACAAACTCATATTAAATATTTAATACTCTATTAATTTTATCATGCTAGAAGGCGGCGTTCGATATTCCAAATATCTTTGAACGCTTAGGACTTAATATAAAATATTTAAGGGGTTTGTTATTAATTTGTCTCATCTTGTTTAGCGTGCATGCACGTATATATAAAATACGCGTCATATTAATTAACATGTGAAGCATGTTTGCATATATATATATATATATATATATATATATATATATATATATAGTATAAACATGCACATATAGAATACTATATTCAATTCGGATTGATTATGGACTTTTATTCTAGTTTGGTTCACTGGAGCCACCAAGTGAACCAAAAGGTAAAACCCTAGGGGGTGCAAGAACTAATATTTAAATATAACTATTACATTTAAACCTGGGCTCCATTACAAATGGGTCTTCACGCGCTCCTTGCTCTTTGATCTCCAATTCTTCAAAATTAATTCTAATTATTCCTATTACAAAACTATTTGAAATAAATAGAAACCTTGATCAGCAGTCAAGGGAAATACATAGGAGGAAGATAGAATTTACATTAAGGAAAAATTAGAGAAGACGAGGTACGCAGACCCCATTTAATAAAACTCATACATTCATGCATCCAACTAAAATAAAATCCAATTACATTGGTCAATAGTCCATAATCAATCCCATTTATTAATATACACATCACTGTATACATCAATAAATAACATTCATCTCATAAATAATAAACATTCAATATATATATTGATATCATTTAATGGGCAAATTTAGTTAGTATAAAATCTAATTTTGAATCAAAATAAACTCCTTTATTTTAATCTAAATTTAAATCAAAATAAAACTATTTTATTTTAATTTATCCAATTTTGAATAAAATAAACTATTTTATTTTAATCAAAATCTTTAATCAAAATAAACGCATTTATTTTAATTAATTATGGAATCCAATTCTAAGTAAAAAAAAAAACTTTATAAAAGGAAACACGGATTTTCTTTCCTATTCACAAAATAAACTCCTTTATTTTGAATAATATGAAATCTTATTTCATATCTAAATAAACTCTTTTATTTAAGGAAATTAGGATTCTTTTTCCTATTCACAAATAAACCCCTTTTTTAAAAAAAACATGGAATCCAATTTCAACTCAATTAGTTATCATGGAATCCAATTCCAACTCTAATTAGTTAGCATGAAATTTTATTTTAAAATTAAAACAAACCTTTTTATTTTAATATTAAAATAAACTTTCTATTTTAAGATTGAAATAAACTTTTACTTTAATTATAAAATAATTAAAAATATTATATATTATAATATTTATATTAACCGCGTGGCCACCTCGTGGAAAAAAATAATGATTTACGTGAATCAATTGTTTGAAATCCGTGCGCAAAATGGTGATTCACGTGAACTTAATTAATATATTATATGATATATATAAATCACCTTCACGTGATTCATAAGAATCCTGCAGGATCATAATATATATATATAGTAAACTTATAAACCAAAGTTACATGATACACAAGTTAACATCCACGTGCAAGGCTCAGCAAAAAAGAAAAAGAAAAGGATTAACGAAATCATAAAGCCTTTCCAAAAAAAAACGCAAACTGAATTTTTAATTTTTTTTTATTTTTTTATTTTTTTAACACAACAAAATTATGCCCAATTAAATTGTTCTAAACACATATCAGTATACATATTAAATTAAACAATTAATAATTCGTATAAAGGTTTGGCTCTGATACCACTGTTAGGTTTGTAATATTCATGAACGCAATCAAATTATAAAAATAAGCGGAAACATGAAAAATCAGAGTTTTAAAATTTTACAAACCATATACCCAGATCACCCTTTATGCACAATTATTAATTAAACGAAAAGATATGAAGAACAAAAATCATACCCTTGAAGATTCGAGCTTCCTTAGGTACAAGTTCACCTCCAATCCTTTTCGCGTTCAACTTGAATTCACCGAGTTTGGTTCCTTCCTTTGATCAACGTTAGCCACCCAAGTGTTTGACCTCTAGAGGTGATCCACCAAGGAAGAAGAAAGATTCAAGAAGATGGGTGTTTGGCAAAATCCTAGTTTTCTATCTCTATAGAAAAAGGCGTACTCTCCCAACTATTAGAACGTATTCACGTGTTGTGAAAGTGTCAACCACCTCACCCATAATAAGACTCTTCTTATTTATAGATGTAGGCAACCCTCCTTAACAATTAAAGAATTGAGTTTTATTTTAATTAATTAAATTCTTTTAATTAATTAAGCTCCCTAATCTTATTAGGGATAATTAATTAAACTCTTTTAATTAATTTGCCTCCTAATCCTATTAGGATATTTGAGAGTACTTTTATTAATTAATTCTCAAACTCCTTTAGGAATTAAATAATAATAATAGTAATAGTAATAATAATAATAATAATAATAATAATAATAATAATAATAATAATAATAATAATAATAATAATAATAATAATAATAATAATAATACTCCTCTTATTAATTTATATTTAATATTTCTAAAACATTAAATAATAAATATCAAGCTATTTTATTTATTCTATCACCATAGATTAAATTAAATATACTTAATTTATTATTTCGATTATGCAATTTGCTTCTTAAATAATTATTCTTCCTTTTATGGTGTGACCCTTTAGGTTCTCCATATTAAACCGGTTGTGAATAAATCAATTAGAACAATTCTAATCTTATTTAAATAAATAAATTAAATTATTGATTTATTTAAATAAATAATATTTATTCTACAATAGGGATAAGCCTCCCTAGCGATCGACGACTTTTCAGATAATATAAATTTCAACATTAATCTTAAAAGAACCTTTGAGTAAATAATTACCGTACAATTCAATCCTTCCACCATACAATGTTCCAATTAAATATAAGACATGAAATTACTGTCAAGTCTTATTTTATTTAATTATATGTATTTCGACTCTTAAATGCACAACTCCAAATAATGCAAATTAGAAACTCCTTTCTGATTTCATTCTGCCTTGGCCAAGGACTACTGGGTTGTCATTTATCGAATCACATAAGACATTTCTCTTCTTTTACTAGAAGTGGTAGATTCTTTATTGATCATACATTATCTCCATGTACAATTTATTATACCCAAGCATACCCTTTGATATACCCTAAAGGTCTTAAGGAATAAGTCAAAGTATAACTCATCATACACATGATACTATGATGATCTCAAGTCCAAGGATCACTTGTACTACTATCACTACAGGAATTCCTATTGACAGGTAAGTAAAACTTCATTAGGTATTCCTTAGCGAGCCACGTTCAGTGAACTTATTCTCTAATAAGTACCTATATACTTGTTTTAGTGTCTCCACACAAATGATCATGAGATCAATCATCCTCATCCAATGAGCAAGCAACGTATGTACCAATCTATCCGGATTCACTAATCTCCAATTTAGTAATCTAACGATTGGGAACTATTTTAGTTTTAAGCTTTCTAAGAATTTAGATCTCATTAGAATGATCATCATCATTATTCTAAAAGCATTGCTTAAAACTATGAGTTATCACATGTTATAAAACAACATCATGTACATAATTAAAAGTTTTTAATAAATTAATACTTTTTATTAATAAATAAATAAGATTGTTACAAAGTATATGCTTTATCATCAAACATGATTGGCTTGTGTGTATACTACTTTCAGAGGGGAGGTTGTAAGACCCAAACTTATTATAAATGAAATTTAATTTCTTCTATTTATTATTTTGAAATAGTAAGGGTGGATTTGATTAATGTGATTAGTTATGGGTACAAATGCGCAAATATTTTTAAATAAGCAAGTGGTTATAAAATATTCATTGTTGTCGGGGAATATTCGTTTGCTCGTGGAATATTCTTACTGTCGGGGAATATTCGTACAACGGCGCAGCCTTGTATGGGCCTCATAACGGAAAGCGATTGGATGAAGAAAACGACAAGTATAAGTTGTTTATAAGTAACGGCGTAGTTGTTACCGTTAATACTGTTGGAATACCCGGTGGTTAAAACACAGTAGCACACGGTATTGCACCAATTATTGATTCTTACGTAAGAAGGCACTACTCAATAATTGTTACAGTAATTACTGTTCAATATTTTGTTTTATTGATTCAATAATTGTTGCATTGATATTTTATATTACTATTATTCAATAATTGTCACTACACAATATTTTTCATTATCGGAGCAATAATTCATATTATCTGAATAATATTATTAGATAGCATTATTGGCAATGTCTAGAAAGTTCTGTCTAAGGAGAGGTTTGGTCATCTAATTGCGTGTCAGTAAAGAGAAATCCTTATTGCAAAGCCCCCTCTTTCCTGGGAACGGCCTGGTTGTCGATATTGTGATTCTGTAATATTATTTGTGAATAATTAATTATTAATTTATATGATAAGAACAATATTCGTTTTATGTGGATATAGATGAAGAAAATTTTAAAGTGACAATTGTTGAAAAATTGATATTTTATTGATAAAATAATTCATTTAAATATATTATTATATTTTAATAATATAATAATGGTGATATTTTTACAATGAATGTGGGATATATGAATATATGAGGAGAAAAAGTATTTTTGTTGCAAAAGTTATTTTAAACATGTTAAACATGTCTGTGGGCCCATTTCTTGATTGAAATTTGATTATAGCCTATAAAATCGTCCGTATGTGGATTTCAGTCAATTTTTGTTTGGAATTTGAAAAAACTTTCTTCTGCAAAGTTGTAGAGAATAAAATTTTCTATGACAAAGACATAAGGTTTGAATTTTTCTGATAAAAAGACTATTTATTATGAATTATTGAAGTTCCGTAGTTCTAAAATAATTGATTTTTGAAAGTTTTAATTATTTTTAATAACAAAAACGTTTTTTTTGTCATTATTGGTGGCTGAATTCAGATGGACAAGGTGGGCGTAAGAATTTAAATAAATAATATTAATATTTTATTAAATTTTCTACTTTGGTGTTCTAAGCATTTTTCTATAAATAGGGTGCTTAGGTTAGAATTGAAAATCACACCAGAAACTAAAGTTTTTCTCTCTTTCTCTCTCTATATTATCGAGCGTATTCTTGTGAGTATTTTGATACTTTGAGTGTTGATATACGGTGCAAGTTCCCTTCAGCACTATATCCCGTATTCCAGCTAGAAGTACTGTCTTTTCTGAGGTAAGGGATGTTATTTTTTTATAAATGATATTATTTATTCAAATATCATTATGTCAAAATATTGATCTGAATTTTTTATCATATTTGGAACTTTTTGTGTCGGGGTTACTATTCACATATACAGCACTATTTACGTATGCGACACTATTCATGAATACGACATTATTCACCAAAAAATTAAATTTCTATTTTTGTCCAAGATATCTATTATGGATACTAGCTTTGATTGTATCCATGTTTTGATCATTCTTGAATTTTACTTTGCTATGATTATTTATGAAGTATTTTTGAACTCGGATTGTTTAAAGTACGAATCCTTAATATTTGTTCTTTTGTTTCACTATATTCGTTTTCTTTAAAAGATTTTTCATTACCCTCAGTCCTAAATGATGATATAACTGAATATCTTTGGCATGTAGTGCAAAGATGAATGATTTTCTGATGAATATCTTTGGCCTGTAGTGCAAAGATGAACATTTGATTCCAGATATATATATTGATTAATATTACAGGGATAAAATATCGATGATGAACTTTTAAATTCATAGATGATAGTAGATTTCTTCTCTAATTAACTCTTCTAATGAATTATTATTTTCGCTGCGAATATTAATTTAAAACTTGTTGTCTATTGTATTCTATCAGATTTTTCCATGTTAAATACTAACGATAATTTGTTCTATATTATCTTAGTCATAATATTCTTTACTGGGCTAGTTGAGCTCACCCTTTTCTTTTTTGTTCCATTTTTTTTCTCAAGAGGCGAGAATGTAGCGAGTACTAGTCGGGGTATGGAATGATGGTTCTAGAAGCTATTTTAGTAGTCCTCACCATTTTTATAAAATAATGTATCAATAATTGTAATGAGGACTTATTTGGGTGTGAATATTATCTAGATGACAATATTTGTATTTAAACTCACAGTTTATGTGTTGTATTAATAAAGTTGTAGGTGCTTCTGTACCATGTTATTGACAACTCAAAATGGGTGATGTATACCTATTTTAGGGGCGTCACAAGTTGAGCTCACCCTTTTCCTTTTTGTTCCATTTTTTTCTCAAGATGTGAGAACATAGCAGGAACTAGCCGGGGTATGGAGTGATGGTTCAGGATAGTTATTTTAGTAGTCCTCACTATTTTATAAAATAGTGTATCAATAATTGTAATGATGACTCCTTTTGAGTTTGTATACTCTCTATTAGACAATATTTATATTCAAACTCACAGTATATGTGTTGTCGTATTTTGCACGACAATTGTATTACTGAGGTTGTATTTGTTTCTGTACCATGTATTTGGCGACTCAGAATGGGTGATGTATACCTATTTTAGGGCGTCACAGTTGGTATCAAAGCTTAGGGATATGATCCCTGACTGAGATGTGAGACAAGAACTAGGAGGGGAGAAATGAGAAATTCTTTCGCTAGTATAACCTGACTAAGTTTATTTGGTATTTATTTGGTCGGTCAGAGTATAGGGATAATATGTGACATGTCAATTAACCCTTGTTTTGTGACAGTATTTGAGAATGGCAGTTGGAAATATTAACGATGGAGTGAATGAGACCGTGGAGACACCTTTAATCACCACCCAGGAGAACGTGCAACAGGAAGGCAATATTCCTCCTGTAAACAACACTACCAAATAAATGATGAATGATGGGATGTTTAGAAGCTTTTTGCAGTTCATGCAAAATCAGACGAGGGAGACTCATGCACAAAATACGGGTGGAAATGATAGCAATGCGCGACTTGTCACAACCAAGCAGTTCAAGGAGTTGAGACCACCATAATTTGCGGGAAAGCCAGATCCAATTAAGACGGAAACGTGGGTCAAGAAAATTATCAAGATATTCGATGTCCTGAGATGCACGAAAGAACAGAAGATTCCTTTCGCCACCTTTATGTTTCACGGTGAGGCAGATTACTGGTGGGAATCTATGAAGCGTACCCAGCCTGTCGCACTCAACGTGTCTTGGGAAAAGTTTCAAAAACTATTTAATGACAAGTACTTTCCTGAAAGTATTCATCATATGAAAGAGGTGGAGTTTATCATACTGGAACAAAACAACAAGACATTGTCCCAATACGAGGCAAAGTTTGCAGAGTTATCTAGGTTTGCACCTCATTTGGTCGAGAATGAGGAACGAATGACGAGGATGTTTCTGAGAGGTCTAAAACCTGAGATTCGGCAATATCTTATCTCTCATAAATTTTCTTTATATTCAGATGTTGTAAACATGGATCAATTATTAGAGTGAGATAATGAGTATGTTCAACCAAGGGACCACAACCAGGGTCATACCGGTGGGGGCAGTCATTGAAGCAATGAAAACCAGTAGGGAGGAAAATATTCGGACAAAAGCGGTAACCAATCTGGTGGTAATCGTGGCCGTGAAAATAGAAGAAGTGAGTTGGGATGAGATTTTAAGAAGAGAAGGTACAACAATGATAACATGAAGACGTCAGCACAAACATCAACTATTTTTAGGGGAGGAGAACGAGCACCGATCGTTTGTTACAAATACGAGAAAGAGGGACACATCAACCCAAACTGCCCACAACAATCCAAGGTGTGTTATAACTGTGGAAAGGAAGGTCATATAGCTAGAGATTATCCCGTTGCGAAACCAAGTTCAACGGGGATGGTGACTCCAAAGGCTATCCCAAACAAGTCAAAGTCGGTGGTTCCTGGAAGGGCGTTTGTCGTGACTATCCATATGTGAGGAACCTAAACGAGGTGATCACGGGTAAGCTAATCATAAACTCTTGCGAAGTTTATATCTTATTAGATACCGGTTCTACCCATTCTTTTATCTATCCTGCTTGTGCTCAACGTTTAAACTTGACTCCGGAGAAATTAGACCTTGACTTATCTGTTGAGACTCCGTTAGGAGAAACTTTCATTACATCTATTATTTATAAATCTTGCTTGATTCAAGTTGGTACCATCATATTACCTGCCGATCTTATTTCGTTGAAAATTCTTGCATTTGATGTGATTTTAGGGATTGATTAGTTAATCACGCATCATGCTAAAATTGATTATTTTCGTAAGGTTGTTAGTTTTTATATTCCTAACCAACCTATTATGAGAATTCAAACAACCAAACCATTAAAGTCAATCACTGTCATATCAAGCCATAAAGCTATTCGTTTATTGAAAAATGGATGTCAAGCTTTCTTAGCCCATGTCACGGACTTGAACAAAAACACGTCAGATTTGAATAATATTTTTGTTATTAGTGAATTTCCTGACGTATTTCCTGAAGAACTTCCCGGTCTACCCCCAGAACGTGAAGTTGAATTCTTTATTGACCTTGAACATGGTACAAAGCCCATTTCTAAAACCCCATATCGAATGGCTCCTATTGAACTTCAAGAGTTAAAGGTCCAACTACAGAAGTTGTTGGACATCGGTTTCGTTCGTCCTAGTACATCTCCTTGGGGTGCTCCTGTGTTATTCGTAAAGAAGAAAGACGAGAGTATGCGACTTTGTATTGACTACTGAGAATTGAACCATGTCACTATCAAGAATAGGTATCCGCTACCTTGCATAGATGACTTGTTCGACCAGTTATAAGGAGCACAATTCTTTTTAAAGATCGATCTTTATTTTGGATATCATCAGCTGAAGATTAAAACTGAGAATATTCCAAAGACTGCCTTTAGAACTCGGTACGGGCATTATGAATTCTTAGTCATGTCTTTTGGATTGACTAATGCTCCTGCTACTTTCATGGATATGATGAACCGTGTGTTCAAAGAATATTTGGATCAGTTCGTTGTTGTCTTTATTGATGACATCCCCATCTATTCCAAAGCTGTGAAGATCATGAGTGCCATTTGAAGCTGGTACTGCAAAGACTTTGTGATAAAAAGCTATATGCCAAACTGAAGAAATGCGAGTTCTGGCTGGAGGAAGTAGCATTCCTAGGGCACGTGGTGTCAAAACATGGAGTATCTGTCAACCCGATGAAGATTGAAGCAATACAAAGTTGGGAGCAACCGAAGTCGGTGACCAAAGTACGTAGTTTTCTGTGCTTAGTTGGTTATTATCGGAGATTCGTGGAAGGATTTTCTCGAATCGCTACTCCGTTAACTCAGCTGACTCGTAAAGATATAAAATTTGGCTCGCTTTGACCGTTAAGAGTAGGTAACCCATTCCCATAAGTGGTGGATTGTCCACTAAATGTAAGTTTTCTTCTTCTGTATGTAAAAAGGGTTTTTTCAAACCAGAGTGAGGATTATGAAGAGTTTTCAAGAACTCAAGAGAAGACTCATTTCGGCACCTGTTCTGACAATACCATCTGATTCGGATGGATTTGTTTTCTACAACGATGCTTCAGGTAAAGGGTTAGGATGTGTTCTCATGCAACATGGAAAAGTCATAGCCTATGCCTCGCGATAACTCAAAGAATATGAGAGGAATTATCCTACTCATGATTTGGAGTTGGCAGCAGTCATTTTCGCATTGAAGATCTGGAGACACTACCTGTATGGGGAGAAAGTGGAGATCTATACAGATCATAAGAGCCTCAAATATTTCTTCACCCAAAAGGAACTCAATATGCGGCGGCGACGTTGGCTCGAGTTGTTGAAAGATTACGACCATACCATTCAATATCATCCTGGAAAAGCAAACGTGGTAGCTGACGCATTGAGTAGAAGATCATACGAGGGTACGAGTGCAATGTTATTAACGTAAAGGTCCATTTTAAATGACTTGCAAAGGATGGAGATAGAGATAAAGTCTCCAAGTACCCACGTGATGATATCAAGCATACGAGTAGAACCGACTTTAATCGATAAAGTTAAAGCTGCTCAAGCTACGGACCTGGAGATGATGCGTATGAAGAAGAAAGTGCAAGAAGGTGTTATTCCAGAAGTAAGAATCGATGAAGAAGGAATACTTCGAGTTAACTCCAGACTTTGTGTTCCTAACGATTTTGACTTGAAGCATAAAATTATGATGGAGGCACACAACACATCGTTTGCAATCCATCCTGGGAGTACCAAAATGTATCATGATCTTCGACATACATTTTGGTGGAGTAATATGAAAAGAGAGATCGCGGAGTTTACCTCGAGGTGTTTAACTTGTCAACGTGTAAAGGCAGAGCATCAAGTACCAAAGGGTCCATTGCAACCACTTGAGATTTCGAAATGGAAGTGGGAACACATGACTATGGATTTCGTTACGGGTCTTCCCAAGGTTTCTCAAGGCATAGATGCGATTTGGGTTATTGTTGATAGATTAACCAAGTCTGCTCATTTCTTGCCTATACGAGAGACTTATTCCCTTGAACGTCTTGCTAGTATGTATGTAAATGAGATTATGAGATTGCATGGCATGCCAGTATCTATAGTTTCGGATCGTGACCCAAGATTCACTTCACGATTTTGGGTTAGGTTACAGAAAGCTATGGGCACCGATTTACGATTCAGTTCGGCATACCATCCTCAAACGGACGGACAATCAGAGAGGACTATTTAAACTCTTGAAGATCTATTAAGACTCTGTGTCCTAGATTTCAAAGGGAGTTAGGATAAGTACCTTCCATTGGTGAAATTTTCCTACAACAACAGTTATCAGGCAAGTATAGGTGTGGCACCATTTGAAGCATTGTATGGACGAAAGTGTCGCTCTCCAGTATGCTGGGATAAGGTGGGTGAAACAACGTTGTTGGGACCAAAATTGGTACGCATAACTATAGAGAAGATCCAAACGATTTGACAACGTATACAAACGGCACAGGATCAACAAAAGAGTTATACGGATCTTCATCGAAAGGATATGGAATTTAATATTGGGGATCATGTATTGTTACGTATTGCTCCTTGGAAGGGAGTTACAAGATTTGGGAAGAGAGAAAAGCTCAATCCAACATTTGTTGGTCCATTTAAGATTCTTGACCGAATAGGAAATGTGGCCTACAGACTCGCATTACCTCCAAGCATGTCTCGTGTTCATAATGTTTTTCACATATCTATGCTTCATAAATATGTGAAAGACCCGAACCACATTATTGAGTTAGAGCCAGACGAGATAGCAGAAGATTTAACATACGAGGAGGTACCTGTTAAGATCTTGGATAGGAAAGAGCATGTCCTATGCACGAAGGTTATACCACAAGTTAAGGTTTTGTGGAGAAACCATGCTATTGAAGAAATGACCTGGGAGTTGGAATCAAAAATAAAAGCGAGGTATCCTTACCTTTTCGAAATACCAGGTACGTACGTCAATTTCGAGGACGAAATTTCATAAGGAGGGGAGGTTGTAAGACCCCAACTTTTTAATGAATAAAATCGAATTTCCTCTATTTATTATTGTGAATAATAAGGTGTTAAATTGATATAATGTTTTGGCTATGGGTGAAATGTGTAAATTTTGCAAAATAAGCAAGTGGTTATAAAATATTCATTGTTGTCGGAGAATATTAGTTTGGTCGTGGAATATTCTTGCTGTCAGAGAATATTCGTATGACGGCACATCTATTTGTGGGCCGCATAACAGAATAATTGTCGGATGAAGAAAACAACAAGTTTGAGTTTTTATAAATAACGGCGTAATGGTTACCGTTAACACTGTTGGAATACCTGGTGGTTAAAATACAGTAATACGCGTGGTTGCACAGTAGCACACGGTATTGCACAGTATTTTTGAATTAATAATTCTTACGTAAGAAGGCACTACTCAATAATTGTTACAGTAATTATTGTTCAATATTTTGTTTTATTGATTCAATAATTGCTGCGTTGATATTTTATATTATTATTGTTCAATAATTGTCACTGCACAGTATCTCTATTATCAGATCAATAATTCATATTATTTGAATAATATTATTAGATAGCATTATTGGCAATGTCTAAGGAAGTTCTATATAAGAAAGAGGTTTGGTCACCTAATTGCGCGCCAATAAGGAGAAATCTTTATCGAAAAGCCCCTTCTTTCCTGGGAACGACCTGGTTGTCATAATTGTGATTCTGTAATATTATTTGTGAATAATTAATTATTGATTTATATGATAAGGAAATATTTATTTTATGTGGATATAAATGATGGATATATTTATTGTGGTTATAAATGAAGAAATTAATGCTGAGGTATTTTATCAGTATTTTATCGGAATGGAAGTTTTGAAAATCATCCGTATGTGGATTTCGGTCATTTTTCGTTTGGAATTTGGAAAAACTTAAACTTACAAAGTTGTAGAGAATTTAATTTCCTATGTAATAGACATGAGATTCGAATTTTCTGATAAAAGAGCTATTTATTATGAATTATTGAAGTTTCAGAAATAAATATTTTTATTAAAAATATGGTGGGCCCCACTTTTAGTTGGTGAGAAATAAAATATGCTAGAATTTATTTTCAAAAGTGGTGGGCTTGAATAGTAGCAGGTAAAGCCATCAGGTAGCAGGTTAGTCTGCTATGGCATTCTAAGCATTTTCCTATAAATAGGGTGCTTAGTTAGAATTGAAAATCACACCAGAAACAAGTTTTCTCTCTTTCTCTCTCTATATTATCGAGTGTATTTTGTGAGTATTTAGATACTTTGTGAGTTGCTATTCATCAGTGCAAGTTTTCTTCAGCCTAATATCGATATTCCGATCAAAAGTACTGTTATTTTGAGGTAAGGGATGTTATTTTCTTCCTAATGATGTTATTCTTTCAATATCATTATACCAAAATATTGGTATGGATTTTATTGTGGAATTTCTACATTTTTGTGTCGGAGTTACTATTCACGTATACGACACTATTCACGTATACGATACTATTCACGAATACGACACTATTCACCGAAAAAAAAGAAATTTTCTTCTTTTGTCCAAGATGTCTATTATGGTTACTATCTTTGATTGTATCTATGTTTTAATCTTTATTTTTGAATTCTGTTTCACAATTGGTTATTATGGAGTATTTTGAACTTAGATAAACTAAAGTACGAATCCCTAATTTTGATCTTTTATCTCACTGGATTAGTTTTCTTTAAGATATTTTTCATCATCCTCAGTCCTAAATGATGATATTACTGAATATCTTTGGCCTGTAGTGCAAAGATGAATGAATACCTAATGAATATCTTTGGCCCGTAGTGCAAAGATGAACAGGTGTTGAGATGAACATGACCAACTGGTGATACAAATGAATACCTTTGGCCTATAGTGCAAAGATGAATATTTGATTCAAGATGTATATTGATTGATGTTACAGGGATAAAATATTAATGATGGACTTTTAAATCTTAGAAGATAGTAGAATTCTTTCTCTATTTGACTCTTCTAATGGATTGATGTTTCCGCTGCAGTTGTTGATCTAAAACTTGTTGTCTATTATATTTTATCAGATTTTTCTCTGTTGAAGACTAATGATAAATTGTTGTATATTATTTTAGTCATAATATTCTTTACTGGGCTAGTTGAGCTCACCCTTTTTCCTTTTTGTTCCATTTTTCTTCTCAAGAGATGAGAACATAGCAGGAACTAGCCGGGGTATGGAGTGATGGTTCAAGATAGTTATTTTAGTAGTCCTCACTATTTTATAAAATAGTGTATCAATAATTGTAATGAGGACACCTTTTGAGTTTGTATACTCTCTATTAGACAATATTTGTATTCAAACTCACAGTATATGTGTTGTCGCATTTTGCACGACAATTGTATTACTGAGGTTGTATTTGTTTCTGTACTATGTATTTGGCGACTCAGAATGGGTGATGTATACCTATTTTGGGGGCGTCACAATCACAATAATGACAACTATGTCGTTCCCAGGAAAGAGGAGATTTTTCGAGAAGGATTTCTCCTTATTGGCGCGCAATTTGGTGACCAAACCCCTTTCCTAGATAGAACTTCCTTAGACATTTCCAATAATGCTATTAACCCTTGTTTTGGTCTGTCAGGAAATAGGGATAATATGTGGCATGTCTATTAACCGTTGTTTTATAGCAGCATTTAAAAATGACATCCGAGAATGTTGAGAATAGCAATGGAGCACATGAGACCGTTGAGTCACCAACGATCAATACCCAAGATAATGTGCATCAGGAAGGAAATAATCCTCAGGTAAACAACAACACTGACCAAATGATGAACGACGAAATGTTTAGGAGCTTTCTGCAATTCGTGCAACATCAGGAAAGAGAGACTCCTGTTCAAAATGCAGGTAGAAACACTGGCAACTCTCGAACGGTCATCGCTAAGCAATTCAAGGAGCTGAGACCACCGAAGATTTTGGGAAAGCCAGAACCACTTAAGGCAGAGACGTGGATAAAGTAGATCACCAAGATATTTGATGTCTTGGGATACTCCAAAGAGCAAAAGGTTCATTTACCACCTTCATGTTGTGAGGAGAGGCAAATTATTGGTGGAAATCTGTAAAACGTACCCAGCCTGCCGCACCAAAGATGTCTTGGGAGAAGTTCCAAGAACTGTTCAACGACAAGTACTTTCCCAAAAGTATTTGTCACATGAAAAAAGTAGAGTTCATCAAGCTGGAGCAAAATAATATGACCGTGTCGCAGTACGAGACCAAGTTTGCGGAGTTATCCTGGCTTGCATCTCATTTGGTAGATAATGAGGAGCGTATGACGCAGATGTTTCTGCGAGGTTTGAAACCCGAGATACGTCAATACCTCATTTTTCACAAACTGTGTTTGTATTCAGATGTTGTAAATAGGGCTCAGTTATTGGAGCGCGATAATGAGTCAACCCAACCAAGAGAGAGCATCTGGCAAGTCGATAATACCAGTGATTGCAATCAACGAAGCGGTGACAACAAACGTGGAGGGAATTAACATGCCAGAAATGGTAGCCACTTCGGTGGTAATCATGGCCAAGATAATAAAAGTGGACATTTCAAGAAGAGGAGATTCAACAATGATGGAAAGATGTCATCACTAGCACCCATTGTTATGGAAGAAGAACGTATGCTTCAAATGCGGAGGGGAGGGACACATCAGTCCAAACTGTACGCAGCAGTCCAAAACGTGTTACAATTGTGGAAAAGAAGGTCACCTAGCTCAATTTTATCGTGCAGTAAAGCCAAGTCCAGTTGGGATGGTGACACCAAATGCTGTTATTTTGCCATTATTTTTTATAAAGATGTTATTTTTCTCGCTTTCTAAATTCGACAGTAATTCTGTTGTGGGGTCCACCAATGATTATGCCGTCGTACGGATATTCCCCGAGAAAAAAATATTTTATGACAACTTGATTGCTTTGTAAAATTTTCACATATCACCCTTAACTTTAACTTGTTATCAATTTAACTATTTACTAAATAGAATAATAATTATAAGAAAATTGAATACTTTTATTTCATAAAATTCGGGGTCTTACAAGTGCAACACAATAACCCCACTTCCATCCAGAACTAAATCATCCAACCACTGATTAACCCTTTTAAGTTGCCCAAGAAGATATGCAATTTGCGAGTCTCCTTCTCCTTTCCGCAATCCAAATCCATCGTTTAGAGATGCATGCAAATAATTTAAGAACCATGATCCCGGTAGTAAGAGCATTTTTCAGCTAAACTGGCTGCCTACGATAATCCATTTCCTGTGGACTGGCCTTCCTTTTCAGTGGTTGTTTTCTTTGTGGATGGAAGATGATGCCTTGAATTATATGGCGACGTCTTCAATCTTGAACCTGATATAAGAGCTTCTTGGTTTCTAGGTCTTCACTTCTTATCGGCTGAATTGTTCTCCGCCTTAGCTTTTTTTGAAGAAGTTTCTAGACAATATAATGGCATTTCTCACCATTTAAGTTTCCCCTCTTATCTTCCTTCGTAAACAAACCAAATTTTGAAAGGTTGGTCCCTACAGCAGCTTGAACCTAAGAAGTGGCATTTTTGACCATGAATTTTTTTACACATTCACACTTGGTAACTGTTTTAAACCCAAGAAAATAAAATATATGTAACACTTGGTAGCTATTTTGAATTTTTTTTATGACTATTTGGTTACCCACAAAAATAAAAATGGTTACCTTTGTATGAAGGTTTGGCTACCAACTGCACCATATTCAAAATACTTTTATTTTTAAAAGGTTATTTATAAGTACCTTGCAGCTACATAAATATGAACTCTTGCATGGCATTTTAGATACCATCTGTACATGTTGAAGAAAAGAAATCCAGATAACACTCGAAAACTGTTCTTAAATTTTTTATAATTAATTGGTAATCCAATGAAACTGAATTGGTTACCTTTGTATGAAGGTTTGGTTACCAACTGTACTATGGAAAAAAATGTATCGTCTGTGACCATTGTAGAACCCAATAAAACTATTAATGGGTGCACATGTTGAAGAAAACAAATCTAGTTAACACATAGAAATTGTTCTTAATTTTTTTATAATTAATTGGTAACCCAATAAAACTGAATTAGTTACATTTATATGAAGGTTTGGCTACCAACTGCACTATGAAAAAAAAATGTATCGACGACGACTATTGCAGAAATCAATAAAATTATTCATGGTTGCATATGTTGAAGAAAATAAATTCAGGTAACACTTGAAAATTGTTCTTAAATTTTTTATAACTAATTGGTAACCAAATAAAATTGAATTGATTACCTTTTATGAAGGTTTGGCTACCAACTACGCTATGAAGAAAAAATGTATCGACGACGAGTGAGACGAGCGCCGACAAAGACGGAGCAGACATCGGCAGTGGCAGCACCGACAGAACTACAATAGACGAGGGTGATCATATTGGAATACATACTAGGCGACCTGTGGGAGTCATCTAAACAACGGACATGACATCCAAAGACATTGGCGTAAAAAGTGAGGGACTTGGCTATGACCTTTACATACACCACTGTGTATGCGAATGCTGATTTAGGCTCGTTGATGGCCATAATAGATGATACTAGTAGATAGATCTCTCTCCTCCTAATTAATTTAATACGAAGTTATTTCAATCGGTGGGTGATACGTGTAATAGCTAATATTAGGAATTAGTTTCTTAAGATCGCTGAGTGAGTGGCATGGCGTCTATATATATATATATATATATATATATATATATATATATATATATATATATATCCCGTGGGGTAGAAAAGAACACTAGTTTTAATTAAAACCCAATTTAATTTAGGAAAGTAAATATCCCGTGGGGATTAAGTAATTAATGAATGCAGGAGATTTAATTCGCTACTACTGCTGCAGTCTGCGCTAGTAAGTCATTTGATGATGTTTATGCCTCAGCCTCCTTAAGTAGTGGCAATTAATTCGCCAAAGTAGGCTGAAAATTCACCAAGACTGCTGCACTGCAGTAGCTCCAACCTTGCACTTTGAGCCTCTTATTTGAAGGCTTTAACTTGATGTTTTCAAACAACTAAATGATGGATTAAATACCTTATAATATGATCTTGATTGTGTCCAATAATGAAAGCAATCAGATCATTATTGGATGAGTTAAAAATCCTCAAAGTAGGTATAAAAAATCAAAAATTCTGATGAAGCTAAAAATCTGGTATGAACAGAGTTTTTCAAAGCATTGTTTGATGTCCTTATTGATATGTTTTTATACAAGTTATATTTTTGTAAAATACTGTGGCATGGACTACATTTCTGTCCAAAAAGGTTAGCAATTGGGTTAATAAGCATGAAGATAAAATTCTTCCAAGTAGCCTTGAAAATCAAGAAGGTAAAGCTTCCACTCATTGCCTTCAATTAGTCCGGATCATATTTTCTGGGCTAGACACTATTTGGTACTCCATTCGCGGTAAGGACACCTCTTGCAGGTTCCCAAATCAAGAAGTTATTTTATTCTCCCGAGATTAATAGTGCCAAGTCTATTTTTAAAAACAAACTTGAAATTAATAGTCCAATCACAAGTATAATTCTTACAAATAAACATAACCCTAATGTGTTGAGTTTGGATGTATGAAATTAGGTACAAATGAAATGGAATAAAAAAATGTGTTAATATTCATTCAATTCCCTTAATTTCTATTTTATGGGTGACGATGGGGTGGTGAATGGTGAATGAATAATTCATGTATAATGACTGAATGTACAATTATGTCATTGCATCACAACACTCACACCACCGTACCACTTTCACCAACCAAAACTGCACTTAAGATCTCTGTTCGCGTGAGAATTCTTCTTCTTTTGGAGAGAGTTTCACCTATATTCTTTTTCTTTCGTTCTTTATTGATTGATAATAATTTATTCTCTTTTT